>OZ018336.1:1761862-2361862 GCA_963969495.1 Ceratothoa steindachneri | reverse complement strand
TAAAAAAGTATATTATCAAAAAAGGGCATTGAGCTTTTTATTCAACTTTATAAGAACTTTTAATAAGTTAAACATAACATGAGCAAAGAGAAAGATAAATGATTGGCTTACCTTGAGAAAAAGACTATTACTGTGACCAGGGATTTATAATATTTGGTTCCAGAGAATATAGTTGCCGTCTGGAGTAGCTTATTCCTCTTGTTTAAGTATTTTAGGTAAGTTAAAATTAACTTTCTCTTGTTAACAATGAATTTACTGAAAGAGACGTTCTGAACATTTCTTGTTAACAATGCGTTGATGTTGACCTTTTTGAGAGAACTGAAAGAACCGACGCTTTTTCTTTACACACAGGAGCATTTGTCATGCGTCACGTGATATTATTAAATTTTAGTTTAAAATGTAACACCTGGTTAACATCAAAGTTTAACCAAGCAAAATTATCATTCTATAGAAGATTACTGAATATTTTATCTTTAAATTAATGATCAATGAAATATATAAATCAATGAGAATGACAATGAAATCAAACATAAATTATATTTCCTCTCTCAACAAAAGCGCAATGAACCATTGCACAAATGAACAGATGTTGAAAGAAGAAAAGTGAAAAAAATGATGAATTTGAAGAACACTCCATTATAGCTACTCTCTCAAGGTTTTGCACCATTTGTGCATTCTGTCAACGCATGCTTTAGCAGCTAACCGTTTAGATCGAGTATGAATGTATAAAAGTTAGAAAAATTCTGTAAAATTTTTATGAAAGTTTAAATTTAAACCAAATATATGTTAAAATTTGAAGAAAGTTTAAAGTTAGAATAAATATATGTCAAATTTGGAGGAAATTATAAAATTTAGAATAAATATAAATGTAAAAAAAGTATATATATATATATGTGTGTATACATAAAGTTTAATGATAATAATAATATTTAAAAAAACAACTATATATATATATATATATATATATATATATATATATATATATATATATATATATATATATATATATATATTTATTAAAAGAGGGGAAAAAAAATGAGAGCGATGCCCCAATCACCAGGACCAAATATCAACGGTGTGTTTTTACCAAACTATCTCTACCACAATATATCTGCTCTAAAAAAAATATTTGAACATCTAAAAATTTTTTTCATTCTGTCAGATCCTCACCCTACCTATTGCATCGGCAAAGGAGGCACGAAGATATCAAAACGCTCCGAAGATGATTAAATAAGATCGAAAGCTCATCAATTTAGTTTGGTTTTTACAACACATATTCATTTAAAAGAGATGAATACAGGACAAGTGATCCACCATCCACAAGATGGAAAAAAAAGATAGAAGTAGAGAAATTTGCCAAAGGAAATTAATTAAGGCAAAACACCCAATGGTCTTTAACAGAATTTGCATATATACATATATATATATATATATATATATATATATATATATATATATATATATATATATATATATATATATATATATATATATATATATATATATATACACGAGAGGCGGTCAATAAGTTTTGCGAATCAGTAGGGCAAAACAGAGGAAGGGGGATGGCTGTTTGTGGGGGAGTTAGGACAGGTTATTGCAACTCAGGTCCTGCAGCCGCACGCTCCTGCCTCGTCTATTTAAGAAACAGTAGCTGATCACAGATCGTCAGTCACAAATTTTTCGACAATGGAGAAGGTTGAGCACCGAGCAGTGATCAAATTTTTGACCAAGGAAGGCAAGAATGAAAAAGAGATACATGAATGCATGGTTGCAGTGTACACCGACAACGCCCCTTCCTATGCAACCATTGCTCGCTGAAATAGGATTTTCTGCCATGGTCTCGAGTCCCATAAGATGACCCCCGTGGTCCGTGTGGAGAGGATAATACAGGAAAGCCGAAGGGGGAAGGTCGAAGAAATCGAGCGAGAACTTGGAATATCATCCACGACAATTTAGCCATGACCAAGGTCTCTGCCAGTTGGGTCCCAAGGAACTTCACGCCCCATGATCGAATTCAACGTAGTCAAAGTCCACAAGGCCAGAGTTGCATAAGCTGCCCTGCGCGATTTCGAATTCAAGGAGCTCAACCATTTCCCATACAGTCCAGATCTGGCCACTAGTGACTACCTTTTATTCCGCCAGCTCAAGGCTGCACTGCGTGGACGCTGGTTTGGGGACGAATAAGATGTCCAGCTTGCCGTCCAGGACCCCGTATGGGGCGCGGCTATATGCCATCCTGCTGCCGTGCTGACGGGACACAGCATCCCGTCCGACCCCATCTTAGTCTGTTCTCTTTCCTTCAGACACTTGTGTTTCCTTCCTGTTTTTTCGCTTTTCATACAACCTCTACCACAACTTTGTCTGGTCAGCCACTAATTCACAGGGTAGATGTGGACCTTCTTCTCAGTCAACCGTCCCGGATCGGGGCTGAAGGGGGAGGGGACAATGTTTCCTAACCTCTGAGCTCCGGTTAGGGATGGTGGTTTTGTAACAACCTGCTTTATCCCCAACCATACCTTCCTCACATCCCTTTTCCTTCTCACTTCGCCATCTATCCTTTATTTTACGCCGTGCCCAAGAGAAAAGCCTCCATGCTGAAGGGTTGCCAGGTGAACAGGCGGGAGGGGTGGCTATAACTGTCACCGCTTCGGACATACAAATCGTTCATGTAGACGTGCAAAATCGGGGTCACCCGAAGTCTGTGAAAATTTCTCCAAGGCCGCACACTATAAGTCCAAATCATGTGTGGCCAAGTGTGTCAATCGTGAAGAGCCGCACCCCGCTTCTTTCAAGCAATGTTGTGCATTTCTCCTTGAGAAAGAAATCCTGGCCGTTCAGGCCCAGGATCGACTCTCATTCCGCGAGGCTAATGACTTGATCCTGGCGCGCCCGGCTCAGCCTGGGACGTTTTATGCCTCAATGGTTAGAAAGGAACCTTCTGCTCCTGCCGATCCAGGCCAACGAGCACGATTGTTTCCGCGCCCATTCGGAGCCCTTCTGCGGATTCTACTCAACCCGAGCGCTCCCCGGGTAAAGCTGGCGGCAAAAAGGGTTCACACCCAGCTCGGGCTAAAACCAGGGCTCCCTTCCATCCTTTTGCCGCAGCGTGACCGTTTCCCGTGAGGCGAAACTGCCACGCGCCTCTACCGAGTCATTAGAATCACAGGAGGCAACACCGCTAAAGTTGGTCGCCAGGCATCTTCCGCGGTTCCTAAAGCTGTCTCCCGAAAGGAGGACAGCAACAAAGGAGCTTCGGCTCCTTCACCCAAGCCTAGTGGTGGGCTGAGTGGCTCGGAGACGGTGGTTCCTCAAAAAGAGGGCCCCCCCACCTCCGAACCCACAACGCCCACCTAAGGTTTTGAGGCGGAGGGAGGAAAACACTCGCATGAAGATACCAACGTCCTCTAATAAGTCCTCGAAGGCGACAGCGCCTTCAGCGCTTTATCCTGCCAACAGAGATCGGGGTTCTGCCTCCGAGAAGCGTACGGCTAACCTGTGAGGGTCTTCTGTTCAAAGAGGGCCCTCGCGTCTCTTCCGAATTAGGCCTGGAGGGCATATTCCTTCAGTGGAATTGCCGTGGACTCCGAGCCAACTGGGAGGAGATGCGTAGGCTCGTCTCGTCCAGTCCCCCGTAAGCTATTTTTCTGCAGGAGACCATGCTAGGCGCGTGCCCCCTGCACGCCTTCTTGGTGTATAAGAGTATTGCGACTTGGCATGATGTCTCCGTTCTTCCTTTCACTTTAAATACCTCCTTTCAGGCAGTGTCTGTGCAGCTCCACCTAAGTAGGAGGTATACTATCCTTTCTGTGTACATTCCACGGCTAGCTAACTTCGACACGGGGGACTTCCGCCACGTCGTGGCACGGTTGCCGACGCCCTTTCTCTTGCTTGGAGATATGAATGGCATGCATCCTCTCTGGGGAGATTACTCAATAAATCCCAGGGTACAAGTCCTTCCCGATCTGATCGCAAAGCTTAAAATAGGTGTCCTAAATTTGGATGAGTTTACGCACCACTGCCCGAGAACCGATTAATTTTCTTGCCTTGATCTATCTCTGTGCTCTTCGGATGCACAGCCTGATTTTGATTGTGGGGTGGTCGATGGCCTCCATGGAAGTGATCACTTTCCCATTCAAATATCATTTTCAGGGCAACTGCTGCCTGAGAGCCCACCTCAGTGGTGCTTGGCGCAGGCGCGGTGACCTGCATTTCAGGAAATGACTGAATTTTCTATCTCAGTCGAGGAGTTTAGGTCGGTAGATGAGGCCGTTGAGTTCTTCTCCGGCAACTTCATCGCCGCGTGCCTGACTACTATTCCTAGAACATCTGGCCGTTTTGCACGCCGACCACTCCCATGGTGGTCGGAGAAGTGTGAGACAGCCCTCAAACAGAAGCGTTATGCCTACATGCGCTATAAGCGCCACCGAAGGATTTCACTGTCGGTGAATTTCGTCGGGTTAGAGCTAGGCCCTGGTATATTTCGAAGCACGCCCACCACTCTTCTTGGCGGGCATACGTGTCTTCACTTAATGGAAAGAGCCCTCTGGCAGAGGTGGGAAGAGAGTCAAAAGGATGTGGGGAAAGTTCTCTCAGGACCCCGCTCCCGTTCTCCAGGAGAATGGGACCGCAATCTCGGACCCCGTGTCCGTGGCGGAATCCTAAGCGACCGCTTTCTCCGCATTCTCTAGCTGGAATGCTGCTCCGACAGCATTTAATGCACGTCGCGATGTCGCGGAAGGCCGCCGGTTGGACTTTACCTAAAGAGACAGAAAACCCTTCAACGAGAGGTTTACTGTGAGAGGTGTTCCGCTCTTGCTTCGTGCGCGGACACCGCCCATGGTCCAAACGATGTCCCTCACGCCATGCTTCGACACCTGGGTGAGCGATTCAAGGCCTTTCTGTTAGATTGTTTAAAAGGATCTGGGTGGAGGTTCTTTTTCAGATTCCTGGCGAATCACTACTGAACTCGCCTTTGGCAAACCGGTGAGAGATCACTCTACTCCGGCAGGTTTCCTCTCAATCTCTCTAAACTCTTGCGTCTGCAAGTTGATGGAGAAATTGGTGAAGGTTAGATTAGCTTTTTTCCTGGACAGCGGAGGACATCTGTCTTCTGCACAGTGCTGCTTTCGCAAGTTTTACTCCACGTCGGATTCTCTGCTGCGAATGGAAATTGCCGTCTGCGAGGCCTTCCTTCGTAAACATCACTACACCACGGTGTATTTCGATCTGGAGAAGACCTATGATACAGCATGGCGATACGATATCATGGAGACTCTCCACACGATGTGGGCGAGGGGACGCATCCCAATGTATATATCTGAATTTTTGTGAGATCGTCAAACCAGCGTACGGGTAGGGGGAGCCTTTTCCGGCCCAATGGAGCAGGAAGAGGGTTTGCCACAAAGAAAGTGTTCTCAGTGTCACACTCTTTGCCCTGATCATCAACACCATCACCTCGGTGCTGCCGGAAGATGTTCTCGCTATGCTCTACGTGGACAACATTTCGATCTCTTTTGACGCGGCGCAGATGACAACTCTAGGGCGTCGACTCCAGCAGGCATTAAACCAGTCTCTCGGTATGCCGAAGCGCACAGGTCTCAGTTTTCTTTTGCCAAGACTAAGGTGGTGCACTTCTGCTGCCATCCACGGCTCCACCCTGAACAAGATTTGTTTCTTAATGAGGTGCGCCTGGAAGTGGTTGAATTGCACCGTTTCCTTGGTCTTGTATTTGACTGACGCTTAACCTGGGAGGCTCATATTCGTAGCCTTGGGGCCTCTTGAACCCACGCCATGGATATTCTCCGTTCCGTGACGTTCAGCGGTTGGGGCGCTGATAGGGCCAGTGCCTCCTTTTTTATCGATCCTTTGTTCGTTCGAAGCTCGTCTAAGGATGCAAGTTTTATGCATTCGCAGCTGAGCGTTTATTGCGGAAGGTGGACTTGATCTACCACACCAGCCTTCGCCTTGCGCACTTTCCCCATTGAGAGCCTGTTGGTCGATGCTGGGTAGAGGCCACTCGCTCTATGCCGCGTGAAGTGCATTACTTGCCTGTACGCGCGAGCCCGGTGCCTCCTTCAGTCGCCAACAGCTTTCTCTGCATCCGCAGCTGATCTCTACGGTGCCTATGCCACCAAGAGACGCCAGTCATACCCTAAGCCCTTTGGGTTTAGGACCAGGAAACTCCTTCGTGAGCTAGGTATAGCTCTCGGCCCGGTGGTGCCCCTGGTTCTGCCCGGTGGTGCCCCTGGTTCTGCCCAGGACGCCACCCTGAATGGTACCACATTTGGCTATTTGTCTCAAAGCTTGTACAGCGTTGACTGTATTGCGTTCGACCATTTTGGGGCACACTGGCACGCTGGAACCGTGCTAGTGCATACGAATGGCTCCAAGTCCAAAGAGGGGGTCGGCTTCCACGCCGTATCCCCTCTGTTTGAAGTCAGCGGGGCTCTGCAAGGCGCTGCGTCTGTCTTCACGGCCGACCTGGTGGCAATACATTACTCGGTACGGGAGATTACGCGACGTGCCGGGTTCGGAGACTGGATTGTGATCTATAGTGACTCACAAAGCGCCCTGAGTGCTCTCGGGGCATTGGAATCTCCGCATTCCTTGGTTCGCGATATCCGTGACACCACGGTTTTGGTGAGCCAGGCGGATGTCTAGATTATCTTCTGCTGGGTTCCTGCACATGTAGGTATTGCGGGAAATGAGCGCACCGATGAGGGTGCCAAAGAGTCCGCGAGGACTCTGCGACCGGACCAGCGTTTCGCTCTTCCTCACACCGACTACATGGTAGGAATACGGGCAGCTCTTCGGACTGCTTGACAAAGAAGATGGAAGACGGTTGAAGGGAACTTAAATTTGCGTGCCATTGCGACGCGACTGTTTCCATAGACCTATCCCCCAATGCCGCTACGGCTTCAGGTCGCTTTCTGTTGTCTCTGAATCGGACAAACTCATGTTAGGCATCGCTATTTGATGGAGCGCCCTATTGTTACGACTGCAACGTCCCCCAGACTGTTCGGCACTTTCTTGTCGAATATTCTAGTCTAGGTGATCTTCGCGCACGTTACTTGTCCCGGTACCGGGATGGGCAGGGTCGCTACCACCTGTCCCTTGTACTCGGGACGAGTGCGTTCACATTGACTGGTGGACTTGTTGACTTTGAGGGGAGGCTGGCCTACTCCCTATTATTTAACCATGTTTTTTTTGTTTTTTTTTTGTTTTTGTTTTTTCCCCTTTTAGGTCGCACGTTCCTGTGCCGGGGAGACCGCCCCCGATGCCGGAGCTTGCTTACTACTTGTTTCCTTTTCACTTTTTTTTAATTTTGGGTATTGTGTGGGTTGTTTTTGTTTTTTAATGTTTATTGAGTTCGATTTTAAAGTAGCCTAGTACTACGCAAGTTTTTAATACGGCTACTAATGCCCAAGTTGGCAGTCACCAGATGAACTCTTAAAAAAAAAATAAAATATCGCCATCCAGGAGTGGATTGAACAGCAATCGCGAGATTTCTGATTGTACAGAAATCTCGCGATTGCTGTTCAATCCACTCCTGGATGGCGATATTTTATTTTTTTTTTAAGAGTTCATCTGGTGACTGCCAACTTGGGCATTAGTAGCCGTATTAAAAACTTGCGTAGTACTAGGCTACTTTAAAATCGAATTCAATAAACATTAAAAAACAAAAACAACCCACACAATACCCAAAATTAAAAAAAAGTGAAAAGGAAACAAGTAGTAAGCAAGCTCCGGCATCGGGGGCGGTCTCCCGGCACAGGAACGTGCGACCTAAAAGGGGAAAAAACAAAATTCGAAGCCTCAGGGACAAGTAGCGCAAGTGCATTGAAGTCGAGGGTAGTTATATTGAAAAATAATGAAACATTTTTCCTCATATCTCGTTTCCTTATATCAGAATTGCAAAACTTATTGACTTCCCCTCGTATATATATATATATATATATATATATATCACAATTTTTTTATAATTTTTAAGAAAGCATATGATTAGCCTTGTATTTGATTGTAGGTATGTATATATTTAAAATGTTTAATAATTATACATATTTGCATGTGCGAACGTAGGACACAAGTGACTCTAATTTCATACATGCTTAGGTTATTTCATAAATAATCCGCCTAAACAGAAAGTACTGCACATAAAGATCACCCTCAAATTTCGCGTACCTATTCGAACACAGGAATCCCATTGTTGTTTTTAATTTTAAATTTTAGAGTTCTACTCTAGCTGCCACCAACAAGTGCACGGATGCTCTTATTGTTTGAATATGTGCACACATCCTATACACATGAATGATCGCTCACATAACTTCACCTGAATCACAAAAATTTAAATTACCCAATAGTGAAACAAATAAATCAGACTTTTGGTGAAATAAAGATGAAACCGCTCGGAATCTGCTTTACTTATGATTTTGGGGGTATTTTGCGCTATACACATAATTAGTTTCATGAGAAATTAATTAATTTGCAAAACACTTGTGAAGTTAGGATAAGTGAAAATGCGTGGAAGATGTGTAACTTGATTGAATTAGATAGGATACTAGCTGTCGTTTCATGAGCAGGAGTGTAAAACAATCTCCAGAAACTGCGTATTCAAAATTTAAGTCAGGCTATCCAGTAGGCGTTGGGGGCAGGAGGGCATGTGCGATTCCTCTTGAGAGATGAATCTCTACTATAATGATAACATCTAATAATATGGTGTTTTTCCAATTATTACGTGTGTGATAGAAAAAGTTCCGTCAAACATACTTAAAGTTCTACTTTCCCAGGACCTGTCATTAAAACGTACTTTCTATTGTGTGCAGCTTTGAGGAGATGGAAGTAAAAGGGATCAATATCTCTGCTCTACTGCTTGAGCGCAGAACAAATCCAACATCATTAAGTGGCTCACCATCAACAGAATGACCATCCACAGAGTCGGGGAGAAACTTAAAAACGGGGAGACTTCAAAGATCGAGCTATTTCAAGCAGACATCAAGTTGTAAACAGTTTGGCGGTGAGAAATGTCTCCGAAATTGCTCCAAAACTCAAAATGACAGCAATACCGAAAATGAAAAACATATCGATTACCATGGTGACCAGGGCCGTCAAGGAGGAGGACGACAAGAGATTGGGTGCATTGAAAAGCCTCTGCTCACCTACCCTGTGCGAGAACAATGTCGTGAGTGCTATCGTCGCATTCTCAAAAACTCGAAGAGTCATGAAAATTTAATTTTCATTTTTACTAATTAAAATTCTTTCACGATCGATCCGGTCATAAAAAATAAACGTCATAAGCTTCAGCCAGGAGGTCTCCGAAGCCTGCTAAGTCTTCATGACCAAGCACCCGTCATCCGGGATCATGGTCTGCCTGACTTCAAGTGGCCATAAGATGCCGGCGGTGTTGTTTGCGGCTGGTTACAGGCTCATCTTGACCAATTAAGGGGCAGCTTAAGTACGAAAGTCCTGGCTACTTGGTAAAGATCACGAAGAAGGTGAACTACGGCTTTCAGCGGCACGATGACCCGGCTCACACGGCTAAGACCGAACAAGAGTGGTTTGGGTTGAACATGAACTTCTGGTCGAAGGACTTTTGGTCACTGCATTTGCCCGACCTCAATTTCCTCGACTACAGCGTGTGGATGCATGTTGAGGGCCAGGCCTGCCATGTCCCCCACAGCAACGGCGATGAGCTGCAACCCTCCGTCAACTGTACGTGGGCTAGCATGAAGAAAATTGGTAATTATCTTACCCTGGAATCATTAAATAAAGAGTGGCTAATCTATTTAAAATATGTTTATCTTCTACCTAGGAATCCTGGTATTTATCATCAATTTTATGCAATGAGTGATGCGACTCCGACTTACTAACCATGGTGCCGTTAACGACTGTATTCATAGTACCACATAGGAGGCAGGAAATCGAGGAGGTGACACTTTGCCCTTGCTCGTTGACTACATAATATCGCCATGAATTAGATAGAGCTAAACTCACATTCGATGTGTCCTCCTTCTGCTTTATAACCGCTTTTATGCGTTTATGCATACTTGACACTAAGTTGGGACAGGTATTTAACTCAATTTTCTGCCATTCGATGTGGTTCTGATGTAGCTGCTCTGTTTAGGACAGCACCAAACAAAGAGATATTAACACAGAGTGAGAAGAAAGTTATTAGAAACTGGGTTCAAAGGATGTAAAGCTAGAATAAAACCATGGATGTCTCAGTGGAACAAGAAGTGATTGTCTTGGTCAAAAGAGCATGAATATTGGACTGATGATATTTGGGTTAAAGTTGTTTGGTTTGATGAAAGCAACTTTGTGGTAGGTTCTCCACAATAGTTTTCACGAAGTTCTTACGATGGTACACATTTTTATTGGCTACAAAAATTTTTATTGAATACCAAAAATGATCAATAAGATTTGTATTTCTCCTCAGAGGTTTGAAAACTCTAGAGCAATTTATGTTCGTTGAAGAGTTGGGAAAACTTATGATCTGAGATCTGTTGTTCAACCAGTCAAATTTAAAGAGTTGATGAAACTAATGATGTGATGTTCCAAGAGTCAAATTTGGAGTTGGCAGTGTAATGCTTTAGAATGGCATGTCGTCCTTAGGTCCAGGATTGTTGTTTACTTGTGAGAGCAGAAAGAATTCAAACACTTACACCAGTATGTTAAACAAGGTTTATCAACTTTCCTTAGGTAAACCTTTAATGATCACATACCACTTGGTGTAATCTTTCAAGAATACAATGCTCTATTCCAAAATTTAGAGTTTCAAAGGGTCAGTTTATAAAGAAAGGGGTGACGTTGATGGAATGACCCCCTCAATCTCCAGACCTCAACCCAATTGAACATTTGTGATCACACTTGGGCAGAAGATGAGGGTGCACAAATGTTTCCCCAAAAGAGAATTAATAGCTAAAATTCATGAAGAGTGGCAGAAAACTGAGCCAACCACTTGTCCCAACTTCGTCTTAAGTATGCAAAAACGCATTAAATCGGTTATAAATTTAGAAGTAGGATGCGCTAAATATTAGTTTTTGGATAGAATATACGCAAAAATTTGTATTTGAATTATGTCAAGTATGAAATAAATGATTTTCCATCATATTCTTTATTTTTTCATAACTGCCCCATATTTTTGGCCAAGGCTGTATATATTAATAATTCTTTATAGACAACATTGCACGTTTTTTTAAAAGCTGAGCATAAAGATTGTTAGCTCTTTCGACTTTAGAGCATTTTACATACATTTTACATTTGAACATTAACATAAGCAGTTTCTTGTAATTGAAAAACCTAATAAAATGTTAACTGCTGCTATAATGAAGTTTGAGCAAACATATTATTGGAATATTTACAAAAACATCAAAAGTACTTTCTATAGGAGTATATAAGTGCTTACTGGGCAACGTTTCACTAGTCAAATAAACTGTCCTTCAGCTTGTGCTTGAAATATAGCTGTACGTTGTTCCAAAGTCTCTTTCCGTATTTGAGAGTCAGTTTTGAAGCTTGTGTTTGAAGGCTTTGATTTCCTTCTTCAGTTTAATTTGCTCCTGGGATGTATCATCATATACACCACCAGTAAAGACGTTCCAATACCTTCAAGACTTCTTCCATAATCTTTAAGACGCAAAGGTACAAGGAAGACCTTGAAGTGTAACAAATTTCCTAAGAAGTTAAGAAGGAAGCTCAGAGCAAGTTGAGATAGTTTTATTGTAGTTTGGGTGTTTTCTGGACATTCATAAGGCAGAAAAATTTGTGGAGCAGGCAAGACAATGGTGGTAAACAACGATGGCAAAAATGCTGCATGATGTTCGTAAAGTTTCATATCCTTGACACTCATCTTGTTAAGCTCAGGGAGAACATTGGGGCGTAGGGCTCACCCTGAGGAAGAGGACGAGAGCTTTATCCAGGATATATTGGTCTTTTATCACCACTACATAACACTATAACGAAAACAATGATGATTGACTATATTAGAGTGTCCATACGTCAAAATTATTTCCATTAAAATCTCAAAACTAGAAAAACTATTCACATCTAACATTTTGCCTTCATTTTGTAAACTTTAGTATAAATATATGTTCATTTTGAATTATTTCTGACATCATCTAAAAGCAAATATGCAAATTCGCCCGTTTCCCAACTGATATAATAACATCTGTGGCTATGCGTACTTTCCTAGATACTTAAATAGGAAAGGAAAATTAGACTTATAAGCAGTAGAGATTTATCGTTAGTCTTTCTATTATTATTGCTTTTTCTCCTTAAATTTACTCCTTTATTCTTTTCTTTTGTACCACTAGGATAATTGCCAGTCTTTCAATATCTACATTTATAAGCTTCTTGTCAAGAATGGAATGCGAGGTATGCCGTATGTGGTTGGGACTCTTGCATGCGTTTTTACATCTGAATCCATCTAGCTACATCATGCTCCTTTACTCGTCAAAATGGGCTGTGCTTCTGCCAAATGTAACCAAGGATGTCATAAGAGCTACATGTACCAATGATGCACACGTACCTGGTTTGGTCCGGCCATCCGTTCCCGACTTTTAAAGGCAGTGTAGCTAAACTTGACCTCATGACCTAAAAAATAAAGAGAAATAATGACAATAAATACAAATTAAAAACATAAAGAATATTAAAAAACAAAGAACAGAGAGTAAAAATGCAAAAGAGATAAAGAACGATAAATATAAATTAACTGAAAACATGATTACAAAATTAAACAAAATATATAATAATAGAAAAAATTAATAAAAGAGAACAATAATAAATCAAAAGAAAGTAAAACAAAAATAAACTAAACAATAAAATAAAATGATTAGAATAATAATAAGAAAAATAAAGAATAATAATTTTAATTTAATGATAATTAAAATTAAACTAATAAACAACAATAAAAACCAAATGACTGAGAACAATAGTCACAAACTTAAGAATCAAGAATGATATATAAAAATGAACTTAGACAATTATTACAAAATTAAACACTAAAAACCTATAAAAAAGACGAGAATAATAATGTCAAAAAGTAATGTCGAGGAATAAGCCACCTCACTAGATAATATATACATATATATCAGTATCTATTGTTTGGGAGGAAAGAGGTAAAGACCAAGGAAATATGTATATATACAGTTATACATCCATATATCCTATAATGTACGTACACCTCCTTGTTACGTACAAGTACTTTCACTTCGTAAAATTAATGCGTTAGTAACAAGGTATAAGAGTACGATTTACTACAGGGGCCGATAGCATATAACTGAGTTTATAAAGTTGCAGTTCAAAGGTATATTTAAGAATGAAAATGCAAAATATAAATTTCAATGAGTCACTAATTAACATATATACATACTAGAAATATTTGTTATGTAAATAAAGGACAACTCTGACAGAATATAGATTAATGGGCAATCGGGGAACGTTAATTCTCATTAATCAACTTTTAAATGGAATATTACAAATCAGTTATACAGAGGAAATATTTAAATGTCGGAAAGTGGATCGATTATCGTGAGATTAAAGCAAATGGTCGTTTTACCTTTACTGGGGCCAGCTCGAACAAGGAAGAAGGGCAGCAAACGCGGACCTCGAGTGAATATCCTTCAGCGGGTCGGCGCGAGGAATAGAGAAGGCCAATGGACGTGGCCCCAGGTCCAATATCCTGACGATGACGAGGATGAAGGGAAAGGGAAGAAGACGAGTTGACGATCCTTTTTGAAGAAGAACGATGACACCTCTGCTCCAGAGAAGTAAAACAACAAATTGAGACTCTCCAGCGGTTCGGCGCACATCCAGATGAGACAAGAGGAATCCCGGCCAATCCTTCGGGGACGAAAACGATTCAAGGTTTGCTCTGAACAGAGTAAGGCTTCACAAACGAAATGGATCTGCCTGGTGAGATCCGATCTCAAGGTATAACCGAATACTAGGGGACTTGAGGAAATAGACACAATGATCTGAACCGAAGCTGACGGGCTCTCAATCTAACCGAAGACTTGAAAACCCCGGGTATTTATATGATGCTCATTTGCTGGAAGGCACAGACGTCTGTGGCCAGAACTAGGTATTAATGACCTCCAACGATGTAGGCGGGAGACTCGGCGAGCATCCTACAAAATACGGAGATTAGCGTTTTGACGGTGGGATCATAGCTTTTAGCGCACTCAACTTAATTAACTGCACCTGCGAGGCAACTGGCGAATATTTCAATTCTTTCTTTCTTTCTCCGCTCCTTTGGATTCTCACGTTAGCACACTTGGAGTCAGATTTTTAGAACGGAGTGAGGGAAGAAATTTAAGGGCAAATTAACAGGATATTCCTCTTTGAATTATATTTCCGTACAAGTAATAAAGAACACTAAAAACGAAATAATTTAAAACTATAATTATAAAATGAAAAAATAAAAAAAATAAAAAGCCCGAACAATACTTAATAAAAATAAAAGAATGAAAATAATAAAACAAAAGAACTTATAACAATAGGTACAAAACCAAACAATGAATCACTAAAATAACAAGTACTGGATTTTAAAAAATTAAAACAATAAAATAATTACGCTAAAAATTTAATATATAAAACAGCAAAATAAAAACTAGAATATTAGTAAAAATAAAAGAACTATTCCAGAGGAAATAGTGCCAATCACGAACCGACATTCATTGATTGTCGCTAAATTATGCAGCCCAATCTCATTCTATACCCAATCATTTCTTTTCATCATTTCTTCTCTCACCTTCCATGAAATACCCTCCCTTGGTCTCAACTGCATACACTTATTCTTCATCCAGGCACATCTTTTGATATTTATTAATCTCATTCTCCATCCAAACACGCCTTTTGTTCTTTACTACACAAAATCTTCATTTAACTACGTCAATTGATCTTAATTTCTTTATTTTTTCATCCAATCACATCGTTTGATCCTAACTACCCTCTTTCTACCTAAAGTAACTAATCATTCATGTCTTTTGTTCTTTATTGCTCTCATTCCAAATCAATTACGTCCTGTGTTCTCTACCTTTCTATTTCTTTTTCCAAAATATCTTTTGATTTTTATTGCTTTCTTTCTCCATTAATTCAGGTCATTGAAAGTCCATCCAATGATCTGCGGCGTTTTGTGATAAGATGATGAATGGTTATTGCATTGATGGTTTCCCACGGTACAAACCACTTATAAGTGCCTTTAAATGGCTCTATGGGACTTCTGACACTAGATGGCGCCACCTAAAGCCAAATCCTATGGTAAATTTAATATCTCTAGAGTGAATAACCATATGGACCATGGTCATATGAGTCATTTCATGGCTCTAAATGGTTACAATTGAACTTTACTCCTTTTGAAAATAAAGCGACGCCTAGACCTGGCAGTTCGCCGAAAATAAAAACCACATACAAATTCTCCAATTATCCCTCGAATTCAACATTATTTATTTTTTTATCTCATTTTTTAAGTAATTTTTTCCTATTTTACATTCGAAATAAAAGTTTGGATTCGACTAAACGATTATTAGCATTGGCAACCACTTTTTGATTCCTGACTCATCTGAACTTGTTTTGAAAATTGCCGACGAAATTGATCGCCTAACTGACTCAATTGTAGCCTAAATTGCTACCAAGTAAATTGTCTCAATTAATTAAAACTTAAACCTCCGCTATTCAGCTGATCCAATGCAATCACTTCCTTTACCGTGGTTCGAGTTACATCAAACCCCTGAAATACACCTCCGCACACCTTCTGTGACGTAATATTTGTTTCCTGTTTCACTACCAATTTACACCATCTTATGACCCCTTCCCAAATAGAACCCCTCTTCCTTTACCCTTAATACCCCAAGTAACACCATGTTTTTCTTGCATAACATAAGTGTAAGGGAATGGTCACTTCCCCCCCCCCCCTTGTTCACTCTTGGTGCAGTTCCAAGGCGGTCACCGCAAAGACATCCGGCCGAAGGCATCGGCGGGTCCCGCGTGACCGCAGCACTGCCCCAGACCGTGCCATGAAAGAGGTCACCCCCCCCCCATCGTTCACTCGTGATGCAGTCCCAAGGCGGTGGTTACCACAAGGACATCCGCCCCAGGCATCGGCGAGGCGAAAGTTTGACCACTGGGTGGCATAACTAGGGGCCATGTAAGACCCTAAAGGTCAAAAAGGTAAAGATCTCCCCCCAGGAGAGTGAGATCCAGTTTCACGTCGAACAAGAAATTGGAGACGGTTTTCTCCCAACCTCGATGGCTAACGAGGAGCAGATGTTTGACTTCGTGGGAAAGACCGTTTGGGAAGAGAACTCTCCTGGGGCCGTCCTCAAGCTCCCCCCCCTTACCACTCCCCCAGTGGGGGTGCGAGGTATAAAGGAGGAACTCTGAGGAAAATCTAGGTAGTATACGTCAGGCCAGGTGACGAAGTCCTCGGTTCCAAAACCGGGCTACCTTAGACTGGATAGGTAGTATACGTCAGGCCAGGTGACGAAGTCCTCGGTTCCAAAACCGGGCTACCTTAGACTGGATAGGTAGTATACGTCAGGCCAGGTGACGAAGTCCTCGGTTCCAAAACCGGGCTACCTTAGACTGGATAGGTAGTATACGTCAGGCCAGGTGACGAAGTCCTCGGTTCCAAAACCGGGCTACCTTAGACTGGATAGGTAGTATACGTCAGGCCAGGTGACGAAGTCCTCGGTTCCAAAACCGGGCTACCTTAGACTGGATAGGTAGTATACGTCAGGCCAGGTGACGAAGTCCTCGGATCCCCAACCGGGCTACCTAGACTGGATAGGTAGTATACGTCAGTCTCTAGGTGACGAAGTCCTCGGATCCACACCGAGCTACCGAGACTGGAGAGGTAGTTTACTTGTGTCGCCAGACCAAGAAGCACCCTGCAAGAGAGGCAGGGCTACCTACCTTAAGGGGCTAAGAAAAAGCTCATCCTTGAGCTAAGTCCCTGGTTGTCAAACCAAACAATAAGTGAACTTTGGTAAGTTCGACTTACTCTCGCCAGAGAGATTCCTCATATCCTGGTGTACCTTAAAAACCAGTGGTATTCCTCGTCCTTGAGATACTAGAAATATTTGTTATGTAAATAAAGGACAACTCTGACAGAATATAGATTAATGGGCAATCGGGGAACGTTAATTCTCATTAATCAACTTTTAAATGGAATATTACAAATCAGTTATACAGAGGAAATATTTAAATGTCGGAAAGTGGATCGATTATCGTGAGATTAAAGCAAATGGTCGTTTTACCTTTACTGGGGCCAGCTCGAACAAGGAAGAAGGGCAGCAAACGCGGACCTCGAGTGAATATCCTTCAGCGGGTCGGCGCGAGGAATAGAGAAGGCCAATGGACGTGGCCCCAGGTCCAATATCCTGACGATGACGAGGATGAAGGGAAAGGGAAGAAGACGAGTTGACGATCCTTTTTGAAGAAGAACGATGACACCTCTGCTCCAGAGAAGTAAAACAACAAATTGAGACTCTCCAGCGGTTCGGCGCACATCCAGATGAGACAAGAGGAATCCCGGCCAATCCTTCGGGGACGAAAACGATTCAAGGTTTGCTCTGAACAGAGTAAGGCTTCACAAACGAAATGGATCTGCCTGGTGAGATCCGATCTCAAGGTATAACCGAATACTAGGGGACTTGAGGAAATAGACACAATGATCTGAACCGAAGCTGACGGGCTCTCAATCTAACCGAAGACTTGAAAACCCCGGGTATTTATATGATGCTCATTTGCTGGAAGGCACAGACGTCTGTGGCCAGAACTAGGTATTAATGACCTCCAACGATGTAGGCGGGAGACTCGGCGAGCATCCTACAAAATACGGAGATTAGCGTTTTGACGGTGGGATCATAGCTTTTAGCGCACTCAACTTAATTAACTGCACCTGCGAGGCAACTGGCGAATATTTCAATTCTTTCTTTCTTTCTCCGCTCCTTTGGATTCTCACGTTAGCACACTTGGAGTCAGATTTTTAGAACGGAGTGAGGGAAGAAATTTAAGGGCAAATTAACAGGATATTCCTCTTTGAATTATATTTCCGTACAAGTAATAAAGAACACTAAAAACGAAATAATTTAAAACTATAATTATAAAATGAAAAAATAAAAAAAATAAAAAGCCCGAACAATACTTAATAAAAATAAAAGAATGAAAATAATAAAACAAAAGAACTTATAACAATAGGTACAAAACCAAACAATGAATCACTAAAATAACAAGTACTGGATTTTAAAAAATTAAAACAATAAAATAATTACGCTAAAAATTTAATATATAAAACAGCAAAATAAAAACTAGAATATTAGTAAAAATAAAAGAACTATTCCAGAGGAAATAGTGCCAATCACGAACCGACATTCATTGATTGTCGCTAAATTATGCAGCCCAATCTCATTCTATACCCAATCATTTCTTTTCATCATTTCTTCTCTCACCTTCCATGAAATACCCTCCCTTGGTCTCAACTGCATACACTTATTCTTCATCCAGGCACATCTTTTGATATTTATTAATCTCATTCTCCATCCAAACACGCCTTTTGTTCTTTACTACACAAAATCTTCATTTAACTACGTCAATTGATCTTAATTTCTTTATTTTTTCATCCAATCACATCGTTTGATCCTAACTACCCTCTTTCTACCTAAAGTAACTAATCATTCATGTCTTTTGTTCTTTATTGCTCTCATTCCAAATCAATTACGTCCTGTGTTCTCTACCTTTCTATTTCTTTTTCCAAAATATCTTTTGATTTTTATTGCTTTCTTTCTCCATTAATTCAGGTCATTGAAAGTCCATCCAATGATCTGCGGCGTTTTGTGATAAGATGATGAATGGTTATTGCATTGATGGTTTCCCACGGTACAAACCACTTATAAGTGCCTTTAAATGGCTCTATGGGACTTCTGACACTAGATGGCGCCACCTAAAGCCAAATCCTATGGTAAATTTAATATCTCTAGAGTGAATAACCATATGGACCATGGTCATATGAGTCATTTCATGGCTCTAAATGGTTACAATTGAACTTTACTCCTTTTGAAAATAAAGCGACGCCTAGACCTGGCAGTTCGCCGAAAATAAAAACCACATACAAATTCTCCAATTATCCCTCGAATTCAACATTATTTATTTTTTTATCTCATTTTTTAAGTAATTTTTTCCTATTTTACATTCGAAATAAAAGTTTGGATTCGACTAAACGATTATTAGCATTGGCAACCACTTTTTGATTCCTGACTCATCTGAACTTGTTTTGAAAATTGCCGACGAAATTGATCGCCTAACTGACTCAATTGTAGCCTAAATTGCTACCAAGTAAATTGTCTCAATTAATTAAAACTTAAACCTCCGCTATTCAGCTGATCCAATGCAATCACTTCCTTTACCGTGGTTCGAGTTACATCAAACCCCTGAAATACACCTCCGCACACCTTCTGTGACGTAATATTTGTTTCCTGTTTCACTACCAATTTACACCATCTTATGACCCCTTCCCAAATAGAACCCCTCTTCCTTTACCCTTAATACCCCAAGTAACACCATGTTTTTCTTGCATAACATAAGTGTAAGGGAATGGTCACTTCCCCCCCCCCCTTGTTCACTCTTGGTGCAGTTCCAAGGCGGTCACCGCAAAGACATCCGGCCGAAGGCATCGGCGGGTCCCGCGTGACCGCAGCACTGCCCCAGACCGTGCCATGAAAGAGGTCACCCCCCCCCCCATCGTTCACTCGTGATGCAGTCCCAAGGCGGTGGTTACCACAAGGACATCCGCCCCAGGCATCGGCGAGGCGAAAGTTTGACCACTGGGTGGCATAACTAGGGGCCATGTAAGACCCTAAAGGTCAAAAAGGTAAAGATCTCCCCCCAGGAGAGTGAGATCCAGTTTCACGTCGAACAAGAAATTGGAGACGGTTTTCTCCCAACCTCGATGGCTAACGAGGAGCAGATGTTTGACTTCGTGGGAAAGACCGTTTGGGAAGAGAACTCTCCTGGGGCCGTCCTCAAGCTCCCCCCCCTTACCACTCCCCCAGTGGGGGTGCGAGGTATAAAGGAGGAACTCTGAGGAAAATCTAGGTAGTATACGTCAGGCCAGGTGACGAAGTCCTCGGTTCCAAAACCGGGCTACCTTAGACTGGATAGGTAGTATACGTCAGGCCAGGTGACGAAGTCCTCGGTTCCAAAACCGGGCTACCTTAGACTGGATAGGTAGTATACGTCAGGCCAGGTGACGAAGTCCTCGGTTCCAAAACCGGGCTACCTTAGACTGGATAGGTAGTATACGTCAGGCCAGGTGACGAAGTCCTCGGTTCCAAAACCGGGCTACCTTAGACTGGATAGGTAGTATACGTCAGGCCAGGTGACGAAGTCCTCGGTTCCAAAACCGGGCTACCTTAGACTGGATAGGTAGTATACGTCAGGCCAGGTGACGAAGTCCTCGGATCCCCAACCGGGCTACCTAGACTGGATAGGTAGTATACGTCAGTCTCTAGGTGACGAAGTCCTCGGATCCACACCGAGCTACCGAGACTGGAGAGGTAGTTTACTTGTGTCGCCAGACCAAGAAGCACCCTGCAAGAGAGGCAGGGCTACCTACCTTAAGGGGCTAAGAAAAAGCTCATCCTTGAGCTAAGTCCCTGGTTGTCAAACCAAACAATAAGTGAACTTTGGTAAGTTCGACTTACTCTCGCCAGAGAGATTCCTCATATCCTGGTGTACCTTAAAAACCAGTGGTATTCCTCGTCCTTGAGGAATTAAGAAGAAGAAGGAAAAGGCTCCCCCTCGAGCCCGTTATTCGGTGGCCACACCAAACTGTAAGTAACTTATTCTCGCCAGAGAAACCCCCCTCCGTCATCCACGCCCGTGAAGAAGACCCTCCCCGAGTTCAGTCCTCGTCCATAAGGAAATTAGTAACGAAGGAAAAGCTCCTCCTCGAGCTCGTTACTCGGTGATCACACCGCACTCCAAGTAAGCTTGATTCAAGAACCAAGTTCAACTCACTCTCGCCAGAGAGACCACGACTACCTGGGTGTTGCATAGAGCACCGTATTGATTCTCGTCCTTGAAGAATCCCCCCCCCCCCGGAAGAACGTGTAGACCCCCCAGCTGCTACCCTCGCCAAGACGACCGTGGAATTCCGCCCATCTACACGCGTCAAGTGTAAATATTTCTGAGGCCCTTTAAACTCCACGAGTCCGTAAGCCTAATTCTAATATTATTGTTTTGTCTAGAGAAAACGTGAACTTAATTTTGTGGGTCAACTAATTTAATTAATTCTTGTTTATAATAATATTTAGAGTATTGCTGTAGTTAAAGTATAAAGGTTGTGTATTCAATGGTTAAAGATAAAATATAAGTTTATTTTGTGAATTAGTGGGCGTTTCTTTTATATCCTGACGTGTTTGGTAAAGGCTCAGTTCATTAAGATATTCTTATAATATCAATATATTAGACACTCTTAGCACTCTTAGAATAGAACAAAAAGGAGGGGCATTCTACGACACTAACTAAATAAAAGAGGTGTCAGAGGAGGTCAGTAGGGTTCTAGCAGAAAGAATTCTACGACATAATTAAAGTGGTGTCAGGTTTTGTAGGTTATTATTAGAAAGAACCCAGCAGTGTCTAATTAGGAAAGAGCCAACACGTAAAGGAAGATCAGGAATAAGAGAATAATTGACGAGAGGAAAATTGGTAGAGTTAGGGGTGGTAACAATATAAAGGTAATTGGCAGGTCAAGTGGTAAATTTGTTGTCGGGAGTGATATTTCAATCAGCATAGTAGTGGGATTAAGGGTAAGTTATGCTGAGCGCTACCTGGTGAGTGGCGGCATAATTATCTGAAAATACAGAAAGGAAAAATCGACGGACCAACACGAAATGGATCCAGTCAAAAGATTTTACCAACAAGCCCAAAGTCTGGGACTTGAAGGCACAGAAATGCATGACTACGTCATGGCAGAATTAAGAATAGATTGTGTAGAAGAAGAAAGAATTTGGGATATAGAAAAGGAACAAGAATTAATAAAGTTTGAGAGAGAAAAAGAGGATATAATAAGAGAGGATACAAGAGAACGTGAATTAATGGAAATATGGATGAACCGGAATAGTGAAGAATCCCGAATACAGCGGAAAATAGAAACAGAGGAAAGAAGAATGCTGAGAGGAGGTAAAACCAGCGAAAGAATAATATTGTTGAAAAGAGAAGCACAAGAATTCAGAATAAGGATAGAAATGGAAGATGAAGAAAGAATACTAAAGATAAAGCTGGAAGATGAAGAAAGAAGAACTCAACGGGAAAACGAAATAGCGAAAGCAGAACAAGAAGCCGAGGAAAGGAGAATGAAGATGGAAAAAGAGTCGAAAGAGAGGAGAATAAAGATTAAAAAAGAAATAGATGAAAGGAGAATGAAGAGGGAAAAAGAACGTGCTCAAGCTGAAAGAGAAGAGAGAGAAGAAAAGGAAAGATTGCTCGCACTCGAAAGAGCACCTATCGAGAATCTCATAGAGGCCGAGGAAGTTGGAGCTCGGCCTGGACCTAAGAAAGGACCATCGAGGGAAACCCAGCCAAATGGGGTAACGATGGAAGAAGTAGGAAGTAGGAATGAGGTACCATCAGGAGTACCTAAAGAAAAACCTACGAGGAGAACCCAGCCAAATGGGGTTATCAGGGAAGAAGAAGAAGGTAGAGTAGAGGTACGAGCAGGTGTACCTGAGGAACTACCTACTAAGAGAAGTGAGTCAAATGAGTTGACAAGGAAGGAGGAAAGAGGTGCTATGGCTATGCACTCGGGTAAGACTAGTCAAATGGTAGACGCGGATGAGTATCCCCTACTCCTAGTAGTCTCCTCCCTGAACGGAACGTCCACGGAGTTACCGCTAAATCGCCAAGTCGTAGTGAGCGCCAAGCCCACTAACGACCTCGCAGGGAAAAGTTTTCTCGATCCCCAAAGATCGAACCCAGACCCGATCTTCCCGTGTACAGGGTTAAAGAAGAGCTATGGGACCTACGCTCCCATCAATTATGCCCCGCTACAACAGGCCGCTCAAGCCTTAATGTTCAATTTAAAGGTAGTCAAGTACCATAATATGAGTAAGTCGAGTAGGTTGAAATACCACTACCATTTAGTAACATACTTGGGTAGACTCAATAACCAGGACGGCCGACTCAGGCGCGGTAGAATAATGGTCACAGAGCACCATTTTAGTATTAGCTACCTCAAAGGAGCCGATAAAGGACAGCTGCTCTATAGGCGGAGACGAAATACCATTGAGGGTTATTTCAGCACCTAATGAGCGTGAAACCATGCTTTCATTTGTTGTACGTGTTAATATTTATCGGTAGGATTTAAGTTCTCAAAAACTTAGAAATGTAAGGAAGTAGCTTGTTTTTTTTGTTTTTTTGTGGGTAATCGATGAATTAAGGTTTTGTTATGTTCATGTAAAATTGTAAATCGAGTGTCTAGCTCAACACATTGCCTGTGTAAACGCGCGCGTGGGCGCTCATATGTAAGGAAACTTAATGTAAGGGAGGGCTCAAAGAAATACAACTTTGCTAAGCTCGACTAGGTTGAGTAAGTTGTTTTGAGTTCCCGGGAGCATCCCCCGCCCCCCCATTATTTTCTTCGGTGGGAGGTGTGTAAGGGAATGGTCACTTCCCCCCCCCCCTTGTTCACTCTTGGTGCAGTTCCAAGGCGGTCACCGCAAAGACATCCGGCCGAAGGCATCGGCGGGTCCCGCGTGACCGCAGCACTGCCCCAGACCGTGCCATGAAAGAGGTCACCCCCCCCCCATCGTTCACTCGTGATGCAGTCCCAAGGCGGTGGTTACCACAAGGACATCCGCCCCAGGCATCGGCGAGGCGAAAGTTTGACCACTGGGTGGCATAACTAGGGGCCATGTAAGACCCTAAAGGTCAAAAAGGTAAAGATCTCCCCCCAGGAGAGTGAGATCCAGTTTCACGTCGAACAAGAAATTGGAGACGGTTTTCTCCCAACCTCGATGGCTAACGAGGAGCAGATGTTTGACTTCGTGGGAAAGACCGTTTGGGAAGAGAACTCTCCTGGGGCCGTCCTCAAGCTCCCCCCCCTTACCACTCCCCCAGTGGGGGTGCGAGGTATAAAGGAGGAACTCTGAGGAAAATCTAGGTAGTATACGTCAGGCCAGGTGACGAAGTCCTCGGTTCCAAAACCGGGCTACCTTAGACTGGATAGGTAGTATACGTCAGGCCAGGTGACGAAGTCCTCGGTTCCAAAACCGGGCTACCTTAGACTGGATAGGTAGTATACGTCAGGCCAGGTGACGAAGTCCTCGGTTCCAAAACCGGGCTACCTTAGACTGGATAGGTTACTAGTATACGTCAGGCCAGGTGACGAAGTCCTCGGTTCCAAAACCGGGCTACCTTAGACTGGATAGGTAGTATACGTCAGGCCAGGTGACGAAGTCCTCGGTTCCAAAACCGGGCTACCTTAGACTGGATAGGTAGTATACGTCAGGCCAGGTGACGAAGTCCTCGGATCCCCAACCGGGCTACCTAGACTGGATAGGTAGTATACGTCAGTCTCTAGGTGACGAAGTCCTCGGATCCACACCGAGCTACCGAGACTGGAGAGGTAGTTTACTTGTGTCGCCAGACCAAGAAGCACCCTGCAAGAGAGGCAGGGCTACCTACCTTAAGGGGCTAAGAAAAAGCTCATCCTTGAGCTAAGTCCCTGGTTGTCAAACCAAACAATAAGTGAACTTTGGTAAGTTCGACTTACTCTCGCCAGAGAGATTCCTCATATCCTGGTGTACCTTAAAAACCAGTGGTATTCCTCGTCCTTGAGGAATTAAGAAGAAGAAGGAAAAGGCTCCCCCTCGAGCCCGTTATTCGGTGGCCACACCAAACTGTAAGTAACTTATTCTCGCCAGAGAAACCCCCCTCCGTCATCCACGCCCGTGAAGAAGACCCTCCCCGAGTTCAGTCCTCGTCCATAAGGAAATTAGTAACGAAGGAAAAGCTCCTCCTCGAGCTCGTTACTCGGTGATCACACCGCACTCCAAGTAAGCTTGATTCAAGAACCAAGTTCAACTCACTCTCGCCAGAGAGACCACGACTACCTGGGTGTTGCATAGAGCACCGTATTGATTCTCGTCCTTGAAGAATCCCCCCCCCCCCGGAAGAACGTGTGGACCCCCCAGCTGCTACCCTCGCCAAGACGACCGTGGAATTCCGCCCATCTACACGCGTCAAGTGTAAATATTTCTGAGGCCCTTTAAACTCCACGAGTCCGTAAGCCTAATTCTAATATTATTGTTTTGTCTAGAGAAAACGTGAACTTAATTTTGTGGGTCAACTAATTTAATTAATTCTTGTTTATAATAATATTTAGAGTATTGCTGTAGTTAAAGTATAAAGGTTGTGTATTCAATGGTTAAAGATAAAATATAAGTTTATTTTGTGAATTAGTGGGCGTTTCTTTTATATCCTGACGTGTTTGGTAAAGGCTCAGTTCATTAAGATATTCTTATAATATCAATATATTAGACACTCTTAGCACTCTTAGAATAGAACAAAAAGGAGGGGCATTCTACGACACTAACTAAATAAAAGAGGTGTCAGAGGAGGTCAGTAGGGTTCTAGCAGAAAGAATTCTACGACAATAAGTATCTACACACCTTATTTTCACTATATTCAATTCCTTCCTCTTCTTTTCATTCATCACACTTCAGCCTTATATAAATATACTCACTCGAGGTTTACTTTGTTTCCTTGCTAAATATCGGACTACTTAATCAAAACTAAACCCCTTTATACACATAATAAAAAATGCAATAAAATCTGATTTCTCTCACGCCCTAACCTCGTCAATTAAATACATTTAAATTTCAGAGAAATTCTCCTTTTTTAACCACGATGATCACCGCCAAAAAGGATACCATCCCTACCTTGTTCTACCCTTTTTGTTCATCATGAATGATCAAGAATAAGCTATCTCTGTAAAGTACCTTTGTCGGGACGTTCTAAACATACGTTTTGCATTTTTGGACGTGTACATGGCGAATGTGGCGTAAATTTAGCAGGATAAAGTGTGATGAGCTGCATGGAAAATCTCTTTCAAAAGAGTCCAAATGATTCCTGGATTTGTGAACCCCAAACAGTTCCCCGGAACCTGGAAGCTCCGGAGATAACAATACTTTCGTCATTAGAATTTTTACTATTACCAATCAGAATGGTCTCTAATATGGAGTTGTTGAAGGTTAGAAAGATGTGCGAAAGCTATTCACCTCCACCAAATAACAGAGAGTCTATTACCCTTCGTTATTTATTACGAGAATTAGGAAAAATGAGAAAATATTCTCCATCCTATACAAATCATTTTCTAAACAGAATATATTGCCATAATTTCTAAAGACAAAACACTGCAATATCGAGGTCCCTATTGTCACAAAGCAATCTAGCAGCTTAAGTTGATGACAGCAAAAATAATTGTAAACATCCGTTTTTTCTTTGAACAAAATTCGGGTTTTTTTTGGTTTCGAAACTCTTCGTACGGCTTGAACAAAATTTCTTGGTCGATAGCACGATCTATAAAAAATATAATTATATTTAAATAAAATCACTATCCTCAGTTGTTGTTTATTACGATACGACGAAATCACTGATGCATGAATAGGAGAAAGCCATTAATTCCGGTAGTTAGTATAATTGCAGGGCGCCTTCATTGTCAGCCATTTTTTTGTTTTTTGTCAGCTTCCGCTAAAAAAGGTGCCTGAATATAAACCAAATTACTTATGTGTAGGTTTAAAATAATACTCAGTGCCACGTCTTGTATGAGTAATTATTGGACTTAGGGGCTATGGCCTTGTCAAGTTTGAACTATGCTTTCGAATAGGGAAAAGTCAAGTCATGGAATGGACCTCCGATTCGGCCGACTTCACTCGTAAATTAACCTTAGGTTTCCCTTGAGAAATAAAAGATCACAACACGAATGCAGATGAGTAGTAAAATAATTACTATATGATTAGTTTATTTTACTTAAAGCTTGTTTTAAAAGATTTAGTAGAACGACAATAGCAGAAAGTTTTCCTATGATAAAATTAGAACGTATTTGAGAAGCAATATCCCAATAACGATTGCAGCCTGGGACATAAAATAAAAAGAAATTAAAGATGAATACTTTCTCTATAAATAACTATTCCTTGTAAAGAATCATTTTAAGGTCATTTAATGAATCAATTGTCCTTTAAATAAATAATGTAAAACATGTTTTTTATTTTCTAAATTTCTACCTTTAAAAAAGTTCAAAGTATTAAACTAAATTTAAATTTTAATGAATAGTTCAATAGGCCTTCCTTTATGATCAACCACAGCCTATAATCTTGAATTCCATTTTGAAATAGACCTTTTAACTTTGTTCTTTCTTTCCGCTTCGAAGCAGATGTGTACTTAAATTCATATTAAATACGGAACAAAGTTTTGTATATTTTTCTTTTATATTCATTTATAAAGCAAAAATTTATGTTTTATCCTTTTCTTATACTCCCTTTTATATTTTGCTTTGCATTTCTTTCACTCCTTTCTTCTTACTCTTCCTTTGCATGCTCTAAAAGTATCGGTTATTCTCTTGGAATATAAGTTTATATCTGTCTGACCTTCAATTAATCTGTCTGTATCAAGCAGCGTATCTCATTTTCACCTTCTATCGACCTGCCCAGTAATCTGCTTATCTGCCAGTTTATTCTGTCTTTCTCTTAAAATCTAGAGCTGACAGTATGTTAACCGGAATGTCAATCAGTCTTTCTGTTTGTCTGTATTACTGTATTTCATGTTTACTGGACTATTTTCATATAATATAGATAAACATTTATTAAATATTTTATGAAACCTACAAAAGCACCTGCTGGTTAGGGACGCAAGTTACTTAGAGGTGCATCCTTTCCTTCAAACTCTCCCAGAGGCTCAATCGGTTTGTCCGTTTCTTCTCCCGTCAGCGTTTTCATCTAGTTATCTCTCACTCTTGCGCTTTCTGTTTATTTTTCTTCCAATTTTGTGTTTCTAAATAAAAGTTCTTTTCAACTACCGAAGCCAAGAGCCATTTAGTCCACAAATTCCCACTTTTAACATGGGTTCAGTGGCTAATTTGGAACCAATTTATTGTATTTTGATCATTTATACCACTGTAATATTAGGTTATTAGTTTTCCACCTTTTTGAAAAGCCTTATTCATCTAGTAATAGAATTTTACTTTTAGCTAATAATATCCTATAGCCGAAAAAATACATTAGAAAAGTTATATCTTCCATTTTTGGTCACATCACCACTCAAGATTATGTTAATTAACATATAATAATCACGTTTATAACGTCTTTATAAAATTTGAGGCAAATGAGCGTTGATTAACTCAGTTATTATGTATATGTTAAGAGGGAAGGCAGTGTGTTTGAGTCAGTTTCGTTGTATGGTGTCAAGAGACATGGCAATAGCAGAGTAAAGCTGGCAATCGTCACCTTTAGCACTAGTTATATTCATTTTAATCATGCCGTTACGACTTTATATCAGGTTCTTCTTTATATCTTCACGTTGCTCCTGGCTAAGTTGTGTCCCTCAATTAGAGACCTTGTTTAATGTATTCATTCGCAGGGGATTTCTCTAGGTAGCTACCACTCTGTGTATCTGTACTGTAGATATGGTGTTAGGTCACCAACTGTCGGGCATGCTATAAATGAGTTTAGCTCTAATTGATTCATGGCGATATTGTTGTAGTCAACAAGCAAATGCGAAGTGACACTTCCTCGATTTTCTGCCTCTTATGTGGTACAGCGAATACACTCGTTAACGGCACCATCGTTATTCAGTCGGAGTCATATCACTCATTACATAAAATCGATAAGAAATACCCGGATTCCAGGGGAGTTCATCACAATTCTGGTCGCAATTTTGAGTGCCTGTGTACTTTTTCCGAAATATTTACCCTTGTTATTCATTTGAAACTAGGAAGAAATAGAAGAGATCACCTTGCATAAAATTTCTCAGAAAATTTATTTAATTTAATGATGAAGCTAGTTGAATGGGAATCGTAATTGAGTTGGTAGATCTCGAATAATCTAAATATAAGGTTATTGAATTCGTTCTGGGAAGGCATGAAATCCTAGTGTATATGTCTAATCTACATGATTCTGGGCTTCTACTTACGGTGTTTCCTGGGTCCAAGGAGGGAACACAATCCGACGGATGTCTCCTGCAGCGTACTTTTCTTATTAGCTCCTTGTAACTCTTCCTTTATCTGTCTGTCAGTTTTTTCTTAGATTATTCCTTTTCGTGGAATCAGCGTGTCATAAATAGCAGTACGTGGTTGCAGAAAGTTCATTCGTGGCCAGATTAGGTGCTATGTTTTCTATCATTTCTTCGAGTCGGGGCGTCTTCTCCATTAGATAGGGTGCTAAGGTTAGGGTATCTAGATCAGTCATTATTGCGATAGAGTTGGTCATATCCAGTCAAATATATTGTAGCTCTAGGTTTTATCCGAGACAGGGAACATGTTATGTGCCATTGCATCTCATCGAACCAACCTTCATCTCTAGATATATGTGGTGCTAGATGCTGTCGAAGAGCATCCAGTTACGGTTCATTCCCAATCAAAGAAGGTGTATAGGTTATATCATCTCGTACAGTCAAGTTTTATATCCAGTGATATAGAACGCTATGTTTTGCATCAGCCCATCTAGTCAATGTTCATCTTTGGACATAGGGTTGCGCTAAGTCCTGCATCATCGCATCTAGTTACAGTTTATTCCTGGGCAGATTGGGGATACGCGTTTCAAAATCTCAAACATTCAGTATTTATCCCAAGGGTGATATAGCGCTACAGGTTTTAGCATGACAACCATTCAGGTTTTATCCCTAAACCTACAAAGCTCTGATGTCCATAACATCGCGTCTAGTCAAGGTTGATCTCAGGGTAGATGGGTGGCTATACGATTTAGCATAGCGTTAAGGCAGTGATCACGCGCGTGAAGTTGAGGCACTATGCTTTGTAGCCTCGCTTTTCGTCACGGTTCTTCCCCCTGGCAGATGAGGCTATATTATCTAAAGTATCTTTTTCAATAAGGGTTTATCACGCGAGGGGATGTCAAATGTATAATGGACTAATATGCTGCAGATTACATCTGAAATATTTTGTGCCGTTTTGGCTCCAATGACTGCAGGAGGAGGATCTGCGACTATATACATATTTTACACAGATTTGCACTGCTCCAAAATTCACCTATTTCTTTACAGATCTCTTCTTATCAACTTTCAGAGTTGTTTACCTTTTTGGTATTCCGTTGTACGGTCGAGGAAAAAGTAACATTTATCGCCAAGGGCCGTGGATATATCTTCGTTGGGTTATTTTCACGTCACTGTCGGAGCATTTTTAGCTGTTCATTTTCTTTCCATTGTTAAGTCATTATTTTGGTTTCGTCAGATCCTTATTAAGTCATTATCGGGTAATTCTAAGGTCGTTATAGGTCATTGTGAGATGCTTATTAATTCATTGTTTAGGTCATTGTCAAGTCCTTAATAAATCATTGTTTGGTCATTGTATAGTTATTATTAACTCTTTTTAAGGTCGTTATAATTTATTCTCATATCTCTATTAAATCAATTTTAAGTTATTGTATATACATTGTTGTTTCATTCTAAGACGTTATAGGTCATTGTTAGGTCTTATTAAATCATTTTTAGGTTATCGTCAGGTTTTTATTAAATCAATTAGAGAGTCATTGTATAGTCATTATCTGGTTAATCGAAGGTCATTATAGGTCACTGTTAGGTCATTTTTACATCATTGCCAGGTCATTTTACAGTCATTTTCAGGTAATTTTCATATCATTATCGGCTAATTGTTAAATCATTATCAAGTCAGTGTAAGAGCATTGTTAGGTTACTGTAAAGTCAAGATAAGGTATCAAGTCATTATCAGACCATAACCTGTCATTATCGGATCAATATCATAAGATTATTAAGGGCACAAGCGTAGACTGACTGCGACGTCAAACTAGGTATTAATCTCATCATTGGCTTATGATCGGGTTAATTTCAAGTCATTGTCGGGATACTGATTTATCATTTCTTTGTTGGCCAAAGAAACAAGGGAATTTACATGTTAAAGAAAGAGGTGAGGAAGAGAGAGGGAGAGATAGAGGAGGGACCGAAGAAAATATGTTAACGAACAGCAATAATGGCGAAAAGGATGAGTGGCAAACCATGCAAAGACATATTTTAGGAACTTTATTTGTACATAGAGCGCATATACTTGAAATAACGACCTTGTTGATACAAAGAGTGCAAGTAAAATACTATATGGACTGGCTTATATAAGAAGCACAGTGATTAAAAAAACTTAAATTGTTCGTAAACAAGTGCAGTTCCTCAAAGTACGAATGGTATGAGCTGATCCGTAAAAAGGAGGCAGACACTTAAAACTACAAACATTTTCGTACAAAGAAGCGCATATAACAAGGTTACTAACGTCTTCCTACAATGAAGCACAAGTATTCAAAGTTATGATCTTTTCGTAAAAATGAAAAGATATCTTCAAAGCACATGAGCCAAAAGGTAATTATTTACCTCATTATATACAAGAAGACATTGACTCTCTAAAGTGTGAAATTCTTCATACACAAAAGACCAGGTGATGAATATTATTCACTGGTTCGTACCGTGTGAAGAACTACTCGAAAGAAAGAACTTGTACTTATAGAACAGTACAGGTATTCAAAATATGCATCTAAGAAGTATGTTTAGTAATAATACCCATCATTACTTGTAAATTGCCAAATTTTTTAATGTGAGAATATTTTCGCATATGTAACAGAATGCGACAGGTTTGTATCAAAATGTAACTATGTAAAAAGTTGTAACGTGAGGGTAACTAAGTAGTAACAGCATTAACTGAATGGAACTGAACTAACCGAACGATTTGAAGTCATTCTCGGGTCTTGCAGACATGCGTCGACGGCGAAACTAAAACAGCAATCTGCGGCTGCCATTTGGGATTCTTCATCAATACCGACCTCAAGACGTGTACGGACTTCGACGAATGGCACTCAACCAGCACAACTTACAGGTTGGCCAGACCTGCGTCAACACGGAAGGGTCCTTCATTTGCACAACTGCCGCCCAGCCGTATCCCCAACCTCAACACCCACTCCAACCCAAACCCAAACCCATACCCTTAACCCAACCTCAACCCCAACCCCTATCCCAACCCCTACCCAAATCCCAACCCTTGTGTGAACTCAACAATGGCAGGTATGAACATCGGTGTCGCGTGAGGAGAAATGGCAGAATCTGATGTGCCTGTCGCAAGGGCTTCGTAAGTTTATTCATCTTTACAGCCATTTAATCCACCTCTCTCACCCACAAAGATTTATTTAGGGATAAATACAGGTCATTACAGTGTGGAGGAAATTCAATGAGGAATTTCTTTTCCAGCACGGAAGTTCCATGTGCTGGAGTAGAATCTGTAGACTTAAATTGGTAAGCCTACACCCCCTGTCCTTTCACATGCTGTACCCTCAAAATGCATCCACCATGATTCACCTTTACTCGGGCTAGAATAGCCTCGGCCAGAAGATTTGGGGCCATTCGAGATTCGAGAGTAGAGTTCTTTCCCACTAAATCCCCCCCCCCCCCCCCGCGGAGAGAGCCTCAGACATATATATTGCTCGTTTCCCATGAAACCGACACAGAGTGGAGAAGTCTCGTCCGGACCCCAATAAAATTCCCTTAGTTCCAAGTCAGGTGCTAACAACAAAGCAAAGTGACAGCTGAACTATTTTTGTGTATTGAAATTAGCCCCAGCAAGTGAGGTAATTCCATTTAACGATCGCTACCGAGTGATCTTTCTGACTTCTCTCGTCAACTCCTGTCGAAGCTCTCCTCGTTCGCCCCTCGTTTTCGGTTGGCCGAAATACTCTCCCCTGGACACGACGTTACCCCCCTTCCTTTTTGGAGAACCGTCATCACTTTAACATCCCGCTCATTAGCTTCGAGTGGCCTCGCTTCACGTGCAGAAGACATCCGTGAAGCCTTACCCTGACGTTTAACTCGGAATCCTCCGTAAGCCAACCCCTCACCTCCTTTAGTAACCCATTTGCGTTAATTCCACCCATTTGAATAGTCTCCTCCCGTAACACATAAATTTTAACTTCATAGTCTGATTCATAACTATAATCACCCCCCTCGTTCTCTGATGTAATTTTTGCCCATCAGTTCCCTAATTATTTTTATGTAACTAAAATTATATTTTTGTTTATGCCTCTTTAAATAACCTTGAGCTTTGCCATTGCCCATAATATACGTGACCTCGTTGCACTCTTATCTAGTTGTTTCGCCCGTCGAAACTCGTGGTGCTCCGTCGCTTTTGTCGGTTCGCCTTGAAGTTATCGCGCCTCCCCCCTCGTTAGATATAATATGGTATTAATATAATGTAATGTCATACCACGACATATATATCATATTAATATACATATTATATAAATTTGGTGTCAAGTGTGCTAAGGGTTTTTACGAACCCGCGTCATTTTAATTTCGACATTTGAAGTTCCCTTGTTATTCACGTATATCCATTTTATTTTAATTTTTGTATTGTAGTGGCAGAAGGCAAGTTTAAGTTAATTGAAGAGCAGTGGAACGTTGATTTATTTAGATTTTGTGTTAGACACCAGGTAATTAATTTTTTTATGGTGTTGGAATTCTCCTGGTTATTACTCCAAAAGAGTTATGAACTTTGGTGTCCTAATTCTGGTAGGACCAGTTTTTTTCGCTTACAACCTGCAGAGGTAGGTAGCTGTATTATTTTTTTGTGAACAAGGCCTTCACGAATATTCAAGTATTCGTTTTGCGTGGGTAGTGTCCTAGATCGTTCGAGTGTCAGTGTTCCCTCAGTTAACTGCGTAACAATGTCATATTTCGAAAAATTCAAGAGTCAGGGTGAAATGTTAGGTATTTCAGGCAAAGACCTGCTAAATTACGTACAAAGAGAAGAGAGGAACAAACGGGCAGAGCGAATGGAAGAGAAACTAAGAGAAATGGAGATGGAGAACAAACTGAAGATGGAGATGGAGTAGAACAAACTGAAGATGGAGATGGAGGAGAAGAAACTGAAAATGGAGATGGAGAAGAACAAAATGGAGATCGAGATGGAGAACAAACTGAAGATGAAGATTGAGAACAAACTGAAGATGGAGATGGAGAAGAACAAAATGGAGATTGAAGAACGTGAACAAATTAGGCAGCATGACCTGGGAATGAGCCGAAATCAAATGGATTCTCAGTCCATCGGTTCCCAGGCTGAAATTCCACAAACTCCTTCAGTCAACCTTCCCGCTTTTAATGATGGAGAGGACTTTGGGCAATTTTTTACCCATTTTGAGAGAATCTTTCAGATCAATAGATGGGATTTCGAAAATGATTGCGTCGCTCGCTTACTTCTCCTCCTAAATGCCCGGTTAAGGAATATTTTCGTATCCCTTCCCCTAGAAGCAACTTTGGACTATTCCACGTTAAAGTCTAAATTGTTAGCCGCTGTTTATATGAATTGTGAATTCTACCGCTCCCAATTCCGCAAGGAAAGGATCCACCCAAGTCAAACATTTCGATAACACGGGTACATCCTCCAAAGACACCTTCAGTGTTGGCTAAATGCGCACAAGATTCCCCATATCCACGAGTCCATTCTGGACTTATTCATTAGGGAACATCTTTTAACTGCCGTGGATCCCGAAATTCACGCCTTCATTAAGGATAAACGTTGTTCCACTTTCAAGGAATGCTTGGAAGAGGCCGATGTCTACGCAGGTAGTCACAATTTATACGATAAGGATGTTAAAAATGCTCCCCAATCGCCTCCCCCCCAAACTAAATTTAATGGTCCGAAGACCCCTCCTAAATTGGTTCCAAGATTTACGAAAAATCCTAGTCCCTCGAAGCCAAGAAACCGCCATCCATCTGAACACTGAAACATTAAGCCCCTCGCTTCTTCTTCCCCGGTTATGCCGTACTAAAAGAACCCGATCATCTGCTACACCTGCGGAGTTCCCGGCCATTACCGCACCTACTGTCCTCAAAACTCCCGATTCGCAAACTCTCAGTCCTACTAAGTGCACCAAATCTGGGCCGCCCCTGATCCTCCTCTGTCGCCTCAGGAGACCCGCGATCTTCCCCCGCCCGCCAAAGACCCAGTCCATCAGGTAAACTTTCTCTTTAATGAGAACAACCCTAGGGGATTGAAGTTCGAGAACGGAACTGTAAACGGTCGCCGAGTATCCACCCTCGTCGTGACTTCAGGTGCACCTACATCATAGTATCTGAGGACCTACTCTCCCCTGTTGGCTCCGACCACAAAAAATTTGCGGTGGTCCACGACTACCTTGGCCAGTCCAGTTGGTTCCCAGTAATTTTTTGTCACATCGAGTGTGACTATATGTCTGGTTGGGCCTAAGTGGTAGCGGCCCCAATCCAGTTCTGCTCCGTTTTGTTCGGTCAGAACCCCGTAATCCACGACCATCCCGTGACCCAGCCCGTGATTACCCGTACACAGTCAGCCCTTGAATCCCATGCACCCGTTTCCCTGGAAACCCCTATCGACCAGGAGTTCCAAGCCCTCCAGGGCGACAAGTTTGCCCGCACCCAGAAGGAGTGCGCAACTCTCCTCCTTCTTTGGGAGAAATGGGCGCCCAACTAGTTTTGAGGTATACAGGGGGATTTCTACCGTAATTAACGAATGGAACCTCGTTGGGGCTTGGTTCTTCTCCTTTCACTCTTACGGAGCTTGAGCTGTGAGTGTCACTCGAGTGTGAGCGGGTTTTCTTTTCTCAAGTCAGACTTCTTCTAAGTCTTCAAAGTATTCTTCGGTATAACACCTATACAAAACTTGACGATTTATATTAATTCGGCCCTGGGGGGGATCGATCTTCTTAATCTGTTCCTTTATCATTTCTCATCGAATAATCTTGACTGGCTTAAGGATCGATCTTCACGAACTGATCCTACGTCGTTCTCACCGAATAATCATCCTTTCTCTTTCTTTCAGGGGCTTATTTATAGGCCGACCACTGCTCCATCTAAAGGGGAAGGTGCGAGGCCGCAGAGGGGAGCGCGAATTGTGAGTTCACTTCTGGGAGAGCGAGAAGTACAGAGGTTGGCATTTTGGTGCCCAAGTCGGCTTGTTAATAAGCGAGACCCTCAACCGCCACACTCCTTGGTGTGCCTCTTGACTGGCACCGCTTTTTGGTGACATAACCACGGGCCTACGGATCTCGTAGGTAATTGGATCTTTAGAGCGTCGTTTAAGTGCCTCTGGTGGTTGCCTTAACAAAGATGGTCGCTCCAACTACCTAAGTGACCGAGAGATCAAACAGGGTAGGCAGTTACTGTTATTCGCCGGCTACCGTTCCCACCAGTCTCCTCTTGGGTCTTGCTTCTCCGGCTTTCTCTACAAGGATGAAGCCCTCCGGGAGGGTTTATGTTGCTATTTTTTCTACAAGTACTATTTAGTACAAACATTTTTTATAGATTTTAAGTAATTTCATTTTTGAACGAATTATAAATTTTATAGGATTTTAAAAAATAACGTCTAGTTATTTCTTTCAAAATTTTTTTTAATTGTGAGATTTGATGCTCATTCACAATTATCTTAATGAAATACGATTCGGTTCGCCGTATATTATGCTGAACAAGGATAATTTTATTTCGACAATGCGTACCATTTTGTATATACCAGTATACATGCACCTATGTAGAAACTTTGCATGACGGTGAGATTTCTTAGGCTTGGCTACTTCATATTGATGAGTTTTACCATTGAAGACTATATCCCCGCCGGCTCTCTCTGCAATACAACTATAACTTTTACAACTTTGTACAACCATTTTTTCCCTTATTTCTCGTAACTCATTCTGAATAAGTAATTTTGAATCCACGATTAGCATATTCTACAATGTATACTAGTAGTATTTCATTTCTCAGATACTTACAATCAGGGTGTTTTTTTGCAATTACCAGATATTTATGCCATCTTAGCTTAAAAAATGTTCCAGATGTCAGATGCAATTTATAATAATTCCTCACTTTAGATATATCCAGTTTAATTTAGGAACCAGCAAATTAATTTGATGTTCAAATTGACTATCTACCTCTGAATATTAATTAGGAAGTACAAAATCCTGAACCCCTTTATTTGAGATTTTATGTATGTAGTGATAATGGCGTTAATGGAGATACATTCTAATATATTTCTCGAAATATAATTACGGCATTTTATGACTGGTTTGGTACTATTCCACTTAATGCTATGATTCAGATTGTACATGTGGAGAAAAAGCGCAGTTTGTTCACTGTGATTACGTACATTGGCTTGATGTGGCTTAACCCGGACATCTAGTTCTTTCCCAGTTTGTTCATAATAACATTTTTGGATGTTATTGCAGCCTATCGAATAAACAATGCCAGCACGGGAGGGGAGGGGGAATCTTTGACAAGTATGCAATAAATTGTAGTCTCGTACTTAAAAATAACATTTATCTTCAGAGGCCTAAGTAAACGAGGTAATTTAATGAAAATATGGTTATATGATAAAACTAATAAGTTGTCGACCTGGAACTTAGGGATATTAACATTAGTTTAATAATAGGAACGATTGGCGCACTTATAACAATTGTCGAAAAAGTTAAGAGGGTAGCACAAATTTATCCCTATTTTATATATTCTATCAGCTTCTTTGTCTAGGTATTTTGGTGAGACAATTCAATGAGCACGCAAACACATATAGGAGAAAACACTTTGTTTGATGGTATTATGGAGATTTAGAATAAAAATGAATATAAAGTCTATGGTTGTGGGTTTTCTATATATTTCATATTTGAAACAACGGTTTGTCCGATAAATTAGAAAATTTAGGAAAGGGAGTGTGCGATCTTTTTCAACTTCTAAAGTAAATTTAATCGAAGGCACTAAGGTGTTAATTTTAGTAAGAAATGTATTAATATTTAAATTATTAGGCCAAAGGTAAAGGATGCCATCAACATATCGCATCAAAGATATAGGCGTTTCATTAATTTTGGAAAGTATTCTAGATTCGAAGAATTCCATGTATAGATTTGCGACTAAAATTTTCCATAAAAAAGTAAATTTGGAATTGTTGATACAAAGAGCAATGAGTTTAATGAGGGTAGAAACGGGTATAGGGAGGGCAACTGTGTAAAGGTGTTCTTCAAGGATATTCAAAAGATCGGGTACTGGAACTTTAGTAAAGAGGGAACAAACATCGAAACTAACCAGGCTAAAATTATCAGGGTAGGGGAGCTCATTAAGTTTACTAATGAGGTGCATATTATTTATAATATGTGAATTGGAAATGGTCCCAACCAAAGGGCTTAGTAAAGAGTCTAACCATTTTGATAGGCTAAAGGAAACACACCCAACAGAGCTAATGATAGAGCGCAATGGGTTATCAGGTATATAGGTTTTAATAACACCATACAGGTAGGGAAAGGAAACATTTGAAGATTTAAATTTTCTAAAACTGATAAAAAAGGTTATTATGGACAAACTGGAAAAGAACTAGATTTCCGAGTTGAGCAACATCAAGCCAATGTACGTAATCACAGTTAACAATCTGCGTTTTTTTTACATATGTACAATCTTAACCATAGCATTAAGTGGAACAGTGACAAATCAGTCATAAAATGCAATAATTATATTTCGAGAAATATATTAGAATGTATCTCCATTAACGCGTTCCAAATTTCGACCTTAGCCCTGGTTTGTTCATGCTAGACGCCATTATCACTACATACATAAAATCTCAAATAAAGTTGTTTTAAGATTTTTTACTCCCTAATTAAAGTTCAGAAGTGGGTAGACTAATCCCTGCTTCCACTATTTAAGGCAATGTATGTCAAGTCTCCTGTTCTTTCCTCGAAAAGGTTTTTAAGAATAAAGAAGCAAGCGCTCAGAATCGTGTTTCACTTTTCCTTGTGGGTGTATCTGCATAACTTTGACTCACGTGGACTTTGTGAGCTTTTTTCATATATATACAGATATATTTATATTTATATAGTACAAGAAAAAGAGAAATTTGACGCGAAAGAGCAATGAGACAAAAAATAGTAGTCTTTTTTTTAAGGGGAAAAGAAAGGGACATTAGAAGAACATTAGGATCAAAGAAAGCAAAGGGCGGCACAATGAAGTCAATCCTTATTGGGAACACATAAATAACGCCAGGAGAAAAATTTTGATTTTCCTGCCCTGTCCCTTTCTTTTACCTTTTACAAAACATCAGGTTTCTTGTCTCTGCTCAGCCGCGTCAAATTTCTCTTTTTCTTGTACTATATTTCAATATACTCTGCAACACAACGTTTTTGCATCTCACTTTCGGTCTTCAAAATAGTTTTGAAAGGCAGAAAATAAATAGGGAAACAGACCTGTCTGTGGTTGTTGTTACCACCAGCAGAACTTGTATTCAGTCTTTCTCTGTATGTGACATGGATAATGAGCCTTGAAATTGTGAGTGGGTAAGAAGATATGGTATTAAGGCCTCTTGGAGGCTCCTAGCATCAAGAGATACTGAGTTTGATAGGGTAACGCTTTGTGCATATTAGATTCACTGTGCTTGGTAGCTTAACGGTAGAGCATCTGACCGGCATTCAGTAGACCCTGGTCCGAAATCCGGCCAGAAACTTTTTTCCCTGGAATTATTTCTGTCTTCTCAGTAAAGATTAACTTCATTGTGCCACCTTTTGCTCTTTTTGATCCTAGTGTTGTTCCAATGTCACTTTACTCTTACCTTTAAAAAAAATAAAAATTCTCTGGTACTATATTGTTATATAGTCTGCAATACAAAGTTTTTGCATTCTTCTTTTTGTCTTCGAAATGGTTGTGAAAGGCCTAAAATAAATATGGCAAAAGCTTTGTGTTGGTTGTTACCAACGTCAGAACATGTATTTACGCTTTCTTCATATATATATATATATATATATATATATATATATATATATATATATATATATATATATATATATATATATATATTATGTATATATTAACTTATATTCTCTTTATTTTTCTTACAAGTTTTGTGTGTAAGTCTTGTTGGAGAGAAAAAACATTCGCAAAAGACGTCTTTTGACCGTGGTCGGTCATCTTCAGGGAATGAAATTTAATTTTATTAGGTTAGATATGATCTTTGATCATATTGGCATTCAAGCCTTTATTTGGGGCGGGTTTTTTGTTCCGGCTTTGGGTTTTTGTGAAAATTTTCAGTGAATTTCACCTTTTGATTTTACTTCTAAAAATTTAGTATAAATTAGTAATCTTAGCGTTGATATGTGGTTACTACTAAAGAAACCTGAACATTGCACTAGTCATTTGTTGTATTTTGTCGACTTTGTCATGTTTACTTTGGAGTGACGTCACTATCTTTCATAGCCTTGCTGCTTTTAAAAGGTCTCTTTTATCGGGCGACCTCGATGTCCAAGTGTGTAAGGGAGAACTCGGGGGGGGGGGGGGATAGGCCAGTGCCAATGTCTTGCCGGATCCTGTTTGCTCTCTCGTGGAGCACCACGTTGATCTGAGATAATCCAACTGAGTCGTGGAGCTCCCTCTGATTTATTTTGTTCACTTTTTCGGGTGTTTGTGATAATAAGCACCGCTTTGTTCTCGATTCTTTGTAGTTTCGCAATTTGGGTCTCGGAAAATCTGCTTTACTACCCAAATATAAACACAAAACATATTTTAGAATCTAAGATGTCACTTTTTTACGTCAAATTATGTTTGTCCATATATTTACGTTTTTATAAAAAACCAGTGAAAGTCTTCGCAAATTTTCCTGTTCGCCAGTTTAATTAGAAAGGGCTGTATAAGGTAAAGTTATTCTGAATCAAAATACACTGAAATTACATGGCTGAGGACGGTGGAGGTGGAGAATACTCTAGTTGTTTCAGCCCAAATGTGTGAGCAATTAAAAAGTATCTATCCAATGAAAAGAGTTTTCTTTATTTAATTGATTGTTTTCTCAACCTTAAGATAACCCACTACCTTATCCTTCTCAGAACTATTTATTCTTAATAAAACTAAGAAACAGCCTAAGATATTCTACAATAAACCAAAACACCTACCAAAATCAAAACAAATTTCTAAGACTCGACTTGGAAGGTAACGAGGTAGGGAAAGTTTTACGACTCAGATTTATCTAAGATGCACAAAAGTTTAGTTGACAACAATTCTTTAGTCTTAGTCTCAGAGTTCTTTCTCTAATATCAAACATTTGGCTTTCATCGGCAAAACAGAAAAAAATTTCATTTGGGTGTTTCACTTTTTCTTCTCCCTAAATTACCTTCACAGAATCATAATTCTTTTCAATCTATGTCTAAGTGTAGTAAAGCAAAATTTTTGATTACTTAATGGCTCAGAGCTGAACTCCAAGAATCAGCTTTGTCGAGTGTTTTCTAAATTTGCTCTTTTTCGGTTAATAGATTGTAAAATTGGGTTACGCAGCTTAGAATTGGCTAAATGGTTCAGGCAAAAAGATAACTATGATAGGGAGCTAAACTAGAATAGGAATTTGGATATTTATTTACTGAATAAATATCCAAACTATGAAATTATATAGTACGATATGTAAAGAGTACATCTTTGATTTTAAAAAAATAATTAGGGGCAATTTATCTAGAATTTTTGTTTGGAAAAGTCAGAAGTTAAATGAAGTTGAGAGTGAAGATGGTTTTCAATTGAAGAAATTTATGTCATCTAAGTCGATTGTTTCTGGTTTCTTACATCTCGATGACACCTCTTTCTAATACATTGATAGTTCATCTTTTTTATTTTGAGCTTGAAGATATGCTGTTAATTTGTATGATTCAATAACAGACTTGTTAATACGCTTGAGCAACGAAATGCCCATAGCGTGTTTTCTGATAGGAATTTTGTAGTCTGAATAAATGGAAATCTTTTAATCCGAAGTAAATATTTCTATACTAGCCATGGCTTTTAAATTTTATACTATTTACAACTTTTCATTTAACTGAAGGACTGATACCCAGGTAGTAAGATATACCTACCAAACCAAAGGCTAAAGAGTGTAGAGCGACAGACAACAAAAGATTTTAGTGTAACAGGTATATTTATTAGTTATATAGTGCAAATTAATCTTTCGATTAATTAATAACCTAGTTTGTGGAAATTATTTCAAAGATTTATGGGAGCAACTACGATACACTGAGATTAATGGGATATGGATTTCGTAAGTTAGCATACATTTGTGTTGGACTGAAAAAATTGAGAATTTTGAAACGATGAGTACTCTACAATTTCATTTATAATTATTTCCGAACATTTGCTTCGCTGAACATATCTACATATATAAGGATAATTAACTATTCATATATTTATAAAGGCTACTGCTTTTACCTTTAATAATCTTAAGATGACCTATTTAAAGTTATGTGCATGATAGTTTAAGTAAAATACATATAAATACATATAAAACGCACATATGGCTATTATGATGCATAATTATCTACATACCTATTCATAAAGAACTATAGAAAGACCTAAACACTGATTTCTTCTCTACTTGTTTGATATACAAAATTACAATAGACTTACACTTTTCCAATTACTCCTCTAAGTTCGGTCACATACACACATCCAAGCATCTCAAGACCGATATGAACGACAGAATATTTTGCTTCTGATTAATTGACGTGAACGTTACTGTATTTCCGAGAGAAAAGTCACTTTGGGTGAAAATAAAAATTGCCTGAATATTATTCTTCCTGCAATGTCAAATCTATGCAATTATTCTCGCCTTTGCTTGAATTCAAGGAGAACATTAATAAAATCTGTTTTATTTCCTTTTTATTAAAATTTCTCTTCGGTCTTTTTCTCGAGCTGCAGTCAGGCAGGAACAGTCTGAACGACCTGGGGTACGGGCCAATAATTGAGTAGGGATTCTCTAAAAAAGACACTACATCTGAGAAGTTTTTGCTACTTTAGATTCTTTTTCTATTATGCAGTGTGAAAAAAAATCGCCTCGTTAAGGCGATGGAACAAAATGGGGGTGGATTTCATTATTTGAAAGAAAATCCCCTTGTGTTAGGGATGCTATAAGCAAGGAAGGAATTATTGTAGGCTCGCAAATAAGAAATTTGATAAAAGATTGACAATTCGTAGAACTGTTAAGCTAACTCGAAAAGTCAGTGTGGATGACATTTAAAAGTGTTGTGCAAAACCTTTAAGGAAATCAGAAATCCCTCAGCTACTGAAGCCTTGTGGATAAATTATTACAGTCATACATACATATTTAATGTAATATCTCCCTAAAAAATATTTTTGGGTATTTACACCAGGATTACTTTCCGAACAATCTCGGTGCCTTCACTGACGAGCACGGTGAACGTTGACAGCAGCAAAGGTGGAATGAAATATGCTTGCAAGTTATTGTTTGGCGCTAAAGAGGGATGTTCCAGATGCCAAACAAAGAAGGAAAACAACAAATACCACATTTGTGGTAACCTGAATAGTGGCCTGTATGCATATATATTCTTGAATTTCTGTAAAAGTTCACCTACGTACCACAAAAGAACGGAGGGTGATGGAGAAAATCTACCAACATATATGAATTCAGCACGAAAAGTACTATTATAATTACATATTTTTTACTTTATGCCGTAGAACAAATGTATTTTTTCTTCAGTGTTATTTATCGATATGTTGAATTTCGAAAATGGTCCTTTAATATCTCACCAAATACGCTCTCTTATCTAAGAATTCTTTATATTTTTAATATTTAGATTCTCTTTATTATATTATTCGCCGCATCATTTGTAATTCATAGCCTAATTATAACTGATTCATAGACAGCTATTTTAGAACTCTTCATCACCAGGAATTGTTTTCTTCATGATATCTTACTTAACCATCACATACACCCTGCCCCCAATATTTAGCAAGAAGAAATGACTAGAAAACTTGCCTCAATCCTTTTCTCGCAAGAATCTGTTATTATCTCGAATGAACTCATCGTGCTTCTCTGCTCTATCTCCCGACTCCTTACATGTTGCTTCAAAATTCCTGTCCCTACTTTATTCGCACCTCCAAAAACCGACAAAGCCTCCGTCTTTATCAGCACAAAATTTTAATCCTATAAAACAGAGGAGCATGGAAGGGACAAGTTAGCCTAAATTGTACTTCAGATACAGTAAGAGGTTTCAAAGAATAACCGCTTGTTATTCACTCTTACACTGACATTTAGAATCTCACCCACCTTACCCTTGCAAAAAAACTAAACGAAAAATGTAGCCCCATACTTTACACACTTACTAATCTTTACACCCACTTAAAACCTAGTTCTCTTTCTCTCTTTGTGACTCTTCTTTTCTGAAAAAAGAGACTATATGTGTTCACAAATATACCTTTCCAGCCAGCCAGTTGTCCATGAGAAAGAAACTTCCATGGTGTTCACTTTAGGAAAGATTTGCTGTTACATAAACTCATTTACACCAATACTTTACCAACAGTTCCTCCTTGTTTTTCACCCATATCTATGTAATATTTTTAATACTTTTCTCTTGTCCGAAATATTCCCATCTGACTTTACTCACGCTTCTGTTCACTCTATTCTTAAGAAAACGAACCAAAATCTATACGATCCGACATGCTACAGGCTAACTTTCAACTCCAATTAATTTCAAATTTCAATGAAAGTCAGGTGCCAGCCGAGTTAAAAAATAATGTCCATCAACCCTAATTAGATTTTTCAGCCTGTAAATAAATATGACACAGTACTGAATCAAAGTCGTTACTACAAACAATGAACAATCTTCTCATTGCGCAAACGTTAGTTAACCATCCATGTTAGTAATGATAGACCTATCGGCATCATTGGATACTACGGCTCACACCTTACTTCTTAACCAACTCTCCGAAATCCTGGTTGTGTTTTAAACTACCACATGGATACAAAGCTCTTAATCTTCAGTATTTTTCATTATATTCATATTGAGGCATTGCAGTAAAGCTACTAAAGCAGACCAAGATGACGTTAGTTAAGTTAAAACACCCGTTGGAACCAGACATTATGAGTTATTCTCCGTAGAGAAAATTTCTGACAAGACCAGAAGATTAACTCACAGAAAAACATGTCTCACTGCAGCATCAAAGAATGTGCCCTTAGTCATGCAGATATATTTTCTAGCGACAATCATAGCCTTCGGTGTCGTCAGTAGTGAAGATGACATTGTATCATCCCACCTATTCAGAAAGGCTTCAAATGGAACAACATCTGTTATATCAGTGTTCTAACCGAGGAGTTAAAGCCCTGGAATGATGGAGTAGCTGCTGATAAGTATTCGGTGTGACAGTAAGAATCTCCGCAGTGTCGAACTATCCGGAAATCCCAAACCTGGCTAAATTTGCTCTCTCATCACAAAGGACGAGCTTAGGGCAAATAATTTCTATAGTCTTCTTTCTCAAAACTAGGAGATATTGAAGAAGGCGCGTGGCAGTTGCAGATGTCAACTGGAAGCTCTTTTGTAGGCCACAAGAGGGTTTATCAAGAAAGATCGAGGAAAAATGTCATAAAGACAATCTGACATAACTTTAACGAATATCTATAAAAAATTAATATTTTTTCTGAACCAGTCACCTTGTGAAAGCTTACCGTCCATACATTATAAATATATAGAATCATATCTTATGTTTACGTAAAATAGCTATATATAGAGCAGCATTTTGTGAATAAAGATAGGGAGTGCTCGACTTTACTCAGCACGCACGCCCTCTTGAAGCTCGCTTACTCGCCTGATTATACTCCCCATTCTCAGGGAAGCTTCATTTGAAGTCCACGTTGACCCCGCCAACGAATTCATCCTCATTTCTTTTCTTCCTTCTCTCACCTCTTATTCATTAACCTCAGTCACCCCCCTCCCTTAAAAAAGAGAATAATAGATTTCATCCAGCCATCATATTTAAATATGTCCGGCTAATTTCACCGCCCTCCCCTACCTCGGGGCAATCTCGTCCGGATCGGGAAGCGGTCTAGCATCACCACCTAGTTTAAACTATGCCCTGCACTGAGCAAAGGCATAATTTGAGGCTCCGAGTAAAGCAGGTTTGATGCTCTTGCCAAAAGAACCTCTAGAGTAGCCCGGCTAAAACCATAGATGGAGATAAAACCGCCTCTATGTATGTTGGACGCAGCGTAGAATATCCAAAACTCCGAGGGGCATCACCCCGGGCGGTGGGAGTTTATTCGACCACCGTCCAGCAAAAAGTCCGCCATGCTTCACCCCTCGGAGGATCTGACCCAGGTTCACTCATTTATTTATTCATCCATTCACCCTTTAATCTTTATCCCATTAACTTATCCAAAGCAGCAACCCTAATCCGGGCACAAGAAGTTCTCAGAAGAGGCAGGGGAAAACACGCATTCGAAAATAAATAAATAACATATTTTTTCTCCTGAAAAAATATAAATACAGGTAGAAGATTAAAGAAAAATATGAATTGCAAGAACAACCAGTAGTGGGGGACAAGCACCCCTCTGGCCTAATGGATAACTCCGAAGGAGCAAAGAGGGTCCCACTTAGGCTGCTCGAAGGGAGCACACAGCCAGACCGGGAAAAAACCCTTCAAACCATCATCGCTTAAATAGGTGTGGTTGTCTTACGACTGAAAGATCAGTATAATGGTTACGTCGCACTTTGTGATACTGAAAAGGACCTCGATAAATTAATCAGCGAAAACGCTACACAAAAATAAAGAAAATAGGCTAGCTGCCAGAGTTCCACCTGTGGTCGTGATTAATAGGTCAGTAATCTGCAGAAAATTTGACCCGTAGGTAAGTGAGCACTCCGCACACGAAATTAAAGAGGAGATAGAAAAAAGTCAAGAATGGGCAAAAATAGAGGAAATAATAAAATTTTAAAAACAAAACGAAGAGGAACACTCTCACGTATTTAAGGCGACTTTCAAAGATACTGAAATGGCGTCAAAAGCTGCGGAAAAAGGACTGCTCGCGTTCTACACCAAGATAGCACCTGATCAGATAAAAAGAGAGACATTCGGCTCTGTCCTGGTCTGCTTCAAATGTTACGCCCTCGATGACCACACGACCCAAGAGTGTACGTTCCAGAGCATGAGATGCTAGGAATGCTCAAGCGCAGAACATAGGTGGGAACATTGTAAAAGTGAAGAAAAAAAGTGTGCAAATTGTGGAGATCCACACCGCACCCTCTTAATGGCATGTCCTCTGAAGAAACAAAAACTAAGGAACAAAAAAACTGCAATGTTAGAAGAGAAGGAAAGGAGAAAGGCAACAACTTACGCAGCGGCAACGGCAAGGCCGGCACAGGAACAAAAGACAGTCGTGAACATAGAGAAAAATATGAGGCCAGATCACATACCCTGCGTTTTCCATGCACATCTTGTGAATATGGCAAAATCAGGCTAATATTTGTAAGAGCTAAATAAAATGCTCACCAAAAATGGCCTAAAACCTATGTGTTTCCACGAGAACCCATCTTCCAGCGATCTGTACAGAATCTTAAAAGGAAACAAAGGAAACGACAGAAGAGCAAAAAGACACTGAAACTGAAATTAAAAAAGAAGACTTGGAAGTTATTGAACAAAATAAACTGGTGAAACAAAAACTTGAAAAAGAAAAAGAAAAGTAAAGACAAAGAATAAAGAAAAATTTAACAATAAAATTTACGGAAGTCACACATCACCACTTCCACTAGTTAATAAACAAAAAGAAATCGTTGAAGGACTGATCAAAGGGAAATATAAATGGAATTACGATTCCGCTTATGATGAAACCGAAATTAATAATGCCCTTAAACAGGGACTCACAGAAATTTAGGTGAATTCATGTTATAATCTCACTACGGACCAATTTAAGAAAAAAAGCCCAGGACATACTAGATCACCGCGAACTCTGAGAAGGCCAAAGACGGAAGACCAACTAAACGATAAAATGCATCCGAACGTACAATACCCCAAAAATCTAAAAATCTTATCACCAAATGTTGACGGATGGAAGAATAAAAAAACTCATATATTGCAACATAATTAGACAAATCGATCCTGTTATAGTCATCATAAACGAACACGGTATTAACTTACAAACGGATCACATCAAAATCCAAAACTTAACAGTTTTAGCTGCAAGCCTCACTCATACACGCTTTGATGGAACAGCCATGGTAAAAAAAGGAATCTCTTAGACCGAAATTAGAGATCTGGAGGGGTCATTTTTAGCTATTAAGCTCAAAATGACAACAGAGGATCTGGTGGTAGCCGGGGTATATCAGCCCCCCGCCTCCCGGCACTCTTACTTCCCGACCCCGAACTTCATTCGGATCTTCCGCCGACCATTTTCAGCGATCCTCCTATGGGATCTCAATGCAAGATGTAGCTCTGTCAGGTATACGACCACCTTCAATAGAAATGGGAAAACCCTAGAATTACTCTTGAGACGGAAGATAGTGCAAAGAGAGACCCCTGATTTACCCACTTTTGTAACAGACCTGTCTTCAACCACTCCAGACGAAATATTGACTAATTCCAACTTCGCGTTTAACATTCACACCACTCCCAGCCCCGCAATACCTTCTGATACATCGGACTCATTACGAAGATTTCAACCTCGCCTATCCAAATTGAAATTCCCCAAAGGAAGTCATTATCAAAAACCAATTGGACAGAGTATAAGAAAGATTTAGAAAATTTAAGTATAACTTTCCTTGTAAAAAGTCCCCTAGAAGAAATCAACACACATCTAAACAGGCTATACATCACAAAAACTAAATACAGAACAATCCATGCTCCCAAATGGTCTGATGAAATCAAAGCTAAAATTAAGGAACTTTACAACACATTCAAAGAAATCCGCCGAAATGGTAGCAATAGAGAAAGGTATGTACGATTAAGGGAAGGCCATTCACCCTAGTAGAATTTAAAGTAGCCCTAGCATCATTTAAAAAAAAGCCAAGCATTAGCAAAATTGCAAAATATCATATCACAACGCGACCACCATTATCCACCAAGCACTCCTCAAAATCTTCAATGCATGCCTGAACAAAGCACATTTTCGACCAGCTTTGAAGGGAGCGAGGATGATATTCCTTCCCAAACCCGGAAAACCCAAGGGCCACATCAAAAGTTATAGACCAATCTCACTGTTGGAATTCATTGGCAAGCTAATGGAGAAGCTACTCAATTAAAGATCAAAGACCTTCCTGGCAGAAAACGATAAGAAAAGTGTTCAACAACAGGGATTGAGGAAGAAAAGGAGTACAAAGACAGCACTGGCACTCATTACCCAGAAGATCGCAGTCCACATAGCAAGAGGCGACAGAGTGGACTTGACACACCGCGACGTCGCCAAAGCTTTCGACAAAGTATAGCTGTCTGGCCTTAAAGTAAAAATAATCCAACTCGATTTCGAGACAACCCTGACCAGAAACTTGTGTAGCTATCTGAAAGAAAGGAAGGCAAAAATCACCATCAACAATTACACTGGCCTAACTTTCACTCTAAAGGTAGGGGTCCCGCAAGGTGGGTGCCTCAGCCCGACGTTGTACACAGTGTACACCAGGGATCTCACTCAACCCTTAGAGGAAAGTACTATGTATATTTAACTGGCCGACGATGTCATGCAGATCATCGCCAGTGATATACAACATCCAGAGGATATCGCACAGTGCACTGAAGAGAGATAATAAATATAAATGAATACGAGAGAGAGAACGCATAAAATAAAAACAAACAACGCAAAATTCCAAATCATACCAATGAATAGAAGGAAGACGCACCGAGTCACCGCCAATCACATCTACTACCCCTACAGTGAAGGAAGTAAGGTACTCGACCTAATAATCTCCAAAAACAAATACAGTACGCATGTGAGCCCAAAGACTACACAAGCGAAAAGTACCCTTTCATCTCTAAAGAGATTTAAAAATCTTTCTAAAGAAAACAAAGAAAGTTATACCTAGCCCTACTTCGTCGCATTTTAACGAATCCCGTCATTCCGATTAATACATTAACGAAAACGCAAATGTCAAAACTATAATAAGTCCAAAATTACGCGACTTGATTCATAACTAATACCTCAAGACTAGAAGCAATATCATCAGTGGAACTACACCTAAAAGCAAAGTTGAAACCAATTAACCAATTCCTTAACGAACGTGCTCTCAAAATATGGCACCAATTAAAGGAGGAACTCCCGAAAGAAATAACCAATGAAGTTATACCTACTGAAAGAGAATATAGGAGACTACATTTTAAACAAAGGTTTAAAAGTAGCCGAAAAAATATATAAGATGATGTCGAACCAATATATAGATAGAATATCGGAGAAAGACCCTAAATGTATAATTAGCGCCTAAGAATACAAAGTAGTAATCTGATAATAGTAACCTAATAATAGTAAAAATAAAATATATGTATACATGTGTATATTAAAAAATAAATAAAAAAAAAATATATATATATATATAGATGTATATGTGAGTGTATGAATTTAATAATAATAATAAAAAAAATATATATATATATATATATACCTGTATACATAACTAGATATATAAAGAAGATAAATTAAGAGAAATCTAATAAATCGCACATAGCACTCGAGAGTGCACCAAATATACCATTAACTATTGAATTGAAAGAGAAATCATTGAAAAAATAAGTAAATATGAAATCAAGAAAACAAAGACTCCTAAGCTGATAAATGTTAAATAAATTAAAATAAAGTAAATCAAAATAAATCAACATAAAGCGATTTCCAGGCAACCTGATACACACACACTCATCAACACACACAACATTAACATTACCATTATCACCACATCAATCATCTCTCATTTTACACTATTATTTATATCTATCCTATCTTATTCTCCCTCATGTGCACCACTTTTGAAATACCAGTCCCAATCCACCCAAAATATAGTATTAGAAGCAATAAGCAAGAAGGAAGAAGCTAAAAGCAAGAAGAAGTTATCTTTACCGTTCGCATTTTCGAGACCTGTTACCGCAATTTTCAACGGAATAAAGAATCCAGCTGAAAATTTTCCTGTATCCTATGAAAGCGCCTTTTGATCACTTAACCCAGCCTGCTACACGATAAGAGCTTCCGTTTTCGCACTTTACATAAAAGGGGCATATAACGTACGAATACCCATACCTATAAACTGACAAACTTAGAAACTGCAACAGGCATTCATAAAGACATGTACATGTTGCTAGGTCAGTTTCAACTTTCTGGAGAATGTTGCTTGTGGCATTCAATCGACCAAAAAATACACTCCCAGATTACATAAATAAGTGCAGTCTTAAAGTCCTTTATTTCTGACACAGGATTTGATGCCTCCACTCTGGTACTTCAATAAAGTTAGCTTTCCAAGCATTTTCTGCTAGATCCCTTGCCGACCTTCTTGTTTTTTTTCGTCAAATCATTCAAAACCAAAAACTTTATCCAAATTCAAAATACACCACCGGTGGGTTGAATCAGAGAAGTTGAATAAGTTTTTGATGAATCCAAAGAATGCAATTACCTTCCTTGAAGCACCTTGAATATGAAAATAGACTGAGGGTACTAAATATATTCTCTTTGAGAAAAGATGTGGGAGGGGAGATATAATTGAGCTTTTGAAAATCTGTTCTGAAATGGATGAGTTAGATTTTGTCAAGTTATTTGTGTTGGAAGTTAGTAATAGGACTAGGGGTCACCAATTAAAAAATAAAAAACAGAGGTGGAGGTGGAATGTAATGAAATATTTCTTCACCAATAGATTGGTAGATTACTAGAATAGTTTGCCATCTGAGACAGTAGACAGTCCAAACTTAAATATTTTAAACGCAGATTAGATGATTATATGGGGAGGGAGTGTTAACTTTGGGGGGGGGGAGCTATTCTGTACTTATTCCTGTAGAGTAAGTTTTTTATTATTCTATATTATGATTAATTTAGATTTTGCTGAGTCTTGATGATAATGCTTTTTGCTTTTGGCACATTACTGTGCATGGTTCTAATTTATATTTTAGATGCATGATCTGACACAATCCTAAGGATTGTTTAAATTGTATATTGTAGATGCATGATCTGACACAATCCTAAGGATTGTTTAAATTGTATATTGTAGATGCATGATCTGACACAATCCTATGAATGCATTTTGTGGGTTTGTTTTGACAGATGCGGATGACCTACGAAAAGACCCTTGTGACTTTTGTCATCTGAGAAATTGTGTTATGTTATGTTAGCACTGTGCATCACATGATCCAACAAGTTTTAATGAATGTGCTGAGCACATTCATTAAAACTTGTTGGATCGAGCGAGAGTCCACACGAGGTAACAAACGAGTGTTGTATCTCGTGACAAGGGACTTATTGAGAAGTATAAGACCTACTTTGACCTTAAGTCACGAGAACGAAAATTCAAGCATGGCGCGGAGGTGCTGGTACTACTTCCCACGGCAAGCACAAACTCTTTAGCCAGTCGAAGGCACCCTACTTCGTCTTCGAGGCTAGATGAGCCGTGGATTACCTCATCCGTACTCCGGCGGGAGCGAAGGTTTTCCACGTGAATTGTATATATTATCTCATTAATGTTCCTAATTATGATTTTTGGGGGGTCCACTAAGTTGTTTAGTCATTAGTCCCATATTCATGCCTGCATTTAATTGCATCCTTTTTTTTTGTTTCCACTGAAATGTCGCTAATATTCTCCTGTGATTTTTTTTGTTTAAAATCGTACTAGTTAAATTGTTTCTAGAATTGACCCGTTTAAGTCTTATGACCGTAAATTCCCAACTAAAACCAGATTAACGTTTTCTTTTTGTGTGTATACCTGTCGTAGCAGGTCAGAATTTCCCTAGACCCTTGATAATTCTAGTTCGACGGGTGGTATGATCCTTTCCTACGTAACTGCTCTGTAAAGTATCATCTTTCGGATGGGAGATGTGTGGGGTATTCCACGTAGAATTTCTTTTCCAGCACGGAATTGACGTCCATGTGCTAGAGAAGGTTCTAGAATTTGGTTAGGCTTAAATTGCTAAGCTTCATTCCCCCCCCCCTCACACCCATCCACAAGCCATATCCTCGAACCGCGTCCACCACGGACCAAATTTACGCTGGTTAGAATCGCCTCGGAGTGAAGATTCGAGGCATGCGAGAGTAGCGCTGTTTCCCCCACCCCTGCAGGGAAAGCCTCAGATATATAGGCCTCGTCTTCCGGGTGGGAGACAGAGAGTTGAGGATCCCCGCCAGTACCAAGAAGCATTCCCCTAGTTCCAAGTCAGGTGCTAACAACAAAGCAAAGTGACGGCTGAACTTTTTGTGTGTTGGAATTAGCCCAGCCAGTGAAGTAATTCCATTTGACGATCGCCACCGAGCGATTTTTCCGACTTCACTCATTAACTCTTATTGAAGCCGTCCTCGTTCCCTACTCGTTTTCGGGTGGCTCTAATACTCCCCCCCCCCCCTTTTGGAGAACCATCATCACTTTAACATCCCGCTCAAAAGCTCCGAGCGCCATCGTCCTCACGTTTATTGCCTGCAGAAGACATCTATGAAGCCTTACCCTGATGTCTCACCCGGAATCATCCATAAGCCAAGCCCTCTCCCTTCAGCAACTCATTTGAGTTAATCCTCCCTATTTGTATAGTCTTCTTCTGTAATGCATTAATTTCTAACTGCAGTCTGATGCATAACTGCAATTCCCCCTCGTTTACCGATGTAATTTGGCCCATTAATTCTCTTATTTTATGTGAATAAAATCATATTTTTGTACATGACTCTTAAAATAACATTAAGGTTTGCCATTGCCCAAATTTTACCTGACCACGTTGCGCTCTTTTCTCGCTGTTCCGCGTGTCGAAACTCATGGCGTTCCGTCCCTTGTTGGTTCGCCTTTAAGTTATTGGTCCCTCCCCCATAGATATAATATGGTATTGATATAATTTAATGTCATACCACGACAAATATATATATATATATATATATATATATATATATATATATATATATATATATATATATATATATATATATATATAAAAGGGTCTTTCAACAAGGACGCTCGAGCTTTGTTAGGCGATAGTGGCCATGTTGTTAAAGCGACATCTGGCAACCTCACTGTGAACTTGGCAAGTTACGATGAAAGGTCATAGCGTTGAACAGCGTGCGCAAATCATCAAATTTTATTATCAAAATCAGTGCTCAGTTCGGCAAGCATTCCGCGCATTACGTGATTTCTATCCTCGCCACAATCCTCCTGCCCTGTCCACTTTTCTACGCTTGGTTGCCAAATTCGGTTCAAAAGGGTCCAGCAATAATCAGCTAACACCCGTACGTCGCCGAAACGCAAGGTCTGCTGAAAACATCGCTGCCGTAAGTGAAAGTGTACGGGAAAATCCAAGGCAGTCAATTTCTCGTCGTTCACAAAACTTGGCCTTTCTACGACTTCAGTTTGGCAAATTATGCGTAGATACTTAGTTCTGCACCCATACAAAAGTGAACTTACCCAGAAACCTAAGGCAAACTACCATAGACAACGCCGTGCGTTCGATGATTGGGCTCTAGAGCACTTGAAAGTTGCCCCAAATTTCCCAAAAAAAATCATCTTCAGGGACGAGGCCCATTTTTGGATGAATGGATTTGTGAACAAGCAAAGTTGTCTGATTTGGGACGAAAAGAATCCACAGGAGATACATGAGCACCAATTGCATCTCAGCAAAGTCACTGTTTGGTGCAGATTTTCGTCCAGCGAAATCATCGGTCCGTATTCTTTTGAGAACGAAGATGGGATTGCCATAACCGTCAACGCCGAGACCTCCAGATCAATGATAAGCAACTTCTTGTGGCCTTAACTAGATTATATGCCTGATATAGATACTAACGACATGTTATTCCAACAGGATGGCACTACGTGCCAGACTGCGCACGCCACGATAGACATTTTGCACCAGCGATTTCAGGACAGGTTAATCTCCCGCAGCAGCGACGTCAACTGGCCACCGAGATCAATGGATTTAAAGCCATTCGACTACTCACTTTGGGGCTATCTTAAATCGCAGGTCTATGCGAATGATCTGCAAACAGTTGATGACCTCAAAGTAAACATAACGAACACCATCCAGCAAATTCAGCCAGATTTATGCGACAAAGTCATCGAAAATTGGGCTTCCCGATTACGTTCCACCAAGCGAAGCCGCGGCGGAAAGTTGAACGACTTCATATTCCACACTTGATGCCATAAAATGTATTTTCAACTTTAAAATAAATTGAGTTCATATACCACACACAAATTGTTTTATTTAAATTTAAAAATCAAGCGACCTTAGTGAAAGACCCTTTATATATATATATATATATATATATATATGAGACAAATTAGCTATTACACACACTAACTTAAACATATCGAATTTCTTCTCTCCGTTTATCCTCAATTTTCCTTCATCTCAATATTATCTTTACCATTCCCATATATTTCAAATGCCCTAGTGGGTCGCACTATTCCTCTTATATTCCATTTTTACGCCTACTTTTTCACCATCATTTACACTTCAACTTGCAAATATTCGATCTTCCAATTCATCCCGATCCATACCAATTTACAGAGTAAAGACGGGCAAAGACCCTAAGTATGAAGCAATTCCATGAGAGTGAAAGAAGAGAGGAGGAGAAAGAAAACAGAAATTATATAAGTTTTATGTATTTTTTCTCTTTATAGGAATTTTATCCGTTAAAATAATGTTTGTCAATTTCATTCTTAATAATGACTAAAGACTTTTCAATGTTCAACGACTTGCCAGGTTAAATTATCCCATATCTCAGTAATTGGATAGGAGAAATTTTCTCTGCGATCTTAGTGTTAACCGTTAATAAACTTAAACCCGTTATTTCTAGGGACCCCTCGGATTACCTAACTCAAATTGTAACTCATAATTTACATCAGTTAAATCCTTTATGAGGTTCAAGGCATCGATGAGTTAACCGAGCAAACGACGTTTTTCAGGTCGAGCAAATTACGATATGCACCTCCTTTAATATGGTTTGCTTTTACGTTAATTCAGGGATTAATTTTGTCGCTTTACGTTGAACACGAACATGGCTGCTTTGATCCTAGATTTTAAACACACTTTGATCATTATTAATTTAATAAATCGACCTGTTTTTATTATGTTTAGATCCAAATTATATCTAATTATTTTCCCTTTTGAACTAAATTGCTAATAGGATTAATAAACATTAAAAAATCTAGTTGTTGGGTAACGACCTATTAGCCTTTATTGAATGTCTCGTTTGATCTTTGGATGAAAGCGTTTAAATTATCGAATTCGAAGGGAATTGATGTCAAAGTAGTTTACACATTTATTGTACTTTATTCAGTGTATGCAGAGTACTTTTCCCGTCTATAAAGTGTCCCTCGACGCTTTAAACGTCCCCTCGTGACCACATCTTTGGATTGAGGACGATTGGTATGGTAGTCCTTTTCATTCCATGGTATTTATCATTTTGAGTTATCTAATATTGTTTTTTAAACTGTCTGGCCTCCCTCTCTCTTCACATTGTCTAGCTAGATACAGATGTGAAAGAAAGATGTCATAAAAACCCTATTTAATATTTAATAAAACAATTGCAATGACCCTTACTGCCCTGCAACGGTGTTTAAAATTGCCTAGCAAGTATCCATAACAGATTACTCTCCAACCGAATTATCTTTAGGGACAGAACTAAAGGATTTTAAAGGGCATCTGATTCGATTTCCCGTTCGTAGTTATGGACTTTAATTTCACCCTTATGGATTTTATTGGACTCATGAAGTTTACCCGGCAAGAGAGTGCCACCTGTTGACTGTTAGTTTAGCTTCTGAAGTAGACGCACACCCTTCCGGCTTCAGCACCCCTACTAGTCTCCGACTAGTTTTAAGCCTAATGAGCTTTATTCTTATTCAGATCTTTCTATTTTATCACCTTTTCACAGGTTTCTTAACAAGCTCTTTCTCATCTAGTTTCAATGTCCAGCAGCTAATTGTGCAGGCTTGTGGTCGACCAGTCTTCGTCTATTCGTCCTGGTTGGAAGCGAGTAATAAGGGCTACCTCTCCCTCTTTCGTCTGGTTGGGGGGGGGGGGGGGTGTAATATGCATGCACTACTTCACCTCCTACCCATTATACATCCCTAATATTTTTCTCCCATCTATTTACGCCAAGGTTCCGGTGAGTCGCTAAGCAGCGAAACGTTTGGGCCATCGAAACGATAAGATTGGTCCGAAATGGCACCAAATCGGGTTAAACCCTATGCGCCCTCTCATCACAAGGCTGGCACTGAGCGTTTGAGTTACGCTTAAAAATATGTGTCCCCAAATCCAATGATGACTGTGACAAAAATTTGAATTTACTACATCACGGTGAAGATATTTCTCTACATACTTCACCCGGTAGAGGGGGCTTGTTATTTACCCCTTTCTCTGTGAAGCTACACCTAAGTGGCTCCTTCTTTTGTGCGGAGTCGGCTCTATCTAGGTTTAGCATGAGAGGGGCTGAAATAAAAGTATGATAGAAATAGAAGCATGAGACTCCTCCACTCTCGATATAAACTAATACTAGGTATGGATCCTCCGCAAGTAATAATTGAAGGCAGAAACATTTTGGCCTGGCATTAACTAGAAGAGCTCCGGATGGTAAGCATTTCGGAGGCCTAAAGGCCGGTGCCTTGACGGCCCCAACTATACATGACGACATGCTAGTATTTAATTCAATATTCATTCGCCAAGTTCCATAAAATCTTGGAGAGGTTCCCCGAAACCAGGAAATGTGGTGTCCTAATGAAGGCCCCTAACGAGGTGAGCTGGAGCTCTAAAATTAGGAGAAAGGGAGCCTCACCCCAGGTTGCAGCCTCTCTTCAAGGTATAAGGTGGTTTTTGGCTCGGAGTCACCGATCGATAAACCTGATTAGATTCTAGGTCAGACCCATCCCTATTGGCCTGATTCCTCAAAAAGCGAAGAAGAAAGGGGAAAGAAATATAAAGATTCTCCTTCGTCGGATACGGATTGGTTCTCTGAAGAGAGGCGGTTTCTTCGTCATCTCAGGAAAGCAACATGTAAACGTTGTTCCGTTCGGTTATGGAGCATTATAGAGATGGGGATAAAGGGGTGAAAGCCCCTTCAGCACTCTAATGAACAAAATAGGCGAAAGTGAATGTCATCTCGACACGTTGGCCAGCTCATTTATAGGATTCTGCGCGTTTTAAGCAAACTAGCTTCAAGCCTTCTCATGTTATCTGCTCAGCTGATGGATGAACTTTGCCTTACGAACGAATGCTCCATCAGCGTTAGTGCCTTGATGTTTATTCCGTTAGTGACCAAAAATTTGCCGTTTTAGAAATGTCTTTTTCTGGTTGATGTGGCTGTTTTTTCTAGTGCTAAATAAGTACCCACGAGACATTCGGAACATTTTAGCGGATAGTTTGTGCCAAGAACTGGTAAACAGCACCCATGAAACAAGCCAGAAGAGCTTAAGACCAGGAGGCGTTCTAAGTGAATGTATGATGAAGACATATGGAGGGGTCTCATAATCCACCACGTCACACATAGTAACATTAGACCAGGACAAGCCTACAAAATCATTAAGAATTGGCTGGTGCAGCTACCTATGAAGCCAGTCTTGTCATTTCTGCGGCAATATTATATTAATTGCCACCGCTTCGTCTATACGAACAAATTATATAGACGAGTAAAGAATTGGCAGCTCCGAAATTTCATTAAACTGATCAAAGGCCGGACTTGAGAAATCTGTTCCTTGCACATCTAAGTGTGTGAAATATGTAGAATAGAACCTGGCCGAATCTTAGCATAGGCAAACGGATATATGCGCAATAGAATTCCTAGTCTTCCTGGTTCGGATCACATTTCGTATAGAGTCATTAAGGAGATAGCTTTGTAACGTCTGTATGTTCAGGCACCTCTTAAGCTATCAATTTAAGAACGCACATTGCACTCCTAGCCGTTCTGATCCACAAGCGTGGTAGAACATTCGCCTATCGGCAACCGTTCGGCGAGTTCTACCTCCTCCATGGGACCTGACCATCTCCGACTGGCTGTATAAATGCTTTGAAAACTTGCTTCGGCCAAGTGCCATCTCTTTTCACACGTACCGGATTCGTAAAAAAAAACGAATCAACCACAAACCTTCCCAGTCTTATGACTCGTAGTATACAGAGTCCTAACGTTGCCGTTGGAAATAAGTCAGAGCATTTTAAAGTCTACTCCTAGCTGGAGAATACGGCACCTTCTAACGCGATGGAACCCTGATCCTTAAATCACCCCTGGACCAGAAGTCCTTAATGCCTGTGGAGGTTGAGTGGCGAATTGAACCATTTCCGGTAACAGATCGAAGGCGACGCCACAAACGCAGTGTTTCTCGGCTCCTAGGACTGTAGACGGGAGGAGAGGGGATCCATGTGACATAAGACAATCCCTGTGAGGACTTCTTATCGGAAATGGGTGCCAACAGTTCTTTCAAGATAGATCCGATGGGTACTTTGCTTTAGTAGAATTGGCGTTTGCTTCTGGGTAATGCCAAAAACTCTGGAGGCTTTTCTCCTACAGAGCCCCATTCCAAGGGGAATTTCGATCAATAAGGAAGCGTCACAAATGATTTTCATGTGAGTTCTATAAAATCTTGAGATGGGCACGCACATAATTATGCACATGCAATTTATGTACTAAAATTGTATAACATTTTGCCATGGAAAGAATAATATACACTGTATCCTTGTAAGGGCTATATAGGCAAAATGAATTGGAGACGCTTTCACACGCATACCTAATTACACGAATACACGGTTCCACGCATTAAAGGTGCTTCTCGCGCTATCTTTCATAACCATTTCGGGAAGCGCCCAAAATTCTGGGAGATGCCTAGAAAGCTGTTAAGATATATTTATCAAAGCACACTAAGCCGGGAAAGATGAAATTTTATTTACCAAAATTAACTCTGTGTCCAAGATGAAATCATCTAGCAGAGGCCTGAATCAAAACTTTCTGCTCACTTTCTCTCTATCTCCTTTTACACAGGAACAAACGTTCAATTAAAGTAAGTTACGCCCAAACCGCATGATTGGCTTGAGTAGTCCACGTCTACATTTGTTGACACGTTAAATAACAACCAGACTAGACCCCCAATGCAGTACACAAGGACAGTAAGAACAGAAAAGCAGTAAGTCAGTAATAAGTTCCGTTATCAGTAACAAAGTCGACTGTCCGCTCGAAAAGACGAAGCGTAGGCCAAAGTAGACCTAGATATTAGTAGGCCAGCTTCAAATCTTAGACCGCCACAGTAAACGAATTCATTGCCTCTAGGCCTACCGAGTTTCTGTCCAATAAAGAGCCCTGAGATTTGTCTTCAAGGATTTTCCTTCTCCTACTGGTAAGGAACCAGTCCTCTTACCCAGCGTACAGCGCACAAATCAGCGAGAGAAATATCATCCCCAATTATAGACAACACAAGGTTAGCGTTCAGAAACCAATTACCCCAAAACGCGCTATATTCCATCGAAGAAACTCATATACCATAACGGGTCATTTCAACTCCCTGTAACCGGTAACTAAACAACCAACTCTCAGACTCCTCTTGTTTTCACTTAGCTGTGTAGAGAATGAAAGCATCACGAGAATAAACTTTTATTTTAGCTACATGACTACTTTCGAGTCATCTCGCCTCGTTTTCTAGCTGTACAATGCACATTGCAATTCATCTCCATTGTTGTTTATACAAAACCAAAAAAAGGGAACAATGATAATATTAAACTGAAAATAGGAATAAAATTATAGATAAATTCTTAATTCTTTTGGATAAAAGATAAGGTTTGAATGAACTATGAGATAGCTGTGTGGTGAGATTAATCCCATTATACAAGGACTAAGTTTAAAGCTTTCAGAAGATAAATTAAATGTGGGAAGGGAATCAATAAGAGACGACACGACAATCTTTCGCCTGATATTGTTATTTGAGCAACTTCCAAAGCCTTCTTTAATCACATATGATTAAGAAAATACACGATCCAATAGATTGGGATAAAGCTAACCTTTAATACCGCTCAAATGACTTAGCCCTTTCACAAACAATGAACCGATGGTGTCAAGTTAGATTTTGTAATTGTTAGTGGATTGGTTGGGTCCTTGAGAGAGCTGGGCCTCCGTTAGGTCCCTGAGAGTGGCATTTGTAATTTTTATTTTTTCGGTTTTGTTGTCGTTTTTGCTATTTTTATTGTTATCTTTATTGAGTATTGTGTTGGCTAAACATACGATATTATGTTATTTTAGCGGATGTGCCCAAGCAGGTGGTTGCTAGATAAGAAAACTAAAGTAAAATACAACAAATTAGGTTGCAAATTTAAATAACCTCTTCGTTGCAAATAAAGTACTACCGCCATTTTGCATAAAATTTAAATCCCCCATCGCTGCAAATTTAAATACCTCTCTTGCTGAGAATTTGATACCAACTTTGCTACAAGTTTAAATACCCTTTGTACCAATTGAAATATCCCTTTGCTTCCAATTTAAATACCGCTTCAGTACAAATTAAAATAAGACCTTTCGCTGCAAGTTTAATACACTCTTTGCTGAAGTTTAAATACCCCTTTTGCTTCAAATTTAATACCCCCCTCATTCAAGTTTCTCAAACACTTGAAGCTCTACCTCCCTATTGTGTTACGCCCCGGACGATGCTAATGGTGATAAAACCATGCCATGCTCAACAACACATTCACTTTCATTTCTTCAAAGCCTTTTATCACAAATAGAGTAAGAGTATCACCTAGATAAGCCATTTTATCAATAATTATATGACAGGAAACAGGTTCCCCCCCCTCCTCCCGATTGAGTTACAAAGGCTTCCACCATTAAAACCCACAATACGACTCACATACCTTCCACCACCACCACTCTGACGAGGATTGGTGCCTTCTGGATCACGTCTTTTATCATTCAGATCTTAATGTGCATTTCATGGAAGGGGGCTATTGGTGCTTACTCCCTATCTACCTTCCTTCCTCAATGGTGAAAGCATTAATTTCATTCTGAAAAACTAAATCACATCATTTCTTAACTCTCCCACAACTAACTGTATCTTTCTTGTATTCTACAGCTACTTACTTGTGGTTTTGACTGTCCAAAATTACCCCTTTAAAGTCCCCTTCAGGATTTAAGCTTCATTCATGAAGTAAATGTGTTTAGACGCTCTCCAAGACGCCGCGGAGCCTTCCTGAACCGAGCTTAAATTCTCACTGAAATCTCGTCGTTTGAGCAGTCGATTCATCGAGTCTTTAAAATACCTAAAAGATCTTTATAATACTCATCGATATTTAAAATAGTCGTCTAAGTCTTAATAATACCATAAGTGTTTTTTTTTAAATATTAGTGATAATCTTTCAAATGCTAATCGGTCTCGTTAAAATACTGATGTTTGAAATACGCCTGGAAGCCTTTAAATTACTAAACGGTTTTACATAGATAAATGGGCTTTTATTTGATTTAATTACCTGAGACGCCCCTAGAAATAGTGACGTCAAGTTTGTTAACAAGAGAATTAATACTCTGATAACATGAATTTCTCTCATATAAGATTACTCATGTCTGGAATGATTTACCCTCGCAAGTGGTTGAGGGCACCTATATACATAGGTCTTTACACCTCAGAATTGAATTAATCAAAGTTATTTAAAAAATGAATAATCAAAGCTAAAAACTGGAATATCACCAATATTGAATTTATATTATTTTTTTCACCCTTCTTCCACTCTGATATTCTCCCTCACTCACGTTTTGCTTGGTTATATACTTCTTGTTTGGGGCTTGGTCAAACAGTGGTCGAGGAATAATTATTGCTTATCTATTCTAAGCATTTATTTTCCTTTCCTAGTTCTTCATTAACTGCTTTTATCCTCCATGGGTAATTTTCCTCCTTAGCGATGTCAATTTCGATTTTACTTCAAAGTGAATTAATCAAATCGAACGTCCAAATTAATCCAGGTCTGATAAACATATGGGGCTGTCATAACCTCCTTATATTTATAGCTCTCATGTGCATTTTATTATCACAGTTTCTGTCATACATTTTTTTCTTTAATTTGGCACAACTATTCCCATGCGAAAAACCAGAGTTTAGTAAAATTACGCCGCAGACGCATATTCATGTCCAATGCGCCATCGAATAAACTATATCTGTTGATGCGGCACCACAATTGAGTCAGGTTTTCATATGCAGTGGCTGGCGAGGTGCAAATTCTGCGAGAATTTTTCTAAAATATATGGTAGAATGGTAGAGGTAAATATTTAAACAGTATAAGGTAACCTTATATCCAAAGGCCTAGTTGTCTCTCAGATTAACTTATAGGGAACAAATAAACCCCCGCAGGAAATATAAAAGGTGCTTCCAACAAGCTTTTTGTTACTTAAAACTAAAAACTAAAAACTAGAAAAAATATCAACCAAAAACTTTATAGGGAGAGATATGCAAAAAAAGGGTTGAAGTACGAGAGGTGAAAGTGCGTGGAAGATACATATATAGCCACAAATCCTCCTGCGAGCATAGGGGCCAGAAGGTCAGGCAATTCTTCAGAGGTTATCTGTAGCATAGTTTAGTTGCCTATGGTACACCTAACTCCGCCACTTGCAGTGAATTCCAAGCATTTTCCTTTGTTATATTATTCATATTCTATATACCTCAAATCTATAGTCATACTTTTGTATTTTGCATATATTTTTTCATTGAATCACTGTCTCTGTATTTGGGGGTTATATATCTCTTTAACCCTTAAACGATACATCTATGAGAACATTTCACATCTAGTGCACTTGTCTCTCTCAAACCAACCAATAAAATAATTTTAAAGCAGACATATGTCAGGGTTTTTAATAATAATTTAGGCATTTCTTAATAAGTTTTGATGAAAAAAATACAATCCTGTGATTTTTAATTTTTGAAGAAAAATTTATGAAAATTAAGTCAAAGAGTTTTGGAATTTAAAACGAATTACTATGTTAAGAGACCCAGGTATACCTGTTAATTAAGGGTTAAGAAGAAAATAATGTCAGGAAAATATTATAATATAAGCGTCACTTCCAAATAGTGAATTGCTAATGCAATTTTGTTCATTGAAAATACTTGAGTAATCCCGCTATTGTATAGGCTATTCGACAAAAAAAAATAGGCCTGTAGATAATTAAGGTCCGGCTGATTCCTTAGGTTTGGTTAGTTAAAAAGGGGTGCTTTTATATCTTAATAAACAGGGAGGGGGGAGAGGATGTCTTTAAATATCAGAATACAAAGTATTATTATTTCATGTGCCCAAAGTGTACTGCTACATCATGTTTGGGGGCATTTTTATATATAAAAAAGCCAGTTCAGTTCATGGAGTAGTAAGACTTGCCTGAAAGAAACGTCCCCGATGTAGGTGAACAAGAGCTCCAAATTTTGAAGAAGTTCAACAATTCAGAAAGTGGATGGAGGCACAGGGTCAAGCGAGAAGTGAGCAGCAATAGCAATGACGGGACTTAGCAAAAATAGAAGTATAATTATATGATTTTTTCAAGGATAAGAGCTAGTGGGTAGCCGTAAGCTGGTAGGAGAAGTTCTTTGATGCACTGCATAATGTATCTGGGAGGAAACGAATATAAATACGATTGATTCTGAGTGTGAAAAGCCAGTGTACCATGTCAAGGTATAGAATCATTTATAAGAGATTGTAGCAATGTAAGTATCTTTAAAAATAGGAAAGCTGTTTGAGTGCATAAGATAATAGCTTAACTACTAAATAAAGGGGTGATTGAGCTATGGAATGGGGCTTGTTGCTGTTTTGTAGGTTTTAATTGGTGTAAATTCTTCAGGACTGGAAGAATGCTATAATTTTAATATGCGTAAAGGAAGAGAAAAAGGTGTTTTAGTAAGGTATAAGGAAAAATTTTGATTACTTGTAAATGTGAAAAAATGGTCATTAAGTAAATAAGTTGATGTAAGAAAAGAGTTTAGAAAAATTATGGCAATAGGTGAATCAGGTGTGGAGATGAGATAGTTGGCTAATAAAGTAGGGAACAGAAGGTGTATGCTGAATTTATAATAATCTGAAGGGGTAGGATCCTAAGAATAAGAAGGCGACATGGCGGCTTCTAAGACTATATTAATTTGTTGGTGGATTGTTGGATGTTGTGAAGAGTTGGAGGTGTTCTTGGAAGAATTGCATTCGAGATAAAGATGACCGGAGGCGATCATTTGATGGTAAATAGAGATGTGGAGGGCGGTCATATCTTTTTAGGACATTTTAGTTTACAATAAAAGATGTATCCTTTATCTATAAATAATTATACCTTGTATAAATCATCTTAAAGACATTTAATGAGTCAATTAGCCTTTAAAAAATAATGTAAAAAACATGTTTTTATTTTCTATATTGCAACATTTAAAAAAGTTCAAAATTTTAGACTAAATTAAATTTTGATGAATGGTTCAATCTGCCCTCCTTTTATGGCCAACCACAGCTTAATGTTGCCGCTGCTCCCCAAATTGTATTCTTTCTTTCCGCTTCCTGAAGGATCAATTCAAAAATAAACCACAGGCTTTTTGCATTGTTTCTTTAAAGGATAATCTACTGCTTAAATGACCATACTACGATTTTTATAAGGAATATGTATTCATAGTTAATGGATTCATATTTCATTCCATGTCCATAGCTGCAATGCATATTGATATATCACTTCTCAAGAACGATCCAATTTAGGTTGGCCACATATATATATATATATATATATATATATATATATATATATATATATATATATATATATATATATATATATATATATATATATATATATATATATATACATATATATATTTATATATATATATATATATATATATATATATATATATATATATATATATATATATATATATATATATATTAGTGATGGAGTCCTTCCTTGGGAACCTTATTCGTAGTTGTAATAGGAAGACATATGCGATGGTTGCCAACATTTAATTTTCCGGACGTTTCGGTCATCGTTCATGACCGAAACGTCCGGAAAATTAAATGTTCGTAACCATCACATATGTCTTCATATTTCTACTATATATATATATATATATATATATATATATATATATATATATATATATATATATATATATATAGCAGTCTTTCTTGAATGCAAATTTTGTTGAAGACCATGGTTTATTTCGCCTTAATTAATTTCCTTTGGCAAATTTCTCTTCTAACTATTTTTTTTATTTCCTCTTGTAGATGGTGAATCACTTGTCTTGTATTCATCTCTCTTTTAAATATATGTGTTTAGGAAAAACCAAACTTAATTGCTAAGCTTTCGGTCTTATTCGATCATCGGAGCGTTTCGATATGTTATTTCCTCCTTTACCGATGTAATGAGTGGAGTGAGGATCTGACAGAATGAAAGAAAACGATTTTAATGGAATATTTATTCTACCTAAGTTGAGCGTAAGGTTAGAGGAAACGGGCAGGTCCGGTGAGTGGAATTTTAAAATGATTTTAATGTCCAATTCAAGCTTGTCGCTGGACTGTTGATGGCCGGCTTATCTTCGTTTATTAATATTGTCGTAGAATTCTTTCTGATAAAAACCCTACTTACCTGACACCACTTTTATTTAGTGTCGTAGAATGCCCCTCCTTTTTGTTCTAGTCTCTAAGAGTGCTAAGAGCTGTCTAATATACTTTGATATCGGAATATCTTAAAGAATAGAGCCGTTACCAAACACGTAAGGATATAAGAGAAACGCCCCTTAATTCACAAAATAAACTTATATTTTATCTTTAACCATTGAATACACAACCTTTATACTTTAACTACAGCAATACTCTAAATATTATTATAAACAAGAATTAATTAAATTAGTTTCCCCACAAAAATTGGTTAACGTTTTCTCTACACAACAATAATATAAGAATTAGGCTTACGGACTCATGTGGAGTTTAAAGGCCTCAGAAATGTTTTTGACTCACGACGCGAGCCGGATGTCCAGTTGTAGATGATGGAAATTCCACGGTCGTTTTGGCGAGGGTAGCAGCTGGGGGGTCCACACGTTCTTCCGGGGGGGAATGGTTCTTCAATGACGAGAACCAATACGGTGCTCTATGCAACACCTAGGCAGTCGTGGTCTCTCTGGCGAGAGTGAGTCGAACTTGGTTCTTACTTCAAGTTAACTTGGAGTGAGGTGTGATCACCGAGTAACGAGCTCGAGGAGGAGCTTTTCTCCTTCGTTAATAATTTTCTTATGGACGAGGACTGAACTCGGGGAGGGTCTTCTTCAAGGGCGAGGATAACGGAGGGGGGTTTCTCTGGCGAGAATGAGTTACTTAAAGTTTGGTGTGGCCACCGAATAACGGGCTCGAGGAGAGCCTTTTCCTTCTTCTTCTTAATTCCTCAAGGACCAGGAATACCCCTGGTATTTACGGTGCACCAGGATATGAGGAGTCTCTCTGGCGAGAGTAAGTTGAACTTACCCAAAGTTCACTTATCGTTTGGTTTGATAACCAGGGACTTAGCTCAAGGGTGAGCTTTTTCTTAGCCCCTTAAGGTAGGTAGCCCTGCCTCTCTTGCAGGGTACTTCTTGGTGGTGCGACCCAAGTAAACTACCTCTCCAGTCTCGGTAGCTCGGTTGTAGATCCGAGGACTTCGTCACCTAGAGACTGACGTATACTACCAATCCAGTCTAGGTAGCTCGGTTTTGGATCCGAGGACTTCGTCACCTGGCCTGACGTATACTACCAATCCAGTCTAGGTAGCTCGGTTTTAATCGAGGACTTCGTCACCTGGCCTGACGTATACTACCAATCCAGTCTAGGTAGCTCGGTTTTGGATCCGAGGACTTCGTCACCTGGCCTGACGTATACTACCAAGATTTTCCTCAGAGTTCCTCATTTATACCTCGCACCCCCACTGGGGGAGTGGTAAGGGGGAGAGGGGCTTGAGGACGGCCCCAGGAGAGTTCTTTTTCCTAACGGTCTTTCCCACGAAGTCAAACATCGGCTCCTCGTTAGCCATCGAGATTGGGAGAAACCCGTCTCCAATTTCTTGTTCGACGTGAAACTGGATCTCACTCTCCTGGGGGAGATCTTACCTTTTTGACCTTTAGGGTCTTTCATGGCACTGGGTTGAACCACGTTGTGGTTACACTTTCGACTCGCCGATGCCTGGGGCGGATGTCCTTGCGGTAACCGCCTTGGAACTGCACCAAGAGTGGTCGAGGGGGGGGGGGGAAGTGACCATTCCCTTACAAATATGGCTTTTAAGATGTTTAGCTTAGCTTTATTAACCTCTTTTCTTGTAATAACGGTGTTGTCAACTAGCATATCTCCTGTTAGGTTAATGTTATGTGCACTCTCCATATGATTTTTAGGCCCTCCGCTTTGCAGATGCATGGTTAAACGTCTCGAAAGTGTAGCATGGCAGAGTTCGAGTATGACACGGTGAATTTCCCAGGAAATATGAATTCAGTACTTTCAGTGCTGTAAAAGCTTTGAAAGCGAAGGCGCGTAGGCAAACATTCAAAATTTATGTGCTCTGGGGAGATGTCTTAGGTATAACGATGGGAGCCACCACAGCCAGAGTTACATCAATCTCCCAAAAGAGTTTCCCAACTTTGGACCCGAAGGTTTTAGGAGTAGATTAGTATATCTCTTTCAAATAGGCACAATCGAGATCGACCTGGAACGAATGGAAAGTCTTTGGCGGACTGAGAAGACGGTGGCCTTGCACATGCAAGCACATCATTCACTTAGCACGACAGAAAGCCATGCTTGTTTCCCTTTTGTCAACGAGTAGGCTCTCAATAGGAGAATCGCGAAACGCGCCAGTTGCCGACAATGGGGTTAAAGATCATTGACAAGATATTCGCGCAATTCGTTTCAGGACAGCTATAACGGATTACCTGCGAGATCAAGACCACCGGATAAATTTGGAAACTGAAACCATGGTTGCAAGCATAGTCAGTAGAAAGAAAAATAGAAGTGGCCTTCCTAGCCAAGTCGAAGTATTTACAAACCAGCCCAACTTCTTTGACAAAAACCAGAGAGTTGAAGGGAAGGCCATCTTTCATTATTTCCCATACCCTTGTCTCATTTACTATAAAAACTACATAGAAACCTTCCGATCTGAATTTAACGAAAAGAGTACATAACCTGGTAACAAACAGGGACACTTACTTATTTTTTATTATTCGAAAGAAACCTGCAATTAAAAGTATAATAAAAGAACCTTCCAGCCATGGTTGCGTCCTATCTATCCCTTTCCATCTGTTTATCACATTCGAGATTTCTTCCTATCAAAAGATTTCAAGTGAGGTATATCGGTGTTCCTTTCGTATATTAGATTAATTTTTAAACTATTTACCAGAGAATTGTCAGTTGATCTTATTGGAAATTTAATGAAACAGGTAGCATTTAATTAACTTATTTAAGAGGAGACATAATGTGCATTCTAAAATAGACACTCGCTTTTAAGTATTCATTTAACTGTATCTTTATTTCATTCCTACTGATTATTTTGCCTTTTCCCATGTAAATACCATGGAGTTGGCGAAGGAAATTTTCTCTTTTAGTTAATTTAGTGAGATCTTGAAAATATACATCACTATTGCAACATTACAATACCCTAGCTTCCTTGCCCGCGGTCTTTTTTAGGCTAGCTACAGAAGAAATCTATCATTTAGAAACACACAGGAGTGAGCATTTTCCTTGTCATTTTATCCCCTCCCTAACAGCCATTGAGCCATCCATGTAGCCTTCCTGACAGTGAAGTAGCACAGATGCATCATATGTCCTTTAGGTATTAACCTTCATCAAACCACGAATTTATATCCATTGAGCACTCCCTTTACACCCTTAGAGCCATTGAGATAATTAGGCAGCACCTCGCTTGTATTTTCTATCCAGATCGTGACATCCGTTGGATGTTCACCTAACATCCATTTAACCCTCCCATAACACCAATTTATTCCTCTCGTAAAACCCTTTAAGCCATTCAGATAGTGACGTAGAACAACTCTGCCAAGCTGAACCTGGAGTGTCACAAATATGAGTATCCATGTACACCAATAAAGAGCTCCTGCAACCCTGTAATACCCATTGGTGCTTTCCATAACACTGATTAATCTTTGCTGCAGTAACCATTTAGTGCTTCAATAAACCATTAACACCAATTAACCCTTCATGCAAGAACCTATAGCCTTCCATACCATCCATATACCCCTTTAGTAGTCTACAAATTAAGAGTTCACCCAATCCTTTATTACGCAATGAGCCCTCTTGCTTTACCAAATTAAGTCAACTCATACCACTTATTGAGTCTGTGTGAGCATGAAACTCAATACACCGTTAGAACACAGAATTTCTTTGGTTAAGACAGACTAGCGCAGCTGTAATTAATTTAAGATGCTTTATCACCGTCTTCCCCCCAGTTTGATAACGCTGTCCCACTTTTAAGTGGCATCAGTGGCCATCTTTCCCCTCTTGGGTTAGAAGGAAATCTCTCTTATTTCCCGTTCGCCTCGTCGATGCCCAAAATTATCAAGGTTCATGTTTGCTTAAGTCGCGTCCGATATCCCTTTGGAATCTCGCTTAATTCATTTTCACCTCGTCGATGCCCGAAGTTATCAAGGTTCATGTTTGCTTAAGCCACATCCGATATCCATTTGGGATGCCTTGGCGCACGCAGCCCTCTATCGACCATAGCTGTGGCTCCTATTTAAGGTGATGTCTGCAAATCCTCAGCAGATAGAGAGAACTCTAACTTATTGCTGTCCAGACCCTAGTATCTGTCTCCCGTGAAGTGGTCCCCTCTTCCTTGTGATCTCGTCAGTAGATCGTCTTCGTGTAATCCGCCCTGATCATGGGAAGATTACGGAAACCTGCTTACGCCCCGGAAGAAAGCCCTGGGTCTCTCTCGTCTCACTACATTAGTTGAGACTTCCTGCCATGTGCAGACGAATCTCGATTTTGTGATTACTTCTCCCTGGAGCCGAGCTAATCTCTACCCCCTTCGGAAACTCCCTGGACACCTTCGCATCGAGACCTCAATCGACGAATACGTGGCCATTGGTCTTTCACATCCCCAGTTTATCCTCAGGAGGTAGCCAGGAGTCCTTTCTTCGTAAGTCCAACCTCTTCATTCCCAGTCCTAAGAAGAATTCCCCATTTGGTGTAACGCCAATCGACTTGCTAAATTTCTCATTTAATTGAACTTATTGGATCACTTATATATTTTCCCGGACCTAGTTTCCTTAATTTTTGCCTGTTATAATATTATTTTGTCGTACTGATTATTATTTATCTTTCCATATTTATATGTGTCCTTGTTCTTATTATTTGTATTAAAGTTTATTTTTGCAGAGGTGTTTATCCTTCGAATAACCCTTGAGACTTTCTCGGCAAACGTTTTCCCTTTTAAAGAGCCAACCTAATAATATAGCACTCTAAGTAGAAGGTCCTTACCTTTTCATCAATTCAATTATACCCGAACGCAGCGCCGATAGTGGCTGCCTGGCGTACAGTAGTGGATTCCAATTGTCCATAAAAGTTCAAACCTATAATCTATAAAAGATACATTGACGATTGCTTCGGTCACTTGAAAAATAAGAATCATGCCTCCCAGTTTCAAAACTACATCAATTCCCAGCATCATAACATCAAATTTACAATGGAACATAAAATTAACAACTCTCTTTCATTTTTGGATATCAAGATTACCCAGTCAGACAACAAAATTTCCAATATAGTATATAGAAAACCCACATCCACTCTGCTTGGCACTAAGTATTTCTTGAGTTTACCAAACTGTTTCAGAATATACTCTACTGGAACAATTTTCATAAAGAGATGTTTTATCTCGAACAATTTTGTAAATTTAATTTATTACCAGGATCAGTACTCGAAAAATTATTCAAAAGTTTCCTAAATAAAATAGATGTCATTTTTCTCGTCAAATCTAATGTACCAAAACAGAAAATGTATCTCAAAATTCCCTACATAGGCTCGCTGACCAACAAACTCATCTTAGATGTACAACAATTATTACCTAAAGTTTATCTACAAATAATATTGTACTGTATACAAATTAATACTATCTCTCTTAAAACCTACTTGTATCATAAGGAGAAACTACCCTTGCAACTAAAGTCCTTACTTGTTTATCAACTTATGTTTGCGAGTTGCCAAACTCGCTCCGTAGGTAAAACTACGCTACAATTGAAGCAAAGAATTTGCAAACATGAGGGGGTTTGCCAATACACAGACAGAACCATTGCTAAACCGGAATTATCTGCAATAAGGAATCATTCAGATACTTGCACCTCATTATTATCCCCCTAAAATTTCAAGGTTTTGGGTCCTGTGGATAAATCTGTAGATCTCAACATTCTAGAATCGCTATTTATTCTAATGCTTAATCTAAGAATAAATTCGAGTCAGTCCTCCACACCACTTTACATCTATTAATTCAAAGGAAGATTAGGTCGCATGTTCTGTAGGCTCAGAGAAAGAGGGAAGAAATAGCAGGTATCTTAACGGCTTTATCATGTAGTGAGAAAAAATGTATGTAAGCATTTGAATTTGTAGGCTTTCGATAGACTGAGCAATGAATATAATTCTTTAAACGGTGGATATTTACGTCTAAAAACGATAGAGAATTATTCTGTTCTCATTCTACTTTGAATTTTATCGATGGGTGTAAAGAATTCAGGTTGTCAAAAAATTCATTGAAATTGTTGTTGTCTATGGGCCATGCCGACAGGATGTCGTCTACATATCGTAACCAGATAAGAGGTTGGGAATGGATCCTAGGAAGGAGGCTCATTTCATAGTTTTCTATAAATAGATTGCATAGAATGGGGGGAGGAGGATGCCCATACTTAGGACATATTTTGGGCGAAAAATCGTATCTTCAGTGCGACCCAAACTTCCTTTAGGATGAAATTAACCACCTTATATGAAATTTCATTGAATTAAAATATCTAATTCACCTCATAAATAAATGCCATTACAAAGCACAAAAAAACTTATGTGCCACCATCACACCATGAAGGGATGATTTTTAAAAAATATATTAGTTTCCCATATTCTCCAGTCTTAGGCTCCTCTAAAAGCATATGTGAACGGAAATAACATAAATATTACATTTAAATATTCCAATACCATTCGAAAATCCCCGACTAGACTGTGCCCAATCAATCTCGCTGCTAGATTTTACAGTATATCATGCTATAATTGCAAATTAACATAAATGGAAGAATCAGGCCACTTTAATAAGTGGCTAAAAAAATATTTAGCTGATATCAGATGGTGTACGAATTCGTCAAGTCTCTTTACCCACATGCAAACGAACGATCATAAAATTGATTGTAACCATGCATAAATCATTTAGAAATTAAACAATTATATTGAGAGGAGAATTGCAGAATCCATCATCATCAAGAAGGTCGATAATTTGAATTTATCTGAAGGGCAAAACAAATTAAACAAAAATATAACGAATAGAGTCGCCAATCGTATCTATAAGCCCCCGGGCGCAAAGCATTTTGGGGATTAGAAACCCTCCAGATTGTTTCCGGCTCCATTTCATTTTGTTTAGCTTGTCATTCAAGCCAGGTTTATTCGAGTGTTTTTTTTCCAGATTGTTTCTTGCTGTTTCATTTTTTTTAGGATGTGTCTTAGCTTATATGTACTGTGCTCCTTGCCTATCTTCTTCATTATTAGTTGAAAAATGGTGCGTTGCAGAAACTAGTCTGATAGTTCTAAATAAAATCTTGATTCAAATATTATAGTTTACCATTATCTTCCATTGATATACATCACTTCAATGTGATATCCTCCATTTTATATATATATATATATATATATATATATATATATATAAATTTCTATATATATAGGGATTGGAAAATATAATTGTAACACGTGTTAAGTTCACAAGTTCAATGAATATTTATTTAATACGGATTTCGTCCTCATTTTGCTTTCTGAACAGCGTCAATGCCTCTTGGAGTTGATTCATACAGCTTCCTGATTTCATTGAGACAAATCTTGAGCCATTTTTCTTGCAATATCTGTTCCAGCTGTTTCAGAAACGACGGTGGGAGGTAAAAAATTCTAATTGTCGCTCCAAAACTCATCACAAATGGTCAATAATATTAAGATCTGAAGATTGTGGGGGCTACTCCAGGTGTTGTAGCTCACTCATATGATCTTCAAACCAACTGTTAACCACATAAACGGTGTGTATTGGGGCATTGTCATCTTATAAAAAGCAGTTACCATCAGGGAATTAATGTCTTGACCATTGGATGCACTTGATCTTCCAAAATATTCAGATATTCGTTACTGTTGATCCTGCAATGCAGGGCAACGATTGGAACAAAAGAAATCCAAGGTATGGTTGCCCAAACCATCACTGAACCTCTTCCGTGCTCCATTTTAGGAAGAAGAATGCAGTCAGGATTAAAAGCTTCCTTGTGCTGTCTACACACATAAACTCGCCCTGCAGTGGGGAAAATGAAAACTGGACTCGTGAGAGAATATTAGTTGCTTCCATTGGTCTGTCAAACAGCCCTTCTGAGCTCTACACCAGTCCAGCCCTTTTGACTGTTTTGATGATAAAGCAGGGGTTTCTTCATGGTAGCTCTTTCATGATATCAGACTTTATTGAGCTTGCAGCGAATAGTTTATGTCGAAACTGTGCTAGTGAGATTTTGATTCAACTCTGCAGTCACTTTAGAGGCAGTTGTCTTGAGATTTTTCATCGAAATATGTTTCAGCACTCGTCAGTCTCTTTCAGCGACCTTCGAAGTCCTGCCGGAATAACTCTCCTACTGGAGCTTTTGCCCTGCTTCTTGAATTCTAGTAGCTCTCGAAAACCCAAGGAGTTTAGCTCTTTTAGTGATGGAAGCTCCTGCAATTCGAACGCCAACAATTTGCTATTTTTCTGACTCAGTGAGGTAACGCATATTAGCATATATACCACGAACTAACTAAGAAATATAAATAATAATCATTAAGGTTGATAAATAAAACTATTGCCATCCAAGTATTCACTAATTTCATCCATATAATGATATAATACAGGAATCCAGATTACAGTATTCTTCCAGTAAAATATGACACAACTTTCTGCAAAATTAACGTATTCTATCCGATGAATTGGAAGGAACCCACTTAGTTAAAATTAAATTTGATATGAATCTATTTTTAATCACTTAGTGGGTAATTCGTCTTCTCACATCAGCCTAATTGGACAGGAACTAATAGTGGTTTCCTTCTCTATAATTAACAAGATACAATTAAAGCACGAGGTTAATTAACTTGAATTGAACCTAAATACGTCGACTTCTATCGTTCTATCGTATTTCATTTACTATTGGATTTGATCTTATTTTAGCTCCAAATTTACTGCCAGTCCCCCCTTCCCCATTTTGGTTCTCCAATTAAGCTTCTCTAAGCTGATGGCAGATCCTGTGCAAGTGAAGGACCGGTGATTGTTCCGACTCCATCGCCAGATCCATGTCAGATAAATAATGGTGGTTGCGAACAGCTCAGCGTCATTACCAACGGTCGCGTTGAGTGCCGGTGCAATCTAGAAGTGGTTGTAGTAGGAAGGTGTTGTCAACCTAAGTCAGCGTTTCCTTTTCCAACAGGAGAATATTAAGTGTTTTATTTTGTTGGTTGTATGTATGGATCGATGGGAAACCTAACATTTGCGGTTGAAATAATTGGGCTCAGGGCTTTATTATTTCATCTGTTATTGACATTTGTTGTCCTCATTCATAGCTTGCCCTTATCACGTTTCGAGAGAATGTGGGCCTAATTTCATCCAACATATAGTTATTTTTTTTAAATTTATTGATTAATATCGAAATTACTTGAAGTAGATGGTCTTATAAAAAATATTTTGAGATTTATAAACCATCTTCTTTTTAAATGGAGGAGAATTCGTGCCTTATTGAATCTATCTCACAATTACACTGGTCAACAAAGTTTTGTTACATTAATATTAAACACTTGGTATTACCTAATTTATTGCGCTAGTTTGAGATCTGACCTTAGTTTTTTCCTCAGTGCTCTACCTTTTTCACAATCATGGTATTTGAAAATCTCAAATTAATCAAAATTTAAGAGTAATTACTGTAAATAATCAAGTAGACGAAAGGTCTTCAAAAAGATCTAAAAAAGTGGAATAAAATTAAGAATAAATGTGGTCTAAATTTTTATTTTCCAAAAAGCTCCATTGACGTCAAAAGACTTTTGCAAGCGATGATAACATCCATTCCAATAAAACTCGAACAATTAAACCAAGTTAAAACAGCTCTTTTAACATGATTAACAGAAGAAAATCGAGTTACCTTTAGTTTTTTTTCAAGATTTGGGTTAAAAAGACGGATAGAGCGAGTTCATCAAACTCTCTGGGGTGCAGGGTTAAAGAAGATAAGAAAATACAACCCTGTTCGAAGAGTCGTTCTAACTAGTTTTAGTTCTCAGAGTGTTCAATTTGAATAAAATGGATTAAATGGATGATATCATCGCCTGCAAAATTGTTTTGACCTTAATCAAGCTTATGTTGTTTAATTTTATTACATCTACGAGCTTTTTGATGGTTATCAAAGTTTCTCAAAACTTATAGCGATATTAGCCTATTTTGATGCCAAATTTCTTTCTTATTGGATCTAACTGATACTAATATTCGTAAATAAATGCGTAGTAGTTGCTTGAAGATTGCTACCTGTATCAGTAAATTAAAATGCTACTAATAATATCTTCAGATAAAAATTCAGAATGGAATTGAATGAAAAACCTCCCACAATTAGGTACCATATAGTAATAGGTATATTTTTATTTTATAATAATTAAATGATTATTATTTTTATATTAAATATGAACTTTAAAAAGCAAATTCGTTGCGATTATTAATAACATGACTCTCCCAACGCAAAATAAAGGGGTGACTGTGTATCTTTAAAAGATCATCTGGTTTTAGTTAAAAATAAACAGGGGTATCGCTTCCCACCTCCTTCATATGCCATTACGTCTTTAAAAGAGATGATATTGTAGCGAAAGTGATAGCAAAATAATGTAAAGATATAAAGGATGAAAGATAACCTTCCGACCGACGCCAGCTATGGAATTAACTCGCTCACTGCCATCTCTAATGAATGGAGCTAACACTAAAAAGCCTAAAGTCACACTATAAAATACCAGAGCTTCTATGAAATAGATTATATTTTTATTGTTACAGTTTACATATTAATAATAATGGCGAGTTAGATATGGCGTTTTTCATGGTCGGGAACCTTTGCAAAGCACATATTTATCAACTAGGGTTTGGAAGAAGATGGGATGCTTTAAGGCACCCTTGAAATCAACGAACGAGGGTAAAGGGCGTATAAGCGCGGCAGCTTATTTTACATTCTTCGCGTAATTAACAAGACAGTGCGATCATCCCTATATCAACAAACGGCTACGATGAACATGGACTAAGAGGAGAGGGAAAGAACGTATAATTATCGGGGTTCGGTATAAGCTCAGAGAGAAAAGGTAGGAGGAAGGCGTTTCGGTGATGAAGGAGGAATTTGAAGATGATTTAGGATCTAATTTAGCTCATTAATTAAAGAGTTGGATGAAGGAATCTGCTCTGGTGAAGAACACGGGCTCAAGTTTTGGAGCAAGCTGTAGGGTTTGTAGATGGAAAGCAGGTAATTCAGGGAAAGGGCGTTGCAATTAATTAAGGCGGGAAATAACGATAGCGTGAGATAAGATTTTTAATCCAAGTAGCTGCGGATGCAGCTAAGATTATAAAATAAATTTTCAATACCTATCAAATGTTATCAGTCGTTTATTTGTATATGGTAGACCCTGACTGCTTATAAAACCATTAGAAATTAGTTGCCCCACGTTGAACACAGAAAAGATTTTTGCATCTAGGCATCTGTTGGAGTAGCTTATAAAAGGGAATATTCTGGACTTGTATTAGGTTCACTTTCTACTTCTAGTTATGGCTTATCATTTGAAACACTTGTCATAGTTCCGATACTGTATTTGTAGCCACCCCTTCAGCGTTGTTATGAATATCAAACCAATTTTTTAATTCTTCTTTTAACTTAACATTTGTTATTTTATCGGAGAATTCATTTGTACAATGTTCAAACTTTTTGAAAGCAGAAGCTTCACGAGTTTTATTTTGATAAAATCCAGATATTCTGTAGCAGTTCTCAATTTTCTTCCTTGAAACTTGTTTCCGTTACATGCCTATCAAATGCAAAACATCAAGGCGGACAACTGAACATTTTGCATTTACATTTGCATCTGAATGGTCTTTAATATTCTCAAGTTTAATTAAAATTTCACATATATCTTCCTAAAATAATAAGCTTTAAAAGCTAGTGTGATGCCTTGGTCAGATTCCTGAATTTTTGTTACAGTGTTTTAAACAAGAACATTTTGATGATCTTTACTGACAAACTGTTTGTGTGTGACCTGCATTTGTCGATTAACTAGGCAAATTTCGCTTTAATTCAAGATCCCAATAAACTAACTAGTCTTTGAAAATCGAAGTAATGATCCAAACGCTTGCACTATAAAAATAATAAACACCTAAAGTTTGTTACCTTTATAACACCGAGGACTTTTACTTTTCCGAATAGGTTGAAGCTCTCGCATCTTACAATTCATATAAGTACAAGCAATAACTGTCGTCTGATCTCTTAAAGAATCATACCCCTTAACATTTTTTCGTAGGTTAACCCCACACACCTTACACCAGATTGATAAAGATGTCATAGGTTAACCCTACACACCTCACAACAGTTTAATATAGATGTCATAGAATAGGATCAAGTTCACCCTTTCTGCTTTCTAAGTGCGTGGGAAGTTTACAATATAACCAGGGTGCAAATTAACTGAAAGTAGGTTGGCCGATAGTCGACTATCTTGGAGTTCCGGGATAACAAAGACGAGTACAGAAGTAACTTTACTAATATACAAATCAATATTAGTTTACAAGGTTAAAAGAAGTTTTACAATGAGCTTTTTCTCATACCAGATTTCAACGGGTCTCCGCTGGCAAGGGGGGCCAGAGACGTGGTTAGTACCGTCACCGTACAAACAAACGGACAATATTGACCGGAGGACGCTCGAACAACCCTGAGCATAAGCTAAAACGATGATGATGCTTATCCGGGGGGATGGGGGCTGAGTAGAGAGCACTTGCACATGAGAGTTGCGCGTTGCTGTTAACTCGAAGATTTGGTTATGGGGACGTAATCCTTGCCTTGGCTCAAAGTTTAAACAATAGTCTAGATAATGACTATTACGGGTGTGAACTTAAATCTTACTTTGAGCAACACAAATCGAGATTGAGCGCGCTGCATTCGAGGAGCGAGGGAAGCGAGTCGAGGTTGACTCACGTGAATTAAAGAGGATAAGGGGAGCTTAAGGGATTCTCCGAGAATTTTGCAGAGCCCAACGATGAATGAGAGTACGAAAGTGAATTCAAAAAACCACAATTGTATATTTATACCCATCTACATTTGCCTCGTTTAAGAGAAGATTTCCGGAATCTTTAAACAAAAATCAGATTTAGACAGCTTACCCTAATTAACACTTCCCTATCTTAATGCTTAGCTGAAAATTGGAAAATAATTGACGAATTTGATAACAATAACCGGAACTAAAATAATAGTAGATTAATTATTTTTAATTGGTTTAAATATAGATGTTTGGGTATTGACTGATTCTGATAAGAATAGTCGATAACATCCACTTCTGCAAAGCATCAATTTAAGATTCAGTACAAAGCCAAAAAGTGAATACTAAAAGTCATCTTTTTATGTTTTTTAATGAAAAAGAATTAAAATATAATTTAGAATTTAAGTGAAATTACAGTAAAAAAAAATTTATATTAGATTAAGAGAAATTTAGGTAATTTAAAGAAAAGAACATGATTGACTAAATAGTATAATTCCAATGTAACAATAAAGAGAGTAAATGTAAAAATAAAATACCCTAACTTTATCTGCAGGGAAGTAAGGGAAGCTCTAATAGAATAAAAATTCAGAGAGAAGAGGAAAAAACATAAAAGGAAAAGGATTATATGAACGTACCTTAATTAAGTGATATCCGTAATGAATATGAAATTGAAAAGAAATTCGATACGAAATTAGTTTAATTGTAAGAATTTCTAAAGAAGGTTTAGAATATATTAGGAAGAAACAAAAGTTGATTTTGAGGGATTCCTCAATGCAGAGGGAATGGGTATTAGGATTCGAGCCCAGATTCCTCAAATCGCTCAGACTTGGAATGGCTTGGCACTTTGTTTTATTGGTGATGGCTCCTTTATCTTCAGCATCCTACCAGTTCTTTTGGTGGTGTCCATATGAGAACAAAAGTGAGGTTGTATGGTGCGTAAGTTGCTACCAATATATTGACGTAAGACACTCTATAGGCATGAATAAAGATAGTCTACACCCATACGCAGTCGCTTAGATGGTTGATCTTTAGTTATGAAGAAATTACCAATGATGATTTTATTGAACACAAATCTAAAATAACTTGCGACTATTATTTCTCAAAAATTAATCATAAATTTCTAACCGGAGTAGCGATTAATGAATTTATATATATATATATATATATATATATATATATATATATATATATATAAGCGCTCACGGGACAAAGGATTTTGTCACGTTGCGTGCGAATATGTAACGGAATTCATAGATAGCCCAAATGTGGTACGATGCAGTGCCTGTCTCGTACGCTGTGTATAAGATGAGGGTAAAAAGCAAATATTACTATGTGGCACAAAAGAGTGATGGTATTTGCCCACGCCATAATCATCCCCTGAAAGTTGTTTCTGATTTTTTCAGTTATACTTACGCAGTCGACCAGACGGGTCTACCTACAATGTCAAATTCATGCTAGAATTGTGGCCAAAAGAAGATGGTGCTATTTTCTGCGAGTTTCTCGAGAGCAGAACAATATTTGCTTCACCCTTTGAGTCTTTTAAAACATTCAGTACACTACAGTCCATTGCACCAGTGACAATCATCTTCACACACCTTACATTCGCCACTTTCAGTACAGCCTACCTTAAACTGCTGTGTAGTAGAAATTCCTTGATCGGTTTTCTCCATTTAAATGAATAAAAACAATAGTTTTTTTCAACGTTAATTATATGCACTTAAAGTGTAGTTGATGTCCATCAATTCTACAATAGTTTCCTCCTCCCTATCCTATCCCTTCATTACGCTACATCACGCAGAGTAAATGCGAAATACCACTCATCGCCTTTCTACGCCCTTATCCCTGTATTTATAATTATAAAGTAATTCTGATGTAGAAAGAAATATCCCATAATTTAATATTAATTAATAAATAACAATCGGGTTTAACCCTATCATTTTTGGCGGTAGATTCATTAGCCCCAATCAAATTAAGGTCAGACTCGGTGAGTACGATTTATCTACTCTGGACAACAACAACCCGACAGACTTCAGTGTACAGGATATGAAAATTCACCAGAGGTACTAAGTTATTATAAATAATAATTATTAATAATAGGATGCAGAGTAATGCGTGATAATTAATTACTCAATTCAACCCCAGTAAGTGTCTGTTCTCTAGGACGCTCTTCCTGGTGGACGTACGTGTCTTCACTTAACACGTTTTCAAGTCAATAGGATCCGGATATGTTCTCTCAATACCTACTGCCGATCCGTGTCTGAGTCATTCACAACTGTTTTCTCTGCATTCTCTAGGCTGGATGCTGCTCATCCAGAATTCACTGCACGTAGTGATGTCGCTGACGGACAGTGCCCTTGGTCAGGAGGATGTCCTGTATGCCATGCTTTGACACCTAAGTGAGCGAGGCACGGCCTTTCTGTTAGATTTGTTCGCCAGGATCTGGATTAAGGCTATCCTCTTAGACTCCCAGTGAATCGCTACTGTGCTCACTTTTCGCAAATCGGGGAGAGGAGATCACTCTATCCGGCCAGTTTCCGCCAATCTCTCTAATCTCCTGCGTGTACAAGTTGATGAAAAATTGGCAAATGTTAGACTAGCCATTTTTCTGGATATCGGAGGTAACCTGTAAAATGCAGTTTATGAAGCCTTATTTCTTAGACAGTACTAGGCCACGGCGTTTTTCGATCAAGAGAAGCCATATGATATCGCATCATGATACGGTATCATGGAGACTCTCCACACGATGGTAATAAGGGGACACCACCCAATATGGTGTGCCAATTTGTATGGTGAAAATTATTTTTTTGCCATCTCCTCCACTGAGAGGTTCAAAAATATTTTTGGATGTGATAAATTCAAATATTGTATTATTTTTCTGATTGCTTAACATTTAGCTTGGTAAATCCACGTAATAATAAACAAATTGCTCTTAGAAAACAACAGTTATTAATTTTAGTTTCTCAAAATGGCAAGTAATGTTATCGACATTTACTTTTTCTGCATAAAGTATATCCAAGGAATCATAAAACATATCCTACTGATCATAAAATTCAAGTCTGCTATTATTTTTGTGATTGCTCACATTTAGCTTGGAAAATCTAGGAAAACAAGTTATTAACTCCAGCTTCTCAAAATGGCAAATAATGCTATGGACATCTAATTTCTCTGCACAAAACATATCCATTAATCATAAAAATATCTCATGTATAGATATACATCCTCCTTTTGCTTCTGCGCCGTACTTCATACACCTCTCTATTGGCTGAGCATAACAGAGCAACAGTGGAGCTAGCATAGGCTTGCAATTATCTTCTTTACTTCCGATGTAGTCAGTGTAAATGTTAAAGGAGATTAGAGTACTCCGTCAAACCAGTCTGTTATCTCTAAAAGAGAAGAAGCACTGAAGTTGATTAAAAGTGTTTTCTTAGAGAGTGCAGAAAGATCTCCAAGTGATCATCTCTTCCCCTTTTTCCAACAATCTTTGGACTTCAAGTCTCCTTTTCTCAGGTTGTCTGAATTATATTTTTTCTGAATCAATTACATGATAAGCATTTGATGGTCTGAAAAGTAGCATGCACTACTGCTTTCGTTGGCAGCTTAAGTAGATGCAGCTGAAACAAGATGTGGTGCGAGCCTCCAAACTTAAAATGTTTTATTTTGATGTTAAACCAGCAGGGGTAGTACACAACAACATTGTATTGCACTATTCGTGTTAGGTTTTCAAAGGTGCTAACTTTAAGGCCATGTTTTGAAACCGAAGATGGACAAAGGTGATTTACTGTAGTCAACCACCTAGAATGCCTCACTGGACTAATTTCAAGAGCGGCTAGATCTTTGGGAAATCCTCCTGGCTTATTGCTTGTGTGGTCCTATACCCATACGCTTGATCAGTAGTGGGATCCTTTAATACATTGTCACTCCATGATATAAGAGTCTCTCCAATTGAAACTTTAGTAAATGAGAGTTAGATTTCAAGTTCGGCGTCAGTGTCTAGCATCTCGCCAATATTACCTGTCCACTTGCTGTTAGATAAGGTCTTCCCATGCAGTGTTTTGATCAAGGTCTCATGGGTAACTCTTTAGTGTAGAGGGCACAATCCAACCAGATCAGTTTACGGTCAATCTTGACTTCCCAGCCAGTTTTAACATTTATATATAGAATCAACTCCGATGGGTTGCAGAATTTTATTAATCCCCTTCTTAATCAAATCTACAAGATTATCACAATATCTTCAGCAGGCTTTTTATTCTTTGAGTCTTTTTTCAGGATTGCAGTGGTAGAGATATCTTCCACCTGGCTCATTGCATACAGAAATATGCTTTTATTTGATGATGTTTGGGAACTCACGATCTGAATTGTCTACCTTCAACATAGAAGATGCAGTCAATTTCATCCTTCCTGCAAAATCCTGATCCAGGCATCTCATAACTTTTTATTAGGCCCTCTTGACTTTATTATGTTCAATACCATGACTGAAGCTATGCTTAGCAAAGTTAGGTATTTCTAATGTGTTATAGTGTGGCTTTTTAATGGAATTTGAAAATGTGCTTGGTATTTTTAATGTCACTACATGACTTCCATTCTTTCTATCTTGAGAATCAGCTATTTGTCCTTGATTTTCATCAGCAGAGAAAATTGTTTCACTTGATGGCATTGGAAGATTAGCCTGCTTACTTGTCTGCTTATAGTCAGCAACTCTTCTTCTGTCCTCTTCTTGCCGCTTTTGCATTTTGATCAGCTTGTTTGGCTCAGGGTGATCTTTCAAGACAATCTGATGTGTGGTCCAATCGAACCAAACTTTTGTGTCTGATCTTTGATGAAAACAAGTTCTTTCACAATGCTCTTTATCTCCTTATGGCATGTCTAATTAATGTGACCTTCGTTTTACAACCTTAGCAGCCACATTCACAGTCCCCCCCCCCTCCCCCCAAAAAACAATTCTACACTTGCAACTGAAAATATCAATATTTTTGTCAAGTTTTACAATAAAGCCTCTTTGACTTGTTGCTGCCATCTTCCCAGAGATATGTTTTTGCATGCTTTCATATCTCGGATCTTTTTAAGATTGTAACTCGTGAATTTAAAATGGGGTCTGCAAAAGTATTGTTTTTTTGTTCCCACTTTTCAAGCACATTGTGAAAAATTTTCTTTGCAAGGCTACCTGATGGGTAGTTTATCATATCCTCACTACTAAGTTTCCTGAGTAATAGTCCATATTTGAGAACGTCATGCATAGTTGGGAGTTCAGTGGGCAACAACTCTCTATCCTTTCCATTTAAGTTATTCACATGGGTGCAGGTCCCCAGTCTTGACATATATTTAAAATCTTTTGTAAGTCAGGTTACACTAGTTAAGATGGTAGCACTGACGACCAAGTTATCTTCAGCACACTGATGAATATGATTCAATCTGTGAAATAAGAAAAAAAAAACAGTGAATCAGGTATAATTATTAATATAACAATTGTTATTCAATTTCCCCAAGCATTCGAAAGAGTCCTAACTTTCGAGTAGTTTATGGGAGTACGTTTCATCTCTTCGACAATTTCTGGAAGAGCTCTTCCATTTGTTGACGTCATCATTTATTTGTCGTAGATGGTGATGGCCGTGTACATACCATTCAGACTTCCACTGGTTTTTAACTGCCTCGACAAAGAGGTTGTTATAAGCTTTGTGGTATGTTGGTTCCGTGGGCAATGAGTTATCTGTGACTGCTGATTTTGCAGCTCTGTTAGCGTCTTCATTGCCTTTTATTTCTACATGGGAAGGACACCAGCATAGGGTTACGTTACCTGTAGGCAACGTTATCTTTCTTCGAATTTCAATGGCTGGGGGATGGGTTTGGTTGCGTAATTATTAATTGTCATCGCACTGTTTAAGTCTATAAATATTGTATTTTTATTTGTACCTGTTTTGACTGACTTGAGACCTATGTAGATGGCAGTGAGTTATGCCAAGTGGATGGAAGCGCAATCCGGAAGTTGGGCTGCTCGTATGTGGTGCGGGAGAACGCCATCTGCCGACTTCGATCCATCTGTGAAAATGCACTGACATGGCTGATGGGACCTTTGGTGGTCCTGAAAAATGTAGGATAGCACTACGAGCGTCATAGTTGATTTCGAAGATGGGAGAGTTATTTGACATATTACTGAAGGTTGAATAGTCCATGGGGGAATAGTATAGTAAATGTCAATGAGGATGTTTGGCTCCAGCAAGTTTAAACTTTGTAAAAGAATTTTAACCCATACCGTTGGCTACCTAGTTGCTTCCACAGTTAATTCCTTATATTTACAAGGCTAGGACTCCCAAATAAAGCTCACTTCTTACTAGGTATGCTGGGTAAATTGGTGATCAAAGCTTCCTCAAAAGGTAAAAGGAATTTTAAAGCTGAATTCAAACGTCTTTATTGGCGGGAGCATGGACTAGTTTTCAGGGAATAAAAATAAAATATCTCACCTTTTTGATTTACGTCTTATGATTGTCTTGTTAGAAATAGAAGGTGTTGGTGTAGGCTTCTACACCTCTATTATATTTTTGTATTTTACTCGTTTACTATTTGAAGTACTTTGCATTTGTATAACATTGTTAATATCTTTGATATATGTACAGTATTTTTAACTTTATGGGAATATTGGTTCAGGTTCTTCGAGTGGTTTCACACTTCTAAAACTTTCCCTATTTGTTGCTCTTTTCTCCTCCTCATCAATTATTCTCCCCAATCTGTCCCACACCTTCCCGGCTCTTTTATGTAAAACTACATTAATTTGGATCATATCTATTTCTTGGTGTAGATCTCTTTGTCTTCGATATTCTCCTCTTCTACTATTTGTATTAAGTACCACTCCCTTATTCTGAACTCTCTGCAACTTAGTAATGTCCGATTTATGCAGCCAATTGAGCGGTATCGTTGGATATATGACTAGTGATGTGCATAGTAAATGGTATATTTTAGTTTGATTATTCCTGTTCAGGCCTCCAAGTTGGTATATCTTGAAAATATTGCCTTTGACAAAACCATTCTCTCGGCCACATGCTCTTTGTAGCCATTTCTCGTTACTTTCAAACCAAGAACTTTGCCTTCCGCGGGGTATCTATATACTTCTTTGACGACAATTATCATTGATGTCTTCCGCCTTCTATGTGTACAATTGTAAATTGGTCGGTGTTCGTACGTATCTTCCACCTTTTCTCATACTCGTTAACATTTTGAATTTCAGCTGCGGGCATTCTAGTTGGCGGATACTTATATGGGCTATTCGTTATAATGGTTATTACGTCTGCGAACTGTATATATCTCGTTGATGGAAAAACCGCATCTGGTAGGTCCCTTGTATAGCTTGTATAAAGGGTTGGACTCAGCCATCCTACTTGAGGGACACCTCCTCTTACTTCAAACTACGGTTCTTAGTAGTCATCTATCGTTTTCATTGGGTGAAATATCAGACTTCGCTACAATTATCCCGGAACGAGTTCTCTATTATGCGGGGTTTATTTGTTTCTTTTACGTTGTGATTGATGGCTAGTTTAACATTTTATCTCTATTTCCCCTTGCTAGAATAATTTTCTGCCAGAACTTGGTTGGATTCAGTTTTGCGTCTATGGATTCTATTAACGAATTCCATCTTTCTCCTCTTTCTAGAGCTGTTGTAGCTATTATTTCACCCCTTATGGCTTGCAGCCTCTCCCTTCCTCCTCTTGTATGGCCATACTGTTCCAGTGCTTCCATGAAAAATTTGTACTCCCTCTCCAGTTCAACTATTTAGGCTGTGCGCCTGACGTGTGGAATTATCCGATATAATGTTCTTGGCACGCAGTTCCTATCCGATTCGACGAGTGCTTTAAGTAGGTTGTCGGTGGCTGCGTCGATTTCCTCTAATTTTGCCTTTCCTAAATCTAGTTGTTAGGTATTCTTAAGTTCTTCAGCGTATCCAAGCCGGTTCGTATATTTGTAACCTTTTTTTAACAAGTATTTCAGCTGTATCGGTCGATTGAAATAGTCGTTATGACCATTTCTTGATCGCTGGTGGAGGGTGGCCCTCTCTCTATCAGATAGTTGAATCTGAATGCAGGGGACACTAGAACAATACAAGGTTTGGTTGCTCTTCTTCGCCCCCAAAAGTTGGGAAATCTTGTCCTACTCTTTCTACTACGCCTCTTTCGCTTAAAGTGTCCAGGTTTTTGCCTATATTATTAAAGTTGTTGGTGTATCCAGACGACCTGGAGCGAGCATTTAGATCGCCCATAAATATTACTCGTTCTTTTTGACCAAAGATATTTATGAAATTATAAAACGGCAAAAAGTTTCTACTTATCGGTTGATATCCCGTCATTATTGTTATAGGGCGTGTGGATGTGTCGACTTTAACTGCTAGGTAGGTCCCATCAAGATGTTTTCCTTGCTAAACTTTATATTTATCTTAATGACCAATGCCACTCCCTCAAAATTGATATAGCTCGTTGTTTTTGTTATAATATTGTAGTTGAATATTTTGATTAGATTGTTCTCTAGAAATACGAGGGGCGGTTAATAAGTTTTGCAATTCGGATATAAGGAAACGAGATATGAGGGAAAGTGTTTTATTATTTTTCAATATAACTACCCTCGACTTCAATGCACTTGCGCCACTTGTCCCTGAGGCTTCAAATCCCGACAACCAGAAATCTCCCGTCTGCTGTTCAATCCACTCCTGGACGGCCTGCTGGACATCTTCATCGTCCCCAAACCAGCGTCCACGCAGGGAAGCCTTGAGCTGGCGGAATAAAAAGTAGTTGCTAGGGGCCAGATCTGGAATGTAGGGGGGGGGGGGGTCAGCTCCACGAATCCGCACTCGCACAGGAAAGCTTGTGCAACTCTGGCCTTGTGGACTTGGACGACGTTAAAGTCGAACATGAGGCGAGAGGTTTCTAGGGACCCAACGGGCCAAATTGTCGTGGATGATGTTGATAACACTTCCATGTGATATTGTAAGTTCTCGCTCGATTTTTTCGATCTTCACCCGTCGATTTTCGAGGAGCATCCTCTCCACACAGGTCACATTGTCCTCGTTGGTAACGTCTGAAGGGCGTCCTGGACGGGGGGCATCTTCAAGGAACTCATGACCATGGCGAAACTCCCTATCCCAGCGAACAATGGTTGCATAGGAAGGGGCGGTGTCGGTGTACACTGCAACCATGCTAAACCTTCTTCATTATTGATAAATTTGTTACTGACGATCTGCAATCAGCTACTTCTTCTTAAATAGACGAGGAAGGAGCGTGTGGCTGCAGGTCGTGACTTGTCATAACTTGTCCTAACACCACCACAGACAGCCATTCCCCTTTCTCTGTTTTGCCCTACGGATTCGCAAAACTTATTGACCGCCCTTCGTATGTTTATTTCGTATAATAATATTCTATCTGGGTCTTCTTTCTGATATGCGTTGCAGAGGAAAGACCTATTTACGTCCCACTTCGCAGCATTATGGCTGATTATCTTTAACTTTCTTCTCTGGTCCATATTAGAAATATTTATGTACTTTTATGCTCGGTTTCTTTCTCTATCTGATAATTAGAGGGTAAGAGGAGGTTGATCCACCAGAGGTCCGGCTTGGTGGCCCCCAGTCTCTGGGCGTTGTTCCTATCTAGGAGACTATTTAAGCATCTGACTATACCGTTGGATCGAGTATACTCGGACCCGGCACATCGTGCGTTCAGGTCCCCCATTAATATCGTAGGGACCCTTCACTCGAGTATACTCGTGATGGTGTGGTTGGGCAAATATACGCGTCTCAGCGGTTGATTCCTGTGACAACGACCATCTTCTCAAGGCTCATTTCTACCTCTATGGCAAGGTAGGATTCTTTCAAGTTTCTGATTTGCTTGAATTTTACTCCCTTCTTAATCGCAATGGCTGCTCCGTCGTATCGTTCTTGAGAATGGTTCACTGTCATCACGTCATAGTTTCATATCTTGATTATCTTACTATCCGTGTTAACTCCATTTTCCGAAAAGAGTATTTTGTCAGCATCGATTTTTTTGAAAATGTTACCGTAGTGCACTCCTTTCGTAGTCCATCCGTCGGTGTTGATAGTCAAGATTCTTAAGCTGTCTCTTTGCATTATCAGGCCTAATCTACCGTTTCTTCAGTAAGGGGCCCCTGTTGGAGACCTTTTGCGGAGCAAGCGATGGATTTTCAGTAGATTCCTTAGGGATTACTTCCTTACCCTTTTTCCTCTTTGATAATTGTTTTCGGGGATAGGGGGTTGGGAGTCTTAGATTTACTCCTGAAGGCCCTCTGGTATCTTTTTCTTTGTTTTGTCTCTTTTTCTTCTACTTCGGATTGAGAATCGCTTGAAGATTCTTCTTGGAATTCATGGGAATCTTCCTTAGATGAGACTGTATTCATATTGAGTATTTTTAGTGAGTCCTGGGATTTAGGGACTTTAATTGTAGACCGATTGTTTACCTGTACTAGTAAATTAAGTTCCCTCTCGTAACTTCCTGGGCTTCCCATATTAACGATGTAAACGTGAATGATGCATGTGAGGATCTTTGAGCTCAATTCAGAGTTGAGTTGAATCGTAGGTTGGTTTATGGTTTAGGTTTGGTTGGGTCTTGATGCTTCAGCCGCGTAGCTATGGGCACTACGGGATCGAGCTTCTTCTTCATTCTTCCTTATTACTTTTTTATTCTGGGGCAATTTAATGCCAAAGTTCGGTGGTCACCGTTACAATTTAGGTATTTTGGGGTCGTTGAGGTACACTCTTTAAACCAATAACCCTCCTGCCCGCATTCAGAACATAGTTTCTTGTCCTTGTTGAGGCAAGAGTGGCTCGTATGATTTGCCAGTTTGTAACAGGAAAAACACATTTGAATGTTGTGGAATTTTTCCTGTTCGATGTTCTGGGATGGGATCCTCATGCTGAAAGCTAGGAGCCCATCTCTTTTGGTTTTCTTTGCAATTTCGGTGGTCTGGTACGTGATTTTAAACACATTTGTTTGATTATTATACTTTGTTAATTCCTTAATCTTCTCCCATGGGTTTTGTTCTTCAATCTCTCTTGATTTCCTCTGTAGTTCTTTCTCCAATCCAGTTTTCAATCATACGGCAGATGACGCTCCTATTGGCCGCCACCTGGGGGAGGGGATATTATTGCCTCAGCGTGATTTTCTTTAGGGCTTCCGTTACTCGGGTGGACAGTATTTCGTCCATGTCTTTAGTTTCTGAGCAGAGAGCTATGTATCCGTTGGTCACATAAATCAATCAGGCTCTCTTCTTTGTCTCTATCTTACCTAAAAGAGGGACTCTCTTCTTTGTCTCTATCTTCCCTAAAAGAGGGGGGAGTCCTGGTTCCATATTGGTCGTCTTTCTTTCTAGTCTTCTTTATCGATTTGTGTTATGTGAATGAGAGTTTAATGTGAGTGATGTTATGTGCTTAAATAATGGAGATGTAAATTCAGAACAGGGGTGTTCCCCGCCGTAGTGCGGCCCCGTGCTTCCGTGAACGAGTACTGTAATTGATGACGTAATGGATGATAAATGGATGGACCAGGGAAGGGATCCTACCAAGGAGTGAATTATGGGCGACTTGATAATAGGTAAAGGCCGAATCAACTTCCTTCACCCGGGGGTGCCGCCCCCTTGGGTTTTTTAAAAAATTCGCGACCGCATCCTCCATATCCTAGAGACGATAGCTTGTCTCTCAATGATCATAGGCGGTAAACCCCTATAAATAAAGCTAAAGGGACAGAGTAAGCAGGCCGTACCTTACTCCAGGGAGCCTCTCAAAGTGATTTCTGCTGTGGGCTATTCCTCAAACCAGCTTCTATTAATTCCCCCAATTATGCTATATCTCAGTCGAATGGCATAGTTGGAACGAGGGTTATGAGTAGTCCAGGTACACGATTGCATGGTGCCCGCCAGTGGGAAACGATGTAGAGACCTTAAGCACTCATGTCAGTTTTGCGTGACAGATAAAAAGGTGGTATTTACTCTTTCCAAAGACAACCGCAAGGCTGTCGGCTCGCCTGTCCTTACTTCGAACGTAAGAATTCAGAAAAGCACGAATATTATTCGGCGAGAAAACTTTCTGTATGTATATCTAGTGTAAACAGCGAATAAGATTCCGTCGAAAAATATTTTAAAGGGTAAATTAACTTTAGCCAGTTTTTCAACTTAAACATAAATGACACAAAATTGATTAATCAGCGTTAAGGAAACTTTTAAGGACAAACTAAAGTTAGACGGTTTTCAACTTAAACATAAGCGACACAAAATTGACCAAACAAAAGACTGCGCTTGTTGCTTGGATTTTCCTCTGAAATATTCGTTGTACGGTAAAGTCAAAGTCATATTCTTTGAAATTTGGACTCATTTTCATTCAAATGAGGTTTATCGTATAAGGTTTTGTTGTGCGTGACCGGATATTCCACCAGCAGTGATACGTTCGGAAGTGGCTATTTTCTCCTTGACTTGCCTTGATGGAGGCTAGTTCAGGGAAAAGAAGAAGGACTCCTCTGCGCTGCCTGAAAATAAAGATGCATTTTCTTCATTGGACATCTTTTTCCACCTTTTCCACAATACATTTCCTTTTTCATAACGCATCCCTAAAAATACATACACACCTAGTTACACACACCAACCGACTCGGGTCACCTCAGATTCCCACTCAAATTACGCCCTTAGGTGTAATGGCGGAGAGATGAAGTAAATACGGCGTATTGCCCTGAAGACCTTGTTAGGCCTGCAAAAAACCAGACAGGAGCAAGGTCTTCGAAAGAATTTACGGCGAGCTTAATATTGCACTCATACGGCTAATTGATTTACCAAATGGCTACGCGGCTATCTGTTAGAGGTAGGTTGACATCGAAGCCCTCTCCTCCCCGAAAGCCTCAGACTTCCTTCGGAAAATCAATCTTGCACCTCAAACACTGCCACAAATACGAACACATAAAAGTATTATCTGCCTGTGTCTCGACCCCTGAGTTGGAGGCCACTCGACCGACTAAATCACGGAGGGAATTCTTCGGAATCATTAGTGGACAAAATTAGCAGAAGTAATAAAATTTAAAGACTACATACACATTTTCAAAGTTGTATTTACGGAAACCACAATGGCGATTAAAACTAAAGAAAACGGCCTTCTTCTCTTTAGTTTCCACATCTGCCCTAATAGGATTGAGCGTGAGTTAGTTGACCTGCAAATGTGCTTCAAGTGCTACAGGTACAATGAACACACCACTGTCACTTGCCCCAACGCTACACTCACAGTTTGTTCTGTGTGTGCCGGCCAAGACCATTCCTGGCGAAATGTAAAAGTTTGTTCCAGAAATGCCTCAATTTTGGCGGCCCACACAAACCAATGGAAATGGCCTGTGCAGTAAAGAAGGAACAAATACAAAAAGCAAAAGAAAAGGCAGAAAAGGCGAAGAAATTAATGCTAACGCTACCTACGCGAAGTTTGCAAAGGCAACGGTCACAGAGAAGAGTGTTGTCTCTGCACCTACGTACCTGCAAATCGAAAATTAAAAATCAACAAAAATAATGTGTTGCATATATTATGCACAAATTGCTAATCTGACCAAGCCTGGCACATTTGCAAAGGAACTAAACACCATGCTCGTGGATAACGGAATGGAAAAAAGGTGGTTTCCAGAAAACCCTCCGTTAAACGAGGTTCTTCGCGTGAACCTCCAACTGCAGTCCAACAAGAGCGGCCAAAAAGCTCCGGACAAGAGTAATGCTCTTTCACCGGATGCTTGAGTGCAAGCTATCGCTGCTTGGCAGAAGGTACAAAACTCACACACACACCCAACTACCCAAACTGATGCACAAGTCGGGCGGAATTGAGCTGATGTTGTGAGGCCTAAGAAGGTGGAGCATTCGCCCCACCACCAAAAGGCTTTGCAGTAACGTCGGCTGAGTAGATCCTCATCTTCAAGGAATCGGGCTCCCATGTACATGTTACTACTCGAAGATGATAAACCTCAGAGTATATGCTGCTGAAGAGAACCACTTTCCTGACGACGCAGGCCTAGAAGATATTGTCAATAGGCATAGAGCCGGAAAATACAAATGGGATTACGAAGCTGACATACCGAAAAATCTGGTAAAGCAGGCTCTCTTCCGCGACCTTGTCCAATTCTCAAACGACGCTTACGTTGTTTTCACGGACGCAGAGTTCCGTAAGAAAAGATCCGGCAAGGGGAAGATTTCTTCTTCCTCCCCCCAAGGAGTTGAAGTCGACCTAAATTAGGACACTCCCCGCCATAACACCTACATTACATTGTGAGCGTAATATTCAAGGCTAGCTCAAAAATTAAAAAAGACTTTACTTAAATGGCAACATCAACCCAAACAATTACAACCTTCCGATTATGACAACCCATATTTACAACTTTTCACTGAAATTTGACTTACTGTAGTAGCGAGTTCTACTAGTTACTACAAAGGCTTGAATGCCAATTAAATTTCGACAACCAAAAACAACTCAACGCGAGATCAACATTGTCAGAGCTACCCTTTGACCAGGGATCTATACAATTTCTGCTCCTGCGTGCATTATTTTACTATACTACCTATTTTTGCTGGAGATACCTTTTCACCAGGAAAATATACTCACTTCAAACTTATTCTAAACTTACCTTTACTATCCTTATCAAAACCTTTTCACCACTATATTCTCTTAATTTTGCTTTACTACTCTATACTTCCTAACTTTTTATGTCCAATGTCCAATTGACAAATCAGCGTTACGGAAATTTTTATGGGAAAGTTTAGGTTAACTGATTTTCAGACATATAATCTAGCCCACGGATACTGTGTGGCAAAGGAGGACAAGTTTAAGGCAGAGTCTGTTAAGACACCATCACCAGACAAACCAATATTTGAACATCGTTATTCAGAAGAAGAATACCCTCTATAAGAAGTCAGTCTACACTTGCACTAAGAGGAGTAGAAAGCCAGATGGGGCCATAGGGCCTCCCAACTGGGACTACAAGACGTTGCTCCTCCGCACTATCGGGGAAGCAACCAAAGCGCCAATTCCCAAAGTCATGCAGACCATCCTCAGCATACTCAAAATAGCCCTAATTAGGCTTAATGATACCCCAAATGGCTACGCAGCAGTGTGTTGGAAGGACGATGATATCGAGAAACTGGTATCGGAGGAAGCCAATGAGCCCCTACGTACGATTGGCCTCGAACCTTTTATCCCCAAGGAAATCCTCGCACGCCGTACCGTCATACTTAGGAGACTCGACCCATTCTTCACGGACAACTCTGGCGAGGACATCAAGGTCGAGCTAACTAAACAGCAGAATTGGGCAAAAATCAAGAAAATCAAAAAATTCGGAAAGAACATAGTCAAAGTAGTGTTTGCAAACATCGAGATGGCTCAGAGGGCCATAAAGGATGGACTCCTGGGATTCTTCCTTCGTATAGCCTCATAACAGGTTGAAGCGGAGGAGTTTATCCAACTCGAATTCTGCCAATGCTGCCTTGCCCTGGAACAACATCCCACTAAGGAATGTATGACGGCTGACGTCACTTGGTCCATATGTACCAGATTCGGTCACGGGTGGAAAGAGTGCACTTCCGAGAAACCAAGATGCATTAACTGAGGTATGGACCACAGGGCCGTAGCCATTATGTGTCCCATCCGCAAGGAAGCTATCCGGGCAAAACGCAAAGTGATGAAGCAGGTATAGGAGGCAAGATCCAAGACCCACGTCTGGCAGTGGCAAGATCCAAGACCCACGTCTGGCAGTGGCAACAACCAAGACCAAAGGCACAGTAAACTCGGCCCCAAAACTGGTAATGCCAGGTGAGTACAAGAAGATTATGACCATGATCATCTTTCCTCACTTGGCAAATCTAACTACCCCCTGTCTTCTTTGCAGAGGAGTTAAATCGCCTCTTGCTATGGCTCACGCCCAACCCCGCATCGCAAGAAATGGTAAGGATACAATTCATTGACGAGCCCCATCAAAAGAACATTGAAAAAGAAGAAATTGTTAATCGGCACTAAAAAAACTCGGAGGAAGAATTACCAACGGAGGAAGACTTGGAAAATGATAGAAATACGAAAAGATCACGAAGAAGAAAAAACAAAAATGGAAAAAGAAACGAGAAGTGGAACAAGGATCAAAGAAAGAAGATGAAACAAGCCAATCCCAAGAAAGCTCAGACGAAGAGGAAATCCTAAAGTATCCGGGAGTTCACCCCACGGAGAAAAGGGATATCTTTCTGCTGAGCTGTTTCTTCGACATCAAGGACGTGGACCTTAAAGTCCATGGTCTTCCCCAATGGCGATCCCCTAAGGGAGACAATGAAAAACTGCTCGACGGAATCAACAAAGGCAAATACAAATAGACCTAGAGAGGATGATGGTCCCAGAAGGAAATGGGTGGAATATTGATGGAGCGCGCGATTTACATCTAGGACTCGTGCGGACACACCATCGATATGTGTACCTTTAAGTTGAAGGAAATGGAAAATGGTCACAAGACTTCGGAGTATTATTTAACCCTAAATAAATCAGCAAGTGTTAGCAATAAGTGAATAAATATATAAGTGAATCAATCAAAGTGATTAAAATAAGTTATCAATAGTGCGAATAATTGAACAAATTACGCAATCTAAAGTGCGAAAAGTGAATGAATCAAGTAAATTATAATTAAAATAGTCTAACAGTGTAAAATATAAAATAATATATTAATCAATAAGCTAAAGGAACTAGATTAAAACAAACCATTAAAATTAATCTATAACGCTTAAACTAAACATAGGCCAGTTAATAAACAATTGCCATAATAATAAGTGAACTATGAGAATAAAAATATCAGTACAACTATTTAAGAGATAAGATAATAATTTAACTCAAGTGTGTAAATAGTAATAACATAAAATGCTACCAAATTAAAGTGTTAAACGAAACTACAGGAAAAAATAAAACACGAACAATTAATATATCTAAATATGACTAAAAGAAGAACTCAATTAAAATTTTAAGTGCTAAAATAAATTAAATCGAATGTAATGTGATTATATCAAAAATTTACTCAAAGTTTTTATGAAAAAAAAAAATCTCAACTAAAATTGTAAGTGCTAAAATAAATTAAATCTCTTATGAATGTAATGTGTCTATATCAAAATTTTACTTCGAAAAATTATTCCTAAGAATTTAGACTATGTTTATATAATTAAAATTAAAAAAATTCAAGTAATATATAGTACTAATAAGATGACCTCTCCGTTGATTCTGGGAGAATCTGTTTTCCTACTCATACTTATAGTTTACTCTTCTCCGCTGAATTTTCACAAAAATATAACTTCCCCACTACACGTATCTATTCTTTCGTTTTACATATATGTATTTATTTTTAATTTTAATATTTGTAAAATGGAAAAACTCATTGTATATTTATCGCTTTAATATATTTTGATCTTGATCTTGTGCTACACACGTGTGTTCGTGCACGTCTGAACGCACTCTCGAGATCCTCGCTCGGACTTCCGGTGGACAAATTTGATCTTTTTCTTACCACAGCAGCACATAGGAGTTCGGATAACTTTTCTGTTAGTTAAGGTCTGTAGAAACCGCCGGTCTTCTGATGTGTCCGAACCGCAGAAGGAAGCCCTACAGAAGCCACGAAGGAGACCCCAGTCTGGAATGGAGTGGTCACGACAGGTATGTCGACCCTGTTAGACACGATTATAGGTAGAGCAGATAAATGAGAACTCGCTAAAAAGTATTAGGTCAACGTCCAGCAATGAAGGCCTGTTAGGTTCGCAGAGGGAACCACCGACTTGAGGTCGTCATGGACGATTTCTATGGCGAATAGTTCATTTCCCTCAGGGTGATTTAGCGCTGTTGGAAGCTTACATGAGAAAAGGGGTTTGAACTCGCCTTTTTTAAGCTTGGACTTGCGCTTTCCCGAGTTACGGATCAGGCGTATGGTCACCTGGCCATATGCAACACGACCCAGGATATTGTCAAGATACTGTGTACGAAGTCGAGAGAAGAATTCGAGAAGATCGTCCTGGCTCCTAAGGTGCCCCTCAAGTTGCAGCTCAGCAATCGATCGTCTGTCGACGCATGGACCCTTACGTAGGTTCGCACTATATTCAAGAAATGCAAGATGAAATTGAGTCCAAGCATGTTTGGGCCAAAATTGACGAAGTGAATATATTTATGAAACGTGAAGGAGAGGAGTATAGACACATTTTTAAGGTGACATTTAAACAACCGAATTGGCGAACAAAGATTGCGAAAATGGATTGGCGATGTTCAATTCAAGAGTATCTGCGTCGTGCATAGAGCGTGACGTGTTTTTTCCGGTTCAAGTGTGCTTCTCGTGTTACGCCCTAGAGAAGCACCCTACAAAGGAGTTCCCCATCGAGAGTAAAGTATGTTCTGAATGCGCCGGTAAGGATCATACATGGAAAGAGTGTAAGAGCCCTCAGAAAAAAAAATTGTGGAAACCAACACCGTAACTTATCCATGGCCTGTCCGCTAAAGAAGTCCATAGTGGCAGACAAGAAAAAGGCAGGCTATAGAGGAGAGAAACAGCAAAGCTACTACAACATACGCACAAGAGGCTAAAACGGATAAACAGAGTAAGACACTCTTGAGTATAGACCCTGAAATGCGACCTGATTTAGTAATGTGCATCATTCGCGCGCACTTTGCAAATGTTATAAAACCAGGTAGTTACGCTACCGAACTGACAAAATGCTGATTCACAACGGGCTCAAGCAAATGTGGTTTCCGGACAATTCTCCGTCAAGGAAGCTGTTCCAGACCCAACTCAAAACAATGAAAGACGACATCCCAAGAGCTCGCTCCTCATCTAGAGACCGTCGCCTCAATAGACCTAAAACGCCGACACATAGTGTCTCCCAGACGGCTCACGCTTCACTAATGAAGAAGGATTGGCCACTGCTTCGACACAAATTGAGAATAGAGACGAGACCGTCCTAATGGACAATACTGTAACATCAAAAATCTGCAAAAACAACTGATGAAATAGGCATGAGGATATATAGTTCGCCATCTGCACTATTCCCTAAAATCTCGAAATCATCTGACATCATCTCAGGGATCATGAAAGGGAAGTATAAATATGACTATGAAGTGGATATAAATGAAGATAACTTGTTAGGGGCTCTGAAACAAGGAATAATCGTGATTACCGAGGAATCCTGCTTTAATCTCCCACATAAGTTTTTCAAAAAGAAGAGAAAACGGGAATAAACTTAAACAATCATATAAGAATAAAAAATCATGGACAGCCAAATAAGATATAACAGAAAATTAAAAATCTTCTCCCTCAATATTAACGGATGGACAAATAAAGAAAAAAATATACGAGATTATAAGGAGCCTTGACCCATACATCATCCTCATGTCCGAGCATGGTGTCAATATGTATATTAAAATATACAATTATGAGGCGCTAATGGACAACCTCTCTAATGAGAGATTCGATAGCGTCGCAATTGCAGTAAGGAAAGGCATAAAATTCCAAGAAATTCAAGGTGTGGAAGAGTCTTACCTGGCTGTGAAGATCAAGATGACCTATGATGACGTGGTGGCAATCGGTTATCAAGCACCTAGACGCTCATATTTGCCAGTTCCCAGTTCCATCCCCCTACTCCGTAGAAACGCCTCAACAATTTTAATTGGAGACATCAATGCCCACTGCAGAGATGCAGGATATACTAGTGCTTCTAATGGAGTGGGGAACTCACTGAGCCTTCTAATTAGTAGGAACATAGTGCAGAGAGTAGGTCAAGATTTCGCCACATTCATAACAACAAGATTTTCAACAACACCTGATGTTGTTTTGAATAACACCAACTTTGCTCTAAACCAAGTTACAGTGCCGGGCCCTTAAATACCATCGGGCCATATTAGTATGGTGACTACGTTGTCAACCTCACCAATACAGGTACAAATACCCAAATTGAAATGCCTGAACAGAGCTGATTTGGAAGCTTATAAAGACCACTTGAGCACCATACAGGTAAATAGACAGGAAGGCGCCTTGATTGAGGAGATAGACCATCATCTTAGCAATAGAGTGGAGAAATTCAAGGAGGCCGACCGTCATGCTACTTCATAGAACGGATTTAAAACTCTCCTGGCCCCGAGGTGGGGTGGAGGTATTACCGAAAGAATGGAAACGTAAATCAAGCAATTTTAAACATTCTCAACTTTCCTGAGTCATTGAAAAAGGCCAAGATGATATTTTTGTTGAAGCCTGGCAAGCCTAAAAAAGCGATAAGTTGCTATAGACCGATCTCCCTATTGGAGTTCATCGGTAAACTATTCAAAAAGCTCATGAACACCACACTTACGAACTATTTGGAGATTAATGGCCTATATAACGATTAATTACACGGTTTTAGAAAAAAACTCGGAACTGAAACCGCATTAGCCCTCATAACAGAGAAGATCGCTGTTGCAAAGGCCGGGGGCAATAATGTAGATGCCGTAATTAGAGATGTGGCCTCGGCTTTGATAAAGTCTGGGTGGCAGGCATGAAAAATAAATTCTACGCTTGGTATGTGGGACGGCATGCCAAAGATCCTATGCAGCTACCCCGAAAATCGTAAGGCCATGGTCAGCATTAACGACATCGAAGAAGAGCTCTTCAACCTGGAAGCAGAGGTGCCACAGGGTTGATGTTTGAGTTCCACGCTATACGCGATATTTACCAGCAACCTGCCTACTATTTTGCACAATACATACAACTGGAAGACGATGTCACAGAGATTGTGACGAGCGAATACCCTAATCCGAGAGATATGGCCAACAGGACAGGAGGAGAAATTGCTATAGTCAACAATTATGAAAGGAGGAATAAAATCAAGACGAACATCGGCAAGTTTAAAATGATTCTGATGGGATGCTGACGAAGGAGGGAAGTTGAGGCCGAGGTTGTACGTTACTAGTACTCCACAGAGAACAAGGCACTAGACTTAAAAATAACAAGGATTGGTTATAAATCACATCTCAAGGAGAAGATCACCAGAGCCAAAAAGGCTCTCCGATCTCTCTCCCGTTTTAGATTAATGTCACCGTCCAACAAAATGAAATTATATTTAGCGCTCGGAAAACCGCTGCTCCTGTACCCCGTCATGCCCACATACACCTTGAGTGATACAACGCTAATGGAAGCACAGAAGGTACAGAATACGGCCCTGAGATTTATGTCGAATGTAACTCTTTGGGACCGCCTCCCCTCAACGTTGCTACATGCAGTAAATGATGTAGATCCGATTAACGTGACTTAACACAAGCGTGCAATCACTCTGTGGGATAAAATACATCAAATTATACCAGAAGAAATCACGAACCAATTAAGAATATCTGATGATGAATACTCGAACATGCACTTTAGGCAGGCGTTCAAAAGCAGCCAGCTAAAGATTCAGACAGAAATATGTAATCCTAATATATACCTAAGAAATAATAAAAAGGAAGATAAAATAAATTTAACTAGACAATAATGAAAAATAAAGAACAAGACAAGTATAACTCAAAAAAAGATTCGTAGAGGACATGCATTAATAATAATAATAATAATAATAATAATAATAATAATATTAATAATAAAAATGCGAAGTGGTGACAAAAATAAAATCTCATACATAATGAATAATCAAATATGAGTAAATTACAAAGTTTGAACAATTAAATAAATTAATATAAAAAGATCCGAAGTGGACACCTTAATAAGTTATTTAAATAATCATTAACATAAATATAAAGAATCAAGAAAGGTAACTGCATTGGTAATTATCCAAGATTAATTGAACTGCTAAACCAAAAACGAAAACAAAGGCTTGAACTATGAAGCATTTTCCATCGCAAGAATCGATATAAATATTTAAAATTACTGAGCTTGCCAGACGACCTAGCACATACAACTCTCTCTCTCTTAATTACGCATACTTTTATCTATCTTTGCTCTGACTATCCCCACACTATCCCCTCTAACTATCTAACTAGCCGCACCCTATTAGGATGGCCCAGATCACGAACCTTGAGAATCGATACAATATGCTAAGAGATTCCATCGAGCAAATCGGGCCCCAAAGGGGCAATAGGGCCCAACTACAACAAATCAAGGCAGATCTTATCGCTGCCACGGCAGCGAAAAGGAACCCAAAATGGGATCGATTCGTGGAGGCATTAGATTCAGATCTAAACCCATCTAAATTCTAATATATATTAAATATTGCCAGAAGGAATAGGCGCACAAATAAAAGAGGTTCATACAATGGAATAGAGATTAAAAGAGCTCCAGAAAATAGAGGCAACGTTCCGGGATCACTGGAGGTGCGTATTCGATATTTCTCTTAACGAAAATGAAGATTTTGACAGGGATCACGAGTTAAGAATCATTGCAGAACTCTAATAACAGCACCTGGATATTATCCACAACCATTGCGCGTCACCTAAGATTTTAGAAGTGGAGGGCTTGGAACAGTGAACCCTCCAAGTGTTTAAAAGCATTGTTTGCCAGACAAAACAGAAGGCCCCAAGTGAATCTGATATCATTAGGGAAAATCTGGTCCGTGCACCAGACTTCTTCCTGGAAAAAAAAGTCCTTATTTTCAATGATACCATGAGTGCGAGATACTTTCCAGACTCATTGAAAAAAGGGAAAATTATATTTTGACCGAAGCCCGGACAACCTCTTGATTAACCAGGTAATTATAGACCGACAACCCTGTTAGAAACATTCGCAAAGCAGCTGGAAAGAGTACTTAATAATAGACTGACAAAGCTTGTAGAAGAGAGATCCCTAATTCTGCAACACCACCACGGTTTTCGGAAAAAAAGAAGCGCAGAAACAGCGCTGGCCTTCCTCGTCGAGATCATAGCAAGAGCTAAATACAACGAAAATTATACAGACGTTATACTCAGGGATGTCCAAAAGGCCTTTGATAAGGTCTGGAGGATTGGCATCATGTGTAAAATTAGAAGGTTGAAGCTACCCTAGATTCTTACAAAGTGCCTTTGTGATTACCTCGCAGATAGAGCAGCATACATCTCGCTAGATTGCCATAACGGGCCAACCTTCGAATTCCCTCCTTCTACAGCATCTATACGATGTACCTACCCTGCCCAGTATACGAAAGGACGAGGTATATTCAGTACGCTGATGACATCACCATAATCGTGAACAGCCCTTACGGGCATGCTTGACACATAGCCAGAATAACTGCTACGGAAATAGCCAACATTAATAAATTTTAACGGAAGTTTTTGATGATTCCCATAGGTAAAGGGTGTTCCATTAAGACGGATCAAAGTTAGCAGTAAATAAAACAGTGTTATTGGTAAAGATTTATTGATTTCACTATTGGATCATGTTACTCGAGTCATGGGAACTATTTGTGAAAAATAATATCGCCTAAATGTCCGCCAAGGCTTCGGCGGCACACCTCCACTCGATTGTCAAAATTTTTGATGAAGTCTCTGCATATTTGCTCCTCAATCTCACCAATATGCCTTATTATCTCATACTTCAGCTGTTGAATTGTTGTTAGCTTGTTGGCATAGACACGATCGTGGTGGCCAATTGACCTCGCTGTTTTGAGAGATGATGCGACCTGGGAACTTATCATTCAATAAAACTATTGTTGCATTGGGGCATGTTGCGCCGTCCTGTTGAAACTACAAATCTTTGACACCCATAGAATTCAATACAGGCCATAAAAAGTTGGTTATCATGGCACGGTATCGCTCGCCTGTCCCCGTGACAGAATTGCCGGCATCATTTTCAAAGAAATACGGCTACCAATGATTCCGCTAGCAAAAAATACACACCAAACAGTGACCTTTTATGGATGCAGTGGCTTTTCAATAATCTTCATGGGATTTTCATCAGCTGAAATGCGACAATTCTGCTTATTAACAAATCCACCAAGATGAAAAAGGGCTTCGTCACTTAAGATGATTTTTTGCGAAAAATCATCATCGGCTTGTCTTTGCTCGTGCACCCAATTGACGAATGTACGGCGCTTCAAATGGTCAGCAGTCTTCAGTTCTTGTGTCACTTAAATTTTGTAAGCGCGTAGAGACAAATCTTTTGTCACAATTCAAAGTAACGTTCTTGTGGAGAGGTTGCATTCCTGCGCGCGATGACGAATAGAGGTATTTGGATATTCGATACATTCTCGCGCACTGCAGCAATGTTTTCAGCTGAACTGCGTAAACGATCACGCAATGGCGTTTTCATATCGGCCACCGGCCCCGTTTGTTTGAATTTACGGACAATTTTCCCAATTGCACTCTCGGTTGATCGATTATGTTGACCAACAAAAAACGCGAAGTGCCCGAAATGCGTTTATATTTGAACCTCCATTTTCGTAATAGGCTTCGATAACTTCAACACGTTGTTCGATTATTCATCTTTCCATAGTTGAATTGCCAAAGACTGTAGTTGTTAAATCTGAAAGATAAAGAAAAAAATCATTAGACGCTTAAACTTAACTCATATTTAAAGTAGGTCTAGGTTATTGGAACACCTTTTATAAGGAAGACGTCCAGAGTCCAGATAGAGGAAGAAAGATTTAGATATCAGCACGAGGGAAATGTGTTCGGTGTAAACATGTTAAGGACAGAATTAAAATGACAAATGGGCATCTCACCAAGATTTTCCAACTCAGAGAACTAAATAGAAAAAATATAATCAAAATTTACATTGCTATCTGCAGAGCCAGGTTATTATATCCTGCTGTCCCATTTAACAGACTTCTTAAGACAAATGCTGTGAAACTCCAGAGAGTCCAAAACTCTGCTGTATACATTATTACCAACAAACAAAGAAGCGAACTTTAAAGAATAAGAGACCTACACCAGGAGATCAACGTTCAAGATACTAATGTGTCCCTACACAAGAGGGTAAGCCAGGTATCGGACAAAGTAAACAACGTATTAGACGAAGAGAATATAAGATCCCTAAAAATGCCACAAGATCACAGAGTTTAAAACAGAGGCAGCTTCTAGAGCGGGAAACCCGGCGTAGGGGCACCAGCTCCCATATATACTTAACATCGAAGTTGTTTGCAATCGTATTTTAAATACAGAACATAAAATCCAATCCGCAATAGAATTATAATATAATCTAGAGATGAAAATAGGTGATAAAGATGCTCGAGAGCCTCCAATTTAGGAAGAAAGAAGAACTCAGGAAAAGCATCAGATCAGCGATAAAAAGAAAGGAGATAGCTGGTCACCCAGCACACAACTCTAACTCTTACTTATTCCCTTTCACCACTTTTTTCTAAACAAACACTGTCCACTCTATTCTTACTATATACTTTTATTTCTAACTTTTTCGAGACGTAAGACGTTCTTGAGACAAGCGTTACAAAATGATCAATCACATTCAAGGATTATAAAATTTCATAAGAATACAAAATGCTCATATATGAAGTACTTTTGAGTCAAATACAATTCTTTAACGTGGTTCTAGCACCACGAGATGTAAGAGCTGCAACTTATCACTACAAACAAACAATTAATAGTTTGTATGAGCTGCATGTCCTTCTTGCAAACAAATGCTCTCATTACAATTTTTTTTCCATCTGTATGCGACACACGACTTTAACTAACCGCGGATCAGTAGATGGAACAAATAAAATTTAAGGTTAAGAATCATCGATTATTTGCACAATTTGTGCTACACGAATAAATATTTAGTAATAATGGTACGAAGGATCTTTCCCAAATGTTACTCGATGACCGGAACGAGTATAAACGCTGGATCCGTAACAGACGGATCCGTAGTAGACGGAAGGCTAGAAGCCACAGGAGGGGTCAACTTCCACGCCGTATCTCTTATGTTGGTAAGTCCAACACACACATCCTGGTTCGCGGTAATCGTAACGATGCGGTTGCCGAAAACCGGATGTATGTCGAGATTATTTTCTACTAGGCTCTTTCTTCTTGTTTCTTGTATTTTGTAGTTTTTGTCTTTGTTTTTTGCTTCTTTCTAGTTTTGTTTCGGAATTCTTAGAGTGCCTAGCATTAGGCAGAAATTTGAATTTCAGAACTTATGCCTTTGAAACACTTTACCAGATGGGCGTATAAAAAAACAAAAAAAACAAACACAAACCCGCCTCCGTCAGTCACCATCACCTTATATTTATTCGTTCTCTTTCCAACACTTTACTCTCCTCCTTTATCATAGATAATCTGCTTTTAAATTATGGCTTGCAACTACGATGATTACAAATGGCGTTTTCCAAAGGATCTCTATGGTTTCTATACCGAAGAAGGGAATTATTTGAGTGTCGGAGTTCGATATTCATTTCCACACTTATCTTTACTGAAAGCTTATGGCTAGGATACCTTCGTTGTTTTTCCTCGTTATTAATTCAAGAAAAATAGAGTGTTGCAGTAGCCAATTAGTGAGCGAATTTTTTCATATCTATCAATATAAATTAGGTTCTTAAATTAAATCATGAAGTAAGTGGGAGTGGAAATGCATGGAATATGCAAAAATGATCAATAGATGTTAATTCTTCTTTCCCCATACTTGGACACGATTATGCATATATGAGCAATCCTTCTACATATACAAACGAGGTATTGTCACCATACCTTGATGATGAAATGAGATCGAACCCCGAGGATACTTTAAGCGTTCGCTAATAATATCTGAACTCAGGCAGTTGATTCGCCTTATGCACATCATGTTCCAAATCACCGCTACAAATTTTTAGTCCTACGCCTTTCCAAGTTTATTTGTTTCAACCATGTTTACCTACGCACGGATTCAATTTACCATTCTCTAAGCTTCGCAGGACATATATTAACTTCAACTTCACTCCTTTTTCACACGGAGCGAGTGTATTTTTATCATGCCTCTCATGTTATCCATTATGTTTTGCCATAACTTACAACCCGCCAGGAACGAGAATTTTACTTTTATTTCCTCCGTCTAGAGCACGTAGCTAGAAGCGAGGGAGGGGGGGATAAGAGGAGACCTTCTTGGCTCCAGTATATTGATTTATATCTCTCACTATTTATGACCAGCCCTTGGTTTCATAAAACCATTATCAATACAAGCAAAGATTTTATTCCCCGGTTCTATTTGAATGGGTTTAGTGTCCTCTTTCACTCTGTTTTTTTCGGTTTATTGAAGTGTAAGAATGAAAGAAGACCACACCTTTGATTCCCTATTTCCATGTATTAAGCAGACCAAGATATTTGCCACCTCCTGGATAGGGGACAGTGGAGAGTGGTTAGGAAACGTGTAGCTAGTGAGGCTTCTCCTATTTTTTGTGAGAATAAGGTTGCCTCTGTTGAGATGGTTAGCCAGGGGGAGAATAGGTGTGTGAGTCAGACGGATACAGAACCTATTAGCTTGAATAATAGATTCAGTGCACTAAGAGAGGAAGTAACTGGAAGTGATATAACTGATTGGGGTGGGGGTGGAGGTATACAGTACTCTATATGTGGCCTAACATAACAGTTATAGAGTTTAAGAATAACCTCCTTACTTTTGTAACTGACATTTCTCTTAATGAAACCAAGCACTCTATTTGCCCTATTTCTTGCTTCAATACACTGCTTAGAAAACCTTAATGACTTATTTATTACTATTCCTAGATCTTTCTCATCCTCTACTGAGCTCAGCCAATGCCCATCCATTTCATAGTTAAATTCTCTTTTATCTTTTCCCATGTTAATAACTTTGCACTTATCAAGGTTGAAAGTCATTTGCCACTTATGTGCCCAGGATAACAATTTATTTAAATCCCCCTGCACTTTAAAATTATCATCAATATCTTTAATGACAGCTGCTAATTTGGTATCATTCGCAAAAGTTGACACTTTATTATTAACTGCCTCCCCAAGATCGTTTATATAGATGACAAATAATAATGGACCTAGAACTGATCCTTGAGGAACCCCACTGATAACATCCCTCCACTCTGACTTTACACCATTTAGCACTACCCTTTGCTTCCTGTCTTTCAGCCACTCAGCTATCCAATTTAAACCACCCCCATATATCCCAATCATTTTTAATTTATGAACTAGTCTCCTATGTGGTACCTTATCAAATGTTTACTAAAATCTAATTAAATTATATCTACATTCTCTCCCTTATCTACTTGATCTGTTACAAACTCCAGAAAGTCTAGTAAATTAGTCAAACATGATCTACCTGATATAAACCCATGCTGAGCATCGCTGATTAACCCGTCCCTCTCTAGATGTCGGCAAATCCCTTTTTTAACTATTTTCTCAAGAATTTTACAGACTACAGGTGTTAGGCTAACCGGTCTCAAGTTATTTGGATCCTCTTTACTACCCTTCTTGAAAATGGGGACTACATTTGCTCTCTTCCAATCTTCGGGTATTTCTCTATATTCCAGTGTCGTAGTCTACAACTTCTCCAGAGCTATTGAGATACTTTCAACCCCTTCTTTAAGTATTCTAGAATGAATATTATCATGGCCGGAAGCCTTAGTAGTATCTAACTCACCTATTAGTCCTTTTATCGTCCTCCAATCCACACTAATGGCAGTAAACACCTCTTTTCCTGACCCATCAGTACTATAAATAAGACTATTTAGTTTCTCCTTTGTAAATACTGATGAAAAATGACCATTTAGTACCTCAACTATTTCCTCATCCGTTTCTCTCACAACCCCTTTATATTTGATAGGCCCTATTTTAACTCTGCCAGACTTGTTATTAATTTTATAGTAACTAAAGAACTTTCTAGGATCTTTGTTGCTACCCTGAGCTAATTTAATTTTTGACACCCTTTTGTTCTTCTTTATAATCTTATTTAACTCACCCCTAGCCATTCTATAATCACTTAAATTTTGAATATTATTTTCTACCTGTTTTTTTTATATGCCCTTTTCTTCTCTCAAAATTTTCTAGCTATCTCCTGATTCCACCATAATGGTTTCTTACTTTTATTCCTAATGGCCTTCATTGGGATACATTGTTCTTGGACTACATTTATTATATGTTTGAAAGTATCCCACATCCCATAAGCATTTTTATCTCTGAATTTTACATCCCAGTCTACAAAATTTAGCAAGCTTCGAAAGTTTTACATAATCTTCCTTATGAAAATGTAATCTCCCTTATGAGTGATAAAACTCAAGCCTTTTACAACAAGTCAGATAGTACACAAGCTTGAGTGCCCAAACTCAAGCCGCCTACAAAAAGTCAGATAGTACACAAGCCTGAGTGCCCAAACTCAAGCCTCCTCCAACAAGTCAGATAGTACAAAAGCTTGAGTGCCCAAACTCAAGCCTCCTCCAACAAGTCAGGTATTACACAAGCTTGAGTGTCCAAACTCAAGCCTCCTCCAACAAGTCAGATAGTACACAAGCTTGAGTGCCCAAACTCAAAACAATGATAGGAGCAGGACGGGAGTGACCCAGTTATTCCTCGTACAGGGACAGGTAACGTGCGCAAGGATAACCCAGAAGATAGGATTTAACAAGAATGGGCCAAACAGAGAGGAGGCGAAGGCATTCGGCGCATTAAGGTGCAGGTGAGCTCTCCAACAAATGCTGCTGCGTCCAGCAAGTGAGCGAAATTCGAAGAATGTAATATGACATGAAGCCGTCGCGGCATTGGGGGGTAATTCTATGGGAACAGTAGTGGCTCAGTGGTACACAACGTTATGTTCCCCACGGCCATCTTTCATCTTTTCCAAGCAGATCGGAGGGTTGACTTGATTCATGTGCTGTAATGATGAGCGAAAGGTTAGTCTAGTCACTAGGGCTTAAGGGACTCTATGGCGCCCTCATTCCCATTTGCGCTGGAACCGGGATGATAATATAGCCGTCTGCAAGGATCGTGTTAAAATATTATCAACCATGAGGTAAAGCATTTCCAAAGCACTCAGGGCCCTTTGTGAGGTCCTAAAAATTACAATCCACTATCTGAACCAGGCATGACACGTTATCTGCCGTACTGGTTGGTATATTGTGACCAGCTCGGCCGTCAAGATGTACGCAGCTCTTAGTAGGGCCCCGCTGACTTAAAACAAAGGAGCTATGGCGAAGAAGACTACCGCCTCCTGTGAGATGGGGCCACCAGTGTACACTGGCACAGATCCATGAAGTCTGTTCTTAAAGAACGAAAGCAATAATACCGAAGCTGTAAAAGCTTTGGCAGAAGAGGAGTGGCGACAAATAGTCAAAGGTAGTAACCCTCCAGGGTGGCGTTCTGAGTAGCAGAACGAGAGAAACCACTGGCATGAGATCTAAAGCGAGCTCTCGAAGAGGTTTCCTAGGCCTAAACCGAAGGGACTATGGTATGACTGGGCTTCTCAAGGCAGAAAAGCCACCGTTGAGATCAACTGCGGATGCAGTGAGAGCCATCGGTGACTGAGTGAGGCACCAGGCTCACAATTATAGACAAGTAGTGGCCAGTGCACGGCAAAGAGCGAGTGACATCTCCCCAGCATGGAGAAGTAAGCTCTCAGTGGGGGACATGCGGAAGACAGCGGTCGCCTTACGAAAGCCGGAGTGGGGGATCAAGTATACATTCGGCAAGACACGCTCGGCTGATGATACATGAAACTTGAATTCGTATTTAAGCTACGAACCCACAAAGGATCAATAGAAATGTAAGGCAGTGGCACTTTTTTAAATTTTAAGGAGGGGGGACCCTCCTTTGGAGGATACAGCGTCCCAGAGCAACCCAGCCAGAAATAGGTGTAGGTATAGGAGACAAAGCTCCTTTCGTGCTGTCTTCTTGTCGGTTGCAGCTTTTAGTACCCCTGTAACTGGCTCACAACCACTTGGACGGGTGTTGCTCTCAGTAAGTCCAACGACTCGGTGGAGGCCCACTGCCTTTCCGCCGTATGGGAAACGGTCACGCTACGAAAGGGTAAGCCTGGTTTTAGCCGAGGGTGAGTGTGAAACTTTTGTGTCACTAGCTCTACCAGGGAAACGCCTATGGGGGTATAACTCACAGAAGGGTCCTAAATTGGCACAGAAACGACCGTGGTCGTATGCCTGGAGCGGTTAGGAGCAGAGGGTGTCTTTTTAAGATTGAAGCTTAAGACGTTCCATGCAGCGACAGGCGCACCAAGACCAAGTCCTTAGCCTCGCAAAATGAGAGATGATCAGTAACCTGAAACTCTATGATATCCTTCTCCAGGAGATACGCACAAAATTGCTTCGAATAAGTAGGATGCCGCTTTACGCCATCGAGAAACCGGTCACTTTCGGCTCTCCACCATTCATGCCATCTAGTTGTCTTGCCTGATGGAACATGTTGCCTTTGGCTAACATCCTGGGATCATTGGAGCGAATAACAAGAAAGTGTTTGAAGCCAGCGTGCTCAATGACGCCAGCTACTCTGTCTATGAGGAGTTCCGACGTAATCGAGGCTCAGCTCGGCACGCTTGCGACTTTGGTCCTGGTTCGGGCCCCCCACAAGGGGAAGCATCGAGGCTGGTAGTGCCAAACCTGGCCTGGTCCCTTTCAGAAAGGGCAGCTAAGTCTTCTATCTCCGGAGCTCACGCGAATGGAGAGGGTCCCTTAGTCCTTTTAGTCTTTTAGCCCGTGTTCGCCCAAATTGAAGATCCTGCCATCTAGTGCTGGGTCACCTCCTGGAAAAATCAACCACTCTCAATATATTGTTTGTTCGTTTTTTCAGCTGTAGAATGTTTACATCATCGGGCCCACGATCCTGATTCGGAGTTGGAGCATAGGCCACCTGTTCGACCTGCTTGCCGCAACTCGACAAAATCCATTTCAACCACTAGCTAAATTTACCAAGGCTGGCACGACAACGGAACTTTGGTGTAAAATATCTAGAAAATATAGCTGGAATAATAGAGAGAAACATGGGTGAAAAGAATATAGGCTTGATATTAATTACCAGCCCCTCCACCAAAATATGGCGGAAGGAAAGTGGTATGCAGAAGTATCCACCTTGCAAGAAATAACGGTAAGAAGGCGATTGTAAGAAAAAAGACGAAAGAGGGGTTGAAAGGAAGATGTGTAGAATAAATAGAGCCAGACTATACTCATTCTAGTCTCAGATTAATGATAAGATTCGGACCAGAAGAGAGTACTGCTCCTCCAGGTGCTATGGATAACAGAGACACAAAGACCTCCAACAATCAGAGGATCTGGAGTGTTTTCTTTTCCTCCAATTTCAGGCGAAATACAAACGAGGACATTTCCAGCTATGGTTGGTAAGGAGGGATCTGTAAAGAAATTGGTGAAGCTAGAGGAAGTGATAATGTATAGAAGTATAGCACCAGATCCTCTTGCAGGCCTTTTGGGTCGGGAAGGGTAAAAAAGGCTCCGGATGTCAGCAAGATGGCTAGTGCTACGCCTGGTATAATCTTGAAGGTTATATAAAGAAAAGAAAGATGCAAGGGGTATTAAGGGGATAAATGGAGGGTGCATGCGTTGTAATCCAGCCACCCCAACTATAGCCTAGAGAGAGGAGATGGCCACCTGGGTCCTGGGCCCGACCAGAGATGAATAGATGAAAAATGGTCGGTGATCAAGAAAAATGTGTAAATGAGGCTTGTAGGGAAATTATCGTTAAGGTGGTAAAGTGTAGATATCTAACAATAAAGCCTATGTAGTTACAACCTACCTTGAAAATACAGGGATCACTGGAATCGGGAGGTCGTGTCGTTCTTGCAGCTACCAGGTGTAACAGAGAAGCTGTAAATTCAAACTTAAGGCCGTAGAAGAGATAATCTTTGGGCTATGTTAAGGTTGCGGGTGGTTTATTGACAACGAAAAGTCCTCCTGTTCTTATGTCATTTAGAAAATTCAATAAATTACCCCCTAATTAAAAGATGTGACATCAATCTTCATCACATACACTGAGTTATTAGATACAAAGGAATATTTCACAAATTCAGTCCTTCTGCACAATTGTATGTGAACATAGCTACACATATCCTATCGTTGTCGCAAATATTTTCCCCTTTGTTGCCAAGTTTGACAAAAGTTGAAATATTTTCTTGGTTCCTTTCATTATAAATCCTGGAACTAAACAAAAATATGTAATTTCACTTACAACTTTCTATAAACTCATGTAACCAAAGATATTAATGATATTTACGTCAAAATTGTATAGTTAAACTACATAAGATATATGGTTAGTCATTCTATACGAGTATAGCAGTAACGATTGAGGTCCAATTTGCATGTGGGGTTGGAAATCTCATGGCTGTCAATTAACTAGTGGAAGGGAGGTTGTATGCAGAAGTAGCCACCTTGCAAAGTCTATCATAAAAAAATAGAATCGCTATTAAAAGTCTGAAAAATAAAATAAATGCATTGGTGAAACAGGTTACAAGAGAAATGTAAATAAGTAATAAACCCCCTCCCCCTAAAAGATGCAAAACACTGGAAAAAAACAGTATTTTAAACAAAATTAATAACTCTCCTGAAGTATCCCATGCTAAGATAATGTAACCGTAAACAAGGTTGTACAGATATGAGATGATGGCTATTTGTTTTGTTGTGCTGGCGCTCTTTAATTCTTGTACTAAGACTACAAAAACTGCAGAAATTTTTATTTAAATAGTCAGTTGGATGAGCTCTGCAAAGACAGAGAGAGAAAGGAAGAGGGAATAAAAGTTTTTCTTGGTGGCTATGCGTTAGCACAGGGCAATCTTGATCATCCATGCTCAAGCTGAAATAATTTGGGTCTTTGTGTTGTTATTTAGTCAACTGATAATCCTTGAATTTACTTTAGTGGTGGACTATTTTTTAGCAAATTTCGCTACTGTTTTATTATTTCTTTAGTGTTTTCAGCTATCTCACTGGCCAATCAGTGATCTGTATTAAACATAATCATTAGACAATTATAAGCGGTTATTTTTTACAGCTTTCCTTTGTGTTTCTAAAGGCGAGTAAGAAGTAGTTTTTTTATTTTCTATGTTTTCTCTGAAGTTGATTATCGAACACTCCTAAATATTCTATGCCTGACCTTATTTATTTTTTTTACGGAGTTTTTCTTTGTTTTTTATTAAATAAAAGAACTTTTTCTGTTACTAATGGATTTTGTTCGCCGCAAGAAGCCGAAAGCGAACTATAAAAAGCCTTTTTTATTTTGTTCGCAGTTACTTTTTAATTTTTGTTGGCTCTTTCACAAACTATTTTTTAGGGCACTATTTCTTATTATCGTTTTATACAATGTATTCTGTATAGGCTGGTCTATTATAAAAGTTTGACATACAGCAAACACACTTGATGTTTTGACTTTTGAGTTCGCTGCTACCTTTCCAGTTGCGTGTCTTATATACATATACTCGAGCGCAGGCATATTTGCTAGATTTTTAAAATGGCAAGTGCGTGCGCTGTGTGATCCACGTCTTATTTTTTAACCAACAGCGCTCAATCCCTTCGATTTTTTTTGGTTAAACATCAATTAATAAACACTAAAAGCGAGTGCCTGAAATATAATTCGAAATTTACAGTAAACAAAGATTTTTTCGTTATGATAAATCCTTTGTTGGCGCGTTGGGCAAGAGCGAACAGTCCTGATTTAAATCGTCTGTTGTTAAATAGACTTTTTATCAGTCTCCCATCTGTTTATTGAGCAAATCGTGTGGGCGGTGTTTTTGTTCAACGAAATTTGGATCGTCGCAGCGAAACTTTACCCACCGGCCTCAAGTAAGTAAATTATACGCTTTTGCTAGCAATTGGTAGTATATTATTAAAAATAGCGGAGGTGAAAGTGCAAGCCCAACAATTAAAGGGGGGTATTTAGGCAAAGCTCCCATTTAAAAAAATTAAGCTCCAATTAAATCAAAACAATGAAGTAAGTAAGGCAGAAAGGTTGCTAGAAAAATATCCCCCAAAATCGCTAGAAAAATCGTCCGCCGCTAAAGTATACAATTACTAATTTGAGTAGTAATGAAATATAATGTTTCAGTTGCAAAAAACTGGGTTTCTACCTTTCAGACGCATAACAGTAACCTTTTTTTACTATCATATTCATGATTTGTGATGCGTTTTCGAGGCCTTGACTATTTACTTTTAATAAGATCTTTCTGAGGACTATTACCCTTTTCTTCAGTGATGCCACATTCGTTGTCAAAATGAAGAGTACCTCCCCTTGCCCTGTTGAAATGAGTAAATCATTCTTTGGCTTTCAACGAAACAGATCATTGGAGAATCCCGACAGTTTTAGATTACGATCCAAGTCACGGATTGATACTATTATCCACCAAAATTTAAACCAAGATATGCTCTCATTCTGCAACTAATCAATCCCGATTTGTAGTTTTACTTCACACATGTTGGGGAACGGTGATTTCACCCGGATATGCCTTAACAATTCATATGACTTCCCATCATTATTTATGTCTTTAGGCTCACCTACCCATTCCGTCTAGGCTGAACGCCTTATTACCATGGTCTGCGCTCAGTATCTATCTCTTCTCTACGAGAACAGAAGCATGGGGCTTTGTGGATTCTTGTGATCGACGTATAGTTACAACAAATCTTGTATATCAGCCACTTAATTGGTGTTACTCACATATCTCCACTTAATTGGTGTTACTTAAATATATGCACTTAATTCTTTATAATAATAGAGAAACCTATCTCAAATGTAGTACCCGAACTCAGTGTTGGCCGAGCTGAAGATTCTAATTAAGTTACTACCAATTCTGTCTAGTGAGCTACCGAGTTGGATCAGGTTCCCGACCCACTAGCGTAGTGGTTTTCAAACGTCAACTGTGAGCTTTTCTCTTAATGTTCTTTTATTGCTCTGTAGGACTAAATATTTATGAAGTCTCTTGATTAGGTTTACCGCTGGACAAAGGAAAGAAACAGGTCTTTTGTCAATGAAAATTATTTGCGATTTGATTTACCAGCACATTGAATAAAGTCTAAAGGTTTGCTGATCTAAAACCATTTTACTATTTTTTCCTTATGACAGTTTGCCTTGTACAAGTGCTGGTTTGAAACATGGCTGACTTGCTGGATGCCTGTGTAGCTGACTGATTTTAACACGAAACCCATCGAGTGTTGTGAAAATTGATCTGTCATTTTCAATCGGTGTTTGCCAACTTAAAACCTTTCCATGGATTTCCTTAATTACTCATCCGTTTTTACAGTTGAATGAAGATGTTCAAGTTAAAAAAAGAAATTGCCATAATTTTTTGCTCCCTTCAGGAGAGCTGCACAACGCCACTTTACTCTCACTAGGACCTAAAAGGTCTTTCAACAAGGACGCTCTAGCTTTGTCAGGCAATAGTGGCCATGTTGTTAAAGCAACGTCTGGCAACCTCACTGTGAACTATTCAGTCATATATGGCAAGTTAGGATGGGGGGTTATAGTGATGAACAGCGTGTGCAAATCATCAAATATTATTATCTAATTTAGTGCTCCGTTCGACAAACGTTCCGCACATTACGTGATTTCTATCCTCGCCACAGAAACGAGGCCCATTTATGGATAAATGGATTTGTGAACAAGCAAAATTGTTGGATTTGGAACGAAAACAATCCACATAAGATACACCAGCACCAATTGCATCCCAAAAAAGTCACTGTTTGGTGCGGATTTTCGTCTAACGGTATCATCGATCCGTATATTTTTGAGAACGAAGATGGGATTGCCATAACTGTCAACGGCGAGACCTACAGATTTCAGGGCAGGGTCATCTCGCGCGGCGGCGACGTCAACTGGCCACCAAAATCAATGGATTTAACGCCATTAGACTACTTTCTTTGCAGCTACCTTAAATCGCAGGTCTATGCGAATAATTCACAAACAGGTGATTTCCTCAAAGTCAACATAACGAACACTATCCAGCAAATTCAGCCAGATTTATGCGACAAAGTCATCGAAAATTGGGGCTTCCGAATACGTTCCACCAAGCGAAGCCGCAGCAGACATTTGAACGACTTCATATTCCACACTTAAGGCCATAAAATGTACTTTAAAATTTAAAATAAATTGATTGCATATGTCACACACAAATTGTTTTATTTACATTTAAAAATCGAGAGACCTTATTTAAAAACCCTTTATCTTCACTCCAACTAACATAACTTTTAATGCGTTCCGAATATTCTCTTTCCGAAATTTACGTTTAATTTCTACAAGCTAACAGTCATCAATAATTCAATTCTTTTTCGCCGCACAATATCATTAATTTGCTGTTCAAGACTCGGCATCATCTTTAGGTTCACTGAGAACTAGTCTTACAAATACACCGTCGAAAGTAAGCTCAAGAAAATGAGGAAGTCATAAAATTAATTTTCCGCAAAATTCAGAAAAAAAATTTGTGTAGAAACTCAGGAAAAAACATAAATAGTTAGGAGGTTTTTTGGCACGTGTTATTTTGATGTCAAAAAACAAGAAAATCAAAGAATTCCTTTCGCAAAAAACGGAATAAAATAAGAGACATATCTCTTAAGATTACTCATGTACGCTTATTTAGTCTCTTTTATTAGTTATAAAATTCGCTAAAAAAAATCAAGTAGAAATTGATTTGAAACGAAATGAGGCCTGCTGATCAAAACTCGCGTGATCTCCCTTATTGTGATTTATGATCTTACGACCTTCAAAGCTTCCAATCAAATTTCTCGGACTGACCTTGGCAGGACCATGACCACTATATCATTGGAAAGGAAATGTAAACCAACATGAGGCTTTCAAATTTTGTTATAATCGGCCGAATAGTTATGATGTTATTGCCAAATATATCCCAGGATAACCTTCGGAAGGATTTTGGTAATTATACTCGTATCATTCGAAACAGAATGTATAACAACATAAAGATTTCAAATTGTGTTAGAATCGGCCATATAGTTATGATGTTATTGTCAAAACAAAATAATTCCGGGCTAAACTTAGGTGGTCCTTGCCGATCATATTATACCGACATAATGAAATATAAAGTCGCACGCGACTAAAAATGCATATTATGTTAATTGGATGAGGAGGACATATGTGTGTAGATTCACAGTCTTTCAACTCAGCATGTTTGTAAGCCAAAGGCTTCAAAGCCGAAAAGATACAAGATTGCAAAGGTCCTAGGTAAATTTTGAGGAACTACGCACAATTAGTGGAATCAGAATTAATGGGAGTTATTAAAAAAATAACATTCGCTTTTATGATGGCATCCTAGTATTTTCACTTAATCCAGAATAATTAGTCATTAATAACAGAATGATCGAAAACTGTCTTAGTTGGAGTAACCTGTAAAGTCATTTTGATTGACTTATTTTGTTAAAAATCCATAATTTATTAATGGATACAATCAGCAATGGGGTGGCAATTGAATATGCTTGAAAACCACTACGCTAGTGGTTCGGGAACCACTACGTGTTAATTCCTTCATTTAACGGCTGATACTATCGCCGACGTTCCTTTTAAAAAGGGAGCGGGAGGTGAGGATCCCCACTTTTTGCTCTCTGGCCCAATTTCTCCTACCCAACCACATAATTAAACGTGTTGGTGCATTGATTTCTGACGCTATTCCTACAACACAGCTTCATAGTGCAGCTTAAGAGATCAAACCCATATTTACCTAGTAATAAAACTACAATTTCCGCGACATTATAATCTATCCAGGGAGAGCAAAATCATAACTTCTCTTTGAGGAGTTGTCGGAGACAGCTTAGGTATTATTAGGTGGTGGAGTATTGGGCGTTGTACCGAGTAAAATTTTCAGATGCCGTTGGCCAAATTGGTTTTGCGGCTAGAAAGCAGGTATATAAGGCATAATGCATAAATATTATTTCATATACAGTGCATGGAATAAATTATATGTAGTGGTAGTATTCCACTGGCTTAAAGGCTCAAATTCTAGTTGACGCTCTGTTGTTAGTGGCAAGTTCGTGCAGAAGAGTATGCTTCTTCCTCCTTGCTTTTTTGCTTTGTTTTTGTTTCTTGTCCTTTTTGCCCTTGATTTTTTGTTCGTTTTAATTTATCCTAGCATTAGGCTATAAGAAAATTACGGTGACATATGCCTTGTAGGCAGTCGTTACATGAGTGTTGAAAAAAATTACTGGCTTAATTACTTTGGTCGGCTTGGTATTTTACCCCTACGCCATCCATTAGTCACGCTACGTCCTAGAACCAGACGAGGTTCTATGGAGGTTTGTTTTCTAGTTTATGGAGATTTTAGGTTGCGAGGGTTACCAGTTAATAGTGGTCACGAAGTTTATAATGGGTCGCTTATTTAACGAAATGCAGGACGGGTACCAGTTTAGAGGATAAATATGATGGAGATAGCTGGTGTTATCCGTAAAGGGGTACCGTACTAAGGCGTTTAATGTCTCAACGGCGAGTTTGGTCTGACTTCCAAAGTTTTTAGGGAATATCAGTTTATAGGAAAGATCGAAAGATAACTTGGTTGTCACTCGGGTAAAGGGACGAGTCGAAATGAAAATGATGTTTGGTTGGCTTTACTCTTGGCCTAGGTCTACTTTAATTGTGGCAAACGAGATAATCAAGTCTTACGCGGCTTTGTTTTAAGTTTCTCTCTACGTTAGATATTTGGACCTAAGGAAAGTTGGATTTAAGGATGAGGAACTGACTCGTGACGCCAAAAAGATAAATGTAAATCTGGAATTAAGTGGGATAAATTTATCCTAATATAAAAAGTGATGTTATTTCTTTGGGGAATTCTCTGTCTGTCTCTTTTATACGAACCTTCATTAAGGGGGCGTGACTTAGCTATCCTTAATCTGAGCGAGAGAGGAAAGCCTCACAAGTTAAAGTATTTTCGTTCGCTCCTTTGTTGAGACTGTTGGGCGTAGTCAAATTTTGTATGTATTCTAATATAGAAACATTTTGCCGCATCCGGGCTAGCATTGATAGTAAGGTGCTTTCAAAGTTGATATTTTCGTTTCGCAGGTCCATGTCAACTTTAGCTGCTCAAAACCGACTCCGTTCCGGCCGCCTCGTTATTTGTATCGAGACCTTTTGCCCACAGCTGTTTCCTCGCGTGTGTAGGTTTGTGCATTCACGTAGAAACTACAACTATTCTCTTGCTTTCTTACACTCGTCTTTTTTTATGCATGTACAAATGTGATTTAACCTTATAGATAGTAATTCACTTTATTCTACATTAGTTCATTACTACTACATGGCATATTATTTCGGTAGTTAATATTTTTGCCTAATTTCAAGATTTAATATGTCCAACAGGCATTTGTGACGTCCTCGTTGAGTTACTTAACCCTCAATTCGGGAGTCGCTACAAAACTCCACCTCGAGCCACGGAGTATTATAAATAAAGCACTAATATACATCGACTCAGGGTACACAGTTTGTTTCATCTATAATACTCCACATTTACATTGCTCTGACACCAAAATACATATTTTTTTAATAGTTCGGGTTCTGTCTATCTCTCTAACTATTTCTTATACTGGGTCAATGAAATGAACTTAACTGGATTTTAAAATAATAGAATGACGGATCTCGGTGAACGTAACCCGTCGCCCAAAACTCTTAAAAATGTTCGGTATATTGTTGCTTTCCCTGGTGCTTGGACAGGTTACTCTTCGATTTCCTCCTACGTCATTGTCTTTCCTTTCACCTTCTTCCCCCTGAGGTGAAGTGTAAGAGGTTGTTTTCCTATCTGTTGCATGAGTCTTCAGAGTGCGCTAATTACTCAATACATTGCTATCATGCGAGGGAGCGTGCTTTGCTGGTTTTACCCTTTCTACTGAGATAGTGTTTTGTTTGCTATAAGGGAACTTCAACTTGTAGACCTTGTTGTTGCGCTCGACCAACGGGAAATGGCCAGCATATATCGTATTTAGGGGCTCGCGAATATGATCTATTTGTACCCACACATGCGTTGCCTCACGAAGTGCTTTGCCCATGAAAGGCTTGGGCACCAAGGACAGGTGTCCTTCGAATGCCTGTGTGAAGTCGACTTGTGCATTAGCTGTGGTTAGTTTCTTAATGTATTTTGAAGATGTTTTCGACGACGAGGATGAAACTGAGGGTTTCAAACAAGGTAGTGTAGTTCCTGTGACTGCTGTGAAAAGCGAAAATCCCTAGTCATTAGGCAGGTAGTGAATGCTCAAGAGGATAATCGGAAGGGCCATCAGCCAATCTTGTCGATGGGCCATTATAGAACACTTCAAATTACTGGGTGCTCTTTCTGACATCCTGTTTGGGAATGGGCAATACACCGTGTTGCGAAGACGATGAAAACCAAAGAGGGCTGATTATTCTTGAACAATTTAGACTAGAATTTTGCTCCTCTATCGGATACTACATAAAATGGTACTCCATATCTAGAAATATTACGTTTAGGAAAACCAAGGTAACCTTTGCAGCACTTCTCTCCGGAATCAGTAACGTTTCGATACATCTTGTAGCCCGGTCAATGCACGATATTAGATATCGGTTATGCGACCGTTAGGATTGTCCAGTCCACGTGCCTGGTGGAATTGGTCAAACGATATCAATATGCACAGTTTCAAGTCTTGACGATGGAATAATAATGGGCAGGATTGGAGATTTCATGTGGCGATCGATTTTGGAGGATTGACATGAAATGCACTCCCGTGCTCAGGAGCGAATGCCCTTTCCATATTAGGCCAAAAATATCGAGACATAATTAAACGGAGGGATGCTTTAATCTCAGGGTATGGCAAATTGTGTAACATACTGAAGATAGTCCTTCTGCATGCTGTAAGGATGAACGGTCATGGGTATCTTGATTTTATTTCACACCATAGTTGTGCTTCTCAGGGAAAAGGAAAAGAATGTAATGGTGCCAGATCTTCTCCTGTTTCTTCATCATTATCCTGCGCTAGCAACTACGTTGTCTAGACCAGGCGCGTAGGTGATATCGCTGATGTATTCCAAAAATCGGCGTCCAATGTCGTTACTACCTGTCCGTTTTAGCACACGAAGGTGACGAAAAGCCCGATACTAGTGGTTTGTGGTATGTGCATAAGGTTATATGGCGAACCTCAATTATGTGTTTGAACTGGATCACAGCAAAACCCGACGCTAGGAGCTCTATATTGTAGGTGGAATACGCTTTCTGTGTACGACTTAGTTTGCTCGAGAAGAATGCCACCGATTTTAGCGATCTATTTACCATCTGATGAAGGGTGGCACCTGACGCATATGGGAAGCAATCCAACTCCAGCCTATATGGCCAGTCATTGGGCAGCGGGTTATAGAGCTTGAGCGATTTCATCAAAACTGATTTAGTACTATTGAATGCTTCTTGTGCATCATCATTCAATTTGAGCTCACGAGTCTTGTGTCGCAGGCGTATAAGCTCGTTCAGTGGGGCTGCAATCGCGGCGAAATTGGGAATCATCCTTTGATAGTATCCCAACATTCTTAGGTACCGTCGTAGTTTCTTGTAATTTTTCGGTAACAAAAATGTCCCCAATTTATTTGCTTTTCTTAGAAGGCGGGAAATACCCGCAGCCGAAATGCGATACCTTAGGAAATCAATTTCCTCATTTGATAGTTCGCATTTCTCCAGGGATATCCTCAGATATTCCTGCTACACTGACATTCTTTGACAGCTAATTTGGAACAAATAGAGGTCAGGACTATTAGAAAAACTTAAATACTTTTGAAATTCAAATTCAAAGATATGCAGGCAATTATATATATATATATATATATATATATATATATATATATATATATATATATATATATATATATATATATATATATATATATATATATATATATATATATATATATATGAAAATTGACACACAGGAAAATGAAAAGATGAATCCAAGCACTTGCAAATATAGTCGAAAAGTGCTTGGATTCATCTTTTCATTTTCCTTTGGGTTAATTTTCATATTATTGCTTTCATTACGTGCCACTTTGTGAGTTTTTTCATTATATATATATATATATATATATATATATATATATATATATATATATATATATATATATATAACAAGAAAGAGAAATTGGACGCGAATGAGCAATGAGGCAAGAAACAGGAGTTTTAGAGGTAAGAGAAAGGGACATTAGAAGAAGACTAGAATCAAAGAGAGCAGAGGGCGGCACAATGAAGGCAATCCTTTACCGAGAAGACAGAGATAACGCCAGGGGAAAAAAGTTTGCAATTTCTGGCCGGGACTCGAACCCGGTTCTGCTGATTGCCAATCAGATGCTATACCGCTGAGCTACCAGGCAGAGCGAATCTTCTTTGCCCAAAGCATTACCCCCATCAAACCCAGTATCTATCTAAGCTAGGAACCTCCAAGGAATTTTTATACTGCATCTTCTTACCCGCTCACAATTTAAAGGCTCATCCCCAAGTCACATACAAAGAAGAAGGAGCAAATGCAAGTTCTGCGGGTGATTACAACCACCACATCGCCATATTTATTTTCTGCCTTTCAAAACAATTTTGAAGACAGAAATAAAGGTGCAGAAACCTTGCATTGCAGACTATATAACAATATAGTACAGGAAAGAGAAATTTGACGGAATGAGCAATGAGACAAGAAACAGGAGTTTTTTAGAGGTAAGAGAAAGGGATATTAGAAGAAGACTAGAATCAAAGAGAGCCGAGGGCGGCACATTGAAGGCAATCCTTTACCGAGAAGACAGGAAGAACGCCAGGTAGAGCATCTGACCGGCAATCAGCAGACCCGGGTTCGAGTCCCGGCCAGGAATTTCAAACTTTTTTCCCCTGGCGTTATCTCTGTCTTCTCGGTAAAGGATTGCCTTCATTGTGCTGCTCTCTATGATTCTGGTCTTCTTCTAATTTCCCTTTCTCTTACCTCTAAAAAAACTCCTGTTTCTTGTCTCATTGCTCATTCCGTCAAATTTCTCTTTCCTGTACTATATTGTTATATAGTCTGCAATGCAAGGTTTCTGCACCTTTATTTCTGTCTTCAAAATTGTTTTGAAAGGCAGAAAATAAATATGGCGAAAGCCCTGTGGTGGTTGTTATCACCCGCCAAACTTAACTTGCATTCGCTCCTTCTTCTATATATATATATATATATATATATATATATATATATATATATATATATATATATAGCAGGAATATGAAGACCCAGGTGATTACACTAATTATTTATTGGTCGGACGTTTCGGACCTTTACTAGGACCATCTTCAGAGAATATGTCGACTATTGGGAAGGGAAAGGATCATTAATTGATAATAGTTAAAAGAATGCATTAAATAATGGCTAAAAAAGCGAAAGAAGGCAAGTTAAAATAATAAAATTTACAATAATTAAAATTAAAGTAAAAACACTAATAACAATATATAGAATTAAATAATACTACCCAGTGTGATTTTAAAAAATAATAGAAACTGAAATTATAACATAAACTGACTTGAATATCACGTATTAAAAGTTACTTGAGTAAATAAAAAATAACCTATTATATTAAATTGTAAAAAACAACAAAAAACGAAAACAAATCAGAATGAACAAAGTGACTAACCTTTATCGTGGGAGTTGAGAAATCAACTAACTAAAGATATAAAAGTGCTAACGAAATTTGTTCGGTTGCTCGGTTGGCTAGTTAATCTATTGAAGTGTTGGTTGGTTATTTGTGAATAGTTTAATTGAGGAGGAGTAATTATTTAGGTTTGGATTTATTTTAATGATATACAGTGACTCTAAGATTTTCAAATCGAGCGAAGTTAATGCTGAAGATAATATAGTAAATGAATTAGAATTAAAAGGATGATGGTGATACTCAGAATGTTGCCTGATGGAAGAGGCTTCAGGTTTAGAAATTGGAATACCAGTCCTATGAGACAAACCCAAGTGCTTCGCGATCCTGCATTTGAGTTGTAAGCCAGTTTGGCCTACAAACGACTGTCGCAGGTCGTACATGTATAATTGTAAATTATACAGGATCGCAAATCCAAAGGGATTGGCTCCTTGTGGAGAAAAAAGGAATTTAACGATACAGGATTGGAATTTATACAAATGAATTGGCATTGAGGGAAATGATTGTTGAAAGTAGAGAGAAGGTGTTTGTTAAACTCGGATGTCAAATACTCGAGATAGGGTAGTCTAATGAAAACCTTCTGTTTAGAAACAATAGTAGGTAAGGGTCGAGTATAATAAATTTTGGAGAGAAAGTTGGATACTAACTGGTTGAAAATGAATTCGGGGTAATATTAAAATTTGAAGAAATCCCTTAAATAAGTCAGTTTTTCATGAAAGGATATCCAGTTAGAGCATATATGGTAAGTCTAAAAATTCGGCTTTTAATACTGGATAATTTAAACTTACTGGGAGAACTACTAAAGAAATGTGTAACCACTTTAGTGGTGGTAGGTTTTCTGTAAATGGATGTATTTTAAGACAAGCCTGTTCGGACAACGTTGACATCCCAAAAATGAGATTTTGTTGTTCTTTTCTGTTGCTAAAGAAAACCTTATGTTAGGATGTTGTTTGTTAATGGAAAAATAAGGGTGCATGATCACTGTGCTTAAAAATTAGAAAACAGTCATCTATAAATCTTTTAAAGACAATAGGCCTGAATTCTAGAGGATACTTGTCCAGCCACCGAGTTTCGTGATGACACAAAAAACTATTTGCAAAGGAGGGACCCAGTGGGGAACCCATAGCCATGCCTTCGTGTTGTAAATAGAGCTCGTTGTTAAAAAGAAAAATGGTATCACCCACAGCTAGCTTTAAAAGCTTGATGAAAAGTTACTTAGTTAAACCAAATATTTCACTCGTATTATGAAAAAGAGTATCTGAAATAATATTAATTGTTTCCTGTACCGGAACATTAGTAAATAAAGAATCCACATCAATTTTGGCCATAAAAGAAAAATTCCCCAAACGGAGATCACCAATATATTTTGAAAAATCGAAAGAGTCACGTAAGGTGAAATGATTTTGTGTCTTTATTTAAATGCCAGAGAAATGTACAAAATAATCTATTGAGAATATTATTGAAGCTCAGAGTTGAATTAAGGTTTAGTAAATAGGGAGAGTATCTAACCACTCCTTAACTCTCTACGACACTTTCGACCATGATAAGCACAGTGAGTCGGTGTGTGCTGGCTTTTATCAGAAAGAGGCCACGGCTTTCTTGCCGTTACTGAATATGTGTTATAACTTCCTCCGATTCCCCATACGAATAAATCTTGTAACCTTGATAAGTAGGTGGAACGTCTCCCTTTCCAAACAATAAAAATGCTTTGTATAAGGCCAAGTGGGTGAATTGTCGTGGTTCATAGTCATCGTTTCATATTTGTTCGAAAAGGTCTTATCCAATCAGGCTGCGCACCAAGATTCTTTGTGAGGCTAAAGTAGTTGTCGAGTATCATTCTGCGATCAAAGCGCTTCCTACACATATAAAGTAAAAAAATCACAGTACTTACCCGGCTTTTTCTGACCTAATACTAATATTACTAATTTGGACCATCAGTCTTTCGCTCCATACACCTAAGTTTGAAGGAAGGGGAAGTTTTCTGTAACTATTTTATGTTTTTATATTAACCAGCATTTAATTAGAAACGCTCGCCACTCCAGGGAAAAGGATATCAGTTTCTAGTTACAGTAAGGTGGAAAGAGCTACCCATAGGATGGATCCCTTGAAACAGATAGTTTACGTGTATTTTTGTGTTGTGTAAATCTGAGAGTAAAGATACAAGGGTTGTAATAAGCCTTCTGTGTGATAACATGTGTAATTCGCCCTCCATCCCACAGTGGTAAGGTCACCGCATCTACCAATCGTCACATCGAAACGTACTTGTTTTCAATCTTACACGGATTGAACGAGGTCCCTTGGCGTTAGAAGAACAAAACCATATCTACTAGGCTAGTGAATGTTCCAGGCCTATTAGCAAGCAACATTCGCCGCCCATTAGGTAACTATATCATCTCTCTACCTTCATCGTCCGCCATCCTAGAACCGCTGGCAGCGGGAAGAGCGCAAACCCAGCAGATAAAAATACTTGAATAATTTACTTTACAGATCCACAAAAGAACGAAACTCGAAACTAGCAAAAGCAATTCTGATCAAGTGTAATGAATCTAAGTTAAACATATTGAACATAAAAACAAAAGGAATTTATGCACAAATCTTACATCACATAGTTTAAAATTTGGGGTAACTTCAAGAATTTCCTAATTGGAGATAAGGGCCGTCAAGATGTTGTTTTTGAACGTTTAGAAGTTCATTTGAAATTTCACAGATCGGAGATTACATATTAATCAAGTAGTTGCGATTTGTTTTAACTAATTCTATTTCTGATAACAATTGAGACTAGGAAATTAAATTTGATAATTCTAGGACCCTTAAAATTTTCACTTCTTTTGTTTTGTTTGATGAAAACTTAATTCGAGGTAACAAGATCCAAGTTATTGATCTAAAACTATTTGGAAGCTTAATAGCTTTCTAACCAAAAACTCAAACAAAATATGTAATTAGAAAGAAAACTGCTAAAAAGTTTGAATTCCACCGAAACTAGTGTCTAAATTGTTTTCGAGAGTACTTGACGTCTGTCGGATTTGCTGGCATCAGTTCGTTTTTTAATGCTTTATGTAGTAATTTATATCGGAATTTCGAGTAATAAATTAGAAAAATCAAGTGCTTTACCACGAGGTGGGGAAGCGAGTCTTGTAGCGTATTCGTATCATATCTAACTTGTGAAATTTTGTAATCCGTATAAACCTAATGATATAGAGAATATATCATCATCATCATCACAGAAAAGCGGAGGTTTCATGTCATCTTCAGCAAATCGGAATGAATTTCTGGTCGGTTTCTGCTTAGTTTTTTTCTGCTGTTTTAAAAGTTTTAATTTATGTATCCTCTCTTTCCTCTCTTTCTTTATTTATTTTTTTCGTTTGCTTCGCGCTCATTCGTCTGTTATATCTATTCGAGCATCATTTTTTTCTCTTAATTTAGGAATATTACTATTATACATCCTTCTTGCCCAATGATTTGAGCTAACTCACTTAGGTCTTGAATGTAAGAAACTAAAAAAATTTCACACAAAAAGTAAAAGCAAGTGATATAAAATGTGCAATTTTAATAAAAATAGTCAGCTTGGTGTTCCTAAGATTAATGCACCAATGAATTCTTTGTTTAAATAAAGGAACGAAGCTTAGCTGCCAGTTTACTTGAAAGTGGAATTTCTTCTCTTCTTCTAAATAGGGTATTTATTCTAAGACACTTCTCTTACTACAAAATACTAATATAAATAAACTGATAAACGTAATTTTTAGTTAACGTTTAATAACCTAGGAATACCCAAGGCGAGAAGGATCTAACTATGTTTTTATATTGACACCTTGTATTATGTACAAGGCTCGTCAGTGTTGAAACTTTCCTACTGCAAATTTTATGTAATAAATTTCCATATCTACTCAGTAAATTATATAACAAAATATGCTTGTTTAAACATTCGTTAAAGATTAAAGACAATCGTTCTTTATCCACTATAGTTATTAATTTTTTATTGCATTTATAAACTCAACCCTTCAGAATACCAAGCCAATCATGCTTTCTCTTGTAATTCATCATCAAGAGCAAATTTCCCCTGTCTCATTATTCTGTTGCTTGCCATACACTAGAAAACGGCTATTCCCCTTCGCTTTCTGTTGAGATCTCAAATAGGAAATAAACAACTTTTTTTGATAAGATGTATTGAAAAATTCTGATCGAGCGTAAACGAATAATTGTGAGATGATGCGTGAAGTGAGATTATAGGATGTAGGTGGGGTGGAAAATAAGTATTCCTATTAATGCAGCTTTATGAGAAACATGATAAAAGTTTATTTCGGAGAAAGTGCTATAACAGTTTCTGAGAATATATGCAGTTGATGGCAAACTGATGGATGGTGTGAATTGTTTGATGGTGAAAGTAAAAGTGTTGGTTCAGGATAATTATTTGCAAAAAGAGTCGTTAAAATATGTCAGAGAGATTCAAGGATATTTCATGTCACTATGCCTGTTCTAAAAACTTAAAAATCTAATTATAAGAGAATAATCAATGAAAAATAAGAAAGGCCGTGCAAAAAAGCTGATGTGTTGTGAGGGAGGAGAATTTACTTTGCTGATACATACCGATGACTTATGATTACTAGCTATTTGGATAAAGATTCGTTTAAAACTATTTACGATTTTATACTTTTCAAAACATAAACATTTTTAATTTTAAAAATGATGTTTGCCGATGTTATTTTTAACTCCCGGAAATTAATACTCACGTATTTATCCACTTTTCGAAAAATGTTGTAATTTTGAAAATTTGAATCTTTCTGCGTCATTTTGTCCTCGTTCCTTCAACTTCTAGACTACTATTTTACCTTGACCTGAATGGTTGAGATATGAAGGCGATCTGCGGATGCGTCTTTTGGCGATATTCAACCAATATCAGGCTTTTTCAAATCAGCAGGCAATTTGCGCATGCGTCTTTAGCCGATTACTCAATAGCATTTCGTTTTAGATTTCCGTGTATTTCGAACGATTTGCGGCTGTATTTTTTTAAAGTTTGTGTTGGTATTATGGCGTTCGGTGACTGTACTAGCTCGGAATTAAGGGATTCGAAGGGCGAGAAAAAACAGTTCAAATTTTTCTTAAGTGCGTTTAAGAGCACGTTGATTTCTAATGTCCACATTCGAACAAGTGCTAGACTTTTATTTATAAACTGTTTTCTGCGCAAATATTTTATTTAAACTAGAGGCCTAAAGACATTTAGCAATAGACTTTTCCATTTAAATCTAATGTAGGCTTTTGAATTAGTAATATTACAAGTTTTTTTAAATTGCGGGGTTGAAGGTGCACCCTCCAATTAGGTGGCGGTATAGGGTTCGTAACCCCCATTTCGTAAGTTCCTAAAAATCTTTTACTTTTGGGCGGAAATACCCTAAACTACGCGGCACTATCGTCGTCTTAAATTACCAGGTTAGGTCTTGTCTGGTTCTGGATCTTTTAAATGATTTTATAATTTGTTTTTCTTATGCAGTTTTATGTGTAGTTTTCATATCTTAAACTCGTTTTCACTGAAAATGCATACTTTTCCTAGTATGGATGTAAGTTGATTATGGCATGAATATGCATTTCCGGAAAAAAAAATGTCAGATCTGAAAAGAACACATAGAACTGCATAAAAATAACATATTTTTAAATTTATTTTCGAAAATGTGTTAAAACGAATCTTTACCCAGAAGTTTTTTTCAAGAGATTTCATAATATGTATGGGTCATGATGCGAGATTTACGAGATTAGTCTGCGCAGTGCAACTTGAACAATTGTGATATGTTATATCTCCTTTAAATATTTGGGATTTATTCTGAAAGATAATCGCACAGAGGAGGCAGACTGACTAAGATAACAGGGCTATTTATGAGCAGTAGAAAACACTCGAGAGAGATCTGTGTTTCAGTGAATATTACTCATTTATATTTGCAATATGCATGAAATTGGAAGAGAATTAGTTGAAACGTTACAGTATTAGAGTGATATCATGGGTAGAAATTCAAGCTAAGTTTAAAAGTGAGAACAGAGCAAATTTAAAATACGATTGGATAGTAATTTGTGCTATGAGTAGGGTAAAACGAGTGAATAATGATTAAAAAGTAATCATTTTTATGTGAGAAACAAGGTGAATATGATTGTGACATAGAATGTCATTAGATAGTACAGCATGAAAGACAAATCGATCAGAATATTAGAAGGTGACTAATTTCGTTGATGAATTGTTTAAATACCATGAACAACTTTTATTAATTAAGTTGAGTGGTTACGAGAAAAGTGATTAGTAGGGATGAAAGGAAGGTATATTTGAGGGGTATAGAATGGAAACCCGTTGATTTTTATGGGATGTCACTTTGCCAATTCGAAGCGTCGCTTACCCGGTTAATCAAGTTAACCCCAATTGAATGTAATAAAAAGCGAATGAAGTTCTGAATTAGGTAAATAAGTAAGTGATCGGTCCGCCTCCTTTGACAAACTAACATCCATAAATTTTGGGTTTGGGTAAACTTTCATAGATCCCCACAATACCAGTATAGTTACCTTCTCTAAAGATAATCCCAAATCATTCACTGGTTGAAATAAGCAACAAGCTGTGTTTTCTGGGGTAGTGCCCCTGAAAGGGAAAGGGAGCGAGAGGGATAAGGGGGGAGGCCACTGCGAAGCCCAGGTCTGCTTCTTAATGAGAGGCACCGACAACCCTCTTATTATTTCTCGTCGGTGTTTCTTTTTATCTGACACCGTTTTTTGGTGTTCTGACCGCAAACCTCCTTGACCTCGTAGGTAATCAGATCTTTTGAGAGCTGCTTAATGGCCTTTTGCGGCTACCTTGGTCCTGCAGCTCGACTTGACTACCCACTCGGCGGGGAGATCAGAGCTCTTCGGCAGTTTGACTGTTAGTCAGACGACTAACGTTCTCATGTCCCTCATCTTCTGGTACGTTTCTCTCGCTCTCTTGGAAGATGGACTGCAACATATATGTCCGCTTGGCCCTCCGGGTGGCGTTATGTTATAATTTCTCTTCACTAATCAATACCTTTCCTCATTAGATTTGTAGACGGAAAATATCTTCGATTCAGTAAAAGGCATTTGCGTTATAATAACACTGCAAAAACAAGAAGCAAACGTAATCTGCATTTACATACACTCCTACATAAACTGTCTTGCCGCTATCTCATTTAAAGTGCACTCCGTCAGTACTAAAACAAAACTGAGAGAGTGGGAGTCGATCACCGCCAGACTGTTTACAATATTGCTTTAGAAGATTTTGATGGCCTTGTGGTAGGAATAAAAATAATCAGATCTAACGCATGACATAAGTCATCTTCGCTAGGCTTATGAAATCGTTTTATTTGCCTGTAACCCAGTACAAATATAGATAATGATAACAATATTCATGAGCTAGACTCAAAGTAGAACTGGAGATTATTTTTTTATAGACGAAGAGAATGTCTAATAATTTTACAGAATATAAAAAGAATATACGATTAAATCGTAAATTGAATCAGGTAAAATAATATCTGTACATAGGATAGTATGTTTTCCTGAGTTGAGCGTGAAAAACCATTCATTAGAAGAATTGGACTCCTAGTTCGCCATATATGAGCTCCGTGGACTTTGAAGTGAGGTCGATGCTTGAGCAAAGGGCCTGTGCCAAGGTTCTGAATTGCAAAGTAAGAGGAAATATCAGTTGAATCCTTGCGTGCAACTTGCGCTCAGGTCATATGAACGCCTAGACCTCGTCTTGTCATCGACGTAAACGGCGGACACATTTAATATTAGTTAAATCATCTTGGAGCATATTATTTTTTCTTTCGTTTTAGTTAGAGCATCATGTAATATAGCATTGTGTTCTGACAATAATTAAATATAGATCATTCTAAACGTCTTTCCACCAGGTATATGAAGAGTTTCAAGTATTAAACACCTAGTCTGCATCAAATTTCACATGTATTAAATTCGTGGTCCAGCCTCCGTTCTATGTAGTGGTTTATCGAAGTTGACAATTATTTATTATATCATTTTGGGTTGACGATTCTTGATATTAATATGATATAGATACCGCTTGTCATGTTGCGTACTAAATGAGGTCGGTTTTGGATGATTCAACTTTCTCGGATCCTCTTCAAAACTTCTGCAACACCAAAATGTACTTTCGCCGACCCTACGGGTGATTTGTGGACTGCTGAGACTCAACTCATGTACCATTCGTATCTGACTTCTTTCTTCCACTGTATAGGTACGTGTTTTAACCATTATTATAAAATTATCAGATCTTGTCGAAATGGTATATCATATTAATCAACATATAAGATGTGTTTTATGTTTACATTTTGAGTATAACATACCAAAGTGATACCAGGACTTCATACATTTCAATAGCATCGGTACTTTAGATATTACAAAAAATGTTATAAGGAAGTTTGTTCTTTTACTTTGTTTTTAAGTTGTATTAGACAAATTCATACAAACCTGTACCAACATAATTATAGATAAAAACAAGGAATAAAAAAAATTCCAGGTGTTCGGAAAAGTAAAGCTGCGGCTTGAGACATGAGTAGGATTTATTACGATGTGGTGTTATGTGATGTAGCATTTCGTCCAATCAGGATTTATCTTTGGTCAGAATACCACAAGCCACTACACAATTATAATCAATTTAGATTTATCATACACAATATCACTTATTTTCTTATCGGGCAGCCCTTTCTATATCAAATCCTCAATTATATGATCAACAAAGTGCGAGAGAAGCTTGGTGTGGTATGTGAAGGAGTGATAAATGATTGAGTGACAGTTATTTATAGTATGAAGAAGAGTGGGAACGATCTTGCGATTGAGTATATTTTTTACAAGACCATTTCAACCGCTTCTTCATACATGCCCATATCATTGAATCATAACATCGTTTCCACGAGGGATCTGCCGCTTTATATCTTATACTAGTTTCGATACTATCTATATTCAGCACTTTCTTACAGATCTTTCCTTACTGAAATTTGTCAAGCAAGGAGTTCGATGGACAGCCAGTATTAACTGACCTTCCTCACTAAGACCTGGAGTAGAGGCACGATCTTTCGATCCCAATGTCGGAGTATGATAACATTAGATAATCACTAACCCTACTATTTAGTGGATCCGCCTATCACTATTCTTGTTGATTAAATATTCTACTTTTCTCGACACCTTTCAACATTTCTTCTTATTATCCAGAAGGTCTGCTGGCTTGGTGCACTTTTGGCTACTTACCAGATTGTGGTCGATTGGCAGGATACACCGTGAAGTAATCTATCTGGAGCGAGGAAAGATGGCCTTTCAGATGGATGGGGAGGTATTTAATGCGGGTTATGCTGGGTTACCGCCACTTTTTACCGCTTTGAGTAAAAATATGAGGGAATTTTTCCTAACCAGATTAGGCATTGGTAGGTCATAGTATCTTTCTATAAATCTAACTATTGCCACAATTGAGAGAGAGACAAGAGAGCGTCCCCGTGAGAGCTGCCGCAAAGCGTGGCCTCATCCACAAATAACTCTAACTAGCAAACGAGCTTCCCCTTTACTTAACTAAGAGGTGGCCTCTGCTGACGCACTCTCACAAGTGCAGGCGAATGCCCCTTTGCTTTATTAGGGGCTCCTGAAATGTTCTATTAAAAAGTTTTCTTTGACCCTCCTAAGTTTTCGAGTAAGGGAGCTTCCCCCTCTTCTTGTTTGGATTCGCACCTGCTAGCGACTTAAATTGAGGCATTAGTGGAGCTCCTTTCTCGTATTCAGGGGTAAGCTAATAAATGTCTGTGCAAAATGTGGCCCAGTATCAATCACTCACGTTCAGTGTAGCTCGATTTAGCAAACTAAGAAAGACGGGCGATGGCCTGTGGGCTTTTCGGCCCCCGTGGGCCTCTATGCAATCATTCAGAGTCCTTTGCCGAGTGAATATCAAGTCAGGTCCCCGACATTTTGGGGGATAGAAATATGGAAGCCCGTTTCGAGGCGACTCGAAGATGACCCTGCCCCAGGCGGAAGGTTTTTCTACCCAGGAGTGAGCATACACTCAGTGTGAAACATCTCCGTGTCTATGTCATCTCCTGGACAAAATCCTTTAAGGGGCGAAAGGGTCCCGGGCGATTTAAAAGTAGAAGACATCGATTTCAATAAAAGCGGGTTCTGCAAGAGGCCCATTCCTCAATGGAGAGGAATCTGGCACTGGCTGATCAGTAAAGTATTGGGGCCACTTCTAGTGGCAGAGAAGAGGGAGCACTCCCAACCATCTTCTTCAGGTGGTGGTTATGTTAGGGCGCGTGATGAGAAACCAAGTAGGGTCCTCGAGACTCACTTTTACAGTCTTCGTCATGTTTGGCACAGATAAGCTCACGGAATCGATGTAAATTGGCTGGTATTGTACCTTAACTGCTGAGCTGTTAAAATTACAACCACTTCAGCCATACACATCTAATTTTAATACGGGCTAAATCAGATCAAATATAAATCTGATTAAATTTTACATTTTCTATTACTGATGCTGATCTCCAATAATTGAAATCGCATTTTGGATCACTTGAAAGACGCCGAATGAACTACACCTATAAAAGGGGGGAATCCTTCATGGCACCGATTACCTGCACAGGGCGGTTTCTCAAGTTCTACTCCACGTAAGATGCTCCTCTGTTAACTTTACTTCACCACTGCCCCCCTTTAACTGTAAAAGGCTAATTATACTACATGATGATATGGTATCATGGAAACTCTTCATATTATGGAGCAAAATCTGAGCTTTCTTATTTTCTGGGAAAAGTCCTTGCGAGATTGCCGAGTCAACATACGTGTGAAACTCTATTCAGGCCACTTGAGCAGGAGGAGGGCGTTCCACTTGGAGGTCCCCTGAGTGTCATTCTCTTTGATTTATGCATCATTGATAAGACCTCGTTACTGTTGAAAGATGTTTGCGCTCCTCGCTACGTAGACGATCTTTCTACCTCTTTTGGTGTGGCCGTGATTTCTACTTTAGTACACTGATTCCAAGGACTTGCATTTCAATCGGCAGAAACTAAGGTGGTGCACTTCTGCAACCATCCACTGCTTCACCTAGATCCAGGCATATAACTAAATGGGGATCGATTGGATGTGGTCGAGTCGCTCCGTTTCATCGATCGTGTTTTGGACCGTTGCACACGTGGAAAGCCAACATTCACTTGCATTAGACTCTCATTTAATTGTGTGATGACAACTCTTTCTTGATCACTTGGAAGGCTATTGCTCTTCTGCTTTTTACCGCTCCATTGTTTCCTCTAAGATATACTACGGATAAGAGGTCTACGCATCCGCAATCGATCATGAATGACGGAATATGGAATCAATCTAAAATACTAGTGCCCGTATATCGACAAGTTCTTTCCACATGTCCCATATAGACTCTCCCTTTTTGCAGAATTATGATAGATGTCGCTTTCACCTTATGGCAAAAGCAGAGCAATATTAGTTTTTTACACAACGATCCAGCCTCTTCAACGGTCATGAACGTATCTCATTTCGTCGCGACCCATCTCGACTGAAGTGAGACAACAATCATACCGTAAACCCTTTGGGATTCTGACAAAGAAGGTATTATTTCTAAATCTCGAGGTATCACTCAGGTAGGTAGAGTCGCTGATTCCACCAGGTCACAAGCAATAGACCTAACATCGTTTCCTTGTACCTAGCCTGCTTTCAAAGCTTATACAGCACCATAAATATTGTTTTCGTTTGGTTTTGTTTTCTTTGGGGGGGGTGGGGGAGGTGCACACAACGTGTGAAGCTGGCTAGATGCCAGAGTACACGATACCATTTGCGAATCGTGGGTTGGATCCTACGATTACAGGCAGCGATAAGTAATTTGTAACCTAACATCAATATAAAAATTAATAATATTTATACATATATATACATACCAAGGCTACATTTTAAATCTTGAAGGATTTCACAATTCATTTTATTCAATGAAATCGCCCCCAGCCTCAACTGTGGCATCCAAGCAGGCTTCTCAATACACCCACTGATTAACTGGGTGAAAACTTAGGTACTTTTGGCCATAAGCTCCAGCTTGCTGGGACACGAGGACTTGTTTATCTCTCTATCTCGGCCATGCTTTGCATATAATATTCCAGGCGTTGCAGACTAGAAAGTTAGTAGTCTAGATGTTGGGAGTTATGTTATCAAATAATTTGTCTCACAGCCAAGACTGAGTTCTCTTGTTTTTGTAGCATGGTAGAGAGTCCTGCGACCACACTTTGAGCCTTACAACGTACAAATCCTGGATCCCGGGCAATACCATCTTCTTCAGGTACTTGATGTACTTCTTCGTATTGTTTTGATGCCTTAAATGAAAATAACGGGGAGTATAACGTCGATTCCGTTACTGACGACTCCAAACACCAATATGTGGACTCGGAACATGATATTCATGACTCTCGGTGCATCTTTGGAAGATACAGCAAGCCACTTGTTGATTTTGAGTTAAACACCTAGGTTTGGTAAAAATTCTTCTCATTTGAGAATAACTAAAGCATGCCAGGCTTGAGGAGATACTTCAGCTTGTTTGACAGAAGCTATCGTATTCTTATCTTCTTTGAGTAGTAACCGATTTCATCATGCATTACCTGCCTGCTGAGAATTTCTGACACTGTCTTGTCCACGGCTATGGACAGTTGACAGTCTTCACGGACGAACAAGTTCCAATACACGGCTTGGTCAGGTAGATTGCGTTCTGTGCCAGGTATGGAGACTATATTCTGATATTTAGTGATAAATAGAGCACACCAATTGCCTCTGGCTTTAGAATCTCCTCAAGATCCTGGTGCAGTATATGTGCTGCACAAATGTGGCGCGGCGGGAGGATGTCAAGAATGTCTTCTGCTGGGTTATTAGACAATTAAGGAATGCAAGAAGTTAGTGCATTGAAAGGGGGGGGGGATGTTTGCTCAGAATTAACGATGGGGCCATCCTAACAATTTTAGAAAATGCATGAAAATGAGCATCAAGGAAGGGGCTAAAGGTTTGAAAAGAATTGACGATAGAGCCATCCTTTTGCTTTTCCACCCTCTATCTACATGGTAGAAATCAAGTCAGCTTTTCTAGCTGTAGAACAAAGAAAAATGAAAGCAGACGAGTTTATTCTTAAGTTGCGTGCAATTGCGCCAGGAATGTTCGCCTGCCTCTACTTCCCATCTGCCAATGAGATTTTTCGGTTCCCCGAAAACCTAAATCAGAAATCCTAGATTCAATTAAAATTCACCAGATTTTATTAAAAATAAAATTTAGTGAAATAATTTAAATTAAAACAGATTTTACTTAAGAAATAGTTAATCCAAATGCAAATCCTCCTCTTCTTCTGCCTCTAAAGTTTTTGTTATGTACATATTTCATACATAGCTCTTATTGATTGTTTCACAGAATTCTACCAATACTGTTTGTGCTTTTAGTGAATTACTTTCCCTAGTTTTGATGTAATTCACTTGCAAAAATATGCATTCGCCAAATGCTGAAAAATGTGGCAAACACAATGGATTTGTCATTAAATGTGAAATCATGGCAAATTTGTAATTGCCAATTCCATCTTTAATGTTATGTAAATCAACCAGGGATGTGGTACATATGTTGTCATTTGACATGTAGCTCTTTAGCTGTGCGCCGATAGCTTCTCCACTCATGGTCAAGTTCATTCACTTGAGCTGGCGGTATTAAATTAGGGACATTACTTCAAATACTAGTTAATGTTGATGCTGCAAGACTTATGTTTAAGCCAATGGTTGGTCAAGAGCATTTAGCTTGGCAATCACAGTTAAAATTTGAAAAACCTATTTGAACTCATTTATCTGAAATTTAGCGGTGCGAAGAGCTGGGAAAATATCCACAGTTTTCGTTTTCTGATAAAGTTCAAACGCCATCTCCTAGAAAGGAGTCATTCTTGAATATCCTACAAATATCCCTGTGAAATTGTTCATTAATTAGTTTGGTCATTGAAAGTCTTGCCAAGTAAATGTTATCATGATTTCTGTGATTGCATACATTAATTGAATCAATTTCTGAAAGTTTGACACCTTGGATTTCTGTTTCATCCACGAAACAACTTAGAATATTTTAATATTAAGGTGTTACCATAAAAAAAACTATGTAACCAAAAGTGTTCTGATTAGAATTCTATATTAAGAGAGTTAATTTTTCGTGAGATATATTGCAGAAAAATGAGAATGTGTTGTATTCCACAATTGTCAAATGTTTCATACTCTCGTCGAAATTTTCTAATTTTGTTATGCTCTGAAAATACAATAGTAGCCCCCGTCCCTCACGGGTGACGAGGCGAGGAAGGGCCACTCTGTCTCGCACCTCGAAGCTAAATGGAAAATCAACTCCGCCTCCGGATTAAGATGTCTGGAGTTTGTGACTCCTTTCTCCAAATTCACCCTACCCCCTTAGAATCGGGCATACAAATACTCTGGTTATTCTGTAGTTTTAAGAGTCCAGCCTGAACTTCAAGGCGGTCCTTATCGACACGCTCCATGAGCGTTTATCAGACAGCAGACGTTCTCAACACTGCTTCTACCTTAGTCAATTGTTAGCTTGTCTGATCGGCAAACCTTTGAATTTGCACGACAGTCTCCCTTCGTTTAATTGAACTGAAGGAAATCTCCATCGATTACCTTTGAGGAAAAGAAAATTCGTCTTCTAGTAGAATTACGAGTAATCTCACATTCCCCGTCGAACGTCATCTTTGAAGTTTGGCTATCTTCATTGGAAGGTTGGTTCGGACCGTGCCCCACCTACCTCGTTCGGATCGTGCCTCATCTGCCTCATTTGTATCGTGTTCCACTTGCCTAATTGGATTGTTCCCCACTCGCCTTATCGCAAGAAGAACCTTCCTCGAAGTCACCTACCCGTAAGACTGAAACTCCCTCCATTATTAGTATTGTCAAGTTCCCCCTTTGATCTGAGCCTAGTAATGTTAATCATTAATTTCATTTGAGAATCACTCCTCATAATAATTCTCAAAAGACTATTTTAATTTAAATAATTCCCTTTTGCCTATTATTATTCTTATTTTTAAAGTGTAAATAAAATTATATTTTGTTGTTCGATATTTAACTAACCTTGAACGATATTTTTGGCTTATTCAAGTAAATCTCGTCAACCAATTAATTATGCCCTCTGTCTGATTATTAAGGATTTGAAACCCAACCCCTCAAGTGTAACCTCCTAGTCAGGCGTTAATCCCTGCAAACAGTCCATCAACGGTTGGCGTAGCAGTAGGTGATTAAGTCACGCCACACATAATATAGGAGTAGTGTACATATAGTATAGAGTGGTTGTGCCACGACAGTATGCATATATAACAATTAAGCGTATACATGACACTTAGATTTGATTGAATCACTGATTTCATATATTGTGCATTGCCAAATAAATTTGAAGTACAAATAGTGTTTTGAATTATTTGATAAAATTAAGATTCCTAAGTAATGACACTTTAATGCAAAATAACACGAAGTTGAAAAGAAAGAGCATTCAGATTAATATTTAAAACAGTATGAGCACATAATCACTTCAACGCGATCTAATGGTAAACTGAGAGTCTCAGAGGTGACAAGTTATGGTGAGAAGAGATTGAACTCGTTCGATACTCGTTCCAACTGCATTTATTTCCAGCACGTGTTCCATGTTAAGTACGTATTTACCGTTTTGCATTATAAATTTTTATTTTTAAATGAGTTTACATCCATTTTAAAATTGTATCTCAAAAAACTAATGCAATGTACGCGTTATATTCATCTTATTTCATAATTCCCGCAGATTATTACTAATTTTTGACAAAATCCCCCATTTCCCAAGAATATTTAAATTTCTTCCAGATCTGGGGAGATTCCCTCAGGTTTGGCTGCCCTGATTCTCATGCCTATACGACTTCTTGTCCTTTTCAAGCGAATCCAAATATAGGGCAGTCGCGGAAGTTAGGTTCATTTTATTGAACGTTTCTCGAAACCTTACTGGGTTGACTGCTAATTTCCTTGCACTTTTCTATAAATTCTTGTCGAGTGATCCAGTCTGAGGCAACTTTGCACGCGTTTGCTCACCATCTATCGGAACGAGCTTGGTCTCAACGATTGTCCTCTGGATTCCAATGGTTTAATCGTCAGCTGATTTTTAAATAATTTGGTTTCTGGACACAGCCCGATTCTTCAAAAGGATAGAGTTTGGGTTAGAGCTTTAAGGCTGGGAGAGAGCAGGTACGAGGGGCGGTCAATAAGTTTTGCAATTCGGATATAAGGAAAAGTGTTTTATTATTTTTCAATATAACTACCCTCGACTTCAGTGCACTTGCGCCACATGTCCCTTACCTTCTTACCTTCTTTGGTCAAAAATCTGATCACTGTGCGGTGCTAAACCTTCTCCATTGTTGAAAAATTTATGACTGATGATATGCCATCAGCTACTGCTTCTTAAATAGACGAGGCAGGAGCGTGCGGCTGCAAGTCCTGACCTGTCATAACTTGTCCTAACACCCCCCAAACAGCCATGCCCCTTCCTCTGTTTTGCCCTACCGATTCACAAAACTTATTGAACGTTCCTCGTATTCATCCTGAGCCTGTGTCTGAGACTAAATATGCATTTTTTCTCCTCTCCAAAAAAAACTTGACTAACGCAAAAATGATGCCTTTGCTAGTTTACAGCGTTCGAAATCCATTTTACTCGAGTGGGATTTGAAGCCATATTTTCATGTTATTTGTATTTAAAAATGTTTGTGTAGGGGTTTTGCAACAATTCAAGCCGTGTTGTAGAGTATTATATTTTGATAACGTAATTCTTTCGATATTTAGTTTGTAATTGGCAATGCTTCTTGTTATCAAAGATTTTTATATGAGCTTCCTCCAAATTTCAGAACAATATTTTCATCAACCAATACCATATCTTAATTGCAGCTGATAAAACAAGGTGTCATTGCCACGTTTAACAAAAAGGAACTGATGATCTCAAAAGTGTTCTAGAAAAACTTTTATATTTATTATGGCCTGCAAAAATCACAAAATCTTAGGATGAGGTAAAATAATCTAATACTAAAATGGTTAGGAACTAATTGTGCCTTCCATTATGGAAACCTCCAGAAAATCAATAAAAGAGATGTTTACGTGGTCTAGTAATACTTAAAAGGTATTAACACCAAACCCTTATAGAATTTTGAGCAGTACCTGGAAGAAAATCAAGAAACACCTGAATTTTCATATCCAAAATGGTTTGTTATAAAAAGCCTGCTGCAATTTTTCTATATTTTAACAAAGGCTTTTCAAATTTGTTCAGCAATCGTAGTTCATAGTGGCCACGAATTCTTTAATGTTTTTGTCTCATATGACAAGAGAGGCTAATCTTTATCATGGACATATTGACACACCTATCTCCCTGTGGCTGGATCAATTTGATAGCTCACTTGGGCTTAACGATTCGGCAGTCTCCTGCAACACTCTACAATGGCTGGCCAGCTTGGACTCCGCCTTGCCCAACTATGGAGTGCCAAGATTATAGATTAAGGAATGCAAACCCCTTTCCCACTCTAAACATCCTTTATGCAAGTTTCTTTCTATGCCTCACTTATTATTTTACTACTCGTTATTTTCTTTTACACAATTGCTTTTCTCCTATCGTCAAAAGTCCCACGGCGATGGGAACAGAGTAGCAAGTGCAGGTTTGGAGAAACTGGCAGCCCTTAGCTCTGTTCTTCACGTGAGGTGGCCCTGGGTAGGAGGCCGCTGGCAAACTAGGGCAAGGAGATAACAGCATCCCAAGGCAGCTCTCAGGGTAACTGTGTGGCCTTGCTTAGGATCCTCAACGCCCACCCCACATGGGCAGGGGTCTAGAAAAGGTGACCCAAACATTGCTTGTCTCTATTACTCACGTTTGGGTAACCGAGCTCACCGTGTCTCCCATCAATCGGTCGAAATTATAAATCTAATTCACCTATTCTACTTCTCTCTACGTAGAACGTCAGGACACTAATCGACACTGTCAATCAACCACAAAGACGCTCAGCATTAATTGCCTACAAGCTACATAAATACAATATAAATCTAGCAGCAATTGCCAAATCTAGCTTGTCCGGCGAAGTGCCCTTTACAGAGAGTGGAAAAGGCTACATCTACTTTTGGAAGGGAGTACCTAATCATCAACTAGGGATACATGGTGTTGCCTTTGTCATAAGAACGACTCTCCTCCACCTGATTCAGCAACTCCTATAGGAAAAAGTGAGAGACTTATCCAGTTGCTGATCTAATTAACAAAAAAACGGCCATCTATCCATCGTCAATGCATATGCTCTGACCTTACCCCCTGATGAAGCCACCAAGGACCAGTTATATGCATTGATTCATACCACACTACAATCCATTCCGTACGAGGACAAACTATCTCATGCCCTGCATAAGAAACTTGCTGAACTACGCTCAAAATCACAATTGGAGATTAGAACTATGAAGAACTAATGGTCGACAAAGCTTGTTTAAGAAGTACTGGGCTATTCAGACACTGACAATCAGCAACATTTTACACCCCTTTAAAATAGCATATGGGGTTTGCAGAAAGGCCCTTCAATAAGGTAGAAGTGCAAATAGGAACACTTTGCACACAGAAATATCTGAAGCCATTACACGCTAGCCAGAACACTACCAAGATCTTCTTAACAGAAACACACAAACTGAGCCCAACCTAATCAATGATCTCTCCTACTTGCCAACCATCTGAGAGCTTGGCCCTCCCTCCATCCTTGCTGAGGTCAAAAGATCAAATGACGGCTATAAAAACGACAAGGCAGCAGGACTCGATGTCACACCTGCCGAAAGTTAGAATTTGTAGGTGATACTATCAAAAACTGTATGCAAGCTATCATCACAGCCACATGGAAAAGTAAATACGTGCCACAGCGATGGAAAGATGCTGACATCACTAACATTTAAAAAAGCAGAGTGACATGCCGTGTGTGGCAACAGACATGGACTCTCGCTGATCTTCGCAGCGGGCAAAGTCCTTACGAGACTTAAGCTGATGAGAATACTCAAGTACACTGAGGAAGTCCTGCCTGAAACGCAAGGTTGATTAAGAAAGTAGCGCAGTACCATCGATATGTCTTTCTAGCAAGACAGCTGTAGAAAAAGTGTCGAGAGCATCACAAACCGGTCTATATGGTCTTTGTCGACTTGAAAAAGGCCTTCAACGCAGTGAACATACCAGTTCTCTGGAATATTTTGGAGAAGTTTGTCTGTCCTCCTACCTTCCTTGCTGTCCGACTGTTCTCCAAGACGGGGCGAATGCCCGCGTCATTAGCGCAAGAATAAAATCCGAACCTTTTTCGGTGGATTCAGTTGTCAGGCCGGGTTGTATCATCACTCTTATCATCTTAAACCTCTTTCTTGCCGGTATAACAAAAGCTTCTTACAACCTGCTTTCTCTAGACAGTGGTATCCCCGTCAACTATCGTCTGGATTGTCTTTATTCGATGTTGACCACGGATGTGGGTTCTACGCATCCACACCCGAGTGTGTATTGCGAAAGGTGGATTCGATCTACCACACCGGTTATCTTCTGTCGAACGGGGCCTTCCGCACCTCTCTGCCTTTAGAGCCTACTGGTCGATGTCATAGAGATTTCACTTACTCTTTGCCCCGCATCTGCTCCCAAATCTTATACAACGTATGATGCATTGCATTTAATATTTTTTTTAACAAACTTTGTGTCACGCTAGATCACTGCCACTGTATATACGAGAGGCGGTCAATAAGTTTCGCAATTCGGATGTAAGGAAACGACATATGAGGAAAAGTGCTTTATAATTTTTCAATACAACTACACTCGACTTCAATGCATTTGCGCCACTTGTCCCTGAGGCTTAGAATTCCCGACAACCAAAAATCTCCCGACTGCTGTTTAATCCTCTCCTGGACGGCGAGCTGGCCATCTTTATCGTCCCCAAACCGGCGTCCATGCAGTGCAGCCTTGAGTTGGCGGAATAAAAAGTAGTTGCTAGGGGCCAGATCTGGACTGTAGGGGGGATGGTTGATCTCCTCGAACCCGCACTCGCGCATGGCTACTTGTGCAACTCTGGCCTTGTGTACTTTGACGACGTTGCAGTCGATCATGGGGCGTGAGGTTTCTAGAGCCCCAAAGGGCAGAGACCTTGGTCATGGCCAAATTGTCGTGGATGATGTTGATAACACTTTCATGTGATATTCCAAGTTCTCGCTCAATTTCTTCGACCTTAACCCATAGACTTTAGAGGATCATCCTTTCCACACGGGCCACATTGTCCTCGTTGGTCACGTCTGATGGGCGTCCTGGACGGGAGTCATCTTCAAATGACTCACGACCATGGCGGAATTCCCTATTCCAGCGAGCAATGGTTGCATATGAAGGGGCGGTGTCGGTGTACACTGCAACCATGCGTTCATGGATCTCTTTTGCATTCTTGCCTTCCTTGGTCAAACATTTGATCAGTGTGCGGTGCTCAACCTTCTCCATTGTTTTAAAATTTGTGACTGACGATCTGCGATCAGCTACTGATACTTAAATAGACGAGGCAGGAGCGTGTGGCTGCAGGTTCTGACTTGTCATAACTTGTCCTCACACTCCCACAAACCGTCATCCCCCTTCCTCTGTTTTGCCCTACCGATTCGCAAAATTTATTGACCACCCTTTGTAGATGAGTCCAAGTCGATGGAGGTGGGCTGACTGGCACTATGTATACCTCTGTCCTCTAATTCTGTCCTAAGCGCTAGTTCTATCTTTCCTGTCAAGATGGTTGTAATATAAGGCTCGGTACATGAGATAATGGGTCGTGCCCGGTTTAGAGACTAGATTCTGATATTTCTCGTTTTTTTTCAACTCTCACATTGTAGTTTCAACTCGTTTAGCTAGCGAGATTCACAATTCTATTATTATTCACTAAACCTATCAAGCTCACATGAAGGCATATATTTCCAGTGCTAAAGTAAGGGTGAGTGAAAATGCTGCCATTTGAAATTTAGGGCATTTCTAGATTAAAATCCCACCATCAACAGATTTTTTGGTGTTATGCTCCCCCTGGGCGCAAATACTTTATGTACCCTCCTTTTTAGCCACCCGGATGATTTATTCCCTGCACCTTTACACTTCTTGTATCTCAGCAGTTTTAATTTTGAAGGGTATCTGCCAATATTTTAAAACTTTCTTACCCTTAATTCCATATTAATTATAAAGATATTTTAGTCTCTTTGCCTTAAAACTCTGTAATGAATGTTCAAGCTCGAAGACAACGCTTCATTAAAGACTATAATATCATCTGTCCTTTTTTTTAAATGGCCTTCTTAGTACAGTGATTTATATTCTTTAATTCACAAAGGTGTTTCCGCGGGTGACTTCCACTAACATTTTCCTTTGAACGAAAGGAACTCAAATGCATTTCCTTGTGCTGAAAAAAATGATTTCTTTTGCATCTCTGCCAATAATTACTTCATTTTTGTTCTTTTCTCTCCTTTTAATTCTAAGATTGAATCCATCCTTCACCAGGATTATAATTTAAACAAGCATTTTGAACCTTCTTTTGAATTTTGTCAATATTTTTCACAAGTGAAGAAAATTAAGGTCAATCAATATATGTATAATGAAATATATGTTTGGAATACGCTGAAGGAACCATAATTCAAAAATCAGGCAAAGACGGTGCTATGCAATGCGTTAAAATAGCGATAGAAACCTCCTTCATCATGTAGCAAGCATGTTTTGACTGAGGTTCCTTATCTTAGCTAATCCAGTAGCTGTATCAAATTGACCTTCTAAAAGCCATTGGTTCTTCATATTTCTAATCTCTAACTGTGTTATTGAGCGTAGTTCAGCAAGTTTCTTGTGCAAGGCATGAGAAGATTTTTCCTCGCGGGGAATAGCTTGTAGTGTGGTATGAACCAATTCATAGAACTGGTCCTTGGTGGCTTCATCAAAACCCCAGGCGTTCCCGATGCATTGTCGAGGAGGATTTTCATTATTATTGGAACCGTGACCCATTCGATAATTACTTTTATCCTAACACAATGATGGCTAATTAAGATTTTAAAATGGTTACTAGCAAGTGGGGGAGGGTAATATTGAATTACTTATTTGAAGAGGAAATTAATGTCAGTAAAAATCATATGTATAGCGATATAATTAAAAAGATACGAGCAAGATGCTTTTCTAAATATAAGAAAGAAAATATGTAATGAAATTAAAAATATGAAAACAAAATTTTTATATTTTTTCTTTTGTTTTGCTCACAAATGTATAAATGATGGGGAATTTTCTTTGTCTTGAACACTGTTGAATTCAATCAAATAAATCAGCAAACAAAAGGTAAGATATGTATATATTTTGAAGATCAATTTTCTAAAAGGTAACTAAGCGATAGATTTGTTTTTTCTCCATTTCCGAAATTGTATTCTTTTTTATTCAAGTGAGAAAGTTATTTTAAACTTTTAAAAACTTGAGACGATTCAGTCAGAGAAATTAGGTATAAAATCATTCTAAAATTTGAGTTCGGGATAAATTTGACGGTCTGCATAAAATAAAAATTGCCGCAATATCTCAGCCATAAATAAATATACTTTAGAAATTAAAAAAATATCAACTAGATAATGGCTGGAAGATAACAGTTTACTCATACTAGTCGCTCTTAGCTTCCACTATGGCCTCAAGACGGCTCCCAAACCTTGCGCATGCGTCTCTTACTATTTCGCTGGGAAAATATTTGAACACATCCTCATCTTGGCGACCAACTCATCGTTGAAGTTGCTGGTAGAGAGGTTGGTTTCTTTCTTAACGGCAACCCACACATTACAATCATGGTAACTAGGAGTTTTATAATTGTGTCTGAAGAACTCTTAGAAATTATATGACAACCACTTATGACTCTATCCTGAGGTATGGTCTTCCAGCCGCAACCATCTCCAGCAGCTTAACATAGCCATATGAATTGAGCCAAAGGCGCTGTTAAAACATGTGGGGTGAAATGGCGTCACCCTCATTGGATAAAAAAAGCTCACAGACCCTCACAGCTTGTGTAACCTTGGTTTCATTGTACCTAAAACATCACATGTATTATAGGTAAGCCACGTGTTGTTTTAGGTGTTGTATAACTTGTCCTGGCAGAATTTCTTTCCGTCTGAGAAGAATTATATCGTCTCTCAATACCTAAACCAGATGATACAGCTTGTTAAATAGCTTTTTTGCATTCGGCATGGTTCTTCTTTCCCTTGGCTCTCAGAATATGTCACATGTGCCTATTGTTAGAGTGTTAGCTATGTTCCACATTCAGGGCCTGCTGTATTCCTTTCTGCTGGCCACGGCTTGGTAGTCTCCGTTGTATCCTCCCATGCCATGTATTAAAGCCTTTACAGTCTTAACACAGCAATTAGAAACAATTTTGATGTCGCCATCTTGATACTAGGTAGGAATCATCATGACTAAACTTTTACAAATATACAGATAGCTTCCAGTCGTGTATGAAAGATATCATTTTCTCAAGTGAAACAGTACATTGTATACTATCTAATTCCGTCGACTGTTTACCGATACATTAACATGTTTCTGAAAATATGAAACGATAAAACCTTCAAATTTCCCCTGAAAACCTTGTAAATAAAATTTAAAGTTTGTGTATGTATTCGCTATATGCGGAGAAACGGTTTCCCTGTTAGAAAATGAAATCCATGCATATTATGCAGCTTTTACTCAAGGAGTTAATGTATAATGTTTGGTTTAGATAGCGATTTGTTTTCAATTTTGCGTGCTATAGACGCTAAAACTAAGTCGATAGGGGATATATGAATACATATGCCTTATGAATTTTTCCAGCTGTACGTTAGGTTAGGTACTCGTAATGATATTAAATCTTTCATACGCAAAGCAATAAGAATCATCATACTAAGCTAACAAACAAAATATCCTAACAAAAATTTTAACAAAGCAATTAACTCCAAATTGGCTATTAACCTAACAAAGCCAATTAACTTGTCTTAAATTTATTAATATAACAAAGAGTTCATAACTATTAAATAAAAACAAAAAAGCCAAATAACCTAAAATAAGCTTTGTAACAGCAAAAAATAACACCCATCAAATATAACCAACTAGCCCAAACAATCTCTCTTAACGCTTATCATAAGCCAAATAGCTAGAAATCATGAGATAAAATCAACAGCCCTCAACTAATCTGCAGTTAGCATGTATCCTCATAGTTTTTCTGTGTTTTAATGTCTTTTAGGTGATTTATAGTATCCAGGAAGGCTTGTCATTGATATTTCTCTCGTTTAAGGATCAGTGTAGCGCAGCCAGCAACTGCTGGCAAACCCTATAAAGACGACACATGGCAATCTCTCGCCATTCGGGATTATTTATCCTGGTAATCAGGAGAGTCAAACCTGCTACTGAGGAGTTCCCAGCACGGCTTCCGAAGGCAACGGTCATGCCTGACGAACTTTGTGGAATTCTTCAACTTAGTTTTCAATGAGCACGATCGGGACAAGCGGTGGATGTGGTCTACCTAGACTTTCAGAAAGTTTTTGATAAGGTACCACACCGCCGCCTACTTCTGGAAGTGCGAGCGCTGGGCATAGACGGAAAGGTAGCCGGCTGGATCGAGAACTGGCTAAGTGGCAGACGGCAGCGGGTGGTGGTGAGAGAACAGTCTTCTGACTGGGTGCCCGTTACTAGTGAAGTGCCTCAAGGTTCTGTCCTGGAACCACTACTATTCATTCTCTACGTCAACGACATGGACGGTGACATGGTTGCCAAGATTTCCAAATTGGCCGACGATACAAAGCTTGGTATGAACGTTGCAAAAGATGGAAATACTGCCCGCCTGCAGGAAGATCTTGGGAAGATTGGGGAGTGATCGGACACGTGGCAAATGCCTTTTAACGTGAACAAATACAAAGTGATGCATATCGGCCACAGAAACCCCCAATCTCAGTATATCCTTAAGGACACTGCTATTGTATCCACCGACACTGAGAAGGACTTGGGTGTAACAATCACTTGAGGCGGAGAAAAAGGCCCAAAGGATGCTAGGCTATATTAAGCGCCAGTTTGGTTATCGGAACCAGAAGATTGTACTGTGCCTGTACAACTCACTTGTCCGACCGCACCTGGAGTATGACGTACAATTTTGGAGTCCTTCATTGCGAAAGGACATCGCGAGATTGGAACGCGTACAAGCCAGGGCAACCAAACTGATTCCTTCTATCCCAAATAAAAGTTATGAAGATAGACTTGTTGTTACTCCATGCGAAGTGCCCGCCTTCATATTAACCTCCAAGAAGCAGTTCATCCTCGTGACCTGCGAGCTAACTGACTTTCAGCATCCAAGAAGAATTCCAACCGGACCTTGTTAATAAATAGGAGATGTGATCGTGTTTACTTAATTAACCACTCCATTCGTGACCCCGTGAACCGCTCAAAGTGTTTGATTGGTGGATATTTTTCTTTTAATGTTTTTTTGTTCTTTCCCTTGTTTCCTTGTGCTTATTTTCTTACTTATCCTTGATTTTGTTGAGATATGGGATTTCTTGGGTTACTTATGTTATATTTACACACGGGATGTTTTTGAAGTGACAAGCAGACAAAACAATATCTATGTTTGTTACTTTTTTCTTTGCAACCTGCAGTATTGTACTAGTAACAGCGTATGTTGCCATGTAATGTTGTTCGTATTTGAAAGCACAGTATCCTAATACACGGACTCTGAGCTCTCAAGGTTACATATATTGTAATTGGTCCCCAAGACATGTAGTTTTCTCTGACTGACAAACTCAGTATTAAGGATCAACCAAGTTTGCTACAGCCTTCCATCACACTTACTCAAAAAGCTATAATTATCCTTCTCTTTCGAACTCTTTTTTGTTTATCTGAATATTTTATAGGTTAAAAATTTCTGTATATGGTAGATCTAAATGCGTGTCTGCAATCAAGTAAATTATTTAACTAAAGATAGCTCTTGAAAACCGTTTTCCCCAACTCTTAATACAGATTTAGAATAAATACAATTCATTGGCTATAGATCAAAATCTTTGATAAGATGGCCGAAAATATAATGATTTTAAACGAATAAAATTTAAAATTCAAAGCATGAAACTTCATGTAGAATTTAAAAATACCTAAGTACAACGGGCTTGAAAAGATGTTCATGGGTCCATACTCCTTCAGGTCATTTCAAAATATTTCACATATGGAATCAGTTAATCGGTGTTTTCTACTTCTTTTTGAGTAGCCTTTAGGGGTCATTTAGACTAATATTAAAGGTTAAATTGAAGTGGGTGCAAATGTCTCGATTCTCAATCTGTAAATAATGTTCACATTAACACACCTCATTGCTTCACTACGCTAGTGAATTCTGCTCAAAAGTGTTCCGGAGTTGTGTCTGCTTTAGCATATACCATATTTTTTTCAGGAAAATGAAAATTCTAAGTCATCAAACGAATAATGCATAAAAATGATTAAAATGACTGATGGTTACTTTGTCTCAATGAAATATATGAAAAATTAATAAATTTTAAATTAAATACCTACATAAAGAATGTTGTATTCCAACAATAAATAGCTAAAAATGAAATTCTCAGTTTTTAAATGAATATATAAAAAAAACATGAGGGGGAGAAATTAATAAAATTCCAAGAACTACAACTTTTTATTCACATTTCCTTTCAAACTTCTTGTACAGGATTATATATACTTTAAACAGCGATAAATAATTCTACATCTATCACTAATTTTATATATTTCTTATCTCTTAATAAAATATCATATACGCTTCTAGGATTATATATGTATATATTTTCTCTAAAATATTGACGAACTATTGACAGAAATAGTGTGCACAATATATATTAGAATACACATAACATATAATAGTTTAACAACATAGTTTATATGAAATAACATAGAGATTTTAAAATAATTATTTCTATATCCTTTAATCGAAAATTGGGCTCGGCTACAAATGAAGTCAATACAAAACAACATCTAAAAATCAGATTTGGATATTAAATTGGGGTTTGAGCTATGATTTGATTTCTATGGTGATATCAGAGAGCAATATTTATATAGTGAATCAATATGGGCAGTAAGAAGTTCAATTTACCCCTCCCTAATTGATATATATATATATATATATATATATATATATATATATATATATATATATTTATATATATGCAATGAAAAACACTGTCTTCGAGCATAAAGTTTAATATAACGGGACTAGTTTCGATATTTCGTTTCCCATATCATCTACAGCCGTTAACAAAGAGAAATCGACAAAGAAAAACTGAAATACTGGAATATATAATAATAGGGAACTGACATTAATCTGGAGGCGTTAGTTTTAGGTGATTTACAATATCCTTTAGAATTAGGTTTATGACATAGGGACTACATTTTTGCTGCCCTTCTGACAAATTGAAATTTGGAAAGGCTCCTAAATACATAGATATTACGATCGCTTTTTTATTTTAAGATCATTACATGAAAAAAAGGGTATACAGAAATTAGAATTAGTAGGTTTACGTTATAGAGTCAAAGGCGATTTATCATTAATTCGTAAAACCTTTACGTCAAGAAAAGTTAAGCAATTGTAATTTTGCAATTCCATCGTGAAATTATAGTCGGATGGAGGTTGTTAAGCTTTGCCCAAAATTATCAAAGGAGTATATTTGGTTTAATGGCCATGTAAAATCACATCACCTAACGTTAATGATAAATCATCTTTCACTGTGTAGCATAAACCTACTAATTCTTATTTCTATATACAATTTTCTCATGTCATGATCTTAAAATAAAAAAAACAAACGTAATATCTATGTATTTAAGAGCCTTTCGAATTTGTAACCCATGTTTTTTACAAGATAAAAGCACCTTCATAACACGCATGTTCATTGAGTTAAAATATCCACTTTACTGTATTGGTGAAAACCTATCTTAAGCCAGGGCAATATTCTACCCTCCTCAACAAAGAAATCTTATATGTAAAAGGAATTGCTTATTTCTACCATATTCCTTCTTGCTCAAAGGACTTAAACTCCATTGTATTTCCCAACTTGACCACCTTCAAATATCCCTTAACTATCAAAAAATCTTTCCGTTCCACTAAGCCAGAATCACAAAATAAGGATGCAGGTGTCTATTTAATTCCGTGTGAGGCTCCAAATTGCCCTTCCTTTTATGTAGGGGTGACCGGAAGGTCATTAAATAAACGTATTTATGAACATAGGAGAAATATTCGTAAAGCAACCAATGCTTCTAGTATTTTTAACCATGTGAAAAACACTAATCATGCAATAGATTTCTATAGTGACCAAATAATTTACCATTGTAACGATTTTAATAATAAAAGAAAAATTATTGAATCCACATTAATCAAAGAAATTGCAAATTTCAGTTTGTCAGACGGGCAGGAAAAATGTAGTCCCTATGTCATAAACCTAATTCTAAAGGATATTATAAATTACCTAAAACTAACGCCTCCAGATTAATGTCAGTTCCCTATTATTATATATTCCAGTATTTCAGTTTTACTCTGTAGATTTCTCTTTGTTAACGGCTGTAGATGATATGGGAAATGATATATCGAAACTAGTCCCGTTATATTAAACTTTATGCTCCAAAACAGGGTTGTTTATTGTACATTTAACCGACTCGTTATTAAGTGAAACAGTGCATATATATATATATATATTTATATATATATATATGGCGAATCTATTGGGTAATGCGTAAACATGGAGTCCCTAATATTTGTTTTTCTCCCATCTCTCTCTTGAGAGGGTAACTAGATTAAAAAATATGTCAGTATTTGAATTTTCGATGCTCAGGTGCCGTTGCCTGAAACCTTTCTACACCTGACACCTCTTTTATGATTCCTCCATGTAACTAATGCAACCTTTGGCGAAAATTAGGTTGTTGTAGGAATTTTAATTGAAATTTAAAATTAAAATCAATTAGAGCCTTTTTGGGGTGGATATATATATCTTTAGTATGTTCCTTGAGAGCAGAGTCCTGGAGAGCACTCAGCTCTGGTAAGTGGGGACGAAAATTCAGATCATAACTTTGGCATGGTAGCGCATATTACTTTTGCCAAACCTTTGGAATATAATCGTCTATTATTTAGTTATTTCCGGTTTCTTATATATATTTATGGAGTGAGAAATATGTATAATAGAGAAGCACATTTGAATTAAACGTAGTTGGTTTTCAACAATTACTAGGTGTACTCCATATATCAATAGTTTAAGAATTAATTTATCGTAAGAAGGAAACGCTTTACTTAAATATTGATGTTATTTTTACTGAACCTATTCACTGGGAGTGCAAGACAACACGACTTAGGGATGGTTCTAAGCCAGTAAGAATTAGGAAGGTAGAGACGTCAGAAAAAGCAAACCATTCATGTAAAAGCTTTTAGCCTAAGGACAAAATGGATAGTCGTTTAATCTAGGACTGAAAATGCTAGCTTTCGCCTGTAACTGAATCGCAGGCATCAGTCTTGTCCTTCGTGTCACTTACTGGTGACGCCTAGCATTTTTCTAGGCCTTGGTTTTCGGAAATGAGAAAGCCTAAATGAGCTGGAATTGTTGTAAAACCTTCATCCGAAAAAGAGGCAGGGAGTAAAGGTTAGACGGTGAACGCCGAATGTTGGCAAAATGAGGGGAAGAGGAAGAAAATTGCTAGGCCTAAAAGAGAAAAGAAAGGTGGAAGCTGTGAATGTGCAAAACATGAGTTCAAAGAGAAATTAAGCGAAAAATTTGACTGACAGATCCAAAATGCTCTAAAGTGAAACAAATGCACAAAGGCAAAATGGAGATGCATTAATAGTAGTAAAATAAATGAACTGCAGTTTGGTTAGTGTAATTAGAATGACTGATAGGGTTATGGGACTCCAGGTGTGCCTCGGTGAGATGGTTGCCTACGAGTATGGATAAAGCCTTCCATGTGGACAGTGAAGAGGATAAACAAGCACACTTAGTCGATTTACAGTCGAAAGTCTTATATGGAGCAGAGACGTAGCATAAATATATGGATGAAAAGTAGGCTGGCTGTAGCAGATATGAAGATCCTTTGTTGGATGTTTGCGCCTACGAAGATGGATAAGATTATAAATGAAAAATATTGAGCGACCATAAAGGTCGGGAAAATTTCCAAGTAAATACACAAAAGAAGACGGGTATGGTATGGGCACATCATTTAATGCCACCCCTATAAGAAATTCTACGGAATCCATGCATGCAAGATGCCCAAGCAGCACCAGCAAGCTTGGAAACTTAGTTACCCCGTTTTTATGCATAGGAATACGAAACAAATCTCGTTCAAAGTGACAACGACGATAAAAATAACTAACCAAATTAGACTAAAAACTTGAACAAGGTAATCTCAACCAAGAAGACTACAAAAGTAAAAAGAGGAAGAAAAAATAACAAGAATAAAGTGAGTAAGTACGAAAAACACAACAAACAAACATAAGAAACGATAACAAAAATAACCACATCAATCCAGAGCAGTACAATGAAAACAAAACTAAGAAGTTACTCAAAAAACATAGAAACTTAAGAAACCTTTTTAACAACAATAGACAAACACAACCAAGAACACGTCAAGAACATAAAAGAGAATACAAATAAACGAATTCAAAGGTTTGAATGCCAAACTTATACATATATTTGCATGTATGTTTTTACATGTAAACATATGAAATTACATTAAAACAACAAATAAAACATCAATCATACATACTCACATGAAAGAGATTAACCTGATCTCAAAGCCACTTTGCAATTCTTGCAACTATTATATTTCCTTCCTTTCACCACTATGCTTGTACACTACTATTTCTCATACTCACATACTCACCACTTTCCTACAATCAATTAATCAATGAGAAGAGACTAAAGTTATGTGGGAGAAAATAGAGAGATGGGAATGAAAGTGGTTGAGATAAAAGGTAGAAGGATACCGAGACAGAGAAAGATAGATATTATAGAGGTTAAAGTAAGGGAGAAAGACTTGAAGGAAGATAAATTGATGGACTGAGCAAAGTAAGAACGAGTGGCCATAAATGCCGACCACGAATTGAAGTGAGACAAGGTAAGAGATAAAAAAGGGGGGTTATACTATTTCTATTCCTACACCTTCATATATCTAAAATACACTAGTGATATTATATGCCATTTTTAAATACGAAAAACATTAAAGTTTGATGTAGCAAATCAGGGCGAATATTGCTTTTCTTGACAATTAATATCAAGTTTTATTTCTAAGAATTATCACCAACCATTCTTTGAGTGGTTTTAATACACGAGCAGGGATATGGATTCTAAAAACTGCAATATAAGTTTCACTGAATAATTTATCGCCAGTCATATGATATCAGCATATAATTAATCTGTTCATTTAGCCAAATTTCCTATAGCGATTAAGGATTCGATACCAATCTCTGCTTTTTAGATGCGCTGGGGCTCAGTTATGAATTGATTTGTAGTCTTCAATTGCCTAGTAAATGTTGTACACATAAAATCTATATATTTAAAAGTCTTAGTAACACCTATTAAAATGCTCAAACGCACATTCATATATGTATATATATATATATATATATATATATATATATATATATATATATATATATATATATATATATATATTTATTTATCAGTCTAGTGATATTTATTAATACATTACTTAATGAAAATACTTGTGGGTGGTTAGGATAAATCTCTCTCTATATAGGGGAAGTCCTTAAATGAGTGAGTATACTTTGCCTACTCTACAATATATATGGTCAGAGAGGAAACAGGCCTTAAATATTTGTCTATTTAATTTCAGTTTAGGTTTTGGAAGAGTTTCTATTATTTGTCATGCTGCTGAAAGCGCTATTTAATCTTATAAGTAATATAGTAGTATATTATATTTAGCTGCGATGGGCATACAATATTTATATTTTAAGGGAAGCTTTCAAATTCCACTGATATAATGTAAAATAGCTACATTAGGGCTAACACGATCAGATACCAATATATTATAAAAATAACTGCTAAAAATACAATATCTTTTATTTAAATGTCGTAAAAAGTCAATTTTACGCCATGTAAATCCATACAAATATGAAACAACATCGAGTACGATCTTGACCCTATCATAGCCAAATTTCTTGAAACTTTCTCAAATCACCAACTGTTAAATCATTTAACTGTATAGTTACCATGATTTTAAATGATTACTTCGTTAGTCTCATCGACTAATGACACGCCCACTTCTTATTTTCCTGCCTGAGCTCTCAAAACTTGTCTTCAATGAAATTTTATGTCATTTGGGTTAAGTCCACCAACCATTTCTTTGACTAAATAGGGACTGATACATGGTTGTCAGTCATTGAATACCTTAAAGCTTGAATGCATAATTAAGCTCCATTATTTGTTCACATGCAGCTTTATGCAACGCTTCGATTTCAAGAAGAAAAGTCTTCATTATCTGAATAACAATTATTGTTCTAAAAGCTCTAAGAATAATTAATTCTTTTTCAAATAAATACCTTTTCCATAATTGAAAAGTGATGCGATTGTATTGTACGTTTTTTTTTCATTTTTTCGCCTTTATTTTGTAAGTTAGGCAAGGTTTCGTAAAAATTCCTTTTTTATTGTTTGCCTATGTTCACATTTCTGTTTGTTTAGAATAATCATTTTGCTAACTTTAAATTTACTTTGGATTTACAATTTATAATCATTCAAAATTATATCCTTGTAATTTTAAAAGTTTTTTCAAAATAGCGATTTTATTGACTACTTCTATAAAACTATTTTTCTTTATTTGATGAATTGCCATTGGCTATTGCATGAATGATACTATGAATTTGTTCGAAAATTTGCCTTAAAGTTTGAGAGAAATTTTGAGACCTTCCTGAGAAAAAAATGTGTTTTTTCTCTTTTTCGAGGCATTTCAATATTTTCCCCAGATAATTAACACTCAAACTTTTAATTCGAATAAATTTAATATTCAACCTGAAAAAATTACAACTGTTGTATACTTATTTCAATATTTGCTGTTCATATGTAATATCTGTTTGTTATGTGCTATTTCTAAACACATTCTCTTCATTAAAAAAAATTTCTGCAAATATGAAATTTCCCTCCGATATCAATAATTCAAATTATCAATGTTACCAGTTAATATCAGTCCACTTTCTTCAGGTAGTGAGGATAATATTAAAGAGCAAGTGTTCCCCTGTCCTTGATTCACATTACTAGATATTAAATTAATACTTAAAGAGCAAGAGGAATTAAATTAAAGACCTGTGAATCATTATTGATAGTATAGATGATTGATCACATCTCTATCTTCAAATTATTTTAATGATCCCGTCATATCCAGAGGGAGTAATAAGCTGTATATGCATAGTTTTGGAATTATGGCAGACGAAGGTGGATATCTTGATACTAGGTATAGGCCTAATCTCTCTCTATCATTTCACCTTTATGCCGATAAAAACCAAGTCTCCCCCCCTTTTCACTCTCTCTTTCTCTCGCCAACCACGTTTAAAGTCTCATAGAAATCGTTTAAGCGCGTACGACATCATTGTTGAATGGCTCTCGGCCATTTTTACAAACTTATTTATAATCAAATTGAGGTGGGATTGATGCGTACTCGTTCGGATTTGACTTCCCTTAAATATTATGGCTTCTTTCATAAACCTTACATTCGTCTTGGTTACCTTCAAGATACTATTGAAAATATGGCGTCACTATCTACCTCTCAGCGATCATGTCGCTTTGTACAAGTCCTTCTTCTGCTCTCACTTTTTCTTATGGAAAATAATGCTAACTAGATCACTCTGTACCCTTTGGTTATCATCCATCTTGAAAGGTAACTCACTAGATCCAGCTTCCCTACGTTTCCCTCCCTCCAACTCGTTCAAAACTTTGTAGTACCCGTATTTCACTGCCTGAGCTGTTTCTCTCGCAAACTTCCATGAAACCCCTGCATGCTTGCCCCACCATTAATCGCATCAATGTTTTCCTCTATAACTACAAAATCTTAAATACCCCAACTCACTCTTACTTACATCTCTCTTTCAATGAACTTACAACCGTCTATGGAAGCCCTGGTTGTTGGGTCTCTTCTCTTACTTCATGTTCCTCGTAGTCATCTGGGAGCTCGTGGTTTCTTTACATTTGCTCCTACTGTGTGGAATATTCTGCTTACTGCTAATACTTTCTAAACCTTCGTTAGTGCCTTCAAGAAGGCCTCTCCGATAGTATCTCAAGGTCTTTCATCAAAAATCTGCTTCTTGACGAAACAAGGGGAGGTTCAAAAGTAATGTGGGGCCTCTCGGGCTTTTACGACCCAAGTAATCCACTTTTTCCTATCTTCCGGTCACACACCTTTTATACATTTTTACACCCCTTAACTTCACTAAATTTCTGAAGTTGTTTTTAAATATGGGTTAGATTAACTTTCGTTAGTTACCTTGTGCCTATATAAATCAAAGATTATTTGATTCACTGTATTAAGTATCAAAATTCTGCCTCATCTGCTTTTCACGACCTCTTACTCTCGAGGATAATCTTCCTCTCTTGTAGATTGGTATCAATGCGGAGACATCAGTACAGTTACCATTATCCTCAATTTGCGCTATTTATCTATAATCTAGACGTTCCTTTAAACCATGGATCAGGGTACTCAACCATTTCCCCAAAGTTAGCAAATTAAATGCATTTCTGAAAGAGGCTACGGCAATATCAAATAGGCGTCAAGGCAGCAGACCATCAAGAATCGATATGAAGCGATAGCGCATTCTGTTTTGGTTACCGGAAGATTTTTCCAGCCCCACCTGCCACTAGTCCCTCTCACTACTAGGAATATGGACTTGCACCATAATTTAATTACCCTAGTCCACTTTCTGTAGCAACTAAGACTTTAAGCTGAACCTCTGGGTGATGCTTCCTGTTAATGAATGTTTTTTGTTGTTGTTCTTTTTTATGTAATTGCCGTTTGGGAGGATTATTTTATTCTTAAATTGTGAATTTCCTTTCGTCTAATCACTGTTCTTCGTAGGGAGAGGATTTCTTTAATATGTCGTCCTATTCCTAATATTTATGACTAATGTGATAGGGCATGTTATTCTATGCGATTCTTTACCTTTATCATTAATCATTCGTTTCTATTTATTCAGGATTTTTTTATTAATCCGCGTATCCAATAATGAAGATTATCCTCGTTTGTTACTTTCAGTTTCCTTCCATTAAATTTTGATTTCTTAGTCCATTTCAAGCTTCTTCTCCAGAAAGACTATTAAGGCTTAATTTTTACTTCTTTGATTCCTTCAACATTAGATTAACAGAGCTCAACTTATAAACTCACCATCGTTTACATTCGAGTATATAGGCTCATTTAAACCTCACAAATTCTCATCTAAATTCCTTAAACCTTCCTTTAATTACTTCAGCAGCGAATTTGCATAATCAAATGTCCTCCTCGGCAATATTCTTCATAAATTAATGACAACATGCCTCTAATCCTAATCCACCCTGACAAAATAACGAGATATATATATGAAAGATATGGGAATCACGATTAAGAAGCAGAATTATATTCTCCTAAGATGAAAAATCTTAGGACAATATAATTCTTTATCTTAATCGTGATTTTCATCTTTTTCATATATATCTCGTTATTCTGTCAGGGTGGATTAATTTTCTCATTCTTACATACGATTCTCCGATTAATTATTAATATCATCCAAATTTCTCTTTAGTAATTATATTTCTACTATTTATCAACCAGCGATAAACTTTCCCTAAATTTCCTCTTCCCTTTGGGAAAAATATCACTGGCTTCTTTCCTTAGGAAATCATTAAATTATTTTATAAGCTAATTGTTCAACAATCAATACGATTGTATAAAATGTCATAAAATATGAATTATCTGTGTAATTTACTTTATTGTTTACGTAATATATGGTGTTACTTAAATGTAAAAGACTACTGCCCTAACTTATATCTATTAACAATACTAGCTTCTATAACATAAAACAGTATTTTTTTCATTCGGAAGACAACTTCAATTTCCCAGAATAAATATTTTTGTATGGGGGTGCTATATAATTTATTAATGATATCCAACACTTAGTTTATTAAATATACCTCATGTCCTAACTAAACCTACTGACGAAGCGCTACGAGTGATGACAAAGATTGAATCGTACAAATATCATAAACTACGAGGATTATTAACATTAATATATCAAATTTAGCCATCATTTTAAAATTATTTTATTTTGCCATATTAATGAACACCAAATATCCTGGTTAAAAAAGCTGCCTCTAGAATTTAAGAGATGTTATTTATAGAAGGGTTATTGATATTTTGATTTTGTTAACACTTTGACTCAACTAAGAAAATGAGACTAACGTTGTATGTGAAGGACAATATTACATTTGATCCTGAAGTAGATTTCGCAGCAAAATTAGATGAGTAGTTTAGATGTGAATCAAGTTCCCATTTTAAAATCAAAGTAGAGTTGTTCAGCGACGTATTCTTAGGCAAGATTTGATCGATTCGGCCAAAGAGTCACACCTGTAGAAGAAAGAGAAAAATTATTTATATGAAGGAATTTAAGAGAAAGTTGGCTATATAAATTAATTCTATCCTGCCCAGTATTTGTTTTTTTTGACAGTCGCTGAGATACACAGAGCCATTTTATAGCTTTTCCATTCTTAGTCTTTTAATAATTTAATTAATCAGTTTTCTCATTTAAATTAATGTTTTTTTCCAATTGTATTAAATTTATTTAAAACTTACATAGGTTTATAAATAACTATAGGTATCGAATTTGTTATTTCCAAAATAAACTTAGAAAGAGATGAAAAATCTTATCATATTTTTTTCTAGGTATTGGTGTGAATAAAATGTTTAAAATTTATACCCATTTATTTAATCGTAAGTAGCACTATTAAATTATTGATGGATAGATGTACATATTAAATTGACCCCTAAAGATAAATTTCCATCCAGATATCTCTTAGCCAATTAAAAGTACATATATGCAAATAGCCATTAACAACCACCTTGGCTTAGCTGGAAGGAGTAGTAGAAACAATATGTGGACGTTCGTAAACTGGTAACTAGACATTTCAGGGCATTTGGAATGAGGTTGCCATTAGTCTGTTCCAATCTGCTCTTCACTATACACTGATTCCTATTCCTTCAGACTCTCATCATAGTCAATCTCTTAGCCTGAAAGAATAGAGTCGTACAGTCATGTATGGAGCAGAGTAAAGGTGGCTAACCATTCCTAAAGTACCCTACTACCATCATTGCGTGCATTACATTTAAACCCACGCTGCCCTAATCAATAAAGTTTAAATACCCACTTGCTTTTATTCTCGAACCCACACTAAGCTCGCATCCTAGGAATACATTTCTTCGTGGGATATGAGATAAATATGAAAAGCATGTCAACAAATTGTCCCACAGTAACATTTATGTGCTTAAGGCGTTTTTCTGAGAGGTAAATGCCAACAATTTACAAGTGAGCTTTCCTTTCGGATGGAAAGTGAGTGGTTTAGATTTTATTTTCGAAGATGGTCCATTTACTATATTTTCCTGTCCTGGCTCCTATAATGAGCTTGCTATACTTATTATGAGTCATTGGATCAATAAATGTTTGTATCTTGATCAGTGGAGTATAAGGAAAATATAGAAGATTAACATAATCATTAAAAAGTGGTAAACAATGTTCTAAAATCAACTCTCCTGGAACTTGTTGATGAAGATCCCAAATGCGAGAATCGTAGTGACACATTTCAGCTTTTTATCTAAATGGAATAAACTTTCCTCATAATAATCAGAAATAGAATAAGTTATAAGAACCCAGGTCTGTTGGAGACCACTAATCCCCTGTGTTGAGTTCTTAACTCAGTGGAACTAAGGTACTAGGGAGATATAGACCAATTACACAGCGAGATAAGACACAAAATATCACACAAAGATAGCCAAGATATCAATAGCCTCAAGTGCCTCTATTTGATGAGTTTTAATCAGACTTTGATGTTTCACTAAAATTCCGCTTCCTTAAATCGCGGAAAGATAAAATAATGCTTGAAATTTTTCAACTTTGTTCCACAAGTTTGAGAAAATAAAATGATTTTTTTCCAAATGAGTTAATTGAACGATTGAACGTTTAAGTAAACCAAAGTTTTAAAATCCCAAAGTGTTTTGATGAACTTAATATAAAAGTTTTTCTTAATTATCCATTATAAACAAAGGAAGTGGGAGATGAAATATTTTGCAAAACAATTTTTGCAGATAACTTTGTAAGTCTTCGGGGTGGTTTCCTCTTAATGGATGTAAACACACACTGTATGGTTTGAAGAGACTTTGGCAAAGCGATTCTAAGAGCGGAAATAGTGAAATCAGATTTCTTTTTTCGTTTTTACCTCTTCATAAAACTAATTAGCTACATGCGTAGTATGCAATGTTACTCTTGTATTTATATGATATCATGCCTGTTTCTATAAAGATCCAGTACCAATGTCAAAGGGAATCACATATCAACGTAAATTCCGAAACACGGATTGACGAAACATGATCTGCTGCTGTAGAATAACAAGAATCAGGTTATTATTCTGCTCCTAACCATGACTAGTATCGTTAAATAGAAAATGTTTGTTTTTAAATATTGACATGTAGATCAATAAAGAAAGCATTAAATAACGGAGTAAGGGTTGAAGTAGGAGGAAGAATAGTTAGGAAGTTGAGGAGGAGAGGACAAATTCCGAGAGAAACGAATAAAGATTCACAAAAATAAACTAAATGGCCAACATATAGCAAAATAAAACAAACAAACAAACAAGAAACGAACTTTAAGAGCAGGACAATGATGTACAAAGAATGGTAGGACTAACATAATAAATTCGATTCAATGCTACCGTCAGAATAACATAGGCAACATTTGGTCAAAGAAATCCTGGTAAAGTCAAATATCCAATTAATGTAGTCAAAGTTTTGTGCTCTAAGCATTTATGTAAATACATAGTCACAGTTAGCCAGCAAAGCCTACTTATTTCACTCAAAGGCCACTCCCATTCTGTACTAATATGCTAGTAGTCCACATCCCTTCGTAATCGTTCTACGAAACGATTTCTATCTTAGATGTATGAAATAAAAAATAAAATCTAGTGATGTCTCTTATTTTGTTTTTAAATTATGTACTGCTTATGGAAGGGAAACTTATGATAAGATCTAAAAAAGTGGTTTTCAACCAGCGGTCGTGGCAATTTATCGGGGGACAGAGAAATTTTTAAAGATTTGCGAGGCCATATTTGAATAAATTTACGATATGTTTTGAGTTTTATTTTTTAATTACTTAAATTTGAGTATTGAATTATTATAGTAATAAGATAATTAGCTCAAATGAATTGATATTTCATCTTCAATGCTTATGGTGGAAAGGTTGAAAAGTTTTACTTCTGGCAACAACTTTTATTGCAGTTAGTGCGCATAGCGCGATTAGTGCCGATAGTGCGTATGGTATTGAAATTATATGTATATTTAAATTTAAACTTTAAATATAATCATCAAAGATAAATAATATTTAAGCAGCATTAGTCATAGATTTAGATATAATGTTAGATTAATTCATTACAATCAAATGTAAGTTAAATTACGTTGAAATGGGATCAGAAATCAGAATCACTTAAAAGTGGGAGGAACTAATTATTAAGTTTTTACTCATATTTATTAAGTTTAAAGTAAATACAAATTTTGGGCCGCAATTCAAAGTAACTAAACTTACGACGAGGTAGTAATAATAAGCTTTCCAATATCAAATTCTTATTTTAAAACAGAGTATTAGCGATTATCCGGTGTAGTTTACCAAAATGGTAATAAATTTTGGAAAGTGATAAAAAGAATATATAAGATTTGGGGTAACGAAAAGAAAATAAATGGTATACATATTCCTATAATTAATACCCTAGGAAACACATTACAATCAAATTTATTATATTCATTATGATTAGAGGTTAATTATAATTAACAAATATAAGTTTTCATTAATTGTTAGGTGACTTATTAATTTGTTGACTAATTTGTTTTTGTTATAGAACCTGTGGTGCGCACAATATGTGCACACATAAACCCATGAAGTAGTAATGCATGCACTGAACCAATGTAAATAAATTTATGTGTGTGAAACGAAACAAAAAGAAACTCAAATGAAACATTGTAACATATATCAGGATATTTTAGAACCATTCCCATTTTTATTCCCGAAAAGACTAAAGTCGCGGTGAAAAGGTAAACTGGGAAAGGGACTAATTATTCTGTGGTTACAAAAGGGAACCTTAAAAGGGCTTAGCTCTATTGTAAGGACACTCGGTAAACATCAAGTTACAACCACAATATTATATTTTCATTTTTTTAAGGAAGAGGAAATAAAGCGTCTGACCAAATTTTATCGTTTCAGTATATTTTCTCACGAGAGAAAAGGTTTTTAAAAGTGTTGTATATATATATATATATATATATATGTGTGTGTGTGTGTGTGTGTTTGTAAATGTGTCTAAGTATAAAGCGAGCAAATTGAAGAGAAGAAAGATCATTCGAGAGAAATCATTTCGAGGAGCAGTTTCACATATCGATTGCAGGTCCTACGAATCAAGTCATTTACTTCACATTAGGAGATAGCATTTACGCAACTGAAATACAAATTTGTACTGACAGAGAGTAAAAATGTGAGAAGTGGTTTGAGGTTAAAGTTTCATAAATGGCCTGACGTGAAGATATAGATAAGAAATAAAACCAGAGTTGTCTCTAACTTGACGGTGACTTTACTGTAATAACCAGGACAAATAGGGCTGAAAGGGCTGCTACACTCAATGGTGCTCTGGTTAAAAGTCAATACAGGAGAAGAGGCTTTGCAAGCTTGGCTGAAGTGAAGTAGGGCAATGGTTGATTCGATGCCGGATCCTTTATTGAGGGGCATAGTGGCAAATGACTATAAAATATTACGCAGGGGTAGTTTAATCACGTTCAAGCCTTGATTCCTGCGGATAAGGAAAACTAATGCAGTATTGAAATAGTGAACTGGAAAGTATCAAGGTGCATTACATGGAAACTTTTTAAAGTAAACTCACTCAGGGTGTAGTTTAACAGTGATCATGCAAAATATGATCCATTACACTGAAATTTCAGGTATTTTTCAATTTAAGCGGCACATATCTCATGGAAAGAGGGCTACCTCAATCTCTAAGTAGCAGCAATTTGCTTAAATTTAAGTGAAGAGGAAGGTCAATAGTATAATAGCGATTAAGACTTTCTTTGACTAAATAACAGATTATCCTCTAAAGATTTATTTAATAAATGGATTTTATTAAAAAATTCCAATAATTTTAGTGTAATATAAATAAATAATTATATGTATAGTAGGAATATGAAGACATATGCGAGGGTTACGAACATTTAATTTTCCAGAAGTTTCGGTCATTAACGATGACCATCATCAGCGAATTCTAAATAGACAGAATTATTTTTATAAGAATAACTAAACACAGCAATAAAAACAAAACAGAACAGGAGTCGAAAATGATAACCGAAAGCAAGAAGTTAAAATTAAATATATAATCCTAAACCGTTGAAAGCAAATGGGTTAAAAAATGACTAAATTAAATAATAATCCCACGAGTTAAAATTATGCATAATAAACCTGAATTAAACTCCTATTGGAATACCAGAATTATAAATTATAGCAATAAAGTCGAAAACAAGGGATGAAGAAATCGATTAATAAGACTGACAAAAAAAAATTAAATAATCCAATGAGCAGAAAATTTGAACGTGAATCAAGTCTTAAGCGGAATTCTAAGAAATTGACTATAAACCAGAGCAAGAAAGAATTATAAGGACAGGGCACTTATCGAAAATAAGTTAGATCAGAGGGTATGTAATCGAAGCGGATATTAATAGATGGAGCGAAGCAAGTAATTGAATAAAGTTAAATTTTTAAGTGATTGAACATTAAATAAATTAGGGTAGACTAAGGCACGAAAGTTTAAATATTAAATAATCAATAATGAATAGGCCAAAGAGAACAACTAAGACATTAAATTAAGGAAAAGTATTTTGTAAACTAGATCATTTGGATACAAATGAGACAAACTAAAATAAAAAGAAAAATTTCTCTGCACGAGTACTAACCTTATTTCGGTGTAACTGGGAGTATCAACTGATATTACACGGACAGAATTAGGCAGACAGAAAACTATTAAGGTGGATGTGGTTGGTTGTAAGTTTGTCTATATAGTGAGTAATAAAAGGGATAATGAATAATCAGTGAGTTCCGGGTTTATTCTAACTGTGGTTTCTTTCCTCCTTTTACCTTACGTTAATGTACTTTTTGTATATATATATATATATATATATATATATATATATATATATATATATATATATATATATATATATATATATATATATATATATATATATATATATTGTGATAGAACGGTTTGAGGCCGCTTAATTTCAACCACTATCACATGTTATTTAAAACCACGATGCTACCCACGTGCATCTTCGCTTTGAAGCCTGGGACCTTATTGCAGTAACCCGAGTCAATGTTTAAACAAGGAGGTTTATCTTCCACGGTCGCATCATGCGTCGACCTCGCCAGATTGAGTTAGGCTTATGGGCAGATAAGGCATTGTTCTCAGGCTCGGCTGTGCATTCCTTTGAAGCCCCCACTCCATTGTCCCCCCACGCCAAGGGGTGTCCCGACTATTTATTTGGAAACTTTACCACTAAGATCAGATTGGAGATCCAGATTTTCGTCGCGAAACATCACTACGACCCACTCTCACCTTGTGCGCCAAGGCACCTCGACCTCGAGATTCACCATCACTTGTCCAGAAAGAGGATAATATCCCTTAAGTGCCAAGGTTTGAGCCTTTGTGACGCCAAGTCCACAAGGCTTCCCCTGTTGTTAAGAAAGAGAACAACGTTAGAACAGCCATTTTTCGTTTGAGCCCGTTGTCAAGAGACGGTTATCACCCTCCCCCCCGCTGTTGTTCAGAAGAGAACAACGTAGAACAGCCATTGTTCGTTTGAGCCCGTTCACCAAGAAACGGTCCTCACCCTTCCCCTGTTGTTCAGAAAGAGAACAACGTTAGAACAGCCATTGTTCGTTCGAGCCCGTTGACAAGAAACGGTTCTCACCCCCCCCCCAGTTGTTTAGAAGAGAACAACGTAGAACAGCTATTGTTCGTTTGAGCCCGTTCGCCAAGAAACGTTTCTCACCCTTTCCCCTTGTTGTTCAGAAAAGAACAACATTAGATCAGCCAATGTTCTCGAGCCGTACACGAGAGACGGTTCTCACCCCCCCATGTTGTTCAGAAGAGAACAACGTAGAACAGCCATTGTTCTTCAAGCCGTTCGTCAAGAAACGGTTCTCATTCCCAAGACGCCACTGCAGGATCATTTAATTCCCCTCCTTCGGCTGGAACTCGCCAGCAGGCCTAAAATTCCTTAACGTCGCCTTCCTCTGCACAACAAGTATAATTACGTAAGCCGAACGTTACCTTTGAGTATTTAACCCTTTTGCAAACTCTATCCTGTGCTTTAAATGGTTTAGCCAACCATCTCATCCCTCTAATTTATATTTGTTTTACCTTTTTAAATCTCTTAATCCCCGGTTTAGCTCGATTTCTCACGACCCTTTCCAATTCTCTGTTTATGTCAATATTTTCCGTTCTGTGTGTTGTTGATAGTTATTATTAATAAAACTCTATTTTATCTAATGATAGCAACATTATTATCCATTGAGCTCAGTTCCACTTCCTAAGCATATCGAAGATACATAATATCGGCCAGCCAGACATCCACGCACTCTAAAGATAATTAAATAAATTCCCTCAACGAATACTTATATATGGTATATCGTCGAGAGTCCATTCTATGACATATATATATATATATATATATATCCAGAAAGGTTATGTACAGTGAAAAATGCTTAAGTAAATTTTAATAAAAGCTAAGTTATATCTACAAGACTACAGTAGTATCTCCTACACTAATTCTAGAAATATCTCCTAATAGCCTGAACACTCTTATATACAGATCACATGACATTTTGCGTAAGCAGTTGAAGTGCTTTATATAAAAGGTATCCGTAGTGCACGAGGTGAAGGAATACTATCACTCGCCCTGCGTTGATTACTCCAATTGGTTTCAGAACTTTCATTGTGAGAAATGTGATGACATCGTTGATGTAACCATACTGCACTTATGATACATGGTTTCATCTTTGCCGATACATGAGCGGCCACAATACTTATCTATAGAGCACTGAATACCCTAATGTGGGAGAGTTGAAAACAGCAATTACCCAACGCCCCGAACAGATCCCTCCGGCCAACATCCAGAATTAGTTTGATAATATACAGTGACGTCGGCAGACTTAACTTCAGGGAGTTAGGGAAATTCCCAACATTTAAAGTAAGTGAAACTGCAAGATAGTAACTAAATTCACTTTAAAACTTTACTTAAGCCTTCTCCAACAGCACGATAACTTGTTCAAAGATTTAAACAAGTTGGAAATAACGAAGAGAGAAAGCATATTATCCAGCGAAAAAGTGCTTCAAGCTGTTGGGCACAAATTGTAGAGAGGTTATCAACATGACTTTTGAGAGATTCCTAACAATATAAGGTGACCACCAGGCTTTTCTACTCTATTTGAAAAAGTAAATATATAGGAGTCTGATTGGTTTGCAGTGGGCTACAGTTTCATAAGTCCCCACCAGTAGTACCTTTGCTTTGTCATGCATAAAATTCACAGAATTCCCTTGTCATTAAGTAATTACGTTATAAGCAAACTTCAGCAAACAAAAGTAGTGGAAAGAAGGGATAAAAATTCTTATTATTGCTCAAGAAAAGAAATAATAAACTAAGACGAGACACGAATACCAAGAAGGAGAAGATAGATAAGAAATGACAGCAGACCTAGTGCCAAGAGCCTCTGCCGAGAGAAATATATCATTTGCAATCTAAAAAGATTGATAAGATCATGAAAGATACGACTGGAACTTTTTATCGTAGTCTCAGAATCATACAAGTATGTGTGTGGGAGCATGAAACTCAATACGCCGTTATCACACAGAATTTTCCGGGTTGAGAGGGATCAGAGCAGCTATATTAAACCCTTTGGCTGCTCTTGGTATCTATATAGTCTCTCTCAGAAACAGCTGTTAAGAGCTCCCGATCCAAAAAGGTTTCGGCCTTCTCTTTTTCTCTATAATAAATCGATCTACGTAATATTCGGCCAATTCCTCTCTATAACAACAAACGATATGTTGACATCTTTTAAATAGTAATATTTTATCTTTCCTCCGTTATTTACCCCCAAAATGTCGCGACTTGATAAACGACAATTTTGCAAATCCGATTTAAATGCCGAAAGTATCATGGAAACGAGTCATTTTCCTGAGAATGTAGAGTCTCACGATCTAAGTAGCCTATCGAGTGACGATGAATGGACTTCAAGTTTATCATTAGAAAGTTCTGACATCGATTTTGATAATTTAGATGAAAAGAATAGGTCAAATTCAAGTGAGACAGAAGAGTCATAAGAACGGCCTCGAAAACGAACACGTCAAGAGCCTGGCAACAATTGACACATGTTGGCATGGGAATGGCTTTCAAGGGCAAATTTTGTACCTGCCTGCAAGCGTTCGATTCCACGCATTCAGGTTTGACCACGGCATTCTCCTTCGGAGAAAATACAAACGGAATTGATTATTTAGAACAATATATTCATAATTTTTAATAGATCTCACTCTCAAGGAAAGCAATAGTTACTATAAATATATTAAAGAAAATTTTACTTACAAACCAAATAGTCGCCTATCCAATTTTAAGGAAACGAACGCAGATGGAATTTGAGTATTTCTCTGCATAATATTTTTTATGAGACATAATAAGCAAAACAAAATAAACGATTATTGGTCAAAGAATGACATTTATTAACTAAAGATGTTCGGAAGATTGATGGGGGAGGGATCGCTTCCTTCAGATATTAGGATTGTTGAATTTTAATGACAACACTAGAAAAAAATAGGAAAATTAAAAAAAAATAAAGCTGCACTTGATCTCGTGAAAAATAATTTCAAGAAAAAATTCACTTCATTTCAAGATCTGCATAGATCTTCTTCTAAGGCGAGGGAGACTGCATTTTTGCCAATACATCCGATCTAAAAGTCATAAATTTGGAATAAAAGTATTTGCGTTGTGTGATTGCACACCAGGTTATGTACTAGATATATTTATTTATATCGGAAAGGGGACTGAAATTGTTATTGAGCCCCCTTTAGACATTAGTGGAACAACTGGTACACTAGCCCTGCTTGTGTTGATAACTGATTCAAGAAAGAGACAAGCACTTGTGAAACAGTTCGCCAAAATAGAAAATATAAGCCTAAATTTAAAACAACTAAAGAAATGTGAATTGTCACTTGCACACTGCAATAACATTCTCTGTATAAAATGCTGTGATAAAAGGAGGGTGCATGTTCTTACAATAGTACATGATGAAAAAAAGTGTGATACTGGTAAAAAAGATAAAGATGGAAATGTTGTATGGAAACAAAGCTGTAATTGAATATAATAAAAAGATGCATCTTGTAGATAACAGTAATGTGTTATTGAGTGGAGTTGAATACGTGAGACAATCTGTTAGGTAGTAAGTTTTTTTTCATCTATTAGACTCATCGATGCTCACTGCCTATTTTATGTATAAGTATTGGGGAAGTGTCGATAGGTCACTTCATGACTTCTCAAAGGCTGTTGTAACACAGATGATGGAAAAATATCCTAAATATATTCGGAGACCAAATGGGCAAATAGGTAATAAATGACTGCGTCTCATTGAGAGGCATTTTATGAAGCCTATAAAATCAAGGAGATGTCACGTTTGTTCTCACACAAAAAGGGGAAGAGAAAACTCAGCGAACAAATTTTATTGGTGAAGAATGCGAAGTTCATCTGTGTGTTTATCCTCGTTTTAACAAACATCACAGTGAGAAAAAAATTTTAAAATTTTAAATTTAATAAAATATCTGTCCATAATATAATTAGATTTTTGTTATAATTTTTCAATTTTCCTTGGAATAACGAGTAATTTACTTTTTTTAATAGTCACCGTTCAAAGGGCCAGAGAAAATGGTTTGAAACCAGGCCTAGGATTATAACGAGATTTCTAAGTTTGCGCATTCCATGGGTGTTCGAACATGTAGCTGAATTTTTTAGGCGTTTATCTAATGAATAAAAGTTTGAACCAGGCAACTATTTTTTATTATTAAATTATGTAATTACAATATTTAACTATTTTAATAAGGGAGAAAGAAGAGAATAGAGAATGCCCTTTTACGCCTGGCAGGGAGGACGCAGAAATATTCGCCAAAAATTATATGAGCGCTTTTGTTCAAACTGTTTAGTCTAGAAATTGGGGGAAAGTATCAATCTAATCAGAAAGCCAAAATGAATGGTGTCAATAGAATTTTGAGTAGAACATAATTCAATTAATTATTTAAAAAACCTCTAGCACTGAGAATTAAGCATTGAATTACAACCGACGCAGTCAAAGTGTTAATTTGGAGTACTTTATCAACTTCTTCCCTCAGTTTGATAACGCCGTCCCGCTCTAAGGCTCAGCAGCGGTGTTCATCTTCCCGTATTTGAGGGTAGAAGGGAATCTCGCTTATTTCCTTTTCGCTTCGTTGATGCTCCGAAATCATCAAGGTCCATGTTTGCTTAAGTCGCCTAAAATATACCTTTGGACGCCTTGCTGCGCACAACCTTCTGGCGACCATAGCTGTGGCTTCTATTTAAGGTGACGGCTGCAAAGCCTCAGCAGATAGAGAGAGCCCGAGCTTCTTGCCGTCCAGATCCGAGTATTTATCGCCTGTGAAGTGGTCCCCTCGCCCTTGTGATCTCGTCAACAGATGGTCTTGGCGTAATCCGCCCTGATAAGAGGAAGCGTACATAAACCCCGTTTACACCTCGGGAGATGGTCCTAGGTTTCTCTCTTCTCAGGACATTGGTTAAGACTTCCTTCCATCCCGCAGACGAATCTCGATTTGTGATTACTTCTCCCTAGAACCGAGATAATCTCAAGCCCCTTCGGAGACTCTCTGGACGGCTTCGTATCGAGACCCCATCAACGAAGACCTGATAATTGGTCTTCCATCTTCCCAGAGCATCCATCAGAGGTTACCAGGAGTCATTTTCTCGTAAATCCCACCTCTCCGTTCTCAGTCCCATGGAGAATTCCCCCATTTTGTGTAACGCTAATAGACTTGCTAAGTCTTTCCTTTAATCCAACTTATTGGATCACATATATTTTGCCCGGACCTAGTTTCCTATATTTTTGCCCGTAATAATATTCTTTGTTCGTGCTAATTATTATTTAGATTTTCATATTTATTTGTTCCTTTGTTTTAATTATTATTTGTATTAAAGTTTATTTTTGTAGAGGTGTTTATCTTTCGAATAACCTTTAAGACGAACCTAGCAGACGTATTTCCATTCAAAGAGCCAACCTTAATAATATTGCACTGTAGTTGAAAGGTATTTACCATCCCCCAACTCATTTGTACCCAAGCCCAGGGCCGAAAGTGCCCGCCTGGCTTACAGACGTTTGTACCTTTTTGAGACTTTAGGGTCACACGCCTTCGTCCGTCGACAATGTGGTAGAACTATTTCAGTGCTATGTCGTACCATAAACATGACATAAAATCTCAGTAGCATTAGAAGAGGGCAGTTGTCTATTAGCTGATCACATAAGTAAGGCGGCGTTTTTTATTTATATTGTTGTAAGGACAGGTAGTCCTTCCTAACCTTGATTACTTTCCCTCGACGTGGGGAGAAGGAGGCGCCAAAATTTATGGAAGTTTCTCCCTTCCGAAATGCGTGTAGATTAAAGACGAGTGCAAATTCTAATATTGGCCGACTAGGATACTATTTTAGCAGGCTGCGGGTGGTTATAGGATATAAACAAATAATCAATAATTAACTTTAATATTATACAAACAACAAATGAGATTAACAAGAATGATACACTTTAACTATTGCATTATTCGTCCGGAAAAGGAAAATTGAAATGAATTTACAAGTAATGATATTATCTGAGCCGTACGAGGCACAATAATTACCTAAGAGGGATCGGGAGGAGACTTCGACTGAGAATTGCGGTCGGAGAGCATCACGCCTCTTTGACGATGAAAAAGAAAATGTAATGGCCTACGATTTTTTGAAGATCTCGAGTATTCACTCGGGGGAGTATTCTTCCCGGAGAGCGGAGCCCTTAAGAGGTCGCTCGAGAAATTGCGCGTCTTCGCGTCGTCATTGAATGATTCAAATGACTTTTCAAGATGCTGCGTGAGTACTGTGTGAGTACTACGTGAGCACTGCGTGAATCTTGCTTGCTTGAAAGCGGCGTGGATACAACTCGTATCCTGAATGCTATGAAAATACTCAATGATCATTACAGGGTTGCTGAATATATACGACTCTGCTGGAAGCTCTTTTGTTTGTTGACGGAAGCGATTGCGACTTTGTTTCAAAAACACGGCGGCCATGGTTTTAGCTTCATATCGCTAATGGTGTCCCGGTTCCACTCTGGCTTCGATATCGCTCCGAAAGTTTACCGAAGGGTTCCGATAGAATGTTCTTCGTCCATGAGATACTTCTTTTCTCCTTATCTGCGCGACTCGCATCCTCTCTCCCTTATTCTTTCTCTCTCTCTCTCTCTCTCTCTCTCTCTCTCTCTGACATTTATCATTATTTTATTTAACGAAGAAAAACATCTCAGAAGTTATTTTTATTTACATAAATCTTTATTAATTTCATAAGCTATAGAATTTCTACCAGGTCTCCATCTTTCTACTAAATTTTCCAGATCATATTTTTTCCAAAATTGTTTGAATTTAACTTTAAAATGTTTTCAAAGATGTTCAGAACTCTTCTGATGTTGACATATTCATTTTCTTCAGGTGATTATCTAAACTACTAGAACATAAAAAGTCATATGAGTATGGAAGAGGTCTCATTACTTCCCAATAAATTTTCTAAGCTTTTTCCGTGTATTTATTATGACATGATGGAATAGCATTCTTCTTTTATTCACTTATGTGGATCTTTTTCTTCTTTAAATATTGAATGGAAACGTTCCAACTAAGCGCAATAACCTCTTTATTGATAGTCTGATTTGGGCTGAGAAGTTAAAATTACATTTTACCATTCATAATCAATCAAGCGCACACGAGTATATTCCGTGGATGTGGCCCATGTTTCGGATGGGGCATTGTTTTGTCTACGAATAATTAGTTGCTTATTTAAAAACAGGTTTCTCAACCTTTTTCTTACCATCGCCTCCTTTTCACTATTTTTAAATTAATTGCCCAATGCTGTACCCAATTTAAAAAGGGATATAGTAAAAAGAGCGGTTTTAAGCTAAGGGGTTAGTGCTAGCTACCCCAGCGACAAAGAAAGTTCTGCACACTTAAGCTGAAAACTGGTTTTGAAATTCATTAATTTTCTAAAATGATTAAATTCATATACGGATAATTTATTTATTTTGTTTATTTAATCGTAATGTGCTCCATGTGGCTGGTGCTTTGCTGCTAATTTTCTAATATCTGCAGTTAAATTGATAAGTTTTAACCTTATGCCTCCCGGCTAGCATATATATGAATTCTATTTCTTTGATTTGTCACGATTTTATTGACTGCACTAAATCCAAATCTAAAGTAAGAAATTCGATGTTGGAAACTATAATAGTATTTTGGCTATTTTAGCCCACATGTTCGTTTAGAGCTGTTAGATGTGTTTGTTTTCAACTCTATTTCAGGTTTTCCACCTCTTTCCAATTTCTACTATCATTCATCATTGCATTTTATTTCATTTCTCTCCTCATCTACATTTTCACTGTAGGATTCCATAACATAGCCGAAAGGATAGATTATCCATGTCTGAACTTCTAATGCAAATAAATCTGAAAATTGAAAACATATTTCTTCCTACAATTTACTAAATATTCCTCGTATTTCTATTAGCTACTTCCGAAAGATGTCCAATTACATAATTTTGTTAACTCAGGCATGTAATTTAAATTCTTCTTCTTTATATTAATACCAAACTATCTTACCTTTTTGGTAAAAGCTTTCAGAACACGCTTGTAAGCTAGAAACTTTCGAAAGTCCCAGCACAAAACTGGATGTCACTTTTATGGTTTCTTTTTTCTTGCACCAAATCTTCCTCCTAGTCATTATCTAAAGAAGGTAACTACTCTATATAATAGGCTTATAAATCTTGCTAGTAAGTCTCTTTTTGAAAGACAGAGAACTTCCGTCCTCAGTATTCGTCTTGTGTGCTGCTATTTACTCTCAATCTAAAGCATTTAAAAAAATCTGTCATATTTGCTCTGAAAGTAAATTTATTAATAGTTTTTATATATATATTGTCAGTGTCTTATTAAGATCCTGAAGAATTATTTGGTAAGTAATTGATGGCGGGGTAGAATACAATGTACTGTAATAATACATGGGCATATCTTTTTTAAGTAAGCAAAAATCCCTTATGCATTGTATGTTTCACAGGATACCAAATTTACCAGGGTATTTGTTTTTAGTTAAACTAAGATTTGCTAAAAAACAAATTCAAGTTTTGCGAACAAAATCTCCTCGCAAAGTTCGCAAAAAACAAGCTTGTTTTCTATATCAAATAATAGTGCGTCAATTCTTCTCCAGATCAAATCATTGCTCAGAGGTTATCCTTTTAACAGTTTTCATGAAAATGTCATAAAATGGTGAAATAGCATTTCGTTGGTTAAAGGTTTCTTCGATTTATCGAAGTAACCAATATGCATATTTGTGGTGCTTAATTGCAAGATGGAGTAGACCCAACAAGGAACCAAATAAAATCTTGGAATTGTCCACACAAATCAAACACTGAAATACTATGACATGTTTTAGCAATGAATTTTTTAAAAATAAAGCAAATACTTGTTTATAATGTTTAATCGCAATTTAATATGTATCATTGAAAAACAGAATATGTTGTAATCATGCATGCGAAATCGCTCGGTTCCCACTGGAATGTACAAACATACACACATTAGTAAACAGATGTGAGCCGAAAGTTTGGATAGAGATTTCGGAGGCAGTGGAAAACAGCTGGACACACATTTAACGGAACCTGATCTCACTAGCCAGAGTTTATATTAACCTGTAAAAGGAGGAGATCAATCTTGCTATTGATTTCAGCTTGATAAGCCCAGTCATGTAGCCAAATACAAATACTCTCTTAGTGCATGCATGCATATACTAAACATGCACACATCATTTGACTCTGCCCAGAAGTCTTATTAGAGAACACACGGCCCCTTAATTGGCGTCGGTATAAATAGGCAGGCAGATAGATTCTTATTATTATTCTTATTCTAATTTGTATATTAGTAGCGTTATTATTATTAGCATCACGAGTCCGTTCTTCCTCCTTAATTCATCTATCTATATTCACAACAATCTGATGCAGAAAGATATTTACAGAAACACCGAACATTAATACTGATGATAGTCACCCAAAGGCGTGAGTGTACAAACTTACCATGCAAAAACTAAAATATTTCGCTTGCCCGAACTTAAGGTAGCACTAAGCCGAGTTTAAATCCTACAAAACCGCAATTTTTCTTCCAAGTCCTTTTTTCTGCCAAGCAACAACCAGGTTCTCATTCGAACCCAGACTATAAGCGGATTACCCGAAAGAACATTTTGGAGTCAGACCAAACTCGACTGTAAGGCCATCGTCCCCCATCTTCTCCCCAAAACTGATGACCATCCACAAACTGGTGACACCTTTGACTACCACAGAAGGTAATCAAAAAGAAAAATATGGCCCCATCTGAGAATCACCAAGCACGACAAGGAGAAACGGAAATCCTGAACGTCATCACCATCAAGCTCCCCATCTTTAAAGAGACAGCAGATCACTGTTGGTTAAAGATCGTAGAGGCTAAGTTTCACATATATAGGAAAAATAAGGAGAAAACAACATTTTTTTACATCCTGGCTGCGCTACCTCCCGATACTGTAGACCAACTTCCAGCTACCGTATTGACTGCCCAAAATTACTAGCTTCTAAGGACCGAAGTAATCGGGCTCTTCGAAAGAAAAAACCGGAGCTTAACGATAAGCTCATTGCCTCCTCCACAATCACTGGTCGACCTACAATCAACCTGTATGAACTACGGAGAACAGCTCTACAGGAAGTTGTTGGAGAAGAACTCGAGAGTCACAAATTTATTCAATCCCTGCTATCAAACATCGCTAATAATAGTACCCTGGCCCAGCTATCAAAGCTTGTAAACTAACTAATGCCATTTAATAAGGTACAGTATCATAGCATTAATAATAACAGTGAAAGAATTCAAAGTAGTGCCACATCTGTTCACGATATAAGTGTTCTCCATTTAAATAATAGGTGTGATAATCATATAAATAATGTGAAAAATACGAGAAGTATGCGCTCAGTTCCTATGGGTGTGTACCATAATGGAAACCGTTTTAACTGTGGAGGGCGTAGTAACGAAATAGTGCCAATAGTATACGGAAGCTACTGCGACCTCTTCACATGAAACAAAGACTTGTGGTAGGTCGATCCATTTGTATTTCTGGGACAGTGCAAAATTCTGCAATCTTTGATGCAGATGACTGAATAGAGGGAAACACGTTCGAATGCCATCGTCCTCCAGGCCATCTTTTCCAGCCCTATCAAAAAAAAAGCACGGCATACAATTGAAAGAACAACTGCTGTGGTCTCAGGAATGCAAGCTACACATTCTAACGTCACATGTCTAACCTTATCCTTTTATTTAGAATTCGCTTATATATATATATATATAGACGACATCCTGATATTTTCGGACAACCTTTTTCAGCTTACAGGTCAGTATTCATCGTCGCTGGGAGGTAAATAAAATAAAATGCGAATATTTAATTGATAAAGGGGCAAGAGTGGCAATAATTCCAATTAATTTGGTGCGAATGGGTGAATTACCTAAATCTATTGTAAATATTCTAACGGCTAATTATAGTAAAATAAAAGTGCACGGCGAAGTACAGCCGGATATAGTTATTTTTAGACTCCGCCGGTCATTTAGGAAGTCATTTTTGGTCCGCAGATACCCCATCGCCATTTTAAGTGATTGACTTTCTAATTATCGATAAGATAATCAAACTAAAGTCAAATCAAAAGTAAAACCATCCTGGGAGCCTACAGAAGAAATAATTATTAATGACCTCCAGCATCTACCGCCCAGTCAAAAGGTCGTATTAGAGATGTATAAAGCCTCATATAACCACGCCCCCACCAATCTCGTCCTGCCATTGCCTAACTCCGTGACACATACAATTGACACTGTCAGTGCACCACCAACATTCGCGTGACCATGACCTCTTTCAATACAGAAGCTACAATTTGCCAAAGCAACATTCCAAAACATATTTCAGGAGCGGTCTGTGTGCCCATCAAAATCGCTGTGGACTTCATCAATTCAGATGTTCCCGACGAAGTCTCCGGCAGAGTACAGGGTAATCGGCAATATTCGCGCACTTAATACAATAAAGAAGTTCGACAGATATAGATTAGCAAGATTACAAAGTGTAGCAAAACACCTTCATGGTAAAACAATTTTCTCTCGGTTGGATCTGGTTCGTGCTTATCAACAGATCCTGATGAACACGGCGTACAATGAGAAGAAAGCTTTGGTACCTCAATTTGGGTTACAAGAGTCTATGAAATTACCCTGTGGTCTCAGGAATGCAAGCTACACATTCTAACGTCACATGTCTAACCTTATCCTTTTATTTAGAGTTCGCTTATATATATATATATATATATATATATATATATATATATATATATATATATATATATATATATATATATATATATATATATATATATATATATATATATATATATATATAGACGACATCCTGATATTTTCGGACAACCTTTTTGAGCTTACAGGCCAGAAGAAAAATCTATAAGGTGATGGCGGGCCACATTCATAATTTACATTATAAAATTTAAACCATTATAATTATAGATGTTATATTTGGTACCTAATAATAAATAAATGATTAATAATAATAAAACATGAAACTATAAATTATAATAATTATGTTAATTTTAGCTCGTATATATTATAAATTTTACAGGGAACTATTAATATTTCTAAGGGACACAAGCAGTGTGATGCTGTTTTTTTTGGCTGGAAAGTTTTTCCAATATGAGTTGATATGAGGTTGAAGCCAGAAGCAGTACATTTTCTAAATGCTAATCCGTGAGTCGTGTCCTTAGCTTACTTTGGGCATATTTTAGTTTGTAAAATAATAGTTACACGCTAAGGAACACTAATTCCATTTTCATCGGATGACGTGTCAAGTTGGTATATAGGCCGGGCTAAAAAGATATTTTTATCGAAGTCCAATAGAGATACATCCTTATTGTAAAACTTTGATTTTATACTTCATAGCAATGCATGTAAGCAATGAGTTCCATTTAAAATTTATGTGGTACTTTTTCCACCTCCACATCAAACGGAATAGCGAATAATTTAAAATCGACTGTGTGAGATTGCATGACAGCCAAGCAAAAGGAAAATTTCTTAAAACACGTATCACAGTCACAAATTTGTTGCCATGTGTAGGATTTGTTTCCTAGAGTGTAGGGAAATGAGCATAGTAGTTTGATTTTTTCCAGCTAACATTCACACGATTGTAGTTTTGTTTAAAATGCTGTTATGTGTCCCCACATATCATGTATTTATTGATTTTTTCCCTGAAGCCTCAAATTCAAGCGGCATAGATGTGATGTTAAATCTACTAGAAAGGCCAGTCTTGAAAGCCATTTGGGATTTTAAAATTCTTTGGCATTGATGTTTTTGCTCTCAAGGAATCCAGTTATATCTTCCTACAATGCATATACTCTTTCAGGCATAGCGCCTCACCTGAGCCAGCGAACGTCGCAGAAGTAAACCAAATCCTTATATTAATTCACTGAACAAAATCATGTTTGCTGCTCTAACCACTACAACCATGACGACCTTCGAATTTGATGTCTTATTGTACAATGCTTCTTAGTGTATTATAGAGTGCATTTTCATAATAACATTGTGTTTAATTCCGACATCTTTTTAATGTTTCCGAAGCAGAGCCACGCACCTTTAGTTTGTCCAACAATAGCCGGAGATTCATCGCTTGTTACGGATACTAGCATAAATAAGTCCAGATTAATGTTTGTAATACACTAGAGCAGTGCTCCAAGAATGTCTGTTCCTGTATTAATGCCTTTTATAATGTCAAAGATTTGGCTCAATTCGTGTATAAACACGGCAAGTTGTGCCATGTCGTTTGGATCGGTCCTCTCATCAAGGGCTATTGAGATAAAATTTAAACTGTTGGAATGATTTTTTAAATTAAATTTCAGATCCTACTGACATTCGTTCTATTTATTTAGGCAGAGAGTAGACATTCCTAACAAATGTTTTGGTCTAGGGACATAGAAGGGGTATTATAGCAGAGCAGCATTTTTCACGAATTCCCGTCAGTGAAGGGTTTCTTTTTTTCTCTTATCAACCATTTCCTTAAATGTTTTCAGATGGCAGGTGTAGATTTTCTGATTCCATATTTTGTTTTAGGAATATCGAACTTTGTTTTTCTAAACTTCACTAATGATTTGGTGGAATTATGTACTTTTACATCGTGGACGAGACACCCTGCAGCCCCGGCGTGGCCAAGTTATCTTGGACAGCTCCCCCTCACTAAACCCTCTGGGTCGGAATCAAGATAGTGGAATGCCAGGCGTTCCCTCAGCTTACACTTAAAATCCTTTGCACAACTTCACTCCAAATTAACTCTTTATTTACGGCAACACCTCAATGGCGAATAAGGCAAATGGGATTACCGAAATGTTGAATAAAACATACTTTTCTCTCCATTTGTCTTGTAAAAGTCAACACTCTGCTTTTGTGAATTTCCTAAAAAAAAAATCCCAGTTAGTTCCAATGTCACAAAACTATCACAAACAGTCATTAACAACTTTTTAATTGGTATGCCAAATTTTAAAAAAAATAATAGATTCATATTTTGTTATGTGGAGGTTATCTAGTGGCCCCCTTCAATATGCATTTATTCTTTATCAATATCCGACAAAAATCAATATATTTCAAAACCCAATTGCCTCATTTTATGGTTAAACCTTATTCAAATGCTAAAATGCATACATATCATAGTTAGCTATTAAAAATTTTTTTTTATCAATTGCTTTGGTCAATTTACATGGGAAAGTATTTGGTAAAGAAGTCTACTAAAGAAATAGAACTATGTTTGATAATTTAATATAATCATTTAAAACCATTTATGAACCCCTTCTTACCGGAAGTTAGATTATTTCTCAAATGGCAAATGGTTTGAAATTTTAACATACTAATAAGAGTACAAAAAGCAATATTGTGTAGAAGTATTTTTTTTAATATCTCAAGGGGTTACGGAATTACAACCTGTCAGTTATAATGGATGCTCGGCAGATCCCATCCTCAATATAACATGCTTGCAAGAGTGTAAATTGGAATAATTAGTACCATTTGCAACATTCATGATGTTACTAGTGACTACATACTTTTAAAATGATTATATTTTAATAATAATGATAATAAAACAAAATTTTACTATTAATAAAATGTATTATTTCCACTTGCAAATCACATCAGAAATTTCTTTTATAAGTAAAACACATGCAAATAACAAAAAATAGTTTTCCTTTAGAAATTATATGAATTTTTTATATTTACAAGTATATATACAAAATCAGCTAAATATATCCTATTTTATTAGTTCATTGAACATGATATTTTTTAAACCATTTGGGATGTAACCCAATGTCGCATTTCTTGCCCGATGTTGTTATATCGACACAAATCTGACATATGTATTATTCGAAACTCTTTTGCATCGAACGCTTTGCACTGCAAGAGTTTTCAAAAGAGTGAGTGACATATTTTCAATAAACTGATATAAAGTAAATTTAGTGCTAACTTTGTTCAGCAAAATACAGGCATTGCTAACTGCAAATGATATCATATATGAAAAATAGGCCACCACCACTTATTTTTACTCATTCTAATACGATAGGTGCCAACGTTTTGATCAAGCTGATCTACATATGCTATATATTTGTTATACTTGTGTATGCTTTCTGGTGGTGGAACAGTTAGATATTTCTTTTGAACTTTATCCTCATCACTGTGTTGAACTCTTTGTGTAGGTTTCAAAATTAGCCACCAATATCACATCGTTATTATATTTCCACTTAACAACGACCAAATTATCAGATGAGTGGAAGTCAGCGGTTCCTCTTGGTGATAGTTTTATTTCTGCTTTTGATTTCAAGGGACATCTTTCTCTTCTTTATTCTTTACAAATACTTGATGCACATATCCCAATCTTAGGTAGCTCATTCAGGAGCCCGACACTAGTAAAATAATTATAAAAAATACTTTATAGCCCCTTTTATGAGGTACACCGGTCTTCGCAATCAGATCTACCACGACATTTCCCCAAAGACCCAATTTATTTGAACCTGGTTGTGTTGATGTTGCACTTTTTCTGTATACATTTCGACAGAATGCATGTACACATGCTTAGAACATAGTGCATATAATTTGAACCCAGATCTAATGGGTTTACTTCTAATAAATTGCTTTAAATAATGCTTACCATAGTAGGGTATTATACTTTCATCTATGGGCATATGCTCCTTCAATTCACCATGCTCTAAAAATTGAGTTTATATTTAATGAAATAATGTTCTAAGTTTGAATGCGTTATCATTTTTTTGTATTAGTTGTGTTGTCCACTAAGTGTATATTCCTTAGAATATTTTCAAACCTGTCTCTTCTAGAGCTATTTGATAATATCTTTGGTACATTGTCTTCTGATGACCAATAGTTTCTCTTATTTGGAAGAGGGCTGTGAGATGACAATATTAATCCACCAAAAAATACCAATAATTCAGAATTGCTCATATCAAAAATTTTATTGTTTTGAAGAGTATATAAATTAGTTTGTTTAACAATCAAGTTTATAAAATCGTACTTCGGCTACGAGAATTTGCCCAGCGGCTAAAAAAATGAAGGAAATTGTGGACATGCCTTTACCAATGACTATAAGGAACTACGACGATATTGGCTATAAAAATCCCACAGCATGGAACAGCCTACATCCTCTCTAACTTGGTCTCTCAGAACAGCTCACAGTAAGCGCAGCGCCACTTAATTGTGGTAACGATGGCGAGGACTACAGGCCACTCTTTAGGATCAAAGTTTTCTTCTTTAATCTTCCAAGCGTTTAGAGGAAGCAGAGAAATATCTGCTTCTGTGAGCTATGAACAACAAAAAACAATAACAATAACAACACACGCAATATATATATGATCATTGGACAAAATAAAAGTAATTTATATCTTTATTTCCTAGGAATGTCGCTTAAGGTGAGAATAGATTTATTTCTGTAGAAATTTGTTTTTCTGAAACTCGATTTTAGCTCGTACAAAATATGACGGAAAAATAGAGATTTATCTTTCATTCCACGAACTCAAGTAATCATTTGTTATTATTTTTATTATTCCATTTCTTCTTTTTTCGAGCTTCGTGCATTTCTCTCGTGATGGTGGATAGTACACAGAAATTCTATCGCCTAGGTAACAGATTCAATCCTAGCGAGAGTGGGCACAAAAATTTCGATATAGAGAAGGAGCTGTTTGCTTATTGCCCGATGTGCTGAGCTTCCCTAAGTGTAGACAACTCCAGTCGCATACGTTACCAAACACATAACTAATCATAATTCCGTTGTCTACTGCGCGCTTCAAAAACCTACCATACGGTTCTCCATATCCATTCACTTCTAATTAGTAATGGTTGTCCCAATCTCCCACCCCCTGTGGTACAAGGGGTTCTTGATGGCTGGTTGGTGTTATAACTCAATATTACCACCATTTCTACAATTTTCTGTATTATGAGAACCGTGCCTCAATCGGTCTTGCCATAAAATGTCATTCTGTTCCATATCTGACTTTCATTTCACGGTCAGGGGATTGGTTCAAGGATTGAAAATGGAAGAGTGCCAAAATTTATTAACTTATATTTCAATAATCCACCATTTCTCATCGTGAACGATCGTCTTTCTAACTCAAATATCATGTTGACCCCCAAATCCCCCTCCTCTCTCAAACAGAAACACATTTTTTGCGCAATTTCGAATAATAAAATAGTCTTTGACCTCAAAATAATTGGAAATTTTGGTTTAATTAAGAATAACTAATGAGTGTGACCTAGAATGCGATCGGAATTACGAAAATCTTCATTAAAAAGAAATCTTAATTTTACAACCGCCGACAAAATACAATTCTGACAAAAAGATGCGATCACAAAATTAGGGCATTTATTGTTGTTTTTGTAAGCGACCATATTGCGACTGCTGAAAAGGGCATAAGTTACTGTATCACGATATTAAATTACTCTTGGATTGCTCAATATGAATTCAAGAAGCGATAAAAGATGCGGTGAAGAGGATACGAAATAATTAGGTCAGTAAAGATGGGAAAGGAATTTTGGTGGATATATCAGTTTGGAATGGATTCAATGTCCAATTTTCTAGACTCTAAGCTTAGATCTTATTTACATATTAGGTCCGTCCCTCTTATTATGGTTCAGGATTTATATAATGAGCAATTTATACCTTTTTCAGATTATAAAAATATGGTTTCAAATCTTTATCGGCATTCACCCCTCTTTTCGTCACATCTAAAGATCATATCCGACATGTTTTACTCTATGAGTTTCATAAAGGATTCAATTGAAGAACGGCGGCAAAATCCATTCAGAGCACTTATGGGGATGATGCAGTAAATGAAGGAAGTGGAAAGACGTGTTTTTTTTTAAATTACAAGTAAAGGAGGTCGTCTGAAAGAATTTGATTCCAAAGAATTTTGTCACAGCAAATCCTAATACAATATCTAGGCAACTCGCAAAACAATTTTACGTAACCCAGGCCACAAACCTACGTCAACTGAAAAAGATTGGAAAGGTTGCGGTGACTAAAATAGGTCAGCATGAACTTTCCAGAGCGTGTTGCTTGCTGCGAGTCATCGCTTCCACGACACCTCTAGGCACCATTTTTGAACAAGTATTCAGTGCGATGAGAAGGGAATCTTTCATCATAACGTTAAACACCTTCGTTCGTAGATCAGTAGAAAAAGAATAATTTCTCAACAATCGAGAGCAAGACTTCATCAACGTTGAGTGTATAGTGGGATGTTGAAGGAATTGTCCATGACGAACTCTTAGAAAACAATCAAACAATTAATAATATTCTGTACTTCAATCAACTTGGTCGTTTGAAAGCAGCTTTTGGCTAAATGCGAGCATCATTATTCCACAGAAGGGATGTCATCTTCCATCGCAATAAAGCCCATCCGCACACAGCGCGAAAGACAAAAGATCAATTAGAGGACCTCGGTTTGGGAAAAATGCTTCATCATTCAGATTCTTCTTACCTTCTTTCTTCTGATTATCACTTGTTTATGGGATTATAATACCATTTTGATTGTATTAGGTTCACATTAAAAGAAGAGGTTAAAAACAAGTTGGATATATACTTAAAACATAAAGATTTTTACAAGCATGGCTTTGATAAGCTTGTTCATAGATGGAATGAAGTTTTAGAAAGCAATGGAAGTAATGTTTATGATTAAATATTTCCATAATCATAAGTTTTTAATTTTTAATATATACTCTAAAATCGGTCATTACTTTCGTTCCAACCTAGTATTATGGCCTTGCGAGGGTTATTCAATTAGAGAGGTGAAATAGCATACAAATTTAACGGAAGTCACGATAGTACAGGAATATTCAATTTTTTAGGTCTAAACTCGTAAATATATTTTTAATTCCATTCTGAAATTTAATGATACATTTAATAGAAGTAAGCGATTAGCCAATATATTAACATAGGCAAATTTTCTGGACTTTTTAAAATTTTATTTTATTTATTAAATTTTGCAAAGAAAATGAATCTTTTTGAAAATATATCTGATTATCAATTATTTTTTTAAACAAAATAATTACAAACAATGAAGTTCAGAAAATGTGTATAAAATATATCAAAGCAAGGTTTTTTTTGTGTTTTTTTTTCATATATTCGAAGGTTTATCTCAATTATTTTTAAAATCAATTTTCTATATAAATCTTTATCCCTAGAAAATAGCCACTGACTTTAAAACCCAGTAAATCAAAAGTAAACTATTTGAGCAAATTTAGGTATTTCAAAAGAATTCCGTTAAAAGTTTTTTCTTCCCTTTAGGACTAGAAAATAAGAATCGAGGTGAAAAACAATTGAACAAAACAAAATTATTTGGTGATATATAGTGGAAAACCTTTAATTTTTTTTAGATCAAAAAAGGTTGCCAGAGCCGGATACGAGGTAATCCACAGATCTAAAGTTCTCTTGTGATGAGCAAGCTCCTCCTCTAAGGAGAAGTAACGCAGGTTCCGCTTCCCTTTGCGTAATTTTAAAGTTTCCATTTTTAAAACAAAATGATTCTTAGTTTCGTTATTTTAGATTAAGATTTGTTTCAAAGGAATCATTTGGACAGTCCCTCGGATTCGTCTTTTTGACCTTAAGAAAGTCTCATTGTGAAATGAGGCAGAGTCAGCAGAATTGTATGTCATCCTTGCCATCCAAATAATTTCATCGTTAGATTAAACGTTTATTTTCACTTTCTCGAAGTTTACCAATATAACCGCAAAGCCTTCCAGAAAATAGATCGTCTCCTGTTTGCCTTCGTACTAAAAAAATAGTCTTTTTATTCCATATGGTTCTTATTCTGGTATATACCTTTACTTAATTTCGGGGGGTGGAAGCAATTCTTTGAATTTTCAAATTATTAAAGTGATATATATATATATATATATATATATGTAAGGGGTTGAGTAATAAGTTCTTGCGATTTTATCAAATTTATTATTTACCATTAACAAATTTATAAAAACTTCATTTTTAATTGATAACAGGAGGCAATTTAATCAATATGGTATTCTCCGTTGTTATTTACGACTTCTTCCCAACATTCAACTAGTTTTTCGATGCCTCTGCAATAAAAATCTCTGGATTTTGACTCAAAAAATTCGTCTGACCAGGTTCTAATTATAGATCAGTATTAAATGAGACGCCACGCAAACTTTTTGGAGCGTGATCGGAACAGATGGAAATCCGATGGAGCCAAGTATGGCAAATATGAAGAATGTGCTAGGATTTCACAATTAAGCATTTGGATGGCGTCTTTTGTAATATTAGCGATGTGAGGACAAGCATTGTCGTGTTGCAGAAGAACTCCATAACGTCGGTGAGGTCGCTTTTCACCAATAGCTTCGGCAAGTCGATACATTTGTTGAACGTAGAGTTCTGCATTGACAATCTCGTTGTTCGCAAGAAGCTAATAAAGAATGATGCCTTCACAATCCCACCACACACACAGCATCGTCTTTCGTGGATGAAGTCCTTGCTTTAATCGCCGAAGTGTTTTTTTATTGAGGCTAAGCCATTGTTTTCGAGGGTTCATGTTGACATAAACACACCACTTTTCGTCGCCAGTGATGATGCGGTGAAGAAAACTGTCTTTACATCCACGAGTAGCCTTGTGACAAGCAAACGAACCTGCGGCAATCGTGGAGCGTTGAAGTTTGTTGCTTTCGCTCAAAGCGTGCGTAAACCATGCACAGAGTTTTTTAACTTACTCCATTGGTGATTCACTACAGTTTTCTGATCACACGCCAAATGTAGAGCCGATTTTCTAGTCGATTGACGAACACTTTTATGAACAAGGTCGTTCAATCGATCTTCATCCCACTTAATAGGGCGACTAGAATCTTCTTCGAAATTAAGATTGAAATGGCCGTTTTTGCAACGTGAAAGCCACCATTGAGCTGTCCTTATGATTAAACATTTTCTCCGTACACAGCACAAATATTGCGACGAGCTTTGGATGTGTTTGCATTGTTCCCGTCTCGATTGAAAATGAATAACAACAAGTGTCGAAACTGCGCCTTTATTTCAACTTGACATTCCATTTCGAGGGTACAAAACAAAAATTAAATTTACACAATTTTTAACTAAACCGCAATGACTGATTATTCAACTTCAAGACGTAGCCTAAGCAGAAGCCTAATAGTCTACGCTGTTAAGAGACGTAGCTTAAGCTGTGCAAATTTTGCTCTCATTATTTATTATTGTTCCTTAATATGTGCACAAATCACGTCCACAAAACTTGTATCCATACAACATAAAAAAAGCATGAACTTATTCCTCAACCTAATATATTGATAAGGGTTTCTCGCATTGAGCTTAATTTAGTTTGCAGGATGAAGGGTATGACGAAAAACGGAAAGTTCATTTAGTTTACATATGTCCAACGTTTCGGGCAAATGTTTCCCCCTATCTTCTTTTACTGGAATTTTTTTTTAAATTTCGTAAAAGACTAATATCATTCCTCACCCAATATCCTTCTTACGTATTGAAGAATAAATGTTTAGACATCTTTTCTCTCACTCTAAATTCTGAATTCTCTTCCCACCAACTACTTCTCTAAAATATACCAACCCCCTAAATTTTTCTTTCTTCTTACACCCATCACAGTTTCCTACCAGTCTTCGTTAACATCTATTCGCAAAAGGTTAGTGTTTTCCCCTGAAATTTTTTCCAGTGTTATCTCCATTTATGATTGTTAAATTTTATTATCAATTGAATTATCTAAGTTTGAAATATCAATTCAGTAACCCGTACAGCTCTTTATTTACCCTACCCATATTAAAAGTCTGATTCATCTACTACACGCATGATTTTAAGAGTTTAAATTATCAACTTATAATATGAGTCTTTTACAAATTTTTAAAAATTTTTCCAGTAAAAGCAGATGGGTGAAACATTTGCCCGAAACGTTGGACATATGTAAACTAAATAAACTTCCAGTCTTTCGTCATACTCTTCATCCTGCAAACTAATATATATATATATATATATATATATATATATATCGGAGTATGGCCAAGTGTACGGGAATATGCGTACACAGGCTCTAAGGTAGGCCATGTAATGCGACAACTGTTATTGTTCTAAGAGTGCGATTTGAATATATAGCTGCAGCTTCGTGACCAAGGAATATACCAAACACAACGACAAAAATAGATTTTAATACACACTACATAAAAGGTACACAATAAATATGGATATATATATATATATAAGTACATGAATAAGACGGAATTAGCTTCCGAATACTAATTAGATAAGCGTGGTTATGGAATGGTGATAATGAATGATTGAGGGTAATGAGTGATTTAGTTCCTTTGAAACTCTAGAGTTATGCGGGAAAAACTTGGGGACGTCTTGGTGACCTTGATTATTTACGGGGGTATCCCAAAACCAGCAGCGGGTGGGTTACTCTCCTGAACTTGTGTTTTGCAAGATGCGGTCCTCTTGTCCTCAAAAGGTCACTGGACGAACTTCGTAGGGGGGGGGGTGACTTCTCCACTTTCGCCTTGAGCAAGCTATCGGGCCTCTTGTCCTCAAGAGTACATCAGAAGAACTTGATCCGAAGGTGTTTGAGAAGGGCTGACGTTGCCTCACGAGACTCTACTCCCTGGCCCGAAGATACGGGCGTGATGTATAGCTCTTACGTGGCTTGGGACCGTCAATCACACTTCTCAGGAGAGAGCTTCATTGAACCGAACTCATTTCGGGGAAGTATTGTCTAACCAAATCTGTCTGTAATCCTGAGGAGGGTGCATATATTCCCGGAGTTCTCTAAAACAGGGAAAAAGAGAGGCATCTCAAGCCCTCGTTATCGGAGGTGACAAACCAAAGGTCGTCTTGCGGGGAAGTGTCAAAGGCAGGGATCAGCGGGCCAGACGGACGACCAGCGGCTGGAGCCATAAAAGCTGTTGGTGGCGAACCTAAAAAGTAATCTCCCAATCCGAAGGGGAGGGGGAAATTGAGATGGCAGGGATGTAGCCTTCAATTTCAGCGTCATACCTTGGTGTGAATTTTTGCGGTGACCTGGTGGCAAGTCCGAAAAGGGTGAGGTCGGAAGGTGGGGGGGGAGGGGGGGGAAGTAACGGCTCACTTTCTCTCTCGAAGTAATATCTTAGGAGGTGGGGAAATAATATTATTCTAAGGGACCCCTTCATCCTGCAAACTATATATATATATATACATATCTGGTAGACCCATCCCTTCACCCGAAAATGACGCATTTTAAAAAAATTCATGTCTCAGCAACCTCCCTCCGATTCATGACAATTTTCATATGTTAGATACTTTCTATCTTCCTTTTTAAAATAGAAAAATGAAATTTAGATACCTTTTTATTTTTCTTTCACTTCACAAAATAAAATCGGGTAAAAAACGAATAACGAGATAAAATATTATTTTATTGTGCAACATCATAGGGGAATTTTCACCTTCTTCCAAAAGCCTACAGTAATGAACATGTCATATTATGGATATGATCATTTACACCTACTCACTGTCCATAAAGACGTTGTCCGAAGAAAATCGAATTCTCATTAAAACTTGTTACAGTGAAAAAGGATGGTAGACTGGAAGAGTATTGTGAGAATTTCCTGTAAAATTGTGGAAAAGACTTTCTGTGGAAAGACTAAAAATTTTTTAGCGAAACGGGTATCGCTAACAGAAAACCAGGATGTGGTAGACCTAAAACAGCTTCCCGTCTGAATCCACCAACTGTCCCTCATTCTAGATAGGAGAGAAGGGAAAACAGTAAATAAACGAATATATGAACAAAAAGGTGATGTCAGGCCTGGCACTACTACATGCAGTATTTTTAACCACATTAGCAGTTACAACCACCAAATATATTATTCAAAGGCCCAAATTATATATAATTGTAAAGATTTCCGTACAGAAAAAATTGTAGAGTTGATACTAACTAATAGGAGAAATTTCCAACTTTAATCTTTCGGAGGTTCAATTTAAATTTAGCTCCTATTCCCGGAACCTGATCTAAACAGTTTATTGTTCTTAGAACTACCCTCCCACACACACACATGATTACTGATACTTTTTCTCCGTTTTTCTTCTTTTGTTGTGATTTTGAGGTGTTTGGTAACATATGTGTTCATTTCATTCTTGGGATACGCCTGAAGAGGGTATGGTAAACTTCATAAATTATATTCTCATATGCAGTGGTTTAACTATCATATACCATAACTCGCTATTGAGTTCTTTAACTTATATATATGCGTTTAAAATAGCAATGTTGTAGCTAACTATCATCTTCAGTAGGACCTCAAAAGGAACTCTTGAAGGAGGGTTTGATGAAGAAATTAGTTACCTACAACATTGCCTTTGAAATTTGCATAATTATAATTCGCCATTGCAAATAATTCTCGATTTATTAGGGCAAACTAAAATGGATAAAGTTAATTATCCATTTTCTTCGAGAGCAAAATATAACAATTAAAATAACTAATTGATAGACAAAGTTTTGTTTGAGTCAGAAAGCTGGCTTATGTGATATGCGATATCCGCTCGTGACTCTGAGAAGTGCTCCTTCGGAGGGATTGATAAAGAGCTTAGTTAGTTTCCCATTGCCCCTTTAATTGCATATATACATATAGTTTTACCTAATTAGATCCTGCTGAGAGTTGCTTTATTATTCATTTAGTCAAAACTCTCAAATTTTGAGTATCCATTAGCATTAAATACCATTTAAGAAGCTTATTTATGAATATTAAACCAGAATATTAATGACTAGCAACAAATATTTTCGATGGTTATTTAAAAAGACTGTAATTAATGGTTATGGTCAGGTGTTGGACAAAATAATTAGAACAGTATAAATTTAACACCAATTTATCTATGAGCCATTTTATTACGAATATCTATCCAAATTTCCTTTTGAGTGATTTTTTTATTGTAGATACATATTTTTATTTATCAACTTTAATTAACTTCATGTATTTTTCTTTCAGATCGCAGTATAGATGCTAAGATGCGTTACCCCACTGATTTCGAAAAATGGAAAATTTTGGAGCTCGAATTACAGGAGCTTCTGTCACCAGAACAGCTAAACTCCTTGGATTCTTGAGAGCTACCATATCAAGGACCATGAAAGAATTCAAAGAACAGGGCAAAACCTCCAGGAAGAGGAATAATCCCGGCAGGACTTCGAAGCTCGCTGAAAGACACTGACGAGTGTTGAAACGCATTGTGATGAAAAATCCCGAACCTCTGCGCCTAAAGTGACTACAGAGTTGAATCAAAATCTCACTAAACCAGTTTCGACCAAAGATATTTCCCTTGAGTTCATCAAAACATTCAGAAAAAGTGTAAAGATCACAAGGGCTGGTTGACAGACCAATGGAAGCAAGTAATATTCTCCGACGAGTCCAGTTTTTCTCTTTTCCCCACGTCAGGGCTAATTTAGTTGTGTAGGTGGCCCGGGGAAATTTTTAATCATGACTGCCTTTTTCCTACAATGAAGCACGGAGGAGGGTCAGTGATGGTTTGGGCAGCCATATCTTGGAATTCTCTTGGTCGAATCATTGCCCTGCATGGTAGGATCAACAGCAACGATATCTGAATATTTTGGAAGATCAAGTCCATCCCATGGTCCAAACATTATTCCCTGATGGTGAGTGATTTTTACAAGATGACTTGCCCCATTATACACCCCTCATATAGTTAATAATTGGTAGGAACAGCATAGGAGTCAGATAAAGAGCATGGAGTGGCCCCCACAATCTCTAGATCTTAATATTATTGAGCAGTTGTGGTGCTTCTCGGAGCGACAAGTTAGAAGTCGTTACACTCAACCATCGTGTCTGGAACAGCTAGAGCAGGTATTGCAAGACGAAGGACTCAAAAATTCTCTCAATGAAGTTAGGAAGTTGTATTAATCAATTCCCAAACTCATTGACACTGTTCAGAAAGAAACAAGAAGGACCAATTCCATATTTAATAAATATTCATTGAATTTAACACGTTTCTCAATTATTTTTTCATACCCCTATATGTTGGATCATTTTAAATGAATCATACTAAAATTCATAGGGATTTTCACTGTCGGTACCGTGTTTGTTTGCTACTAAATTTCCTCTGTTGCACTTTTTATTCATCTAATCCCCTTTAAGTAGATTGTCATGATTTATATAAAGGAATAAATCTTCTGCAAATCCTTCTTTATTTCTACTATTTTACTTAGAAATAATCTTTTCCAACCATTATGTGCTGATTTCTTCTTCTTTACTAAGCCTCTTGGCAATTTGCATCGATAAATCAATAGGGAAGATCATGAAAAAACAAATGGTAAAAGCTCAAGCAGTGGAGCGTGGGTTTAGCTTGGCAAAACTGCCTAAGACGAAAATGATAATGAGTATTCCAAGTGGTTCCTCGTTAATATAGAAGAAAACCGTCGGAATATTCTTCCTTTCATTATTTGCGGAATTTTAGCATCAATAAAATAACTATAATATTTATGATTTTCTTTTTTATTCGCCCTACAGTTCTTTAGAGTTAGAAAATATTTAAAGTTGTCATTGATAAATATGCGGAAGCTCCCAGGATTCCGGCCTTCATCTTGTTTAGGACCTTTCCTGCGGAAGGATTCGCTCTTCCCATCGCTGTGAAAAGTAAAGAATTTGTACAATGTGCGATTTCAGTCTTTTATTCACCCTGTACACGAACTACGAAATTATCAAATTCGTTGCCCTGTTATGATATTAAACCAGGGAATCTTATCTTTTATCATCCTATAGTGACAATATTCATTCAAATGATCTTTCTTTTTCAACATTTTCAACTTTACTTTTCCTCATATTTGTTTCTTTCGTCACAATATTCCCACGTTCGAGCTCCAACTTTAAAATGCGTAAGTCTCCTGCAAACAGACGAGGAGTGATAAGCTTCGATGTGCATATGTAATGAGACCAATTCCAGGGATTTTACTGTGGAATTTAAAGTGGATGCGAGTCAGGAATTTCTAGGATCTAATATGGTAGTTAGGTGATTAAGCATCGACAATTAAATTCGTTGGATTATTATTTTAACAAGCTAATATTTCGTGAATATATTCTGCTTACTTTGATGCTTTATTCTGAACTACCACTTTGTGTATTGCAATCCTATTTATTCGAGGCAATAACGACAAAATACAGCAATTTCATTGCCTACAAAATTCTGAATTATACGGATAATTCTCACGCTGTAAGGTATTAAGAGATGCAATCAGCCTGGAAGCAAGGATTGGTTCACTTGAAAATTTATTAAATTTTGTTAAAGCTTGGCACAGCTCACAGAATAATAGAAATTTAATTGAATTTTCAAAATCTTTGGAGATTTGACACTCTATATTAAATTAAACTTATCTTCCGTAAGGACTTTTACATGCTCTCTTCCTACAATACCAGTGAAAAAGAGCTAATAATATAAAATCTATATGACAATTTAAAAAATAACGAATTAGAAACCGAATAATATAGTAAAAATCTTAATGAAGCGATGGCCTAGACGGAAAATTAACCGATGAAAACTTAACCAACAATCGGACACACCGACGGAAAAATCCCCGCCCATCAACTATATATATTTCATCGACGAGAAATTCCCAAGGCAATATTTAGTGCTTCCTCAAATGAGGACGAGGGACAAACTTTGACCTATTCTAGAGGTAATTTATTTTATCTATTCTATTTATTTCGTTATTTCTTGCTTATTTATTTTTTTAATGAAAGCGAAATAAGAATAAAGAAAGGATATCTGATTTGAGAAGAGAACTCAACAGCAGACAACGCATAGGAGGACCCCCTTCTCTAGTAGAAAAGATTCTCGCAGCTGAACAACGCAATTAATTAATCTCATATTGCCACCATGATTTGAAAAAAATTATACATTAAACTATGTATACATAATAGTTAAAATTTAATTAATTTATCAGTTACAGGGTTTAATAAAAATGTAATTAACAAAAAACAACTAATACTGGTTATTGCAAAAACCCTGTTACCCTCGTTATGACACTCTTTTCAAAGAAAACCCTGATTACTTTAAAGCAATTAGACAGGTTTTGATTGTTTTAACATATAAATATGTGTTTAACTTGCAATATTAATAAATGTGGCAGACCCTGGCGGTGAATACGCGCTTCAAGCGAGATATGAAGTCGGCGCAGACGTTGCCACGAAGCTTTACTTCATGCTGGCCCGTACACGTTAGACGAAAGAATTCAGCAGGTCGACGTTGCTGTGGTGGACATTGCAGACCTTGCTATCGACATTCGCACACATGCTGTATACGAGAGAATTGAGGTCGGGCGACTACGGACACCAAAGTTCCTTCGACTAGAAGTTCATGTCCAACCCCATCCATTCTAGGCTAGGCGACGTGAGCGCTCCTGACGTTGTCCTCGCATACCTGTGAGCTGAGGCGTTATGCTCTTTCTACCCCTCTCCTCGATGACCCTAGATACCGTGGGCACCTAGAATTGCTTCTTGATGAACACTGTTATTTTGAGCTTCGGAGCACTTTCAAATACCTTTTCGCAGAGCAAAACGGTTGAGAACTTGAGGTCTTCATAAACTAGGTCGATCATTGAGGTGTTTCGCTTTCTTGAGGCTCTCCGCGACTATGTTGACTGTCATCCTGCTGAGATTCTGCTTCTTGGCGATGTTGGACTAGTGGTCCGTGCGCAAATGACCAGAGATCTGGATTCTTTTCTCTTTTATCTCAACACATCCGCACACAATTGAAAATACATTTTAAAGACACCTTTTAGAATATTAGAACTTTGTGTTTATTTAACGGAAGTTGTTTTATCACACACGAAATCCTCTCGAAAGATAAAAAAACCAGTGTAACAGAAATTTTACAGGCGGAACATAGCAGGGTCTGTGGAAAATTAAACCAGCTTAAGAGATCTAAGATTGGAAGCATACAATCCAGGAAGAATTGAGTTGCAGTAGTCAATGCTAGAGATGACGAAGGCATAAATAGTGATTTCAAAACCTTTGATGTCCAAGCGCGAAAGGATGCGGCAGAGATACGGAGAAATCAAAGAGAAGATTTGTAATCGTTTGCAACAGGAATTTTGAAAGATAACAAACAGTCAATCAAACTTAAAGTCACCGGTTTTAAACCTACAAAAACAAGGATAATGGGAGGGTCAAGGTTTAGATTGTAAAAAATAGTTTTGAAATGCGACACATCATCAGTTCTGACTATGAGAACATCAGGTTTTTTTCATGGTTGTTTCAGACATTTTTTCGATAGTCATTATGTGGTGATATATGCAGATAGTAGAGTTATAACAGTTTTATCAAATGAGACTGGAAAAAAGGAGGAAGAGATTTGCGCATCATATATATAGAAATGAAATGTTATTTCAAGACAACAGATAAGAATACCAAGATGGATGTTTCGAGCAACGTCCCTGCTTCCTGTTCTTTAATAATTCCCCATTCGCTACAGAGTCACCATTAAGGTTTATCTTCTGATATACAAGACATTATATACCGCTAGTGCCTCTCCTTCTGATCCTTACTGACCGTATCCCAACCCATTTCCAACTCTGAGGTCGGGTTCTCCTCCACCACTGATTGCTCCTCATCGTCATCCTTGCTGTATGGGTGATTGTGCTTCTACTCCACTTTCGCCGGAAATGTAGAATGATAGTCCTCCTAGGATGCGTTGAACCCACTCCCTGCCCTTGTTCCCTTCAAGCCTGACTTAAGGACCCAACTCTTCTCTCTAACCTTTCGTTAGTTTGTTATAGGCATTCTTTGAAGGCTCATAAACTTGAAAAACGCCATACAAATATTTTTCTTCCAATTAATATTTACTAGATTCTATGGTGTACTAGCTACACTCCTCACACAATTTTACTTACCATAACTTCACTTTCACCACTCGGGGCGATTTCCTTAGCGCAATGATGTAAACACCACTTCCTCTGCGCGAAGTTAAGATAGCTGGAAAGTAGTCATGGGCTAAATGGTGTCTAGAGTAGGGTTAAATTTGCGTCGTAGCAATATTGAGAAGCGTACTTAGATAGGTGATATACAGTGCAATTCGTGATAGAAACCGGGACCTCAAGCAAAATCTGTGCTTATGTGACCATCGTTTCATCTGCCATTTCATCATCAGTCATTAGCAAACTATTAATATCCATTTGTAGCAGAAAAGCCCGGTAGTATTATTTTAACTCTAAGAATGATATAAAAAGAATAAAATTGTAAATTAAGAAAGAAAAGCGCACCGAAGAATAGGCATAAAGAATGATTTTTTATTTTACTTTTAATATTTTAATTAAGTTGGCCTTGGATAAGGTCCGACACATAGCCCCGTGGTACCGACGAACTCCGCTGTACCTACGGGGTTCACTCAAAGATTCATCACTCTGCGGATCTGTTAGATATGGAGGTAGTGACTGGTCTGTAAATATTTTGTGAGCTCTATTCATTTCCACGTGATAGTAAGTACAGAAGTCGGTCGGATTAATTCTGTGTTTGTATATGTTTAGATTTTGGAATGCGGCCACATCGGAGCATTCCGAGGATGACCCGTTTATTAATTATGAGGAATGATTCTTCCCTCTCGATATCAGGCTACATGGCTTCCAGGCGGATTTGAGGAGCTTAACTATCCCTTTACAGTCAAGATCTGGCCCCTAGCGACTACTTTCTATTCCGCCAGCTCAAGGCTGCACTGCATGACCGCCGATTTGGGGACGATGAAGATGTCCAGCTCGCCGTCCAGGAGTGGATTGAACAGCATTCGGGAGATTTCTGGTTGTCGGAAATTCGAAGCCTCAGAGACAAGTGGCGCAAGTGCATTGAAGTCGAGGGTAGTTATATTGAAAAATAATACAACACTTTTCCTCATATCTCGTTTCCTTATATTCGAATTCCAAAACTTATTGACTGCCCCTCGTATATGCCCGGAGTAACACACGAATATACTCAGGGATATATAGTGGTATCATTTTCTATGTTGATTCGTTAAATCATCAATTCTAAGTAATTAAGTAATTCTTAGTAATTATGGTTGATTATACGGAAATATCGGATTAGGAGGAAATAAATTTAATTTTATTTCATGCAACTGAGTTTTATTTAGTGTGATTAGAAGAGTGAAAGCAAGTTAAGTTCTTGGGTTTGTTCTATATTCATATTGTTTTGTCTCGTTTATTCAATAGTTTGTAACTGTGAATTGGTGTTTAGTGAACAAATCCTTTCCATTTAGTTTAATGGGTTGAAAGGCAGCTTAAAGCTAAGTTATCTTGCGTGAATCTATTTTATATTTTATTTTTCCGCCATATTTACAATTATCCTACGCTCAAAATCGTCATTTCCACAAGAATATTATTACTTACTTATCTTCTATTTATTTGGTTGTTCTTTATTTCTTAAATTATTTATTTTTCGAATTATTTTTATTCCTACTTCTGGGTAAGTATAGGTTTTACATTTCCACGTACAGAAGGTAGCCTATCCAACAGAAGGTATCCAATCGAATAGAAGGTAGCTTCTCAAATAGAAGGTAGCCTATCGAATAGAAGGTAGCCTATCGAACTGAAAGTAGCCTATCGAACAGAAGGTAGCCTATCGAATAGAAGGTAGCTTCTCAAATAGAAGGTAGCCTATCGAATAGAAGGTAGCCTATCGAACTGAAAGTAGCCTATCGAACAGAAGGTAGCCTATCGAATAGAAGGTAGCTTCTCAAATAGAAGGTAGCCTATCGAATAGAAGGTAGCCTATCGAACTGAAAGTAGCCTATTGAACAGAAGATAGCCTATCAAACAGAGGGTAGCCTATCGAACAGAAGGAAGCCTATCGAACAGGAGCATTATTCTAATCGGGTGATAAACGTATAATTTTCCAGATTTTTGACAATTGAACAATAGGTCTAGAAAAATTGGGGATGCGTTAATTTATACATTTAAACCAAGCTACTCGCAATAATTTAAGATATCCATATCGAGAGAAGAGAGCGGCTTCGCCACTCGTCTGTACATCAGTAGCTTACGCTTCGTATGCCAACACTCGGTCTGTGGCCTACGGTCTGTCCGGCTATGGCAACGGAATTTAGGTCTTAAAATTTAAAGGTTTCCAGTACATATCCAAAGCACTATATTTTAGGAATTCAATTTCTTTGAACACTTTGAATTTTAATTTGTGTCCTACCTACCTATCGAGGTGTCATATCCACCTGGACTTCGGCAACCATGGAGAGCAACCTGACTCTGTCTCTTGTTAGCTGCAACAACTTTGTAGGCTTACGATATCCCCATGCTACTCTCGTCACACCGTCCAAAGATTTTTCTCTGTCTCGTCTTCTTGCTCTTCCTCCCTCCACCATTCCTGTCCTTACGACGGCGTCCATCTCATTCCTCCTCATCGCATGTCCGAGAAATCTCATTTGTCGAGATCATATTGGTTTCATCATTTCCGTCTCCACTTCCATCTGGCTTAACACGTCCACATTAGTTCGTCTTGCTGTCCATGGTATCTTCAGAATCCTCCTCCATAACAACATTTCAGCTGCTTCCACTTTTAATGCATCTTCATGCTCACCGTCCAAGTCTCACATCCATACAACAATGTTGACCACACAAAAGTTTTTGATCGCCGCTTTCTAATTCCCGTAGACAACTTTTTATTTATCAGATATGATTTCATTCTTATAAATTCACTCTTTGCAATGGCAATTCTCGTTCTAATTTTCTTTTCACATCTGTAGTCTTCTCTTATCAAAATCTCTAGATACGACAAATTTTCCACCTACTCTATTCTTCCTCCTCTTGCCTCTATTCCTATTCTGGATGTATTCCTCTTAGATTCCACCAACACTTTGGTCTTGTCTATATTGATCTTCAACTCTTTCTCCTCGCTTGCCATCACAGTCACATTCAACAAATGTTGCAACTTCTTTACGGGTCCGCCACCAACACAGGGTAATCTGCGGGCCTAATATGATTAATATTATAACCTCCTATCTTGACTCCTTCAAGCCCATATATAGGTTAAACAGATCCTGGGATATAAACATCCCTAACGTACTCCTGTCCTTATGGTCTGATACTCTGTTTTCTCTCCTTGCACTCTAACTGCAGCTTTTTGTTTCCAATATAAATTTAGTATTACTCTTATTTCTCTCCTATCGATGTACAATTCTTCCAGCATCCTCATCGGTTCCTCATGTCCTACTTTATTGAAAACTTTTCATAGTCAATAATACAAAGGAACACATTTCTTTGTTTTTCGATCATTCTTTCCCCAATTTTTTTTTATCACAAATATCGCATTAGTTGTTCCCTTGCCTTCTAAGAAGCCATAAGCTCCCAGGATACCTATTCTCTCACTTTATTCTTTATTCTGTTGATTATAATCGTTTAAATTATCTTTGCTACTTGGTTCATCATACTAATCATGCGGTCCTTACTGCATTACAGTGTTCCGTTTTCTTTGGTAATGGAATAAACATTGAATTGCACATCTGTTCAGGTATTGCACCCGAATTATAAATCTGATGAAGCAAAACTGTAATATTCTTCATTGCAAATTCTGCTAACATTTCTAACACTTCCATCATGGCTCCATCTTCTCCAGTAGCTTTTCCTTTCTTCATCCTACCCATTGCATATTTCACCTCTTCCTTCAATATTTGTTCTCCATTTAGATGCACAGGATTTTCTTCTTCCTCCTCCAATTCTTATCGATCGTCCTCAAAGAGTTCTCTTATATGTACATTCCTTCCATCTTTTCTTAATTGCTTTTGTTTTCCTAAGTACCTCACCATCTTTGTCTTTGATAGCCCTCCTATTAATACTTCTTTTCTCTGTTATCTCCCAAATCTTATTGTACATCATTCTGGAATCTCTGTTTACAAGATCTTCTATTTTTTATATTTTTCATCTAGCCACTTCTCCATTTCTTTTATACAATTCCTCTTAACCTGTCTATTAACTTCATGGGTTGCATCGTCATATTGGCATTTAGTACTCTTCTTTTACCCATCAGTCAAACATTTCTTTTAGTGATCCAGTTGTCATTTGTTCTCTTTTCTGGAAGTACTTTTTGATTGCCTTTTTCTATTCATCACTTAAGCCCTTCAACTGTTTTCCAGGACCGTTTTCGTCACATCCATCCCTTAACTTCTTGTATTTATTTCCATTGTCACTATATACTATTTTTTAATTCATAATTTCTCCTCAGCACCTTTACATCTCTTCATGTTTTAACTTCTTCTCTCCTCTCTTCCTTTAATCTCAACGTAATGTCAGCTACAATTGGAACGTGACTGCTATCACAATCTTCTCCTGTACACCAATTTACCCATCTTTCTCCTCTCTCTCATTCTTCTCTCCAAGTCAAAACGGTCCCACTGCCGCTTCTTCAACGCCTTTGCCCACCTTTGCATTTATATCACCCATAAAAATTATAATCTCTTGATTCCTAAATTCGTCTCTCGCTTGATCCAATTTATCATAAACTATTCCACTTCATCTTCATCTCTTTTACTGCTTGGAGCATATGCCTCTATTCTAGTTATATCAAATGGTGTGCCTCTGATTTTCACCACAAGCACGCAGTCCGACACTGGCCAGTATCCTTTTTAGCCTTTAGCCACTTTCAAAATCATTATAATTCCAACCTCTCTTACCGTCTCATCACCAAGTGAATAGACAAAATAACCATTTCCACCTCTCGTCTAACCAACTGCGGGCCATCTAACTTAACTGACACCAAGATATCTATCTTCATTCATTCATCTTCCTCTATACACCAGCATTTTTCCGGCATGCCATATTCTTACATTCCATGTTACTATTCTCATCTTGTCCTAATTCCAAACAGTTGCATGATGTCGGTCAGGTTCTGCCTGTTGCTCAATGATTGCCTGCCCGAGCGTAGTAGTTTCCCTCCCTTCTGAAATGAGACGACTTAGTTATATAGGAAGCATTTATAAAATTTCTCTACAGTTCGAAAAACCGCGCGCAGGGCTGTTTTTTTTATATTTGAAGCTTTTAGCAAAGTTCTGTATGCGTTCAGAAAAAATTTAATATTTGCATCGAAGGTTTTGGAATTTTTCCCCAAAATATAATTTGAGATCGTGAATATCAGTAAATGTATTAAAATTAAGGGATGACCTTTTTTGAGCATTTTTTCGTAGGTAAAAGCAAATTTAGATGAGAAGCAAAAGAGCTGAGGATTGTCTTTTTCATATATCAAAGAAATTTTAATAAAAGTTTTTTCTTCATTTTTTTCTCAGAAAATAGACATGATTAAGAAAAACCAAGACTAAGAGTAAATTATTATGAAATAAACACTGGAAACCTTTGAATTCTATTTACAACAAAAGAATTCGATAGGCCTTAAGCCAGATTCCGAAGATCGGCCTTCGACAAATTTGCTTTTATATACGAAAAAAATGCATAAAAACAGCAATGTCTTAATATTGTAAGGAGGAGTGGAGAATCAGCTCATCTTGTCTTCTAAAAATTACTCCTGGTGAATTCTTTTTATTTCGATGCATACTTTTTAGGCCTAAAGGACACAAAAACAACTATAAGGTTTGGTTAGAGGTTTTCCTTTGTAATACGGAAATAAAAATGCCCTTGACCTATTTTTCCATCTAAATTTTCTCGAATATTTTCCGTTTGCTGTTGTCGTTTTAAGGGGCCAGTAATTTTTTGTTACTGCTAAAGATTAAATTGTGAATCTAGCTCGAAATAACTTAAATAAAACCTTGGAATAAACGAAAAAGCAAACTAAAAACAGCCTTCCTGAATTCGAATAAATTTCTGAACTTCACCATTATTAATTCGTTTTTTTCACAATATTTCAAAGTTAAAATTAATGATCACTAACTCTATGATTTAAGAAGGGGATTTATTTGAGTATTTGAATAATAATTTCATCTTAGATTGGTTATGAGTTGTTTTTCTATCAAAGTAATTTCTAATCATTCTTTTATAAGATCACAAAACAAGATGGTGAAGTTCAGAAATAAATATAAGTATCGAATTTTTGTGATTTTTTTTTTAAATGAAAGAATTACAAATGGTGAAGTTCAGAAAGTTTATTTTATATATCTTCTATAACTCTCTATTTTAGCAACGTGATATTTTGAAAGGGTGGAAATTTAGTTTAGATTAACTTTTTAAAATTATTATAATTGGCAAAGTTCAGAAAATTTATTCAAATTTAACCATGGTTGTTTTTTTATTTTAAATTTTAATCCCTTTAGCGAAGCGCAAGCTCCCCCGTAGGCGGGAATGGGTGAGGCCATTTCTTGGTTCTTACCAATAAACTAATAAAAAATAATTCTTTCCATATCTCGAATTTTTTTCTTGGACAATTTGTACATATAAACCTTTTTAAAACGAAAAAAAATCAAGAAAAATATATGTTAGAATATAGTCTAATGGATTATGTCTGATATTTTAATTATCGAGTTTGTCATTAATAAATTCTAAGAAAATTAAATCTTTCGTTGTCTATAACAAAACGAATAGACTTGGATTCGTCTTTATGTAAGACTTTGGAAGCTAATCAGATAAAAATAAAGTTTATATCCGGTGACGTCAAATTTCCTAACGTCGATGTATAAATGAAACGTTTGAGAGCGCAGGAAAATAAGATGATCTATTAAAAGTAGCTATGGTCGGTGTCAAAATGAAAGTCAAACGATTTTTCTTTTAGATGAGTACATATAAACTTCATTTTTATCTGATTAGCTTCCAAAGTCTTACAGAAAGACTAATCTCAGTCTATTAATTTTACTATAGACAACGAAAGATTTCATTTTCTTACAATTTATTAATAACAAACTCGATAGATAAAATATTAGACATAGTCCGTTGCATTATATTATAACGTATCTATCTTCCTTCTATTCATCTCCCTCCATAGCCCAACATTTTTCCAGCCTGCAATATTCTTACGTTCCATGTTACTATTCTCATCTTGTCCTAATTGCAAACAATTGCATGATGACAGTCAGGTCCTGCCTGTTGCTCACGAGTGCCTGGCCGAGCGTGGCAGTCTCCCTCCCTTCTGAAATGAGACGACTTAGTTACATAGGAAGCATTTATTAAATTTCTTTCTAAGATTATCTCTACAGTTCGGAAAACAGCGCGCAGGGCTGTTTTTTCTTATATTTGAAGCTTTTATCAAAGTTCTTTATAGGTTCAGAAAAAATTTCAATATTTGCATCGAAGGTTTTGGAATTTTTCCTCCAAAATATAATTTGAGAGCGTGAATATCAGTAAATGTATTGAATTAAGGGATGACCTTTTTTGCGCATTTTTTCGTAGATAAAAGCAAATTTAGATGAGAAGCAAAAGAGCTTAGGATTGTATTTTTCGTATATCGAAGAAATTCTAATAAAAGTTTTTCTTCTTTTTAGTCTCAGAAAATAGACATGATTAGGTAAAAACCAAGACAAAGAGTAAATTATTATCAAATAAACACTGGAGAACTTTAAATTTTATTTACAACAAAAGAATCCGATAAGCCTTAAGCCACAGACCGAAGATCTGCCTCCGAAAAATTTGCTTTTATATACGAAAAAAATGCATAAAAACAGCCATCACTTAATATTGTAGAAGGAGTGGAGAATTAGCTCCTCTTGTCTTTTGAAAATTACTCCTGGTCAATTTTTTTCACTTCGATCCCTACTTTTTAAGCCTAAAGACCAGAAAAAAAACTTTAAGGTTAGGTGAGGGATTTTCTTTTGTAATACGGAAATAACAATCCCCGTGACTATTTTTACCATCTAAATTTTCTCTAATATTTTCTGTTTGCTGAAGTCGTTTTTAGGAGCCAGTAGTTTTTTCTTACTGCTAAAAAATTAAAATTGTAAATCTATTAGGTTGAGGAATAAGTTCTAGCGTTTTTTTTATGTTGTGTTGATTTAAGTTTTGTTGACGTGATTTGTGCACATAATAAGAAACAATAATAATAATGATACGTCTCTTAACAGCGTAGACTATTAGGCTTTTGCTTAGGCTATGTCTTAAAGTTGAGTAATGAGTCATTGTGGTTTATTTAAAAGTTGTATTAATTTAATTTTTGTTCTGTGCCCTTAAAATGGAATGTCAAGTTGAAAGAAAGGCGCAGTTTCAACACTTGTTGTTATTCATTTTCAATCGAGACGGGAACAATGCAAACGCATCCAAAGCTCGTCGGGATATTTGTGCTGTGTACGGAGAAAATGCTTTATCAGAAAGGACAGCTCAATGGTGGTTTTCACGTCTCAAAAACGGTCATTTCAATCTTTCAGACGAAGAACGTTCTGGTCGCCCAATTAAGTTTGATGAACGACCTTTTTCATGAAAATCCTCATCAATCGACTAGAGAATTGGCTGTACAATTGGCGTGTGATCAGAAAACTGTAGTGGATCACCTTCATTCGATGGGGAAAGTTCAAAAACTCGGTTCCGCACGCTTTGAGCGAAAGCAACAAACTTCAACACTCGACGATTGCTGCATGTTTGCTTGCTCGTCACAAGGCTACTCGTGGATATAAGGACAGATTTCTTCACCGCATGATCACTGGCGACGAAATGTGGTTTGTTTATGTCAACATGAACCCTCGAAAACAATGGCTTATCCCCAATAAAAAACCACTTTCACGATTAAAGCAAGGACTTCATCCACGAAAGACGATGATGTGTGTGTGGTGGGATTGTGAAGGCATCATTCTTTATGAGTTCCTTGCGAACAACGAGATTGTCAATGCAGAAGTCTGTTCAACAAATGTATCGACTCGCCGAAGCTATTCGTGAGTAGCGACCTCATCTACTTTATGGATTCCTTCGGCAACACGACAATGCTCGTCCTCACATTGCCAATATGACAAAAGACGCCATCCAAACTCTTAAGTGGGAAATCCTGGCGCATCCTCCATATTTGCCAGACTTAACTGCATCGGATTTCCATATGTTACGATCGCGCTCCAACAATTTGCGCGGCGTTTTGTTCAATACTGATGTGGTATTAAGAACCTGTTTATAAGAATTCTTCGAGTCAAAATCCAGAGATTTTTATTGCAGAAGCATCGAAAAACTAGTTGAACGTTGGGAAGAAGTCGTCAATAACTACGGCTAATACCATATTTATTAAATCGCATATTGTAATCAATTAAAAAGGAAGTTTTTCTAAAATTGTTAATGGTTATAAATAAAGTTGATAAAAACGCAAGAACTTATTCCTCAACCCAAGTTCGAAATAACTTCTATTTAATCCTTGGAATAAACGAAATAATAAACAAAAAACAGCCTTCCTGATTTTGAATAAATTTTCTTCACTTAATATTTATATTAAACAAATGAAAATTTTGAAAGCATACAAGGTTAAATAAAATTAATCAAAACCATTAATTTGTGGTAGTTCCGAATGATTTCAAGCAATCAAATGTAACCTCTATTTGAGAAAAAGGTATTAAGACTAGTCCTGGTAACATTTCCTCCTTTTTTCTTACTTTGCTCATGACTGAACTCCTACAGTCTATTGCCTGAAATAGGACCGTAGAGAATCTAGAGGCGAAAAAAATAATAGATAACTTGCATCATGGCTCTTGAAGCGATATTTCTTGATATTTTCATGAATGATAACATTTGAGAAGATTAAGCGTTTGATGTAATTTATATTGATTTTATAAAGGCTTTTGAAACCATTCACATAAATATCATTTGATAAGAATGAAAACGTAAGGTACTGGGCATATTGTATTCAAGGGAATTGAAGACGCTGGAAAACCGTAGGCAGAAATGCTTGTAAATAGTTTTTCGTTGGGCTCGTCTACTAGTGAGTTCCTTAAGGATCTGTACCTCCTTAATTATTCCTTTTTTAATATAGAGGCTCTTTCTAAAAAATTTATATCATTTTGCATTCTAATAACTTTTCCCACTCTCGTTCAATTAAGTTGAAAGTTTAATAGCATGTGTGGAAGCAAGTTAAAACTAATGTATAATGTTTTGTATATGGTTAAAGGTATAAAAATCCTATTCTCTAGAAAAAAGTGTTTTGTTTGTTTGAATATGCTCGAAACAATCAAGGTAGGAAACAAGTTCATTTGTGAGAAATTCTCTGAAAATGTATCACAAACAATGGAGTTTTGAAATGGCACATCTAGTTTAAAACAGAAGCTATTCTCTTGAGTGCAAAATGATCTTGACGGCCATTGGTATCAGAAGAGCCGTCGAGCTGGTTCACAAAACCTTTTGCCAAGCCCCAGCAAGTCCATAAAGTGAGCAAGTTCAGAAACCCAGATTCCTCCCGCGACAGTTTATGTGTTCGAAGGAAATGCTTACGAATGAAACTTTATCAACTGCAGCTCGTTCTGGATTTAATATCAGATAACAACTGGAAGCAAAAACAATTCTTTGTAATATGTTAGAGAAAATTAAAGGTGATAAGTTCAATGAACGTCTTGATTTCAGTGATTAAGCTACATTTCATACGAATAGTAAAGTCAACAATCATAATGTTCGCCTTTGGGGCAAGGAAAATCCCTATATCGCACTTGAGCCTAAAAGGGACTTGTCCAAAGTGCATGTGTTCCGCGCCATGTCCAAGAATCGTCTACATCGCTCTATTTCTTTGAGGGAAATGTGACCACAGATGTTTATTAACAATAATTTATACACTATGGGAAACTAACCGTTGAGCAAAGGAATTAATTTACAATGAAAAAGCTTCGTAGTCGGAAAGCATCACGCCTCTTCGACGGTGATCGAGAAAACGGTAATTGGCCAACGATATTTCAAGAAGGAAGAAGTGGACCTCGAGTGGTGGTTCGAGGGAGTATCATTGCAGGGCGCGGAGCGAAGTGTGTATTCCAGAATGAGTCTTTACGTCCTTAACTGCCGTAGTTCTGAACAACTGGTTTCTTGCCTGTGATTCTTAGAGTAACAGGAAGTCGCGTATGAAGGAGCGCGTATGTCCTTAGGCTGGTTCCAATGAATCCTCGTGATTACTACTTGGCTTCTGCGTGAGCAGTGCCTGCCTCAAGATTTAGTACTGAATTTTTCGTTTCCGCGCTGGAAAATATATAAGGCTTCGCCGGAAGCGATTTTGTTTACCTTAGGAAGTGGGTCCCACTCCGACTTAAAACACGGAGAGTAAAGACTTTTAGCGCCCTCTTGCTGATTTGGGTTCCAGGCTCCAGCTAGACTCATCACGCTTCGTTATCGCCGAAGAAGTTTACCAAAGATAAGATCCGTTCGTAAGTGAGATACCCCATTAGGCTTCTTAGTGTGCATGAATCTCTCTCTCACAGTGTGCCGGGACTCAGGTGCGCGCAAACAGATAGTTTGTGAAATCGTTCATGCAATCCACATACTTTTGATTTTCTCATTCAAATATTGATGAATAAATCTTATATTGGTCAACATTAGACATGTTTCATTTTATTTTCCTGGAATCTGTAAGTTAAGAGATATTAACATCTCAAATGATATACGAGGGGCAGTTAATAAGTTTTGCGAATCGGTAGGGAAAAACAGAGGAAGGGCGATGGCTGTTTGTGGGGGTGTTAGGACAAGTTATGACAAGTCAGGACCTGCAGCCGCACACTCCTGCCTCGTCTATTTAAGAAGCAGTAGCTAAAGGTAGGTCGTCAGTCACAAATTTTTCAATAAGAGAAGGTTGAGCACCGCGCAGTGATCAGATTTTTGACCAAAGAAGGTAAGAATGCAAAAGAGATCCATAAACGCATGGTTGCAGTGTACTCCGACACCGCCCCTTCCTATACAACCATTGATCGCTGGAATAGGGAATTCTGCTATGGTTGTGAGTCCCGTGAAGATGACCCCCGTCCAGGACGCCCGTCAGACGTGACTAACGAGGACAATGTGGCCCATGTGGAGATGATGATCCTCGAAAATTGACGGGTGAAGGTCGAAGAAATCGAGCGAGAACTTGGAATATCACATCGAAGTGTTATCAACATCATTCACGGCAATTTGGTCATGATCAAGGTCTCTGCCCGTTAGGTCCCTAGAAACCTCACGCCCTATGATCGACTTCAACGTCGTCAAAGTCCACAAGGCCAGAGTTGCACAGGCTGCCCTCCTCGAGTGCGGATTCGAGGAGCTCAACCATCCCCCCTACAGTCCATATCTGGCCCCTAGCAACTACTTTTTATTCCACCAGCTCAAGGCTGCACTGCGTGGACGCCGGTTTAAGGACAATAAATACGTCCAGCTCGCCGTCTTGGAGTCGGGAGATTTCTGGTTGTCGGGAATTCGAAGCCTCAGGGACAAGTGGTGCAAGTGCATTGAAGTCGAGGGTAGTTATATTGAAAAATAATAAAACCCTTTTCCTCATATGTCGTTTCCTTATATCCGAATTGCAAAACTTATTGACCACCCCTCGTACCTAATTTAGAAACACCTTGGCTATCAACAATTTTAATATTAACATATTATTTAAAATTTTAAATTTTGCTGCAGATACAGAGCTCAATACTAGGACAAAACACAAGAGGTACTGCGAAAACCTTCCATAAGACGGATGGATTCGTCGAATGATTAGGAGGGTTACAAATGCTGTTCATCGTGGAAACTTTGAAGGTAAGGCATATGAATCTTGATAAACTCAGGATAGATTACACTATTAGTGATCAATATTTAACTCTAGTTAAAAAGAAAACAGATTCATTTTTCTAATTCCAAGTGATTTAAAACTTTCAAAACAATGTAAAGTCGAATGGTGTTCTAGGCTACTCAAGTAACTTGATTCATTCTAACTAAAAGATTGTTTTCTGCATTGCTAAACCTTCAAATTATTTGAAATATGCACAAAACAGATTCACTAAGTAAAGTATAATTCAAAATTTGAACTAGATATCTGCCTGCCGATTAAAATCAACGGCCACCAGTTAGAAAAAAATATTTATCAATGAAATACTACAAATATGATTTTCGGAATAAACTAACACGGACATAGAATGAATTGGACAGGGATATCGTCGAAATCATTGCAGTAAATATTTTAAAGAATAAAATGGATGAATATTAATTTAAATTATGACCTTTTAGAAGTAAAAGTTGTCAAACTAATTATTAATCTTAGCCTCTCTCCCTTTAACTATTCTTCACCTCTCACTTGCATCCATCCTCTCTTTATGAAACTAGCCTCGAGTGGATCTTAGTGTCATTGCTGGGATGTAAATCTGTAATGAAAATCAGTAAGTCTTCTCCAGAAAGGCTACTAGGGTTGATTATTGGGGTAAAGAGAGGAACGCAAATCTCTTCTCATTCTTTTATTACAGTGGGCGCATTTTGGGGTGTTTTTAGTTTTGAAATGTTCAACTAATTCTAATTTCTGTTGCTTTCTCATTCCACAACCTAGCCAGGACAAAGTCTTGAAAAGTGGCCGTTTGGGCACATAAGCTGTTGAGCAGAACTGTGCCTGCTCGACTGCTAGTCCAAAAGTACTTCTTATCCTTTTAGCTCCCTGTAGCTCTCCTCCTTCTACTTTCTCTCTTTTTGTACAAACTCTCCTCATTTCACTCACTGCAGAGAAGTACTCTATACCCTCAACCCTTTGGTTAGCCATAAGGCCCTGATCAGCCTCTTAATACCGTGACAGAAGAGAGTCATTGGAAACTTTAGAAATAATGATGCCTTTTGACGCCTGCAGGTCATAAATGGCCAGGATTTGAAGGGTCCTGGTCGTTGTGGCGCGATTAGTGAGAAAATGGGTTTTCCCCTAATGACCCCTTGCTTGTATGTAATGGAATGAACACCTCCCTTCCCCCCGCCATCTTTATTGGGTGCATATGGCTTCCGGCTAAGGCAGGCAGCAGTCCCAACAGGCAAGTCCTTGTTATTTAGAACTCTAACCGTGTTGTGAGGCAAGAGAAAAAGAGATATAGAGTGGTCAGTTATTTTGAAGCGGAAATCAAACTACCTCCACACCTGGATGCGATCCAGAAGTGGGAAAACTTGGATGTATCCCACGTGAGGTTAAGTTACAATACCGCTTCCACTTCTTAGCTGTTGCTTGGACTGGTAGAATTTGAGGTGATAGAAAATTCCCACAGAATGCAAAATCCTCCCACCAATCTAACCTTGCCCCTCTGGACCTCACAGAAGGCGCAGGCCGCACTTAATTGTGGGCCCTTAATCTCCCAAGGTGTCAGAGGGAGCCGAGGTGTCATCTGCTCCAAAGAAGATATAAACAACAACAACAATCACAACTTTCTTTTTCTTTTGTTCCTTCTAGCCTTCTACTCCACAATGAATCCCTCAGGGGTGCGAGCGCTGTTTTTGCTAGTGCACCTGGTAGCTGGAGGAGTGGAATGCTATCCCGTCTCAGTAGTCGCGACAGTCTCAGGCTTGATTCATTCTACCTGAGCTTTATTCTTTCTATACATTTATATTTTGACACCTATTCTTTATTTCTTCCAAATCTCCTCTAGCCTCTTTTTTTTAACGGCACCAAATTTTGTAGGCTAGTCACCGCCTCATCGCTTAACGTAGCTGGGAGGAAGGATAACCCTTTGCGTCTTGGTTTCATTGGGAAGGGGTGCAGTTTGACTAGACTGCTTTCAGCTCAGCATTTCGCCATTCTACTGTTCTATCTTTGTATTCTATTACTATCTAGCAAGAGGGTGTCATCTGGAGAATTGCACGCCCCCAAGGCCCAAAGCTCATAAATACGCTGCGTCCGCTCCCCAAAGCTTTTAGGATTATATTTGGTTATATCCCCCACACATTTTCACTTTCTCCATCTCCTACCACATTCTCTCTAGATCTTTCCTTAATTTCTTTAAGGTCTAGGAGGAAAAAATGATCTGACAAATCCAAACAACCTTTTCGCACATTCAACCTCTCTTCCCTTGCATAATCAAGCCTCTTGAATCAACATAATTCAGAATCACATTTTTCTATTGAAACAATAAATGCTTTTATAAATATAAATCCTGCTGAAAATGTAAAAAATATGGTAAATATTTTGATTCAACGATATATAATATATTGGAAAAGTACGAGCTATTCACTCTTATGCCTTGAATAGATGCCAATAAAATTTTCAAGTATAGAAACATGGAGAGAAAAAGCCGTGTGAACCGCCTAATCATCAACCTTCTTAGGAGAAATAGCGTTTGAACTTCATTTGAACGGAACAGCTTGTAAAATGTATGGCGCCACAATAACTCCCTGATGTTCAAGTGACCATAAAAGTGCCTGTTATTAGTTTTTAAGTTTGTACGTTTAGCTTAATATAGATCCTTTTCTAAACAACTAAAACAACTAATATTCACAAAATAAAAGAAATATCACGATGAAAAAATAGCGAGATAAAATCGTGATGTATTTCCGAATAAAAACGCCTAAGGCGGCAATCGCATGTATTGGATTAAGGGGTCATTAAAATTAACTAATTTTGATAATAATCCGAATTCTGTCAAACAGCGAATCTTGATTGTATCTCTACATTTCCATCGTCGCACGTAGAAATAAGACACAATCGCTGAAATCACCAGAAGAATGGATTGCCGTCGTCAATATAAATTTACATTTGGGTGAAATTCGGAAGAAAATACATCCCTAAAACATTATTTTTTTTTACATGAGTTTTACATTTTTTGGATTTTGCCATCCATTGCCAGCTGTTGTTTCTTATTGATATAGATTTTACTATCGAATGGCACTTCCATTTTTATACTATTCTTAATGCAGATTTCCACTTCTTTTTAATACAACTTTTACTATCGACTTGTAAATTTTATAAGCGCACCATGGGGGACAAACAGATTAATGTCGAACCCGAGCAATGGGTCACTTCAGCTGTAGAAAACCAAAGACGACTCAGATCCGAAATCCAACCGAAGAAAAATCACACCCGATGCAGCTCAACTTTTCCTTATATTTTAAGCAATTTTCTGCTCTTATTGACCCTTGTCCTACTTATAAAATTGAGCCTACAATGACGTTTAACACCTGACCATGGAGGGGGAACTTTCTAGCTCTTTCTTCTTTATTATCAAAGACCCACGGCATGGAAAATGAAAAGAAGATTCCAAGTGTTTTAATCTTTATTATCAAAACCGCTTAATAAAACACTCTTTCTCAATAACATCAAATAGATGTAGTTTCTGGATATTTTTTAATAAAATCCCATAGAAATTTGACTTAGACTTTTCGACTAGTGCCCTACGCTTTTATGTTTAAAATTAACGGTGTGCGGTTAATTTTATAGGGTGTGCAATATGTTCATAGTCACAGATGCATTTGATAATTATCGGTGGGAGTCAAAGCGTTCTGATTTTGTATTTTGGCCTATTTTATACACTTTATCAAAGGATTTATGAATGTCTCTTAATTACAAGTCGGTATAGCTACTGTTATACTTCACTTTTGATATATTTTCAGCGAGGACGGCTAGTGCTGACTCGCTGACCTTGCTTTTGCGAAACCTGTGCTGGTGATGTGGTATTAATGCGTTATTCTTGAAGTGTCAATTTACCCTTTTATTAATCATTCTCTTCTAGAGTTTAACTATAATTTCTAGTAAGGTAATCGGTTTGATGTTACTTGGATTAGTTAGATGTTCTAAAAACCTATTTTTCAAACTTTAGCGCATCGGTGATGTAGCCCACACGTTATACAGCACGACTTTTTTATTTAGGAAGCTATTCAGTGTTCTAATCAGGTTTTCCCTTGTTAAACACGATTCGACAGGATCTCTTTTCTAGGGTTGCTTTTAGCGTTTTCTCTAACCTTCAGAGTAACCGATTCAGGACTGCTTCTCAGTGTTGATCTAATTCACTAGTATATTTTTTGTCTAGTGATCTTTGTCAAGCTCCTTGTTCGCTCGGGTGAAATGTCAAACACTTTACTCATGTGAGTTCGGAAGCCCGATTCTATTTCTTGCGGTTCTTCCGTGTCTGTCTTCTTGTATTTAATCACGAGTTTTGTCTTGACGTGCATCTATCCTCTTACTAAACTTATTTTCTTGCAAAATTTCGTGAGGTTTCTTTCTTGCACGATTGCTTCCAGGAATTGGTACTATCTTGCACTATGTTCGCTACATTTGTTGCTATTAGTAATTCTTCTATCTGTGGCAGGCAATCTCTCTATCCTCTTCAGAGTCCTGAGTGTTCGAGCATCCCTCTTAATATTTATATTCAACTTCCAGTGCCATAATTTGTACAGTGCGATGAGGGTGTGGTAAGGTTCTGCAAATCGTTCTTTGGATGTGCTTAGTGTTTGCTTAGACTAACGCTTCGATTATGTCTGTCTTCTGCGCTATTGTCTATCTATTACAGTGTTACTCGTACTTCACTTAGATCTGCCTTTGGAAGTTTGCAAGTTCTTAGGTATATCCGTCCCAGTTTGCGCTCCTGTAGCTCCACTGACGCGTGCAAGTTAATTAAATTGGGTCGGAAGTGTGTTAATATAAATATTTCGTGCTCGCTAGTGGATGCAGTTCTCCTTCCACAAGATAATTAAAGCGGACATCTGGGGTTGCTGAAACAATATCTGGTTTTGTTACTTGCCTATGACCGTAAAATTTGGGAGATTTGAACCAATTTTCTCTAAATTACCTCTTTGCAGGAGTATATCCAGATTCCGTCCGATGCCTTACTGCGAGCAATCAGGTCTCCAATCAAAACGGCAAGAAACCTCTCATTGAGTGTCCTACCCCATCATTATATTCAAGTTGATTGTGGAGGTCTCAATCTTAATTGCTAGGTACAACTCTTCGAGGTCGTGTAGCTTGCCAAATCTGATCTTTCTCACTGCCACCGCGACCCCATGACAATTGCTGTCTATCGTGGTCTTAGTTATAACTGTGTAATGGAAAATTTTTACGGGGTTTCTATCCTGCTCAGACTTCTGGGTATGGCATAATGAATGTTTATTTGCATTCCATCACCATACGTCGTTGCTGATCTTTTTTTCTGGCGAATTCTTTGGATCTTTAGGGGATTTTTGCTCTACTTCAACGGTCTCTCGCTTGCTTGGCGATTTGATCTTTCCGTAGATATTATTTTTTCTTCTTATTTTTTTACCGTGTAACAAAGTTCTTTCGGGGTATCTAGGTTTCCACCGGTTAAAATTTTGAGTATTTCTTTGTTTGCATATCGTCCTTCGTTTTCGTATTTATAGCATCCCTTATTTATCTCCTCGATTATATGCTTCCTATGATTCTCTAAGAAAAGTCTTAGACTCATTTCTTGAGTTTATTCACTTCTTTCCTTCTCGTTGTTATTAGCGCCCTCATTTTATAATTCGTCTGGTTCTACTAATTCTGCAGCTTTTTTTTCTGTTAAAGGAGAAAGTATGGGCCAATGTTGTATTTATTTACATATTCTCTTCCTCTGTCTAATTCTTGGTATTTCTATACTTTCTTTGGGGTTGTTTTTTTCTATTGGTGCATGTGTTGATTGCACATTTCGGATTTTCGCAGACGGTGGCTCATCCGAGAACCACATAGTTTTTAACCCCTTGTTACTTACAATTTTTTGAGCTCTCTAGATTCTGCGCTGGCTTTAACTACGTTCAGAACGTGAACGTGCAGTAAAGAGAAACCCAGAAATAAAGCTCCTCATTATCTTTGAAGTCGATTGTTTCTCACAAAAGTGGCCGTTAGAACAACCCTACCATTGACAAGAAGTTTTATTAGTGAGTCTGATCTCCACCTTTGCAGTCCAACTGATACATTTATTACAATACTTTAGTCGTTTTCTATCTCATAGATTCTTCTCAATTAATAGTTACATTTTACAGCAAGGGAGGGTTTGTCAATAGGATCCACTTTTTCACTAAATCGATCAATTTAGGAGCTATTTTTCTCAGAAAAATTATGAAACGTTCTAGGTAATAGATTAGCCTTGGTGAAAAACAATAGCAGCCAAAAATTAGGCCTCACCACCCAGTTACTCTAATGTCCGTTTGGTTGGAGATGAATGGCATAATCCATTTGAAAGTCATAGTGGAACTCAGAATATAAGCAAAGATCATTAAGCAATGGAACAAGAGTGATCTTTCAAAAGGAGATGGCTTCAAAAAGCTTACCAAATTCGATTGGTAACTAAAGACTCATTCTCCATATTCACCCAGCTTAGCTCCATCAATTTACTATATTTACGAGTTTTACCGAATCGCTTGAGAAATTAATAAATGAATCCCTTTTTAAATCTGAATAAATTCACAGTTATTTAATCCCTATCTACATTAATTATTGGATGAGCTTATAGATTATATTTTTTTAATTTCATAGGGCTTAAACGATTTAGAGTATTTTCTCCTATAAAGCACACTCTAGATGCCATTCGCTGAGGTATTTGTTTTGGGTGATCGTGACTGCGCGACGGACACGCACGCGACCTTAGAAAGTAATGCGCCCACTCGGGCTAAAAAAATTAAAACATTGAGACATGCGATTTCGAGAAGGCTGGTTGCATCGGGCTACCAAGTTCTTTGTCTATCAACCCCCGCGTTTGTCGTGCCTGGCCGCTGGGCACCACCCTCTTCCGGCAGAGGCAACCATAGGAATCTTCTTCAGCCCAGGTTTGCTTGGTCGGCCGTTGGGGACTTTATTTTGGTTGCGTTTAGTCTGGAAACTCATCCACGACCTTACAGCCTTTTGTGACCTTGCCAGCATCTGGAAACTCCTGACGCCATCGCTTTTGGAATCATTGAAACACTAAAGCCCTTGCAAACGCTTCAATGTTCTTTTGGATACTTTCTTATTTCAGAAAACTAATGGGGGTTTTAAGAAATAAAATAAAAAGGATCCCAGCCTGTATTTATACTAACAAGGGTACATTTCAACATTGTTCAAAAACTTTATTCATATTCATAATATGGTCCTGTTTTTTTAATATTAAAACGTGTTTCTCTCTATAAAAATATAAGTACACAGCGACTTTTTATCTCCCTGTATATATATATATATATATATATATATATATATATATATATATATATATATTGTCGTAGAATGGACTCTCGACGATTAACCATATATAACTATTCGTTGAGGGAACTTATTTAATTATCTTTAGAGTGCGTTGATGTCTAGGCTGGCCGATATTATGTATCTTCGATATGCTTAAGAAGTGGAACTGAGCTCAAAGATAATAATATTGCTATCATTAATAAAATAGAGTTTTATAAATAAAAACTATCAACAACACACAAAACGGAAAATATTGACATAAACAGAGAATTGGAAAGGGTCGTGGGAAATCGAGTTAAACCGGGTTTAAGAGATTTAAAAAGGTAAAACAAATATAAATTAAAGGGATGAGATGGTTCGCTGAACCATTTAAAGCACAGGATAGAGTTGGCAAAAAGGTTAAATACTCAAAGGTAACTTTTGGCTTACGTAATTATACTTGTTGTGCAGAGGAAGGCGACGTGAAGGAATTTCGGTCCGCTGGCGAGTTCCAGCCGAAGGGGGGCGAATTAAATGATCCTGACGTGGCGTCTTGGAAATGAGAACCGTTTCTTGACGAACGGCTTGAAGAACAATGGCTGTTCTACGTTGTTCTCTTCTGAACAACGGGGGGGGGAGAACCGTCTCTTGTCTACGAGCTCGAGAACAATGGCTGTTCTAATGTTGTTCTCTTTCTGAACAACAGGGGAAGGGTGAGAACCGTTTCTTAGCGAACGGGCTCTACCGAATAATGGCTGTTCTACGTTGTTCTCTTCTGAACAACAGGGGAAGGGTGAGAACCGTTTCTTGTCAACGGGCTCGAACGAACAATGGCTGTTCTAACGTTGTTCTCTTTCTGAACAACAGGGGAAGGGTGAGAACTGTTGCTTAGCGAACGGGCTCAAACGAACAATGGCTGTTCTACGTTGTTCTCTTCTGAACAACAGGGAAGGGGGGTGAGAACCGTTTTTTTGTCAACGGGCTCAAACGAACAATGGCTGTTTTAACGTTGTTCTCTTTCTGAACAACAGGGGAAGCCTTGTGGACTTGGCGTCACGAAGGCTCGAACCTTGGCACTCAAGGGATATTGTCCTTCTTCTGGACAAGTGATGGTGAATCTCGAGTCGAGGTCCCTTGGCGCACAAGGTGAGAGTGGATCGTAGTGATGTTTCACGACGAAAATCTGGATCTCCAATCTGATCTTAGTGGTTAAGTTTCCAAATAAATAGTCGGGAGATCCCCTTGGCGTGTGAGACAATGGAGTGGTGGCTTCGAAGGAATGCACAGCCAAGCCTGAGAACAATGCCTTATCTGCCCATAAGCCTAACTCAATCTGGCGAGGTTGACGCATGGGGCGAACGGGGGAAGATAAACCTCCTTGTTTAAACATTGACTCGGGTGGCTGCGATAAGGCGCCAGGCTTCAAAGCGAAGATGCACGTGGGTAGCATCGTGGTTTTAAATAACATGTGATAGTGGTTGAAATTAAGCGGCCTCAACCCGTTCTATCATATATATATATATATATATATATATATATATATATATATATATATGGTTGCCGGAAAGTCCTGACTCACTTAGGAAGAGTTAAGAAACAACAATATTTTATGGAGCATCACCGACATTTATTTTTTCAAACTAAGTTCATCATTCTCTACGATATTCTTCCAGTGATCAACCAGCATCCGAATTGTTCCAGATGCCAGTCAGCTAGTTTTGAATTAAAAAACTGTAAACAAGCTTCCTTCACTCTATCAAAAGTGTTAATCACTAGAGTAACGGAAAAAGTGCGCCATTGATCGGAATTGGCCATTTTCACTCGGGGCAGCACCGGGATTGAATGGTGAATGTGGAAGGATCTCAACACCGTCCATCTGTTTGAACTTTTTAATAGTTATCCTCCCAGTGTGTAGCTTCGCATTGTCTAGCTGAAACAAAGCCTGACCTCAATTGATTAAAGCAGGATACTCCTTCATTAGTTTTTCGTACTCTCGCTCAAACTCCTGGCAATACAGTTTAGCGTTGATAGCACAACCATGTGGAGCAAACTAAAAATGAAATACTCCTTGGAAATTCAACAAGACAGAGAGCATGACTTTTTTGTCAAACCAATTCCGTTGTGGAACGGATGTCGGTTGTTACCCTAGCGTAACCCATTTCTTCTCGCGATCGTGATTAAATAAGTTTTTCAACTTTTCATTTGATGTGTCAATTCGCCTCCAAAATCGGACATGCATTGGGTTATTGAGAAGTTGGCTGCAAATCTCTACCAGACAAGAAGATTGTGCTTCGGTCAGATCATATAGATCGAATATGAGCTTCTTCTAAACAAAATCCATTTGATGCAATCGGTTCGGCACAGACTGATTGGATGATACTGCAACAACATTCGAAAGATCATGGCTGCTTGCAGAAGGTTCAAATTCCAATGCTGCCGATAAAGCCTCGCTGTCAAAAGTTGATGGTCGGCCGGAACGTGGTCGAGCGCCAAGGGTAAGATTCCTGGAGTTGAAACGTATGTACCACCTCGAGACCTTCGTCTGATTGACTGTGCCTTTTCCTTCACTACCACAAATTTCCTTCTTAATAACTCTTGTAGAAAGTTTTCGATGGTAACTATACCGAATCAATACTGTCATTCAACTTACTTCCAAGGTCATTTTTGTCGGTTAGGGCTTAGAAAAAGAGAAATAAACTGCACAGGAGCAACAAACAACCGCACCGTACGAAGGATGGTGGTTGAATGAGTAAGGCTAACCTAACCTAATGTTACTTTTGCTCCATAAAATTTTGTTGTTTTCTTTCCGTTTTCTAAGTGAATCTGGACTTTATGACCAACCATATATATATATATATATATATATATATATATATATATATATATATATACAGTGGGTGTAATAAATATCCGATACATGGTCAAACGTTTATTTACCATACTTAAACAGCAGAAAAATAGTCAAAAATTAAACATCTTATGTATTTTGTACGTTGAATACCAATTCGATATTAGAATACACAAATAGTAAAGTATTAAAATTATATCGACAAAAGTGTTAGATTATCGCCTCAAAAATTATCCAACACACCCACAAAATCAAAATTAGTTTTATAGCGATAATAAATAGTTCTCGAACATTCTGGAGTGGTTTACGTGACAGGTATGCTGTACAACTTTCTAGAAAAATAATCTACTTCGTCCACATGAAACAGCGGAGCTCAGTTAGTGTCTGAAAGCTGCATGAGAAAGAGGTCATCGTTCAACCCTCAAATTATAATATGACGAAGACTAAAGAATTACCAAAAAGGACCAGAAAACTAATTGTTCAGTTACATAAAAGTGGTTTGGGTTATAGAAAAATCTCATCCATGCTAAAAATACCAATCTCAACCATTTGTGACACGATTCGCTGATTGGCCTCATATCAGTCCACTGCAAGTCTACCACATTCAGGGTGTCCATCTAAAATTTCAAACCGTGCAGCTAAACATATAGTCCATAAAGTAAAGAAGACTCCTCGAGGGACTCGATCTGAACTTCAGAAAGATTTGGAAGCAACTGGGACAAATGTATGCACGAATACAATTAGAGCAATTCTTAGTAACAGGGATTCCATTCTCGCACACCAAGAAAAACACCTTTGTTGAAACCAATTCATTTCAAAAATCGTCTGAATTTTGCCAACGAACATTTAGAGAAGCCTGCAAGTTTGGAGGATGCTGTACTATGGTGTGATGAGACGAAGATTTGGTTACTTTGGCAAAATAGTTTTAGTCACGATTGGTGGCTTAAAAACTCCACGCGTGGTCATAAAATTACATTCCCAACAGTGAAGTTTAGAGGAGGCAGCATAATGGTATGGTGCTGCTTCTTCTCTACAATGAAAATGAATGATCAGATGTATCGCAGGATTCTGGATGATAATCTCTTACAGTCTGCAGACGACTTGAAGTTGCCAAGAGGATGGACATTCCAGTAGGACAACGATCCAAAACATACAACCAAAGGTACTGCAGTGTGGTTTCAGCAGAAGAAAATAAAGGTTATGGGATTGCCAAGTCAGTCGCCAGACCTACATCCTATCGAGAACCTGTGGCGAGAATTAAACCTAAAGATTCAGAAAAGGGACCCAAGAAATCCAACAGATTTAAAAAGAATATGCCAAGAAGAATGGGCCAAGATACCTACAAATATGTGTAAAAACCTCATAAGTCAATATTCCAAACGGTTAGAATGTCATATGATCAAATACTAACTGGTTTTCATAGATGTATCGGCTACTTTTTGAAACGTTCGTTTGATATTTTTGCCATAATAATAGTAATGTATTACTATTTTTGCAATATGATACCAATTTGTATTCAACGTACAAAATACATAAGATGTTCAATTTTCACTTACTTTGCTGTCGTGTAACTATGGTAAATAAACTTTTGACCATTTAACGGATATTTATTGCACACAGTGTATATATATATATATATATATATATATATATATATATATATATATATATATATATATATATATATATATATATGTGTGTGTGTGTCAGTGTGTGTGTCCAAAAACCAATAGGATTGTAAATTAAAAATATATAATTAATTACACGATAAGAATTTGGATATCGTCTGAATCTAAATTTGAATATCTTCCTCGTTAATCGGTTTTGCGTTCTTTTCTATCATTAGTGCATTCATTGAACCTAGTTGTTATTTACTTATATTTTTCTACTTTAGATCCTCCTATTTTTAATCTATATGCCTAATAATTTTTATGTTTGTTTTAATTTCTTGCTTGGGGTGTTCTCTTCCTTATCCCTATTTTGTATATATTACATTTTTCTGTTATTGATGTCAATTCTTTGATAATGAACTTCGAATAGAACTTGAAAACTTAGCATCTTGGTTTGATTTCATTTTCTTTTGAAGCATTTTGTTAAAGTTTTTGAGTTAGGAGGCTAGATAATTGTAAACGTGTGGTCCTCACTGGGTCCTCCCTTTGTGTGGCATGGTACAAGTGATGCTGGCGACCGTATGGCCTTCCAATGACTACTTTCTGGATGTATTCCTCCAGTAAGATGAACGATCAAAAACCTGACCGACTCTACTTGGTACAGCTAATACCATACTGTGAACAAGTACTTGGACTTCATGACTCGAGGTATATCTTTGTGTGACACAGCAAATAAGCGAAGGTTTTGTCAGTTCAGCACCTGGTTCTGTCAGAAATACTTTTTGTCTGAGAAGAAAGCACATCCTATAAGTCAATGGAAGGTGTCGACGGACTGAGATTTGAAATCCCTCAAAATTTTCCGCAAGGGGGATGTTTGAGTCCCATTCTGTACACTATCTTCATTAGAGACAAGCCAAACTCGCTCTACGAGTCAAGAAAATATAACCATACAATTCTGCGATGATGTTACAATGATCTGAAACAACACATACAAATACGCACCCATATTGCGAGAATAACAAAAGCAGAGATAGAAAATATAAATAATTCGAACGAAAATGGAAAGGTCGTACGAATGCAAATAAATTTTTAATACAAATAGGCAATTCTAAAACCTTAAGGGTGATAGTGAATAACGATCTATATCGATATCATAACACTAGTCAACAAAGATTTTGCTACTTGGGTATTAGCTTGTGATTTATACTAAATCTAGCATGCTGATTCCTCATCTGCAATCAGAATTCTTCTAGCACGTAATGTTCCTAAGTTACACATATACTCTTTAGTTACACATATGGGCAGTGTTGATTCGGCTACCGTAGTGAGAGGATGTGTTGTGTGTGTTTGGTTCCTTGGTCATACTCCTACTTTATCAAGTTGTCAAATTTAGCCATTATAGTAGTGGTGTTGAAACGGTATTTACATACAGTAATTAATTGCATTCTTCTTTCAAATTTATCTCTCACTTAATTTGTAAATGGTTTAAGATTGTACAAAAGTATAAAACAAAATATATACAAACTAAGTTAAAAACATAAATCAGCGAGGATGTATAAATCGCTCAAACAACTTTTGTCATATCTGTGGAAGATATACTCCAAGCAACCAGGAAAAAAGTTTAGTTAAACATGTGAAAACTGCATACAATTATTATTTTAGTTGTAAAGTTGGTGACCAAAATAAGCCCTGGGCACCTCACAAATCTTGTACTGTGTGTTATACGGGGCTCACACAGTAGTTAAATGGCAAACGGAAGGGTATGCCTTTTGTTGTACTAATTGTGTGGCGTGAGCCAACAAATCATGTTTTTGATTGCTACTTTTTTATGACAAATATTGCGGGATTCTCAAATAAGAACAAGTCAAAAATTGTATATCCAGATTGTAAGTCAGCTATAAAACCAGTCCCTCATAATATGGAGGTGCTAATATCATTTCCTCCATCAGCTAGTGCAGTTAAAGAAGATGATTCATTGCCTGAAGAGCAGGATAACAATGACGATGAAATGTATGAGGGGTGATTCTAAGGAAAAGAAGATCTAGTTGATAAATCAAGAAAGATTGAATGATTTGGTGACGGATTTGTCATTGTCAAAGGAGAACGCAGAACTGTTGGGTTCCAGACTACAGCAATGGAATCTTCTAGAGGACGGTGCAAAAATATCTAATTTCCGTAAAGGCCTTGAGGCCTTGGCTGCCTTCTATAAATAAGAAGATGGTGCTTGTTTCTCTACTGATGTTAATAGCCTTATGAATGAGCTCGGAAACGAGCATTTACCTGTTGAATGGAGACTATTCATCGATGCAAGCACTGCTAGCTTTAAAGTTGTGTTATTACACAATGGTAACAAAAACGTTCAATTCCAATCGCACTTATTTTGGCGATGATAGAGACATATGACTCAATGAAATTTAGTTCGAAAGTTGTTCATTAATTGCATCATAAGTGAAATTTCTGTCCTGATCTAAAGGTAATTTCTTTACTTTTGGACTGCAGCTAGGATACACAAAGAATATTTGCTTATTATGCCTATGGAGCAGGCGTGACCACAGGCATCATTATATGTATTATCAGAATGTGGCCCAAAAGAGAAGAACACATAGTTGGCCGATACAATGTGAAGCACATGCCATTGGTACATCCACAGAAGATCTAATTTACTCCACTTAATATCAAACTTGGCGTAATCACGAATTTTTTAAAGCAATGGCCCATGATTCTGATGAATTCCAGTATCTCAAAGAGAAATTTGATGCAAATAAAATCGATACTAAACTTAAAGGTGGCATTTGTGTAGGGCCGGAGATCAGAGAATTGATACGTGACAGGTATTTCAGAAATAAACTAACTCCACTTGAGTTGGCAGCATGGGATTCATTTGTCCATGTATTGCAAAATTTCCTTAGTAACCATAGGGTTGAAACCTATAAAGAACTAGTGGACAACATGCTAAAGGCCTATCAACGAATGGGGTGTTGGGTGTCTCTTAAGATCCATTTCTTGCATTTGCATCTAGATTTGTTTTGATCTAATATGGGTGATATTAGTGACGAACATGGGGAAAAGTTCCACTGAGATATTGCAACGAAAACATGGTGAGTGACTACTGCTGGTTCCTACAAGAGGAGGATCCTATATACACGTACATGCGCAAGAGCAAGAGTCTCAAACATTTTTGAAGAAATCTATAGTTAGGTGAGTACTACCTCTTTTATATGTAATACATATCTTGTCTGGGTCTGCAAAAGGACCAATATATTGCCAAATAGGGTGCCACGATTCCAAACCTTTGCTCAGAAACCTCTCATTATTCTCAAACTCGTAATAATTATATCATTAATTGGTCCAAGGTGACAAAGTGAGCCATATAGCCTAGTTGTACAACTCAGGAACGGTACGTCCTAGGACAAATCTGAGCACAGATTTAGAATTAGCGCACTTAATGTAGTTAGTTACAATAACATTTACTCAAGGAGTAGAGACAAAGTTAAAGTTTGGTGGGTAGTGTATTGAAGAGAGATTCATCAAACTGAAAATTATAAAGCATGACTATGTTAGTCCCAACGCCTAACTTGAAAGGCACGAAACCAACTTATTGGGAGTGTGAAAAAGGGGATGGTTGAAGGAAATGGAAAAGAGAAACTGATAAATAAGAGTAAGGTTTTTGAAATGATAAAGGTAGTCTTTTCAGGAGAGATTCTCTAAGCGATGTAAGCTCAGAGAACCCTCCTTAATTCATAGTTTAAATGAAAAGGGGGAGATATCAGTGAAATTGGAACTTGTTCTGTTCTCCCTGAAATAAGAAATTGTGTACTTACCTTGAGTAGCTTCGGAAAAGAAACCATATCATCGAAAACCACTGGACCGTACTTTGAGGGGAAGAAAACTGAACTAGTCGGGAATCTTGAAGAGGGAGGTGTTTACGAGGCGAGATTAAGCACAATTGTGTTTGGGGCAATCTCGAAAGTGGGAAATGACGCAGAGTTAAGGGAAGGGAAGCTTCATTCCCCCGCGTCCTAGGGAGTTTTAAGGCAATAAATTCAGCACATCTGTGCGTGTGGTGCATCGGGGATAGCCCGACAAATGCATCTTCCATTTTTCTTAGTGCTATTGCATGCTCGTAAGTGAAAAAGTGCGCATAGCCAAGAGTAATGTGTTCAAAACTGTTCCAACTCAGACGCCTGAATGGAAAGAACAAACTCAAGATACATAACTCTCGTGTTTGCTGTTGTTTAATAGAGTTTCTCAAATTGGGCCGTTAATAAACATAAGTTTATTCTTTAGAAATCTATCAAATCATTTGTGTTTAGACACGTAAGGACTCATTTGTAATACTTTAATTCTATTTGTTAATAATTTTAGTTTGAGACTTAATTTTGGGGTTATTCACTATTTTAAAACCTTTTTGAAAGACGATTCTTACAATCTTTACGCACTAAATCAGCAAAAATAACTAATAATCTGCCAAACCTAGGTCTAATTAAAGTTAGTATGGCAACTTTGGGAAAATAAAATACCTCTTGTAATGCTCCTAGCCTATAAAGGAGGAAATTACCTCCTGAAAATTTAAGCAATCTGCCGAGAGAGTTAATTACGTATAGTGGCTTTTCACTTTATTTGATTGTTTCTTTGTAATAATAATTTTCTTGTGTGAAGATACAATTAATAAATTCTATCAAATCTTGGATCACATTTACGGAAGGATATAATTCCGCCCCAAAAAATCTTCTTTTCTTTTATTATGGGGAAATAGAAGAAATTTGAATAAAAACTTGGTTAAGTATGATTTATGACTGGAAATAATGTAAAATATTTATGCTCAAATAATTCTCGCGAATAGGTGAAAATATATCAAATATATTAAAGCCCCCTAGAAAGAGTATAAGAAAATATTATGGCCTTGAAACCAAAATTTCCCCCTAAAATGCGAAGCATTTCCATTTTGTAGGTTCAAATTGAATATCCATTTCAAATAATTATATATTTTTTTTAATTTTCGTTAAATATCAAGATAATATAAATGATATTCAATTTAACCGATAAGAAATATAGTTATTTTAAAAAAATGAATCAAAGACTGTTGAAAAAAAATTATTCTTTGAACTAAGTTTTAAAGAGATAATCCCACTCGTTGCTAGCAAACGGCAGAGTGTTAGGTAACTTACTCAAAGAAGATACTAGGTGCGAAAATCAAGATTGCCACGAAAGAAACGATTTATTGATTGTAATGGGCTGTGGAATAAGTTCTTGCTGTTTTATCAAATTTATTCATTACCATTAACAATTTTAGAAAACTTCATTTTTAATTGATAAAAATATGCAATTTAATCAATAATGTATTCTCCGTTGTTATTTACGACTTCTTCCTAACGTTTAACTAATTTTTCGATGCCCCTACAATAAAAATCTCTGGATTTTGACCTGAAGAATTCGTCTAACCAAGTTCTTAATTCCACATCAGTATTGAACGAAACGCCGCGTAAATTGTTGGAGAGTGATCCGAACTGATGGAAATCCGATAGAGCCAAGTCTGGCAAATATGGAAGAAGCGGCAGGATTTCCCAATTAAGAGTTCGGATGGCATCTTTTGTCATATTGGCAATGTGAGGACGAGCATTGTCGTGCTGTAGAAGGACTCCATAACGTCGATGAGGTCGCTTTTCACGAATAGCTTCGGCGAGTCGATACATTTGTTGAACGTAGAGTTCTGCATGGACAATCTCGTTGTTCGCAAGGGCTTATAAAGAATGATGCCTTTACAATCCCACCACATACACAGCATCGTCTTTCGTGGATGAAGTCCTTATTTTAATCGTGGAAGTGTTTTTTTATTGGGGCTAAACCATTGTTTTCGAGGGTTCATGTTGACATAAACACACCACTTTTCGTCACCAGTGATGATTCGGTAAAGAAATCTGTCCTTATATCCACGAGTAGCCTTTTGACGAGCAAGCAAACCTGCGGCAAAGCGTGCGGAACCCAGAGACCGAGTTTTTGAACTTTCCCCATTAAATGAAGGGGATTCACTACAGTTTTCTGATCACACACCAATTTTACAGCCAATTCTCTTGTCGATTGATGAGGATTTTCATAAAGAAGGTCGTTCATCATTAAGATTGAAATGACCGTTTTTGAGACGTGAAACCACCATTGAGATGTCCTTTCTGATAAAGCATTTTCTCCGTACACAGCACAAATATCGCGACGAGCTTTGGCTGCGTTTGCATTGTTCACGTCTCGATTGAAAATGAATAACAAATGTCTAAACTGCGCCTTTCTTTCAACTTGACATTCCATTTTGTGGGTACAGAATAAAAATTTAATTAACACAACTTTTAACTAAACCGCAATCACTTATTACTCAACTTCAAGACGTAGCCTAAGCAAAAGCCTAATAGTCTACGCTGTAAGAGACGTAGCCTAACCTTTTCAAATTTTGCTCTCATTATTTATTATTGTTTCTTAATATGTGCGCAAATCACGTCAACAAAACTTAAATCAACACAACATTAAAAAAAACGTAAGAACTTATTCCTCAACCTAATAATTAATGAGGCAGTTCAGATTCACAATCCTGCACCAGGCGACAGAGAGGGAGAATGAATGCATAAACGAGATTTAGTCTGAGTGTGAGTTAGTGCTAGAGTGAGAAAGTGAGTGATTGAGGAAGTTAGATTTAGAGCGATTGGGTTAAAGTAAGATTTATAGTGAGAGTTAAAGTGAGAGTAAGAATTAGACTAAAATAAATACTAGAGAGATGAATTAGAGATAGTAGAGATATAAAGACAGAGAAATGAAAAACTGAGTAAGAAACAATAATGAAGAAGAGAAGAATGAAAGAGAAAAGAAAAGGGAACTAGAATTCAGAGAGTATAAGGATATCAGACCGAAGAGAGAGAAAGAAGAGAGAAAAACACATAACTACAGAACAAGGACCAGCAGCGATTATATGATCCATTCATTGCCTGGCCTGCTAGCTAATGATGAGATTAACTATCATATCAATAACTTAGACGTGAAGATAATGACAATTCTGCTGTTAGTTTTAGAAGGCTGATACGCACTATCTACTCTTGTAACTAATAAAACCTTTATATTTTTATTTTTTTACTATTGTTATAACTAAAGAAGATCGCGGGCTCTCACATACTCGTATTTTGATGTATGACCTTCGACCTTCAAAACCTTCAATAATTCCCGGGCTAACCTAGTGAGGACTGTGACAATTATATCATTCGAAAGAGAATGTAAAACAATTTAAGGGTTTTCAATTTCGTTAGAATCGACCAAATAGATATGATTTTATTGCTAAAGCAAAATAATTGCCGGGCTAATCTAAGGAGGACCTTGGCAATAAAATTATTTGAAATAGAATGTAAAACGAGAAATCCTTGTTGCGTTGCCACGATTAGGTTATTTTTCTTTAATTAACCCACCAACGAATTCTTACTATCGATTCTAAGATCTTATCAATTAGTAAATCTATGCTAATAGGACGGAAATAAATCGGATCAAATTTCTTCCCACTATAAATATTATTCGCATAACATTAGCATATTTCAAATCTATTGCGACTGCTCTTAACCGATTGATCGCGTAAAAATTGTCCAGAGCGGTTTTACTAATTCCTTCTTTTACTCGGCCCCGGGTTCTTTCGATTGTTTTAACTTGTTTATGTTTGCAATAAATTCCCATAAATTTACTCTCATTTCGAATAGAAAACAAAAAATTTCAAAATTCATTTTCTCGCCTAGCGTTGGTAATTTGTTCGGGATTGTCTGTCATAATACCCTCTTAACTTCTTATCGGCCCAAATGACTCTTCTCTGGGATTTATACTCTTCAGGAAAATCATGTTTTGAGTTAATGCCAGATTAATTCATAATAATCTTCCCTTCTACGATGATATAAAAACTTTCACTCGAAATCTACGGTGAATAGACTTTACTACAACATTAAATACATATCATGTACGTTCAAATTATGAAAGCTGTTTTCCATTTTTCCCTCTTAGATGCTAACGATAAGCATCATGGCTCTCTATCACGAATGTTTTGAACCTGCTTTGGTTCGTCAACCTTTGGAAAAATAAATTGTCCTGAATAAAATTGATAAATTCTTTCGTATAATTATCCGAAGTATTAAATATATAATTGACGTTTTCGAATAATTGAAACTCAGTCTAGCAGGCATGCACCTTCGTTTGAAATTTTCGCTAGATGTTTAAAGACGACAGGTAAGTCAAAAAATTATTAGCAGCCACGAACTCTGCGTGAAGAGAGAGAGAGAGAGAAGAGTGAGAATAGATATATAAAAGAGAAGGAGAGCAGAGAGATGAAAGATAGATAGAAAAGCGAGAGCATGAGAGCAGAGAGATGAAAGATAGATAGAAAAGCGAGAGAAGAGAGAAATGAAACTTAGCGAAGAGCAAGAGAACAGAGGTAGAAGAAATAGATAGAGAATAACGAGAAGAGATATAGACGAGAGAGAAAGAAAGAATAATGAGCTAGAAGAGAGAAATAGAAGAGAAAAGAGACATATAGAGAGAGATAAAAAAGAGTGAGCAGAGAGAAAAAAGGGGGAATCGAGATAAAAAAGAAAGAGAATAAAAGACAATTGAAAAAGAGAAGAAAGTGAAAATTGAAAGAAAACCAGAGGTACAGATGGGAAACAAGAGTGAGCGGCGAAGAACGTTGGAAAACAGGAGAGATAAGAGGAATGAGTAAGAAAGAGAAAGAGAGAGATAAGAGGAATGAGTAAGAAAGAGATAGAGAGAGAACGAGTGAATAAAAATGAGCGATAGATAAAGAGAGAGAAACTAATCGAAAGAAAGAGAAATGGAAAGATAAAGAGATTTGCGATAGATATCTGGATAGAAATAAGGAAAGGAAAAGGGATCATGGTTGTAATGACTTCGTTCTTTTCGTTTCTTTTATAATCAAGATAAAAAATAATAATATACGAAACGCTCTCGATCTTTCTCTTACATTTATAACAAACTAAAATCACTAGGTAAAAATATATAATGTATAGGAAAAGTCATAGATACTCCAGTCTGAATGCCGTGAAAAGAACAAAGAAAAGGCACAAAAAAAGCAAGACGAAGCAAAGACTGCATCTCTACAGAGCACCCAGTTTCCATTCATCCTTTAACTAAATTCCTAAAGAATCCTTCATCTCTTGCTCGTCTTAGGTCTGATCGGAAGATTGAGAGAGTTGAGGTCCACCGTTTTAAACGGATTCAGGTCAGTCGTTTTAAGTAGAAAATGACTGATGCATGTCGTCTGGCGACCGCTAGGAATGCCAATGTCTCCGGAATTACAAACGAAAAAATACTTCTAGGCGACTTTAGAAAAAACGAACATAAAACGAAAGAAGGATGGCTCTGTTAATGAAGGGATGACTACTCCATCACAAGCTTGAGCAGGCACAAAAAAATGTATTTAATTAAATATTATGTTGGAGATCCGCGTCAATAAATACCATCCTGCGTCCTGCGAATCCATCCTGCGACACGGAAGAGGCAGTAGCGAAAACTGCCTGGCGAGCTAAGGGACAGCTGCGCCGCAAAACCACCCCAGGGATCAGGTGAGGAGCTTAGAAAGCATCATCGAAGAGGATAGTAAGTAGAGAGCATTGATGGTCTGACATGTAAACAGAAAGAAGTTAAAGATGACTCTATCTTAAATATAAATCCAGTGCAGATCGCAAAGCGAGGTAATTAAACGAGAAACGTCTCCGGCAGAGTTTACATTTAGCAACATTTTACTAAATTCTATTTTTCTTTTGCAGGTGAATAAAATGGATTCGGTCAGAAGATCTTGCTAAAATAAGCCCGATGTATTTTGCTACATCTGCGGCAAATACATCGTTGTTCTTAACAAGAATCAAGTCACAAGTGTCATAAAGCGTTCTTACTATGTTTGTTTTGGTATAAACTTTGTGGGCACCACACATGGGGTGAAAGGCAAGTACAGAGTATCTGCGCTATTTATTTGACTGGGATCAAGAGAAAGAACCGGAGCAGCGTCAATAATCATAATTTAAATCAGCACGTCGTCCTGTAGCTCATTGTCATGAAATTTCTGTACCAGTCTTTGGAAAAGTTCCAAACATTAGTGACGAAGACTCCTCCATTGTTAGAGAAAACGAAGAACTCTTTTTTCACGATGAGGCTCCACTTCCTTTATCCACAAAGATCTAAATGGTGTAATTCGTTATCTAAGCTGTCAAAGGCTTTAGTGGAACTATTGTCATCTATATTGAAGTTAAAAATTCCTCCCTGATATTTTCTTATTTGAATTTGTCTTATTTTATTTTATACAAAGAGATTCTTTAATAGGAAGAGTAGCTATAGATTTAGTAATTTTTACGACAAAAATGAGGTCCACTTCCTTTATCCACAAAGATCTAAATGATGTAATTCGTTATCTAAGCTGTCAAAGGCTTTAGTGGAACTATTGTCATCTATATTGAAGTTAAAAATTCCGCCCTGATATTTTCTTATTTGAATTTGTCTTATTTTATTTAATACAAAGAGATTCTTTAATGGGAAGAGTAGCTATAGATTTAGTAATTTTTACGACAAAAATTTTTTTCTAAGGACACGACTGTTTTAACATAAATCGCATGTTTTATAATGGAATAATACTCGTTATTACTTAATTTTTACCGGTTCTATAGCTATTACCCGTTTAAGAATAAAATTGCGACTGAAGTGAACGTACTGTGCTGCTAAATTGGACATCTTCTTACAGCTGGGACAAATAAATATATACACAATCCATGAAATCATCGACCGAGCAATAGTATCTTTTACACTAAAAAAGAATTCCTTTTTTTGTTATTGATGAATATAAGTTTGACAATAAATTTTCTTTAAAATAACAGTTAATCGTATCTGGAGCAAGTCATTTTAAGGAATGATGTCTGACAACATGGCCAACCTAATTTCTTGGAGAACATTAACAGAAGGAGAAGGGCTAAGAATCTACAACAAAAGAGGGCATTTCCTCCAGAAAGCTAATAAATGTTTAGGAGATTTAGCTGCAGATCTATATGGGTGATTGGGTTATGGAGTGGTGGGTACTAAATAAATCTAAAGTACTCAAATACTAAATACATGAGAAAAATGTTTTTAGATACTAAATACATTAAATTTATTTTGATACATTTTTAAATACATTTCAAATACATGATATAAAATGACAATCGATAAAGACCATAGGTATCGCAACAAGAAAAATACCCATTAAAATGAAATTGTATATTATAATTACTAATGTAAGTGTCGTAGAATTCCCCCCCCTTCTTGTTCTTTTCTAAGAGTGCTAAGAGTGTCTAATATATATTGATATCTTGATATCTTAAAGAACAGAGCCGTTCTAAAACACGTAAGGATATAAAAGAAATGCCCACTAATTCACAAAATAAACTTATATTTTACCTTTATCAAATGAATACATAACATTTAGGCATTAACTACAGCAATACTCTAAATATTATTCTAAACAAGAATTAATTAAATTAGTTTACTCACAAAATTAAGTTAACGTTTTCTCTACATACAACAATAATATAAGAATTAGGCTTTCCGACTCATGTGGAGTTTAAAGGCCTCAGAAATGTTATTGACTCACGACGCGTGCCGTGTGTCCAGATGTAGATGAGCGAAATTCCACGGTCGTTTTGGCGAGGGTAGCAGCTGGAGGGTCCACACGTTCTTCCGGGGGGGGAGGGGTTCTTCAAGGATGAGAACCAATACGGTGCTTTATGCAACACCTAGGCAGTCGTGGTCTCTCTGGCGAGAGTGAGTCGATTTTGTTTCTTAAATCAAGTTAACTTAGAGTGCAGTGTGATCACCGAGTAACGAACTCGAGGAGGAGCTTTTCTCCTTCGTTACTTATTTCCTTATGGACGAGGACTGACCTCGGGGAGGGTCTTCTTCCAGGGCGAGGATAACGGAGGGGGGTTTCTCTGGCGAGAATAAGTTACTTAAAGTTTGGTGTGGCCATCGAATAAAGGGGCTCGAGGGGGAGCCTTTTCTTCTTCTTTTCTTAATTCCTCAAGGACGAGGAAAACCCCTGGTGTTTAAGGTGCACCAGGATATGAGGAGTCTCTCTGACGAGAGTAAGTTGAACTTACTGAAGTTAACTTATCGTTTGGTTTGATAACCAGGGACTTAGCTCAAGGATTAGCTTCTTCTTAGCCCCTTAAGGTAGGTAGATCTGCCTCTCTTGCAGGGTACTTCTTGGTCTGGCGAGCCAAGTACTCTACCTCTCCAGTCTCGGTAGTTCGGTTTGATCCGAAGACTTCATCACCTAGAGACTCACGTATACTACCCCGATTTTCCTCAGAGCTTCTCATTTATACCTCATCACCCCACTGGGGGAGTGGTAAGGGGGTGAGGGGCTTGAGGACGGCCCCAGGAGAGCTCTTTTTCCGAACGGTTTTTCACACGAAGTCAAACATCGGCTCCTCGTTAGCCTTCGAGATTGGGCGAAACACGTCTCCAATTTCTTATTTGACGTGAAACTGGATCTCACTCTCCTGGGGGAGATCTTTCATTTTGACTTTTAGGGTCTTTCATGGCACCAAGTTATGCCACACTGCGGTTAAGCACTAAACCCGCCGATGCCTTCGACGGATGTCTTTGTGGTAACCGCCTTGTGACTGCACCAAGAGTGAACGGGGTGGAGGAAGTGACCATTCCCCTACAGTAGGATTCGATGACAATTGGACTTAGGTACTACAATAAAATAGAAAGCTCCATAGAATAAAATTTCAGTTAGTTATTTACATATATCAGAATTACATTTAAGTAATATCAGTTGCTGAAATGTTTCGTCAGATAGAGAAATCCGTTTTGGAGATAACGTCAATCCTCCTAAAAAGAAGAGCCGTTCCACAGGAGCTGGCGATGGAAAGTTAGTGTTGTATTCAAAAAATACCTTTTTTATGTTTGAATATCTATCAAAACTTTAAAGTGTTTTATTTGAATCCTGAACGTAACTGAGCAATTATAAATCTGCGGTTGATCGTGTTTAAGTAGGTTCTGTAAATCCAAATAATCGTCATTGTCCGATGCATCAGAGGATGATTCAGCTTCGGATCCCTCTGCTAAATTCGTAATCACTTGAGTCATAATATTTTAACAGAGTCTTGGTACTCGTAGCTTGAACTATCTCATAAAATACGGATATCTAACTATCAGAGTTTGAAGAATGGAGGGCTTGTTGATGCAATTATGACGTCTCTAATGCTGGCTTCATTTGCCAAGGTCAAATAAGATTGGTAGCGCTTTCCAAAGCCCTTAATGACTGCACTTATAAGAGGATGGCTAAAATTTAGAGAACGTGACTGAAGGCTCTTCAGCTTTTTCTTCACAGTGAGCAAGGTAGGGAGAAATTCTCCCTAAAAAAGTTTTTTTCTTCCTGTAGTCGCTCAATTGCCCCTGCAATAGGACTCAAAACTGAGACACACTCCCAAAGAAATTCAATTTTCTGACTTCTGAACACTGGAAGTTCAAGGAACGTCCTAAGTTGATGTAATTTGTCCTTGTGTTTTAAAAGTAATGAGAATGCATCAAACAGCGAGTTACACCTTGTAATGCAAGGCACCTTTAATGAGCACTTGATAATAGTTTAGATAGTCTCTGCTGATTTTGAACGACCGCTTTTGTTCCATAATGCTGAGGATTTCCGCATCGCAGCATGATTGATATTTGCAAAAGAAGATATTTTTAGTCCCTGTTTCGCATCAGTTGTGGCGACGAGAATCAGTGTATGTGAAGCACAGCGCACATGCTCAGGTAGGCTGAAGCTGCATAGGTCAGACGAAAGGTTTTCTTCCTGATCTAAGTCACTTCTCATTAAGAAACTATCCTCCAGCTCGTGCTCACCCTGATCTTCTTCACCTACCTGGATTCCATCTTCTGATTCTGTGGACACATTTGCAGCAGTGACTGCAAATTCCTTAAAAGCTTTAACAAAATTAGAGCCGTTATCAGTGACGGTGCTTGTGATTTTTTGCAGAGGGATATCGTATTCATTGATGATATTCCCTATATGTTCAGCAATCTTTATGTAGTTATGTTTTCCTTTGAATTGACAGGATGCCAATGCTCCACTGTGGCGGAAAAGAGAGGCTTCTTCAAGCTGAAAAAAAAATGAAATTACAGTCCAATCTTTGCCTCATTAATGTTTTCATAAATTTTACATATTAATATAATCGAGATAAATTCCACTAACGAATAATTTTGTTAAGAGTCAAGAGCTGATGACTCCCTAAATGTAAAGACATTTTAGATTCCATATTTCATAAAGAGTAAAATCTTAACATACCTAACGAACTGTAATGCCCAAAATCTACGGTGGCAAGTTGACCAAATATCTGCAGTAAAATATAAGTAAGAGGTGATGTTTAGTTTATTGTTAGGTAAAGCTCTTATCACTTACTCTTCTTCTATAAGATTTCGGCCGAGCGTCTGCCATGAAATGACGTCATCTTAAGAATTTAAACCTGCGGTAGTGGAATGTGTGATTGTTGTGAGTGAAATTGATTTTCACAGTGAAATGAGAATGTATGGCATGCATATAAAATTTTATTCAGGCAATGTAGCTATATGAATATCCTATAGCTATATAGGACTAGTACAATACTTCATAAATATATTATTAGTACTTTATATTCAGAATTACATAGTAAAATATTGAATTTCAGTATTGTTAGGAATATTTGCATTTTCAAGCTTTATTTCCTACATTTTTGACGGACGGACATGCTAGTTTTGACATAAGGATATACAGGTATTGCTACTATAACGAATTTTATCTAATAACTACATATAATAGATCAATAATTGTCATAATTATTCCTGAAAAATCTTTATTCAATAATATCTTAAAGTAAATTATAGCGCGCTTTAAGAATATATGTATGTGGATTCTCATGAAAATATTGCAATATAATAACCTCTGTTGTTTGTATATGTTTTCCTTTATTTAACCTCGTTATATAGCCTACGTAATGACCAATGATCCCACGCTTCAGCATTCGGTCGTTATAAGAGCTTAAACCTGTACTACTAATACTATAATTGTAAAAACATTTGTAAATCAGAACTCACCTTTAATTAATCTCACAAACTCTGGTTGCTCTTCGTTGATAGGGATGCACACCTTGTATGATAAAATCTGCGATCAGCTTATCAACAACAGATTGTTTGACCTTCTTAGTATTCACCGTAAAACCTTCCTGTTATGTCGTTACTTTAACACCGCTGCATGAAGGACCATCGCCTAATACTGAACATTTTCTTTTTTTAATCTTTTTTTTGAGCTGTCACGTAGTTATTCGCTTTTTGCGAATACCTACTTGGAGGTCATTTGTCTTACTTTGCCATAATTCACGTTAAATTCAGTCAGAATATACTATAAATAATGGTGTTTCAAAAGAAAGCAGGTAGGTTTGTGCATGGTAAACCTACGCTACTAACACTTTTGCCATTTTTTATAACTAAGAAATAGTGAAACTTGTCATTCAATTAAGTATCATATAATTAGCTTTAATAGATTTATACCTTCAGATGAATGCATAGATTGGAAGTAGCATTGCTCACCGGAGAGATTTTGCCGTTGCATCATGTACCTACATACCTCCTCTTTTTCTGTCGGAAGATTTCAATCTAAAAAATTACCATCTAGTAAGGGATTACTATAATTACATGACTCTTTATCTTACTTGTCTTTATTATTGTCTAATCTCTCCATTTCGCTCTTTTGAAGTAGCTGAAGTTGTCATTCAGTGGTTGAAATAACGCCGCACGCTCTCACTATACAACCGAACACAACTGTGACCATCTATTAAATGAATTTGAACAGATGCAAGCAATCTTCCCTCACCGGCTCACGCAGTCAACCCTTTGTTTCATACAGGTTGCGAACAGCTAAAACATGCATTACAAGTTCTTATCAGCTATATAAACCTATTATTAGTAAAGTATTTGCAAAAATATTTAAACACATTTACTTAAATACATTCAAACGTATTTAAATAGAGAATTTAAATACTGCCTACCAATAACTGTAAGCATGCCTATAGATGATAGCTGTAGCGTAAGTGCGCATGCTAAACCAGATATTCCATTGTGGGAGAGTGGCGGAAGAGGGGGAATGAAGGGTCAAAGTATAGGAGAAGGTATAGAAACATAAAGGATAGGATTAATCATGTCCACACTGACTAGACTACGTTCGGGACATGCCATCAGAAGTCCTTAATAAAAAGAGGCTAGGCTTTGCTGAAGCAAACATCAGTGCATTTGTGCCTGCTGGAAAACATTTTGAGCACTTGGCTTACTTAAGTATATTTTATATAAACTCGGTATTATATTTTAATTACTTAGATCACTAATTTACATTTCATTGGCGATTACCATAATCATACATAGTTTTTTAGAAAATATATGATTCTCTTAAGATTAGAAAGGTTTTTTGGAGATACCTTGTAAGATGTAGGTCTAGAGAATTTCGTAATTAATTGAAAGTAGTCAGTTGAATGTGTTGATAGTACCCGGATCGAAGTTCCGTTTTAGATCGAAAATAGCTGGTGGTTTCCATATATTATCTCTTGATTTGAATCCCTTGTTGAACTGCACGTCCTACTGAGATAAGCTTTGAGTGTATGCATCAACGGTAAAGAAAGCACCAACAGAATATTATATTTGCATAATTCTGCCAATTAAACTTAGAGAGTCAATGGGATTTTCGGTTATACCTTGCTTCCAAAGCTTTTCATTTGCCTCAGAATAAATTCTCTTCTGATTTGATCGGAATGTCCATTATTTTTATCATGTATGAATTCAATGTTATTTCCTTCTTTAATACTTGCTACTCCATACTAACTGTCTCCGACTTGCTCGTTGCTTGCGCCTTGTTTTGATCTTTCGATACCGCTTCCCTCCTTTTCTGTCTTCCTCCTTGTCGTAGAATAGGCTCCGAACGATATACTATATATATCTATTCTTTGAGGGGTTTATTCTATATTCGAGCGCGTGGTGATCAGAGGGCCGAGAATGGTTCAAAAGGGGGCCTGGAGAGGGTTTATTTATCTTCAATATACTTAAGAAGTAAAACGGAGCCCTAGGAAAAATAATATTGCAAACATTAATAAAACAGAGTTTTATTAATTAATCTATCAAAACAACACATGGAAAATATTTACATGACCAAGGATTAAAATAGAAGAGACACACGAAACGAAAAATGTCATTAGAATATTTGACTAAGCGGAGGATTAAGATTTGGAGGGAATTAAAACGACAAAACAAACAAGAAAGGAAATGGTTGGCTAAAATCCGTTTAAAACACAAAGTTGCGTTGACACAAAGTTAAATAGTTAAATGTAATGCGTAGCTTACGTAATTACAAGGTTGTCGTGGCAGCGGAAGGCGATGCGAAGGAATCTTCGGTCCAACTGGCGATTTCTTTTCCAAGAGAAGCGGTTCTTTGGGGGGTTGTCCTTAGCGGGGGGGGACAACTGAATTCTATGAGTGAGAGCAAAGTGGGGCTTGGAGGTACGAGCGATCCTTGAGACAGGATATCGGAGATGTTCTAGATGAACAATGGAGCTTATTGGTGTAACCAAGCGTTCTCTTGAAGAACGTTAAAAAGGGGGGAATTAAATTACCACTGACGTGATTTCTTGGGAACGAGAACCGTTTCTTGTCGAACGGGCTCGAAGAACAATGACTGTTCTAAAGTTGTTCTCTTTCTGAACAACAGGGGGGGGTGATAACCGTTTCTTGTCGAACGGGCTTGAAGAACAATGGCTGTTTCAAAGTTGTTCTCTTTCTGAACAACAGGGGAGCCCTGTTGACCTTGCGTCTCGAGGGGCACGAACCTTGGCACTCAAGGGATATTGTCCTCTTCTGGACAATAAAGGGTTTCTCGGCAGAGTTCCTAGGTGCACAAGAGAGACCGGATCGGCGTGATGCCTCGCGAAGATAATCGGGATCTGGTTCAAACGCGAAATGCTATCGCATAAATAGCCAGAGCTAGCTCCTCGGTGTAGGGGACAATGGAGGGGGGGTCACTTCGATGTAATGTCCCGGTGGTGCTTGGGAAAATATATTATCTTCCCATAAGCCTAATTCAATCTGGTGATATCGACGCATGGAGGCAAACGGGAGATTGAACCTCCTTGATTAAACTTTGGAATGGTGGGCGATAAGGCGCCTTCTACTCTCTCTCGCAGGATGCACGTAGGAAGCATGCGTTTCGACATGTGATAGGGGCTGAAGCATGTCAGTCTTCACACTCCTCTAACACCTCTTGCAAAAATTTCTGGCCGGGGTATTCTTCTTTTTGCCTCTCCTTTCTCTCTGCCACACGTCTCCTACTTTTGATTTAAATGCAATTGTGTTCTCCTATACCTCACCCCTTCTTCTAACACTTTTTCTACCCTTTAAAATGGATCAGCTTCGCTCGAATGGACACCTATACACCAAATTCCGCCCCTCCCCCAGCCCTGTTTGCAATTGGCAAAAAAAAATTAGTTAATGGAATTCCTTCTTTGGCAGCCGAGTTTAAATTTCAGGATTTTACTTTTTATTATTCTTCGCTGTTTCTTTATTCTTAACCTTTGTTTCTTTGTCAATCAATTTCTATCTTATTTAAATCCAAAAAATAGCAAAACAGACAAGGGTATGTGTACCAGAAAGACTTAAAAAGAGGTGTGGAGAGTAAATTTATTGTAAGTGAAGATGTTTGGAGGTATAAGGCGTACGTAGGCTCCCCAGGATCCGTGATCTCTCTAAACCTACCTTATAAAGTCCTGGCTCATCGACATCCAGGGATCCTGTAATAAATATGATAAGAATTAGAATTAGAATAAATGAATAATTTATTAAAATTATTAAGTCTTATAAATTCCCCGCTTGTTAATTTCAGTATTAAATTAAAATAAGTGAAATGGGATGGATGTTATGAAACGATTGTAGGTTGATTCTGGAAAAGGGAGGAAGGATGAAGTCAGTTAGCGAAAAGATTATTTCTTGTAAATTTATACTAATGTAAAATATAAAGCGTATGTAGGAAAGTTAGAAAATGGGAAGCAATATGTTCAATTACTGTCTTCCAAAGTATTGTTTTCATTTGATCTGAAAAAATACAAATTTGAAATTAAAAATGAGCAGGACAAATTGTTAGAAGAAACGAGAGAAAATTGACAAAAGAAACCCTAAACAGGACACATTTCTACAGAAAGGGAGCCAGAAGACGGCACTGCAAAAGTTTAGGATAGGGAATTCGTTTTATGGGTGGAGAAACGTGGCAAACTCGATCAATAAAATGTAATCAGCGGAAGTATCTTAGAAACGCCACTCAGTGGTCGGATGATGCGGGATGATGATAGAAATAATTGAGACACAAATCATTATTTGTTCTGTTTAAATTGATTTCTTAAATATACTACCGAAAACAGCCTACAGGGTGGCCATATTTCGTAGAATTAGGTACCTGCGGCTCCTTATGACGTTTCACTTTCTGGCGGCTTGTATAGTTTGTACAAGCTTTTTCAGGGATGTTTCTAGTCAGCTTTCCCGTTCACCATGATTTTTCCTCCTTAAACATATTCCCCATTTCTTTTTGTTGCATCTATATTTCTATTACATTGCTTAGAGGGATCCCTGGGCGCATTTCATCCTCCCGGACCTGATATGGCTGAATGAAAGAGAAGGGCGTCCTTACGTCCACTAACCTTGTTTAACCTTAACGAGACCCAATAAGACTATCTACCATTTATTGTGACGATTACTAGTCGTTGTGTACGTATGTTTAACTTTAACCGCTCTGTTCATGAAGGCTGGGATGTGAGGGTATGTTATTTTAGTGTAGTGACTCAGTCATAATTTCCAACCCAACCACATAATTTGACTCTGAATTCACCTTATTCTCCTATAGTTTTACTATTATAATATTATTGTTCTTATTAGTAGTAGTAGAGTAACAAGAATTAATAGAAATAAGCCTCTCTTTGACTCCTATTGCTTGCTTGTCCTGTGCAGATCCGGAGACCCGTGAGTACCAAATGGAGTACAAGCGTCAAATGGTTAGCTCCTAATGTTGCCCCCATACCATCATCACCTTTACAGAAGGTGACGCGGCCGGATGAAAAACGCGCTAGCCTTTCGCGCATAGGTAGCTTCGTTCAATTCCTCAGAAGAGCGTAAACAAAATAAAATCAGTTTTCATAAGGAACTCATAGGAAACGCAGTTAATTAAAAAGTCACTTTCACGTCTTTCCTTCTAATAAAAAACACATAAATTTTTCGTCTATGGACTTGGTTGAAGGGGCTTCTAATCCTCATTAAAATTACAGTGAATGTTCGCTACCTCATCATTGATCCAGCAAAAGGTTCCAAAGTGTTACTTCCTTCCTTTCTCTTCTCTCCCCAAAGAGGAGACGATTTTTTCGCCGACTTCTTTATTTCCTCTGGGTTTATAGTTAAAGTATAGAGAGGGGTGGCTAATTAACCATGAATTCCCCATTTCTTGGTTATTAACGACTGTTTATCCAAGGCCTATAATTTTTACACCCTACGACTAAGTTCTCAAGAGCTGACTTAAAAATTTCTAATCATATTTTGTAAGATGCGGCTTCAACCAAGTTTGATCGAAACCAAGAAGCTGGAAGTGGTTTGTCATCAATATGTACTCTACACCGATTTCAAGGCCGACAGTTATGTATTATTATTATTATTATATACCCAATACTCATTTAGTCTGATAAGCGGTACTGAAGGCGAAGAAAACACCAGGTCATCCGGTTTGAGCTATGCCTCAAATATTCAAAGTAGAAATGCAGGGCACCTACGAGTACGTGAGATCCACCGTAAAGAGATTTCAATACATATCTAGCACCCAACAAGGGCTCTAAAACGGAGATATCAAGATTACAATGTCATTCTGTTATGGCCATTCTTCAAACGATAATAGCAGTCAATAAACTGAGCTGCTGCTTCTACGTTATCAGGAAGAAAATTTCATCTGTTTTGCTCAAGGTTTTTCATAGCGGTTGCTCGCTCACTCAATGTGCACAATTCGAATCCCACCCTAGCTCGGATTTTTTCGAAGTAAGAAATAACTATTTCAAAGGAAAAATTACTGTTTTCTCAGCCCTGCGGTGAAGTTGGATATATATATATATATATATATATATATATATATATATATATATATATATATATATATATATATATGAAAAGAAACTCACAACTTGCACGTGAGTCAAAACTATGATAAATAACACCCAAAAGGAAAATGGAAGAACGAATCCGGGCGCTTTCATCTTTATTCTAAAAGAGCTCTTCATGGAATAACGTAGGTCAGGACAGACAATGTCTTAAATAGTAAAGAGTGCGGAGTTAACACGGCTACCTGCATCTAAAACCTAACTAGGGGGATATATAATATAGGTTTAAATTTGTGTTACCCTTTCTACGTACTTAAAAATTGTTATAATTCTGCTAAGCGTTCATTTTATCAACCTAATCGTAACATCCCTAAAATGTATTAGTTTTACCTTTTAACCAAAGTTCAAATAAATTACCTCGTTTACTAAAACATTAGAGCATAAATGCTATTTTTAAATATAAAAGCACTATCCATCGCCTTCTCGTAAAAAAATCACCCCCTAAACCAGGCATTGTATATTCTATTGGTTGCAATAATTGTGAAAAATGCTATTATGGACAGAATGGTAAAAAATTGAATGCTAGAGTTAAACAGCACCAAACTAATGTTCGTAATTTTTGTCAACAATCTGCATTATTTTTACATATTTATAGTCAGGATCATACTATTAATCGGAATAGTGCAAAACATGTAATTAAATTTACAAACTACATTTAAAGAAATATTTTGGAATGTATCTCTATTAATACTTTCCGAAATTTTAATAATAGCCCGAAATAGTTAAGCCTAGATCCTATCATATCTAATTATATTCAAACACAAATTAAAGTTTTTAAAGAATTTGTACCCCTTAGTTAGGGTTTTGATGCAGGTAGCCGTATTAACTCCCCACTCCTTACTAAATAAAACATTGTCTGTCCTGACCTACGTTATTCCATGAAAGGTCTTTTAGAATGAAGACAAAAGCGCTCGGAATCGTTTTACCCTTTTCCTGTGGGTGTTATTTATCTTATATATATATATATATATATATATATATATATATATATATATATATATATATATATATATATATATATATATATATTTATATATATAGTAGGAATATGAAGACCCAGATGATTACACTAATCATTTATTGGCAGGACTTTCGGAACTTCACTAGGACGATCTTCAGCGACTGTGTCGAATAATGTGTGAAGGGGAAGGAATATCAACGATAACAGTTAAAAGAATGCATTAAATAATGCAGATGAAGAGAAGTTAAAATAACAAAATTGATAATTATTGAGATTAAAGTAAAAACAAAAAAATATATGGAATTAATTTATACTATCTTTAGAGGAATAATACGAGTTTAGTATATATATATATATATATATATATATATATATATATATATATATATATATATATATAGATATATATATATATATGTATCGAGGCCAAAGAAATAATAAAAAAAGACATCTGGGTTTAGCTTTGCCCCTCTGATGTTCTCCAGTAACATAGAAGAACGAACAAAAGGGTAAATGTTATGAGACAGATTCCTGACCTCAGCTCAAAAGGCAGGCCCTTTGACGATGCACATATAAACAACCCATTCAAAAGTGCAAACTGCCGATCTCGTATTACTCTTTCTCCAAGCCACAAGAGGCAAAGCGTGGAGCCCAACCTGGGTTCTCACCTTGCGAGTCCACACCATCAACCTCCCCACCCACACCTGCGGGAGTAATTTGTGTAAAAACAGGTTGACCCGAGTAAATCAGGCTTTTTGTTCGTTATAAGGGAAGAGACCAGTAAGTCACCGGTTGAGAAATTTTTCTAGTTCGAGAAGGAAACGAAAACATCACCAGGAGAAAGTTTTCTGCAAGTTAAGAAGAACTTTGCAGTCCTTGTACGAAACCAGATAGTAACAGGGAAGCTCAGTGCATCTCGTCAGGAAGCAAAGTAGAAGTGCTAAGTTTTAGCTTGAAGTCGCCTCTACCCAAGATCCCTCATGACGTTACCCGTCAACTTGCCAGGCAAGTCAACGAACGCCATCTAGCGAACAAACAACTAACTCCGATCAAAAATCTCCGAAGATAGTCTAACTGGTCGCGAGTATCTAATCTCCATTACCTTATGTGAGTAAAGAATAATCCTGTTGTTTATGTCCTCGTGGATAATAATTAGTTTAGTGGATGTCTGGCCAAAGACAACGATATTAACTTAAAAATTGTTCCCCCCGTAAAATTTTATCTCGAAGTGAGCTGCGAGAGCTCACCCAGTAATCCCATTTTCTTTTTTAATTGTATTAGATCTGTATTTTGTTTTATGTTATTTAGTGAGATGGTTTATGTTCATTAAAGTCTATTGTTCTTTAGTAAATGCACTGTTTTAATTATCCCTAACGAGTTGAAGGGGCAATATTTGATAAAGTCAAGAAAGAAACCCCGTTTATTCATTCACTAGAATAAAAATAAAGATTAGCACTCTTAGAGCCCTATCCTCAAGCGATCACCGAGGCACGAACCTACCCCTCATGTCAAAGTTTATTTGGTTTATTAAAAATTAAAAAAACAAATAAATATATATATATATATATATATATATATATATATAAGTTAGGCTAAACTACGACATATTTAAGTGGTGTCAGGTTATTGCGGTTAAGTCAGATAAACCCAAATTTAAGGTTAGAGTAAAAAGCTCTCACCCATAACAAATATTTGCCAACCCGTTCGATGAAAATTTAAATAAGGAGACTTCAAACAAGTCTTAAAGTTTCAGTCAAGTGTAGTTACGAAATAATCCAATCAAGAGGTTTAGAAAAGGAAAGGCTGGAGTAGTAATGGCTAAGGGACTCCCAGTTGCATACGTAAAGTTCGTCACAGCGGTGAGGTTTCGACGAACATAGCCAATATGTCTTTGTTTAAATTATTTGTTAAACAAGGTCAAACCCTGGGACTAAGGGACAAAGAACTCATTGAATACGTCCATGATAAGGAAAGGACGGAAAGTAAAATAAGGAGAGAAGAGAGTAAGTTACAGATGGAAGCAGAAGAAAGGGAAAAGATAAGAGAACATGAGAGAGCATTGAGCAAGGACCAAGTGGAAGTGCAGTCCGTGGGGTCAGGACTGGGGTATCGCAGGTCCCAACTATTAAGCTGCCAGCGTACAAGGACGAGACGACCTAAACGCGTACCTCTCGCACATCGAAATTTTTTTTGAAGTGAATCACTGGGATATCGAAACAGACGGTATCACCAGATTACTCCCCCTTCTCAGTACCCAAGTCAGAGACATATTCGTGTCTCTACCATCTGATGCTACGATCGACTATTCTACCCTAAAATCAGAACTACTGGGAGCCATTAACTTGAATCCTGAAGACTATAGGATAAAATTTAGGTCAGGCTAGAATTCAGTCCGGACAAACCTACCAACAATTTGGTTTTCTTCTCAGCAGACACCTCCAATTTTCGTTAGAGTCAGGCCGAGTAAGAAATGATTTCGACTCACTCATCGACTTCATACTGAAGGACCAGCTATTATGCATGCTGCCTCCAGAATTAAGGGCCTTTGTCAAGGAGAGGGGAGCAGAGTTCTTCGATGAGTGTGTATCAGAAGCCGACTTGCATTCTTCAAACCATAGGTTATATCCTAGGACGTGTAATAAAAACAAGCCCTCGTCCCCCAAAGAAAGATGGGTATCATCAAAAACCTTTTTCCCTAAAGGAAGGGGGCTATCCCCAGAAACCTCCGCAAAATAACTCCCCTAATTTCGTCAGGAACGCCGTAAACTCCAGAAACCCCATAAACTGCTTTAGTTGTGGCACCCTAGGCCACCTTAGCTATAATTGCCCCTAAAACTCGAGGCTTAAGTCGCCCTCGAACCAGCAGGTACATAACCTGACGGCAACGTTGGAATCAGAACAACCTTCGAATCCCTCACCTCCTTTGACCTCATCGAATTCCCCTGAACAACAGGTGAATTTGGTATACAGCAAAAATTCTCACGAAGGATTAAAATTCGAGACTGGGGCCGTAAATGGTCGCCGAGTCTCAACTGTGTTCCGCGATACGGGGGGGTACCTGTATCGTTGTATAAAACAAATTGCTTCCCCCTATCAGCCCCCAGCACCAGAAGTTCGTGGTCGTCCAGGATTTTCTGGGTAGACCCACTAAGTTTCCTGTCGTCCAATGCCACATACAGTCGAAGTATTTTTTCTGGCTGGACTGACGTAGTAGCAGTGCCTATTAAATTCTGCTCTGTATTAATAGGTCAGAGCGCGCAACTCTCCCCAAATCTGAGTCGTCAACACGGCGAAGGATGTGGTGCCATCCCTCCCACCTCCGAAGGGGAAGGTAGCGAAAAAGGAGAATAAAGAAGAACAAAGAAGAATAAATATAAGAAGTAAAATACATACGCCTAATAAGCAAGCTGTGGCCCAGCAAGTTCCTCATGATCACCGGGCAATCAAAGAAACTTTTCAAGAAAAAGTTCTGACTGAGAAATCTTCACAAGATCAAAATAAAGGCGCAGAATCCCTGCCGGAGCAAAACCCTGGAAATAAAAATTCTCAGAAGACAAAGATGGTGCCCGAAAACTCAAGGTCAAATGCATTGATTGAAACGGGAGTACCAAGCTACTTTCAAGAAAAGGACGGGTTTAAAGAGAGTTTAATGAAAGAAGAACTCAAAGAAGAATTTCGAGAAGATCAATCTCCTCTCCCTGATGAAGATCAACCCTATTCCTGGGAATAAAACTTAGTAAATAGACAAATAAAGATTAAAATAGAAGAAGGAAGAAGATGTGTAGGTGTTTGGAAGGAGGCATTCTTCTATCCTGACCACCTGTACGTTACTACTCCTACACGGGAAGGACACTTACATGCACGTAGAGCCGTCTCAAAGCGTCCCTGCAAATGCGTTCGCACAATTGGAACTTCTAAATACTACTTCACTGATGAGGCTCTCTCTGAGCTAGGAGTCCAAATTGGGAAAAACAGTCTATCCACACGACAGAATAGGGTAGACGCCATAATAAAGATGCCGCTACCCCGAACCAAAAAACAAGTTCGTTCGTTCGTAGGAACCGCCCCATGCTACCAAAAATTCATTCCACATAGCTTATGCCAGACGAAAACTCACGATGTGGGAAACAGTGTATGCGACTGGAGCACTGAAAGTATTAGCCATAATGTAATACTAGGTTAATATAGTTTACATATGGGAATTTTTTTGTGTGTGTAGATAGATTTTTTTTGTTTATTTTCTACGTAAAAGTGCATCTCTAGTGTTCTATTTTTTATGTATTTCGTAGAATCGGTTACGATAAGTGTTAATTAGGCACACGGTGGACATAATTCAATTAATAAGAGTGATGTAAGTGGAGAGCTCCCACTTTCGGTCTAGTAGCTTTTGCAGAAGTTTTTGTAGAGCTCATATATATATATATATATATATATATATATATATATATATATATATATATATATATATATGTATGTATATGTATATGTATATATATATATATATATATATATATATATATATATATATATATATATATATATATATATATATACATATCGGGGCCAAGTAAATAATAACAAAAGACATCTGGGTTTAGCTTTGCCCCTCCGATGTTCTACGGTAACATAGGAGAACGGGCAAAAAGGTAAATGTTATGACAGATTCCTGACCTAAGCTCAAATAGCAGGCCCTTCGACGGTGCACATATAAACAACCCATTCAAAAGTGCAAACGGCCTATCTTGCATTACCCTCTCTCCGAGCCACAAGACGCAAAGCGCGGAGACCAACCTGAGGTCTCACCTTGTGAGTCCCCCCCATTCACCTTCACCCCAACCCCCGAGGGAGTAATTTGTGTATACAGGTTGACCCGAGTAAACCAGGCTTTTTGTTCGTTTTAACGGAAGAGACAAGTAAGTCACCGGTTGAGAGATTTTTCGAGCTCGAGACGGAAACAGAAAAATCACCGGTAGAAAGTTTTCTGCAAGTTAAGGAGAACTTTGCAGTCCTTATACGAAACTAAATCGTACCAGGGAAGCTCGGTGCCGCTTGAGCCCCCAATAGATTAAGTATCAAGCTAGGCAGTTTGAGGACTCTAAATCTTACTCTATCTGAGTTGGACAAACACCAACTAGATAGAAAAAAATAAAAAGAAGACGACGATTTCATCTCGTCCGGAAGCAAAGTGGAAGGGCTAAGTTTTTGCTTGAAGTCACCTCTACATAAGATCCTTCGTGACGTCACCCGTCAACTCGCCAGGCAAGTCAATGAACGCCATCTAGCGAACCAACAACCAATTCCGATCAAAAATCTCACAGGATAGTCTAGCTCGTCGCGACTATTTAATCTCCATTATCTTATGTGAGTAAAGAATAATCCTGTTGTTTATGTCTCCGTGCATAATAGTTAGTTTAGTGGATGTCTGGCCAAAGACAACGATATTAACTTAAAAATTGTTCCCCCCGTAAAATTTTATCTCGAAGCGAGCTGCGAGAGCTCACCCAGTAATCCCATTTTTTTTTTAAGTGTATTAGATCTATATTTTGTTTTATGTTATTTAGCGAGATGGCTTATGTTCATTGAAGTCTATTGTTGTTTAGTAAATGCACTGTTATGATTATCCCTGAACGAGTTGAAGGGGCAATTTTTAAAAAGTCAAGAAAGAAACCCCGTTTATTCCTTTACTAGAATAAAAATTAAGATTAGCACTCTTTGAGCCCGATCCTCAAGCGATCACCGAGGCACGAGGCCTCATGTCAAAGTTTATTTAGTTTATTAAAAATTAATAAAACAAATATATATATATATATATTCAATTTTAAAAAATAATTTGAAAAAATAATAGAAAGAAGTTAAGTTATAACATAAACTGACTGGAATATCAAATATTAAAGATAACTGGAGTAAAAAAAAAATTATACAAATGAACTGGCCTTGAGGGAAATGACCGTTGCGGGTAGAGAGAAGGAGCTTGTTAAACTCTGATGTCAAATGCTCAAGATAGGTTAGTCTAAGGAAAACCTTCTGCTTAGAAACAGTAATAAGAAAGGGTCGAGGATAATATATTTTGGAGAGAAATTTGGATACTAAATGGTCGCAGATGAAATCGAAAGGAATAATTAAATTTGAATAAATCCTTTAAATAAGTCAGTTTTTCATGAAAGGATATCCAGTTAGAGCTTATATGGTAAGCTCTAAAAATTCGGCTTTTATTGCTGGATAATTTAAACTGACTGGGAGAGCTACTAAAAAAAATGTGTACCCAATCTAGTGGTGGTAGGTTTTCTGTAAATGGATGTATTATAAGACAAGCCTGTTCGGACAACGTTGACATCCAAGAATGAGATTTTGTTGTCCTTTTCTGTTGCCATAGAAAACCTTATTTTAGGATGTTGTTTGTTAATATGATTTAGAAATAAGGGTGCATGTTCACTGTGCTTAAAAATTAGAAAACAATCATCTATGAATCTTTTGAAGACAATAGGCCTGTATTCTATAGGACAATTGTCCAGCCACCGAGTTTCGTGGTGACACAAAAAGCTATTGGCAAAGGAGGGACCCACAGCTAGTTTTAAAAATTTGAGGAAATTTGCTTAATTAAACCCAATATTCCACTCGTATTATGACAAAGAATATCTGAAATAATATTAATGGTTTCCTGTACCGGAACATTAGTAAATAATGAATCCACATCGATTGTGGCCATAAAAGAAGAATTCCACAAACGGAGATCACCAATAGATTTTGAAAAAATAGAGAGTCACGTAAGGTGAAGCGATTATGTGTCAAATGATTAATAAGCGGAACACAAAATTTAGCTAAGTTGTAGCTTTGAGTATTGACTGCAAATAAAATAGAGCGGAGAGGTATTTCATTTTTATGAGTTTTAGGTAAACCATAGATGACCCCAGGGGATGAACCAGAAAAAAAAAGCGTATGATAAACATCAATTAAAATATTTCGTTTAGTAAGAGAACGCAGAAAATTATTAACTCTATCTTTAATTTTCATTAGGCAACACTTTGAGTATCACAATCATCATCTTAATTCTGATTCATTTACCATATTATCTTCAGCCTTAACTTCTCTCGATTTCAAAATCTTAGAGTCACTGTACATCAATAAAATAGATCCAAACCTAAATAATTACTCCTCAATTAAACTATTCACTATATAACCAACCAACAAATAGATAACTCGCCAACCGACAAACCGAACAAATCTCGTTAGTAGTTTTTATATCTTTAGTTAGTTGATTTCTCAACTCTCACGATAAAGTTTAGTCACTTTGTTTAATTCATTCTAATTTGTTTTCGTTTTTTTTGTTGTTTTTTATAATCTAATATTATAGGTTATTTTATTGTTTACTCCAGTTACCTTTAATATTTGATATTTAAGTCAGTCTATGTTATAACTTCATTTCTTTCTATTCATTTTATAAAATTACACTGGATAGTATTAATTAATTCTATATATTTTTTGTGTTTTTACTTTAATCTCAACAATTGTCAATTTTATCATTTTAACTTGTCTTCATCCGCTTTTTTAGCCATTATTTAATGCATACAGTCGCTGAAGATGGTCTTAGCAAAGATCCGAAACGTCCTGCTATTAAATGATTAGTGTAATCACCTGGGTCTTTATTTTCCTACTACATATCAGATTCCGAAGGAACAAATCAATTACAAGTATATATATATATATATATATATATATATATATATGAAGACCCATACAATGTTAGAAGTAATGGATCAATATCTTCAGAAATATCAAATTGGCCTTTCAACTTTTTTCCCATTAATATACGTAGCAATTATAAATATTCAAAATCAAAGGGTGAACTGTCATGGCTTTCAGAGATTGACTTATGCTTCCTCATCACAACTTTGATAGGTGACGGTGTTTCCCATGCATCTATTCTCAATTGACTTTGTAATTATTCTGTTTACCATCGTGAAGTTTTTATTGTGTACATGGGTAAATGTATTCTTTGAAGACCATCGAAACGAATTTAAGTACCACCTATGTACAATTTGGTAATCAATATGGTTGGACTCAATGCAGAATGATATCGGGTGAGAAACTAGTTATAGAAATCAGTACTCTATAAGTTATTTGGGTAGATTGTGGTTAAATCTTTCTGCATATTCATTTTACACTCTTTTGAGAACTCATGGGATGAATAAATATTTTCTTCTTTTTTTTGACATTGAGATGTGATCGAAGGGTGAGCTGTAAAACAGTTTTTGTTTTTGCACCTCTGTTTCAATGCGTACGTGTAAATTTAAATAAATAAACCTTGCAAAACGTGTCTTCGCTTTATTTTTACATCTATTACCTCTATCAGAATGTCACCTTCACCGTAGAACCACTCATCTTCCCTAATCTCATCACTTATATATAACCCCTGAGGTAAAACTCGAATAATCCAATTTCATACTATGATCAATCTGATGCTATAAATTTATGCATCTCTATAACTAATTTATACATTGCGTTTTTAGGGTAGATTTCCATAGAGGAAGATCAAGCCATGAAATGTAAAACTCCCTGACTCATTGGACATTGGACAAAATAAGAGATGAAGTATAGGTAGAATTAGAGAGAGAATAGTAAGAGAGTAAAGTGGTTAAAGGGTGAGCTTAAAGAATAGATGATGTGTAGGAGACAGAATAAAAAGATCCCTGGTGAAAGGGTAGCTCTGTCAATGTGTAGCTTTGTGTGTTTTGGGGTTGTTTTGCTTTGTTTTAATAAACTATAAATTATAAATCCATAGTTTATATAATTAAATTAAACATGGTTAATTTAATTATTATTTCAATCCTATTGATCGAAAATTTGATTAATCTAATTGATTGATCTTAGGCATTCAAGCCTTTATTTTTGGCGGGGGTTTTATTCCCGCTTTGACTTCTGTAAAAATTTTTGAAAAAGTTTTTCGTTAACATTTGTGGATGGATTTAAAAGGGAGAATTTTCTTCTAGCTTTCGTTTTGCAAGTGGTTTTTAATTGAGTTTTTATATGCTAAAGGAATCTGCGCATTACTTTGTATGTTTGGTCAGATCTGTCAAGTGTATTTCGGTATTACGTCATTGTCTGTCTGTAGCTTACTACTTTTGAATGGTCTTTTTTGTCGGTCTACTTCGATTTCTAGGTGTGTACGAAAAAATTCAGGGGTCAAGCGGGTGCCAATGGCCTGCCATATCCTCTTAGCTCTCACGTGGAGCGCCACGTTGATCGGAGATAATCCAACCGAGTCGTGGAGCTCCCTCTGTCTTTTACGTTCTCTTCTTCGGGTATTTGTGATAAGTAAAACCGCTTTGTTCTGGATGACTTGAAGTTTCGCAATGTGGGTCTTGGCGCTCGCGTTCAACGGCATCGGGGGGTATAAGAGTCTCGAGCGAATGCACGGATTGAATATCTTGAGTTTATTTGAGCGAGTTAGGTCAATGAACCTATAAAACTCCCTCAAATCTCTCTTGCTATTCGTGACTGTCCGCCCGATATGACTCTTGTATCCCCCTGTGGTTATTTTGAGCCCCATAATCGTCCCTTCCGAGCAGTAGGGGATTCTCTCCCCCTCTACCCGTATATCGTTGAAGGTCTTGCGAAACATGGGAATTATTTTGAACTTTTGGGCATTGGTTGATATCTTCCATTTCCTCTCGTAAGAGTTGATGTTAGATATCTCCCTAGCCGTTTTTCTCGCCATAAATTCCATGTGAACGTAAGCGGCTATACAAATTTGTGATATATCGTCAGCAAACTGGACGTATATAGTTCCTTCTGAGAGAGGTTGTGGTAGGTCACGTGTATAGATGTTGTATAACAGGGGAATGAGACAGCCCCCTTGCGGGACCCCTGATTCGAGCTTGAATTCGGGGCCTTTGTGTTCTTTGATTTGTATATACGCTCTTCTCTCCATTATGTAATTGCATAGAATCCTTTCAAGAATGGGGTCGAGGCCTACTTGCAAGATCTTAAATTGCAAGCCTCTTTTCCAAACCTTGTCAAAAGCTTTTTTAACATCGCGGAGCACCAGGTCGGCATGCCTTTTGCTTGCCTTGATGTTTGCAAGTTTTTCCGTAATAACGGCTAGTGCCGTGTCAGTCCCTCTTTTTTTCTGAAGCCGTGTTGCTGCTCGTTATGCAGGTTGGCTTCGTCGAGAAAAGAGTTGACCCTATTTGCCAATATCTTCTCGAAGACTTTGCCATTAAATTCTAAGAGAGATATCGGCCGGAAGTTTGCAGGGCAGTCCGGGGGCTTTTCCGATTTGGGAAGGAAGATCATCTTAGCCACTTTCCACTGATCGGGAAAATAGCCCGTGTTCAGAGCGGCATTCATGATGTTAAGAAGCCCACTTAGAACATTAGGCGGGGCCTTAATGAAATTCTCCCTGGTCAGCCCCGTGGTACCCGGTGCTCTTTGACGAAATGATTTTAGTGCAACGGAGAGCTCTTGGGCAGTTATTTTACTCCCATAGCCCTCCATCACTCTTTCCTGTGACACACAATGATAAGGGGAGGTTTTATGTATTTGTGTGTTTAGCTGTTAGATAATGTCATTTTTGAAATCGATGTTATAATTGTCATTTTCTTCGGGGGTAATTTTAAAGTTTGAAGACCAGAAAATCCTAAAAATTTCCTCAATCTCTATAGTCTCGTCAATTTCTTTCTCGTCATGTTTAAGGACAATTTTCTTCTTTGGGGGTTGTCCTTTTAAAGGTTTGTACGTCTGCCAAAATGTCCGTGAGTCCCTCTCTATGTGAAGTCCTTTAATCAGTCTGTCCCATTCCTGTATTTGTTGGTCTGTAATCAGTGTATGGAGTTCGTCTTTTATCTGTCTTATTCGTCTATAAGCATTGTGGTTGGGGCCTATCAGCGCTAATATATTGGACAGTTCCTTATATTCTTGGGCCAGGGCTTTCATAGGAGGGGTCCAATTTGGAGCTGGAAGGGTTTTATATTTGATACGGGGAATACTATTTTTATCTGCTTTAAGAAGGAGGTCGGTGATTTTATCCAGCTCTTCGTCTATCTCTTCTAAATTGGCATCGAGCAAAGGGTCTGGGATATAATTTAGAATGTAATTTTTGTAGCATTCCCAGTCCGCCTGCTTATAGCTTTTTCGTTCTGTGACTGCAACTTGAATGGGGTTTACGCCAATTGTGATTTTAATAGCCTGGTGGTCGCTCGGAATAATGGGGCCTGGTTCAATGTAGTAGTTATACGAACACCTGGTACTGGATAGAACAATATCAGGTTTCGTTGGTGCATTACCTGTAATGTATGTCGGGAAATCTGGTCCGATTCTAGTCCCGTATTTTCTGTCAATTAGGACTTCAATGTTTCTACCTGCATTGTTGTCGGAGGTATACCTTGATGCTGCACATCTCGCATTCAGATCTCTAGCAAAGATTACGTTTTTCTTATGGCTGAAGACCTGTGGAAGGTTGTGCAGGGGTACATAGCCGCGTCTTGGGGGTTGGTACCTTGTGGCCACAACCAGACCCCCCAGGGTAGTGCCTACCTCAATGGCAAGGTAAGATTCATCTAAGTCGGGTGGTCTTTTATATTTTATACCTTTTTTGACGGCTATTGCGCAGCCGTCATACCGTTCCTGGCTGTGATTTTTGCTAATGACGTCGTATTGAAATATTTTAATCTCTTTATGAGCGGTCATTCCATGTTCGTTAATAAGTATAATGTCAGGGTCACTTTGTCGCAGAATGTTGCCATAGATGGAACCTTTACCGTCCCCACCATCGACATTAATTTGTATGATTGTAAGTCTGTTGGTCATTTTGAGTAGTGTAGGTTCTTTTAGTGTGTGGGATTAAAGTAGACACTTATTCGCGATCTACTTTAGCCCCATGTGGTATACTGGGCGGGGTGCGCTCCCTGCCGTTTCTTTTCTTTCGAAATTCTGTGTCGGTTATTGTGTAAAAAGAGTCCGTGGCCAGCTTAACCTTGTTTTGTGAGAGGGCCTCTTCAACCTAAAGCTATGGTACCTCGTCTGAGCATTCCTATTTGTATCTCCTGGTCCTAAGACATACCGATACTTCACGGGAGTCCATCTCTGTTGGGAATGGAGCCGATTCAGGGGCGTACAAATTTAGCTTGAAGCCTCTGGAGTGGTACTTGAGCTGGTGATCTCTTCCTCGTGATGTGGAGGTAGACCGTGGGCCGCGAGTTTTGGAGACTTTCCTCGACCTGGGAGACCTGGTCTCCTTGGGTCGGACTGCCTCCTTTGTTGGTGGGGGTGTGTGTGTTCTTGTTTTTACTGGTGTGGTTTTTTGGGGGAGTGAGTGGCGCTTGTTTCTGTGTTTTTGTTTCCTTTGGCTTGTTCAGTGGGGGGTCACGTGAGATGGCTGTGTTTGTGGTTTTCACTTTTTGGCACTTTTCTTGGCACTGAGGAGCAACGTTTATACGCATAACCTCCTCTGAAGGGGGGTTATCGGGGAACCACATCTCCGCAAGCCCGTTCTTTACGAGCATACGGTTGACTTCTGTCGCAAAGGTACCAGGGCGAGTAATGTTTTGTATGTGTGCATAATATATGCAACACATAATCTTGGTGGAGTGTTCATTCTCAATGTGCAGATATGTCTTTTGATTGTTCGACTCGGCGATGGCGGCTTTGGCAACTTTAGCGTAGGTCGAGTTTACTTTTTTCTCTTCCGATTCACGTTGGAGTTTGCTTTGGCTGCTCATCTCTTGTTTTTTAATCGGACATGCCATAGACATGGTCCGGTGCGGGCCTTCACAGTTTAGACATTTGGTGGTGGTCTTCTTACACTCGCGCCAAAAATGGTCACGACCGGCGCAGATGGAGCACAATTTAAGGTCTTTATTTTTAGGGCAGTTGGACGTGGTATGTTCGTTGTATTTGTAGCACCTAAAGCACATTTGCGAATTAACAAACTCCTCACGTTCAATTTGCGCTGGGCAAACCCTCACGTTGAAAAGAAGCAGTCCATTGTCTTTAGCCTTTTGAGCCATAGCCGTGTCTTCAAATACAACCTTAAACACGTGCGTGTATTTTTTGAATTTGAAAACCTCTGCTACCTTTGCCCATTCGTGGTTATTCTCGATTTCCTGTTTTATAGCGTCAGCCGAGTGGCTCTCAACCCAGGGGTCGAGCGCCTGCAGATCAAACTGCGGTAAATCCTTATTTGTGGCGGTGTTTGTGGTTTTAGGTTGATTGTTTTTAGGCATTCAACAGCTTTCCCGGAGGTCAAGGCTTTACAATCGGCCTCTTTCGCGCAGATAGCTGAGTAACCATTATTCAAGTCAATTAGTCGTACCAAGGCAATGCGTAGAGTTCCGTATACTTTCTCAAATACTTTTTCGCGGTAAGGTTTCGGGCCCTCCGGGAGGACCCAAAGAGTTATACATAAGGTTTCCCTCATCTCAGATGCATCATATGATGCGTTACGGTTTAAATGTGTGTAATGTGTTCACTGTGTTCACTTGATGTTTTTATAGACGGAAAGGGGTGAGTGAGAAAAAGGGGGCCAATGTCCAATAAAAATTTACTTTACCTTGAAAAACTTCTTTCAGGCTATCGGGTGGGCCAGGGAAGGCTTCGGTCTCCGTTTCCACGAAGGAGCGAAGAGTTCTTCCGTAACCGTCTTCAAAAGGAAGGCAAGTGGTCCACTTGTTCACGAACTATCGAGCTACTATCAACAAGTAGGGGCACTCTATTCACTTTCTCGCTAAAAATTCGCTTTATTCAAATCCGTAAAAAATGCTGTCAAAGCGGGAGTCAGACTAGCTCAGGCAAGCAAAGCAGTCAAAACTCCCCGCTTTAAATTTGTAAATGATCTTCAAGTAACCCTCATATTTATATAATTCTATATAACTACCAAATAAAATGATTTTGGTTTTAATTTTACAAATTCACTATCCTTCACGTAAGATATAAATGATTGATCATAACCTTGCCATTTTAGTAAGTAGTGCTTGTTCTTTTCACCACATTAGGAACCTAATATTTTCTCAATCACATATTTTTTTTATGTAGATACAACTTTATTTTTATAATTCCCCTTGATAAAACCCTTCTTCAATTTTCTCAGCAGTTAAATCTTCAATTCAATATAAAGAAAGTAATGGAGAAATATTATAGATTATGTAAACTTACTCAATCTATTCTGACTCATACTTCTTAAAAAATTCTCGATGCCCGAGAGATTTTCAGTCTCCTACGTTATACTGAAGTTTATTTCTACGACCAATTCTTTGTTTCGTCTTTTCATTTTCATTCCTATGTAATCTTTGAAGGAAGATGACCAGTCATTCTATGCTCACTTCGTTTATTTGCAATTGCAAACTCTTGTAAGACGTTAATACACCTCCACTTGAGATATTAGATAATGTAGCAAGGGTTCTCTACCTGAAACTTAAAGGAGCTGTACTCTCTCCCGACTTCAGTGCTATAAAGTGAAATTAGGTCTCTCCCTCTCTCTACCTATCTCTTACTTTCTTTCTCTCGATCTTTATCGCTCTCTCTTGTGTCCTCTTTCCCATCTCTTTTAAAGATTTCATTATATTATTTGAGCCAATGTAAACCCCACAAACGGTGAAAGATGACATTAAACGTTTTAATAAATGTAAAATTTAAAAAAATTATAAATTGACAATATTTTAAAAGTAATTTTTATTTTCAACTTATTTGGGTGAGGGGGGAGCGAATAACTTATGATAAAAAACCTATTTCAAGAATAGGTTGTTACTTTTTAGGACAGTTTTTTTAAATTTTAACACTGATACTGTTTTCGCGTGGATCCCCGCTATCATCAGTATTAACAGATTAAGACAAAAAAATAAAATAGAATTTTCGAAAAATAGCATTAAATTACAGCGCGAACATCAACTTAAATAAGTTTTATTAGCTGATTTAGGACAATTTTGATGTGTTGAATCCAAAAGTCAGATGTTATTTTCTCAATCAGATAACTTTTTGATTAATCGTAAAATAATGTGCTTTACGTTTTTTTAGATGTACTGGTATTTCCTATTTATATAAGCAAAAATATTTTTTTTATTTCCTTACACAAACGAAATCCTAAGCGTTTACATGCGATTATTTTTGACGAACTGGTATTTTTTTTTGCAGATGAATGAAATGGATTCGGCTAGAAGATCTTGCTAAAATAAGCCCGATATATTCTGCTATTTTCATAGCGAATACACCGTTGATTTTAACATGAATCATGTCACAAGATAAATAAAGCGTGCTTAGCATGCTTCTTTTGGTATGAATCTTGGTGAGCAGGATAAAACTGGAGCGCCACACATGGTAGGCAATATATGCACCGAGTATTACTGTCGTTGGACCAAGGGCAAGAAAAGATGTCTGAAATTTGGAATTCCCATGGTTTGTAGAGAGCCGACAAACCATGGCATTGACTGTGACTTCTTCGCTATTGATTTGACTGCATTCATTTGAAAAAATTGGAGCTGCCTCAAGTATCCTGATCTTCAATAAGCACGTCGTTGTGTACCTAATTATGATGAAATTCCAGTACCTGTCTTTGGATAATTTCCTGACATTTTTACAAAAGGATAACAGATATAATTTTTACTTTGACGAGATATTTCGGAAGCAACTGGCTGCCATCAGCAGTTCAAGAATATTAAAGAAATAACTAAAGGGATACATCTTGCATCGAAAATGGAGAGAAACAGTGAAAAAAAGGTATCTGCTTAACATCGGTGGAGTGATTTACCCAGTAACTAACTTCTCTATCCTGTCTCATGAGTAAAAATTATATTTGTAAAAACCTTTCGTATAAACAGCGTTTTTCTTCATATCTTTAAGCTTGATGAGGAGAACAAAGAAATGTTTCAATTGTCATTGAGAGAAAAGATCATAAAAGTTTTTAAAACTCGAATAAACTTTGTAAAAAATGTTAAACTCTATTTTAACTTAAGAAGTTTAACTGAAGTTTGAGATATTTGAAATTAAGTCCTAATCTTTACTGTATAATAGTGAAGTAATAAAGTCATCAGCTTTGAAACACTGCTTTCTGCCCTCTTCTGCCTCATCGGTCTTTCCCGCTTGATCCTCTTTTCTATTTTATTCTTCTTTCTCTTCCTCTTAAAATACGCGTATTCCTCTTCTACCTCTTCTTGATCTTCTACAGAATTATTCTTATTACTATTGTAATATTTTTGTTTCTTTTATATTTTCACTCAAATGACAAGTTCATTCCAAAGGTAAAGCGGCATTCTATATTGTTTACCATTATTTTATGGATACAAATCAAACCACTCTGAAGTTATACGAAATTCGATAAGTATTATATATCAATTTAATAAGTAATATAATCTTCACCAGTTTCTACCAGTATACTTTACCTTTCTCCTAAATTTCCAATAGGATATTTATTAAAATCGTTTGACTTAGATTTTTAAAATTTCTTTCAAGGCTGTTTCAAGCTCTTTTGAGTCGCGTGCTACACTATATCTCACTATGTCGGTCCGTCTGTTAGTGCCCGTTTGGCTTTTTGTGGTTTCGGTAATAACATTGTAACTATTCGGCCGATTCTAACTAAATTTGAAACCCTTATGTTGTTTTACATTCTTATTCAAAATATAATTGCCAAGGTCCTACCATGGCTAACCCATAAATTATTTGGTTTTGGCTATAACATTATAACTATTTGGCCGACTCTAACGAAATTTGAAACCCTTATACTGTTTTGAATTTCTTTGAAATGATATAATTACTAAAGTACTTCTAAGGATAACTGAGGAATTATTTGGCAATAATTTCATAACTATTCGGCCGATTCTAACGAAATTTAAAACCCTAATATTCTTTTACAATCTCTTTCGAATGATATAATAGCTAAGGTCCTACCATGCTTAATCCGGAAATTATTAAAAGTTTTAAAGGACGTAAGGTCATAAATCAGAATAATTGAGAGTAAACGACCCTTTGTCAGCTGGGGATAATTCGAGTGAATGTGAAGGAGAACGCATTAGTTACTAATGGAAGTTGTTGTAGCTTTTTTATGGATTTACTTGTGATATGAGGTGGTACGTTCTTCTATTTCTCACTGTAGGTATTTTTTCTTTAAGCTCTGCATTTAAAAGGTTCTCTTTGTTCACAGTACTTCTCTTTGGTCAGTAATTTGCGTTAATAATTTGTATAGAACTTTTAATATTATTGTAGACAACCCTTTTTTTGTCCACTGTGCCAATACTTTTAAAAATAGTTTGTTTAATTTTTGGTTGATTTTAGAGAGATGAAATAATATGATTTTTTGTTGCGTTTCCTCCTCTGACAAATCGTGAAGAATCTAATGCTCAAATCGTGAAACGTTGCCTAGTAAATTTAAATGAAGATGCTCAGCGTAATGAGGTGAAGATTTTCAATAAACTGTTCACCATTTTTACTCTGAATTTCTTCCACTGTCAATTTTAAAAGATCTTGATCCATTTCCTCTGCTCATCCTGAACGGAATTCATTCATTTTTGAAACTAACATTTTCATAACGAAAATTCTGAAAACTTAGCTGGGATTGACAAACACTAGTTGTTACTTCACCATATACTTCTCCTAAACCTTTTGCTGTTAATCTAGCATTGTGGCCTTTTCTAAATTTCGAAACCATGAAATGCGAATGTGCGCATTTGCAACTTCCATAATATTCATAAATATAAATATAGGAACATTAAATTGATGATAATTCAATATTAATAACACAATAAATAATTAACTTATGCTGAAATGAAACGATTGGTTTAGGCTAAGACATCATACCCTCCCAAAATCACATATTTACTAGAAAATTCTTACTTTTTGTTAAACTTATTAAGATGAAAAAGTTTTTTTTTAATTAAAATTTGCACTCAAGTTTTCTTGAAAAATCCCGTGATCTTTTCTTTTAAGCACCATTATGAATAACGCGCTTCTTAAATTATTAATAGGACAAATAGAATGAAAATCAATTAACGTAAAATATATTTATATTCGTCTCGCACCTCAGTGACAGGTGACTTATTTATGACCGGTTAATGCTTTACATGTTTAATCAGAGGCAATTTTTATTTTAATTTAGGAAAACTTATGGAAAAAATTATATAAAATAGAAAAAAAAACAGAAGGTAAGTTAAAAATGTAATGAGATAGATGGAGTAGGGTCTTTGAAGAGTGATCAATACATTGTTGAGGTGAAGCAGTCTGCTACTCAAAAAACTTTAAAAAAAATTAAAAATCTACCGCCATAGCATAAGTAATGACGCAATATGGGCCTCCATGAACAAGGTTGTACAAAGAGCACAATTAGGCAAAATTAGGAGCAAATCTTATGGCGGAAAACTTTGACGTCTTCCATGATGCAGAGATTAAAAAGAAATAAAAGGTAAAGAGGAAATGAATCAATTTTTGTGTAGGTCATGAAAAGAAGTTTATCTTAATAAAATAAACTTGGTAATGGATTTCAAAGTATAAGATTTAAAAGTCCTTACGACGATTTAAAGTCATGAAAGTAAAAGCGAATTTGAGTATGACTAAATTGGGTAGACAGTGTAGAGAAATATCAATAAAATGAATGAAATTACAGTAGATTTTAAATTAAACTACAAAAGTGTGAACGAACTTAGATAAGGCAGCTCAGCGAGGGGAGAACAAGAAATCACGGCTAGAAACTTGAGCTGAAGCGATTCTACCGTGATCTGTGTGGGAAATTCTTCACATATAGTATCTGTGGTAGTTGGAACACACTTCCGACGGAAGTTGTCAACAGTGAATCACGGCTAGAAACTTGAGCTGAAGCGATTCTACCGTGATCTGTGTGGGAAATTCTTCACATATAGTATCTGTGGTAGTTGGAACACACTTCCGACGGAAGTTGTCAACAGTGAATCTGTTGACTAGATAAAGTCTTGCAAAATCACCGTTAAGATCCTCGCGAGTGATATTCGAGGTTGCCAACGGAGACCCTCAAGGATTGCGCCAAAAATACCGTCCTTGTATGGACCGTAAGGTCTTCTAGGGTACTCTTCTTCCTTATAGCTCCTTGTAGCTCTGTTCCACCGAAATACAATTAAAAAAAATGAATTTCTTAAACTCTTGAGAACGAGAACATTTCCAAAATATTTCCCCAATTTTATTTTTATTTTCGGGAATAATCTACGCTTTGGATCATAATCTGTCATTCGGGAGCCGGTTTAAGATGAGCAAATTTCGTGGTTACTGACATAGGAGGGAAGTTTGTCAATTACGTGAATTTGATGTCAATTTTCTCGTGGAGAAATGAAATCCTGTAACTCTGGGGATATCTCTAAGCATTCAAGCCTCATTTATCACCTAAGAGCATGAGACTGGAAACCATATGAGAATTCCAGAGCAGATTTTCATGAGTTCAAATCTAAATTAAACCTACGAGGCTAATTTCTTCTAAACATCTGTCAGAGAGAAAGGTTACATCCCTCCCCCGAGAACCAACGTCTACCCGTGGCGCCTGAGAAAAGATGCACCTTCACGCCAGAAAACCCCAAGGAAGCAGCCAAAATTTTGCGCGGTCGAATGACCCCAGTGCTCTTATCAAGAATGGACGGGCCAGTCGATCCCAAGGAGAGGCCTCAACAATGTCGCGTGGCAGTGTGATCCGTGTTGGTTTCCCCTTCTCCCCCTTCGCATGGCCTGATCGGCGCCAGACCTACGGCGTCGATGACTTTTGCGCGAGCCTGTGAAGCTCGCCAAGTATATCTCCTTACCCTCCTCGAGGCGCACCAAGTCCAATGAGATTCCCATCCCGCTTTGGGGACCTTTGGCGACCCGCTTCCTTCGATGCAGTATAAATATTTCGGGAATAGCTTTGAAAAATCAGTACCATACAGCCCTATCTTGCCTACCAGCAATGTACAGTCTCGTACGTCGTGCTCCGACTTTCAACTGCTTCTAGCTACGAACGCGACGCGTCACTACTATAATCGACCTCGCTCGTACCTAAGGCCAGAGTTCCCGCTCTAAAGAAGATAGACACGGACATGCATCTATCACTCGAGTATCGACTTTGGTCTTGTCTAGAGTACTTCCTTGTTCATTTCTCAGCGAGATTTAAAAGAAGGAATTTTGCAGCGCTCCGCTTCCTCGTCGTTTTTAACGCATCCGGTCAATTAGGCTTTATTTGCACTATCCCTCTATCCCTGGAGCAATCACTGTACATCCTCTCACGGACTTTCTTTCCCGGGTCTCATCTTATTTATTTTCATTTATTTACTTTTTCTAATACTATTTTCTTTGTATATAGTAGTTATTTTATCTACAAGCAGTTTCTCTAAACACATAAACTCTAAGAATTGATTATTTAGGCCAACTGCACTTGATTTTGATTAATTAACCTAAGTACTGGAATCCGTATGGCCCCTCCCCCTCCAATTTTTAGCGTACTCACTTCCCGCGTCACCACAGAGTCTATCCTCGACTAGCATCGACGTTCGACTCTACGATAAACATTATATAATTCTGGTGTCAGGCTTTTTAGGGTCAGCCGCAGTATCTAATGTCATTTCTTTTAGTTCTGTAACAGATTCTAAAGGGTGTTATTCTTATATATTAAAGGTTCTGTTTTAGAAACTGAAGAAAAGACCTTACCTATTTCCCATTTTCCCTTTAGGTGCGTATTTTGTATTGAGTTTTGTGACCGTGTGAAACTTTAACCCTTTTCAGGCTTCATAAAACGTTTGCCGTATTGTAAATGAGTTAATCTTATTTCTTTTTTGGTATTGTGTTTGTCATTTTCTTCGTTGCGTATTGGGCAACACTGGCTCTCGCTGAATTCCAGAGTGAATATTTCGAGTATACTTAAGAATTCGCGCCGTGCGAAATAATTATCTCTGTGTTTGTGTTGTTGTTTTTAATGAAGAATCGTAGGTCCGTCAAAGCCTACCAGCACTCCCGCTGTGCGTCTAAATAATTCCGCCTTTTTTGTGCTGCTTTTCCTGAAAGTTGGTCGAACCCCCAAAATGTATTTATTAGTTAACACGTTTAAGTTGCAAGGAGAGTCACTTGAGCTCAGTGGCAAGGACCTCCTAACTTATATCCAAGAGGAGAAGAGGACCGAAAGAAAGAAGAGAATACAAAGAGCAAGAAAAAAGAAGGAAAGAGAAGTAAAAAGAGAAGATTGAAAGGTAAAAAGAGAAAGAGAAGAACGGGAATGAGTAGGACCAGGAACGAGACGCTCTCCATCAGCTCGAGGTCTGAAGCTCCCCCTACCGCGTCTGTTGAGCTTCCCTTTTTCAAGGAAAGTGAGGATTTCGGAGCCTTCTTAATCCACTTCGAGAAAATCTTGGATATCAACTATTGGGACATTGAGGCAGATGGAGTGGCTCAATTGTTACCATTTCTAATTTCCCAACTCCATGATACATTCATATCACTGTCCTCGGAGTTACTGGTGGCATATAACATGACCCCAGACTTTTACCGATCCAAATTCATACATGCTCGCATTCAGCCATGCCAAAGATACCGTCCGTCCGACTAAACACTGCAGCGTCACCTCAACTTTTGGCTCGATGCTTCTAAATTCCGCATGACTACGATGCTCTCGTTGACTTTTTCCTCAGAGACCAATTTTTGGCTACACTTCTGGCTGAAATCAGATTTTTCATAACAGAATGGCGGTGCCTCACATTCGCGGACCCCACAGACCTCACAGAAGTAGCCGACATTTATTCAGCAACCGCAACCTTTATCCAAAAGAAGGAAAAAAACCGCCCCCTTCCCTTTTTCCAAAACTTAAGCCAAACAAAATTAAATTCATCCTGTAAAATGGAAGCAAGCTTGCCAAATTAATTGGGTCGTTAAAGCCGAAACCACTCTTTTCGTTCGAGCACCATGATTTAAAACCGTCTCTTCAGGCCCCCTTACGTGATCTGCTCCTAGGAGACCCATCATTTTGTTTTCTTGTGGTGTGGAGGGCCACGAGAAAACGAACTTCCCCCAGAATCTCAGTTCAAAAAATAACTCTTTTCACCAGGTACACCAGATCTGTGCCACGTCTGCGCCTCCCGTCAGCACCATCGGAATCTTCTCCTCTCCCGAGAACCTCAAGTTACGGCGGCCACCAGGTAAACTTCTTGTTTGATAAGAATACCCCTAGAGGCCTTAAATTCGAATAGGGAACGATCAACGGCTGCCGTGTTTCCATTCTTGCCAGAGATACCGGGTGCACCTGCATAGTGGTGTCGGACAAGTTGCTTCCCCCAGTAGCCTCGGTCCATAATAAATTCGCCGTCGTGCACGACTACTTGGGGCGCGCCAATCGGTTCCCCATCGTTAAGTGCTACATCGATTGTGCGTACTTCACTGGTTGGGCAGAAGTAGTAGCAGCCTCTTTTAAATTCTGCTCCGTTCCCATTGGCCAGTACCCACGGGCCTTTCCCAGCTCCATTGCTAAACCAGTATTTACCCGTCCGCACGTGGTAAAAGATTCGAAGATGCCCTTGCCCCTAGAAACCTCACGTTCTTCAGAATTCAAGGAGGTCATGACTGAAGACTTCGCAAGAAACCAGAAGAACTGCAATTCCCTCCGAGACCTGTGGGATAAGGCTCAGTCAAAAGAGCAAGAAGCCACCCGAGGAGAGAAGAGGAACTCCTATCAAGTTACTGACGGCTTACTTTACCATGTGTGCTCAGAAAACGGTAAACCCCAGATGCGAATATTGTATGTTCCGTGTTCTCATGTTGGTCACATTTTAACTACCCGCCCCCTCCATCACAGGCTATTTTTAGGCCACTTTAGCCACACGAAGGCCACCCAGAAGATCTTAAAATATTTTTATTGAAGAAATCCTTCACTACTGCAGGTCTTGCGACATCTCCCAAAAGACTGCAGTCAAAATACCAGTTATGCCCGCACCGTTGCAGAAATGGCCCTAAACTCAGAGCCATTTTGTGGGGCGAAATTGATCTCCTCGGTCCGAAACACCCCCCATAGAATGAATGTCACAGTCACGTGCTAACTTTAGTGAATTTTGCCACCCAGCTCTCAAAAGGCCGTGCCGTTGAAGAATATAGACAGCATCTCCTGCGCGGCAGTACTAATCTCCATCTTCTCCCGCGTTCGATTACCCAAGGAAATCCTGTCTGATCGTGTCCGCTAATTCACGTCGCAACTGGTGAACTACGTTGGAACGCTCCTGATGATAAATCTTCTTTTTACCAACCCTTTTCACTCAGCTGGTAACTGGATATGTGAGAGGCTCAATGGCTCCCTCAGATCCATCCTCAAGAAACTGTGCGCCGAACAACCCCGAGAATTGCACTGTTTCTTGCCAGTAGCCCTTTTTGCATACGTGGAATTTCTCAAGTCGCACCTTAACTTTTGCCACATTTTAGCATCTGTATGGACCTAATGTTAGGGAACCCCTCAGCATTCCTAGGAGCAGTTTTTCAACTCTAAATTAGATCAGGAGATTCAATCCTCCTACGCTTACCTTCTAGACCCGAGGCTGAGGTTAGAAAAGGGCGCAGAGATCCCACTTCAGATCGCCGAGACAAACTTGGGCAAGTATAAAACCTACTTCGACTGTAAGTCCCAAGAATGAAAATTTAAAACAGGTGACGAAGTCCTTTTATTACTCCCTACGGAGAACAACAAACTTTTGAGCCAAGGTAGGGCCCCTTGCCAGTGATAGAGATACTTGATTCAAACCCCATCTGGCACTAAGCTATTCCACGTGAACATGGTTAAAATGTACCATCGACGCGCTTGTGCTAAACGAGTTGTGGCCCTGGATGAAGAATCCGCCCTGGAGTCCAGCTACCCGCCTGACACCTTAGTTGTGGTACAAGTCGCCTGCGTAGAACAAGATGCGGAATATCCTCTTCACGTCTTGCCAGATACCCCCGATTCCTCATCGACCGAGTTAAATAGAAACCCTCAGCTTTCGATCCTCCAGAAGACCCAGTTACAAGCGCTACTCACCTAATTCACAGATGTAATCTCGGATACCTCTGGTTTTTATGCCAAGTTCGAGCACAATATTCGGCTTACCACCCTGAAACCTGTCCGTTCGAAGCCGTACATCTTTTTCATTGACTTAAGAAAAGCGTTCAATAGGAGGTAGACAAGCTATTGAAGATGAGTATTATAGAGCCCTCGGAGTCGGAGTATTGCTTACTGGTCATCGTGGTGAAGAAGTCGGACAAATCTTACCGGATGTGCATCCACTTACGGAAGTTAACCTCCGTTACCGTGATCGCCGCCGAACCTATTCACCTCATCGCTTAGAATTTGCACATGTTCAAGACTGACCATAAGCCCCTCACTTACCTACGGAACGTTGAGAACAATAATGATCACCTCATGTGGTGGAGCCTCTCTGTCCAAGAAATCCAATTTAAAATTCTATACATTATGTTTCCGAGAATTGCTTGGGGAACAACTTAAGCAGAAACCCCTTGATTTGACTCCGGAGTAATTTCCCATTAATTAATTGTAACGTTAAATGGATTACTTTTGTAGATATTCCTTAATAATTCTTGTAGTTTTGTGTAATGCCTTATAAGAATATGTGTCATTATTTCTTTTTCATTGTGTATATATTTAATGAGTTTCCCTGTTTGTATGTACCTTATTTGTATTTTGGGACCTTTGTTTTTTTAATATCCTTGTAAGCCCCTAATTATCCAGACTATGTTTACCCCGGCTATTGATAACTATTTATGTTTGTCTTATTGTATTATTACTATCATTATTATTATTTATTTGATGTTGTTCAGTAATAGGAATACTGAGCATTTCCTGAGTCCCCTTTATTTAACTTATTTTTGTGCAGAGTACCCTGTACCATCCCTTTTATATTTGTGTCCCTATTAGAAATTTAGCCGTGTAATTACCCTATATTAGTTTGATGTAACTTCCTTCGAAAGCTCCATCTTGGGAGGAAAGGAGATGTTAGAGAGAAAAGGTTACTTCTCCCCCTCCTAGAACCCAACGCTTATGGGTGGTGCCTGAGAAAAGATGAACCTGCACAGCTACAAGGGATCAGCGAGAATTTTGTGCGGTCGAAAGACTCCGGCACTCTTAGCAAGAATGGTCGGGCCAGTCGAACCCAAGGAGCCACCTCAAGAATGTCGCGCGGCCGTATGATGCGTATTGGGTTCCCCTTCTCCCCCGTTGCATCGCGTGATCGGTGCCAGATCTACGGCGTCGAGGAATTTAGTGTGAGCCTGTTATGCTCGCCAAGTATATCCCCCCCTCCTGGCGCGCCAATTCTAATGAGATCCCCATCCCCCTTTTGGGAGCCTCTGGCGACCTGCTTCCACCGAGGTAGTACAAGTACTTCCGGAAAAGCTTTGATAAATCAGTACCATACAGCCCCATCTTGGTTACGAGCCATGTACAGTCTCGTACGTCCTGCTCCGCCTCTTAACGGCTTCCATCTACGAACGTGACGCGTCACCTCTCTACACGGCCTCGCTCGTACCTAAGGCCAGAGTTCCCGCCTGACAGATGATAGACACGGACATGTATCTATCACTCGGATATCGACTTCGTTCTCGTCTGGAGTACTCCCTAGTTCATTTCTCAGCGAGGTTAGAGGAAAGGAATTTTGAAAATGGAACTTTGTAACTCCGCGCTTTGTCGTCGTTTCCAAAACCACCGGGCATTTAGGTTTTACGTAGGTCTCCCCTTTACTTGCACTCTCCCCCTACCCCTGGAAGCAATCACCGAACATCCTCTCTCGGACTCTCTTCCTCATCCTTTTTTACAAAGTAACAAGAACACATTTCGATTCAGCGTAAGTAATTGCATTAGTGGGGAAATTTTAAAAAAAATCGGATAACGTGGTACATGCTTAAAAGTTCCGGACTGTCGAGAAAGCGTGGATTAGGTTTCGGCACCGTCTAGATGCTGTGGTTTGAGGCCAATGGCGGTTTCATTGAATAAAATGAATAGTAGAATCTTCCACGTCTTTAATATGTAAATTTGGTGAATATATCTGTATAACTATTATTTTCTTTTATGTTGGTGCTAGGAAACAAATTACCCCCGCTTCCTGTAGATGAAAAGTTAATCTTCGAATGGAATATTTTGCAACTGCTGTTGAGGGCTTGGCAATGTTTGATAGTAAATCTGAACTAAATATCTTGTTGAGTAAATATGCTCACACTTTGGAATATTATTAGAGTTCTCAAGTGATGATGGACCATTCATTGATTACACTGGCCTGCGTTTCCAAACTCTATTCAAAGGTCAAGAGTTTTAGAATCCTTTTGGTGTGCTGAATTCAAAAATATCATTCATTTTCTTTGGTCAGGTCTGGTTTCTAAGATACACTTGATTTTTATTACAGCATATTTTTCCCAAATGGCGCTATCATCCAAGCGTATATGGGCTTTGTTTTTGCCACAGCTGGTCATGGGTTACCTTAAATAACTAGTTATTCTTTCTCTTTTCAGGTCTAGTTGTGCAGTGCGATGGATCGGAAGTGTAAGAACCATCCTAACAAATTTTTGTTTCATCTGCGGACACGTGGTTCTTCAGACCGTCAATCGAAAATCACGGAATTTGTGAAGAAAGCTTATTACGCTTAATTTGGAGTCAAACTAGGGACCAGGATAAGGCATTTGCGCCCCATATCTGCTGCAAAACATGTGTGAAGAACTTACGGGATTTGAGGAATAGGAAAAGAAAGAGTATACCATTTTGTGTCCCAATAGTGTGGAGGAAAGGGAAAGATCACGTTACCAACTGGTACTTCTGCATGACAAATTTCTAAGGCATCAATCGCAAGAACAAGCACCATGTTCAATCCCCTCATGTTCCTTCTGCTATAAAGCCAATCCCCCATGGACCAGATGTTCCTTTACCTGAGCCGGATGTCATCCTGAATTCTAGTTCTGATTCTGAATCTACTGTAATGACTGATACAGGTGAGTGTGGTGCATACGAGCCAGAAAGGACGACCGATCAGTGCGATTGACCCAAGCCGAACTCAATGACTCGACACCAGACCTGAACCTATCTAAGGAGTATGCCTAGCTGCTGGGTTCTCGTCTTCGAGAGAAACATATACTTGCCCCAGAAACCACGTTCTATTGGAATCGGGAACGTGAGAGCGAATTCAGGAAATTCTTTATGTTCGATGAAGCGTCTTCACTGATCTACTGTAACCATATTGCTGAACTGATGAAATTAATGGGTATGAAGTATGTTGGCATGGAATGGAGACTTTTCATTAACTCGTCTGACAGAAGTCTCAAGGCAGTTCTTCTGAATAACGGAAATAGGGTTTCATCAATCCCTGTTGGACACTCGGCTGAAATGAAAGAATCTCACAACAGCATGGAACGTCTATTGTCTGCTCTCATTTACCAGTAGCATGAATGGTTGATTTGTGGAGATCTTAAAGTTGTTTGACTCATCCTAAGACTTCAAGGTGGTTACACAAAGTATCCAGGATTTTGTGCTTGTGGGATAGTCGGGCTGACGACCAGCATTATTTCAGACAAGAGTGGCCATCAAGACAAGGATTAGAACCCAGGTCACACAATGTTCTGTCTCGCCCTCTGGTTGAACCAAGTAAGGTGTTACTTCCAACCCTACGCATCAAACTCGGCCTAATGAAGAACTTTGTAAAAGCACTGGACAGGGAAGGTGGAGGATTTGCCTTCCTCTACCACAAGTTCAAACAGATCAGCATTGAGAAGCTTAAGGCAGGTATATTTGATGGTCCTCAGATAAGATAACTCATAAAAGACTAGTTTTGATAATTCATTAAACACTACTTAACTCTCTGCCTGGCTGTTCCTTAAGTTAGTCATTGCAAACTTCCTTGGTAACCACAAAACTCCTCAGTAACAGAAGATGGTTGATGCCTAAATGGAGAATTTCCGCGAACTTGGTGCGCGTATGTTCCATCTGGACTATTTTCCCTAAAATTGCGGAGACTTCAGTGAAGAAAAGGGTGAGCGCTTTCACCAAGACATCAGTGTCATCGAGGAACGCTATCAAGGCCAATGGGATGTGAACCTTCTGGCTGACTACTGTTGGTGCCTTAAGAGGGATGTAGTGTCTGCTCGGCACAATCGGAAGTAACTGAAGAGACCATTCATTCATGAGTAGCTTATTTTGTGCATTGTACTATTCATGCTATCTATTAAAAATATTTTGTAAACCTTCTGTGAGTAAATCAGTCTAATATTTGCTATTATGTGTTTCATTCACAACAAATATTTGGAAATATAGGAGTTTTTGGTATGTGCTCATATATCAAAAACCTGACCTGATTGAGTAAAATGAGCATGATTTTCAGATTCAGTGCAAAAAATTGAACAATAATCAGGTATTATATATTTGACCTTGAAAACAACGCAGACCAGTGTTATTAGTATATTTAGCATAATTAAATTATTTATGTTTTGCTTCAGATTATTATTTAAACAGAAACATTGTTATCTTTGTAATAAAGACAAATGAGCTTTAAACATGGTCCGATGAGGTGGCCTTTCTTTCTGATCTAGTTTTTATCAACTATGAAGTGCTAACTTTATGTAATATAAGGTTATCCTTATTCTAGTTTCGATAATATTTACGTTAATTTATTTTGCCAAAGATATTCATTCGATTTTATCTACTATTTAAATATTATCTATAGTGATAAAGAAGAAATGTGATATTGTTTTTAAATTTAAGGAGAACGAAAATTGATTTAACCGTTTTTAAATGATGGTAATTAAATTTTCCCAAGGCCGAATGAAGAGTACAGTAAAAACCTAGTTTAAGTTTGTAAAAGGAATCCTACTATTTTATTGCGTATTCCAAATGTCTCTGTCTAGCAATAAGTTCCCTGGGTTTTTAAATTTGTTTTCAGAATTTCTGATTTGTTCTTGAAGAGTATAATTTTTGGCCGAAACTTACCGCCAAAGGAAAACAAACTTACGCTCCTAGTGGTAAAAAAAATTGAGCTAATCCTCGTCAAGAAGTTTCATGTTACAAAAAGATTTGAAATCCTTAAGTAAATGATAATTTTGTGCATCCATATTTAGCCTCAATTTTGACTTTATATATTATTCTAATGACAGCTAATTGTTTTGCACTCTGCAAATATTTTAGAAATTTTACTGAGGGTTTGGAACCAAAGATAGACCTCTTAGTAGCTCGCCTTTCGCAAAGCCCTTCTTCAGGGAATTTTAATGATATGGGAAGAAAAGGATGAAGATTTGTAAAATTATGGTGTAAAAATACTTATTTCAATAAGCGTAAATAAATTATACTCATATAGTCAGTGATATATAGCCTATGTAATATATTAGAAAAATAAATACAGAGGAATTAATTGATTCTTAAGTCGGAAACTAATTGGTCGGTATCATCAGACCTTAATTCACTCAAAATTACATTTCGATTTCAATAAATGAGGCTGTCATATGCCTGAAATATGGATACATCTGTGGTTATGTCAGTTCTCAAATTTCACGATGAATGGATTTCTGTCTACAATTCGATGCAAAGCTACGATGAATAGGATATTGAATTAAATGAGCTAATTTTACAGAACAGGATTTTAAATTTCGGATTTTATGAACAATGTGATATTACTAAATTATATTCTCCGAATTTCTTTAGCTTATAAGAGTTTGTAACTTTACAATGTTAGAGAGTTGATGCATTTGTCGTGGAAGGTTCCCTTTGCGAAACTTTCGGGACACATATAAATTTGAGACTGATTAAAGTGAACTGAAGTGAATGTAACTAAAGTTAAGAAGAAAGATAACAAGAGCTAGTTTAAACGCCCACCCAGATATTCAACAAAACTTTCTTTTTTAATAACGAAGTACAACTTAAAAACGTTATTCCAAATATATTATATAAAAGTTTGGTAACCCAAATTTTCTAAATAGAAAATTTATTGCGATAGTATAAAGCAACGATATCAGAAAACATTGGTTTTGGTATGCAGGATGCTTTATTAATTTCATTTGATTTTCTACATAAGGGCAGTTTGATTTCGTTCTATTTTCATCTGCAACTCACATTTCTTTATTATTAGCCAGAGTGCCAGTTCCCTGCTCCTGCTTTTTGTAAAACGATTTTGGCACTCATGATAAATACTTTTAATCGAGGTAATGATCGATTCTGCGTTACAGACCTTTTCGTTTACATTCCCGATGAAATGAAGTAAAGAAAATACGTCGGTAATTTTCTACACGACTTGGTCATTTTCCGGGTTATGGAATGTAAATAATTTTCTCGCCTGTATTCTAGCAGCCGTTGAAAACATTCTTTATCTTTCCCAAGGTATCATTTGGAGCTTCTTCGTAATTTTTCATATTGACTCTTGATTTTAATGGTGTATCTGTTTTAAACAATTTATTGATCTTTTAAGCCCTTCGGTCGTGATGATGAGGTGAATCCCAAGTTGTTGTTCCTGATTATTTCGATAAAGTGGCTTGAGTGTGTTCTTTTGCATACAGAAAAATGTGAGGAGCGTTAGATGTATCGAAGATTTGAGATCTGAAGATAGACACAGAGACAGAGAGATTAAATCTACGCCCACTGGTATGATATCACTAAACTATTCATTAGGCAGAAGTTCTCCTTCTCAATTATTTGTTCGCCAATACTATCATTCGGTCATTTAGCAAGAATCTTTGAGAATTTAACGTCTCCTTATATGTCTCTGAATATTAGTAAAAGGCAATAGTCCCTATAAATGGCATAAAGAGACCAATAGATTTAATAATATATTATTTTAGGGATGCATGATTATCTACTAAAGTTCCTCTGTCATATTAGACTCATCTAGGTGGTGGGAATTTTCATTAATGTCATTAAATTAAAAAAAAGTCTTTATCGTGGTATAGCTCTATATACCATACATATATCTATTATATTTGATTTTATAGTGCGCAGGGGTTTCCTTTTAATAACTTTGGGTCGGCTGAGGTCTGGTTACGAGGTCAGATCCTCGTAAGGGAGGGCTAGTCCAATAGAGTTACTTTAAATCTTTGTATTGGCGGAGAGTTCCAAATCTCACTTGGTTACAGGCTGTTACACGGCTATGATAAGCTCATGGATCGGAAAGTAAAGGAGTCGGCAAAAGTAGACTTTAATAAATATTAATAATTCAAGTTAAATGGTACAACAATGAACAGACATATAATAAGACAAATAGTTACAGTGGTCAACGGGCTAGTAAGAAGATTAGGTATTTAAAATGAAATGAAATTGGGTAGGCAAGATGTAATTAAAATTGAGCTGTACACGGGGACATGGTAAGCACACAAATGAAAATGGGAGAACGGTAGACGGCAATTATAAATTTGGGGAAGCTAAAATATTCGTTACAATACCTTGTACAAAAATGGAGGAGGAGAGGGAAACGATGGTCGTTTCGATGGTCACTTCGACGGGGTCCTAGGTCAACTTGCTTGTTGTTGAAGCATTCCTTTAGAATGAGGGAGAGGGGAGCAGAGCCTTCGATAATGGAGGCTGGGAATTCTTACGGTATAAATTGGTCGAGTAAAACGGAGGGTGTTTACTTCTGAGACGTCAACAGATTGTTTGGACGCCTCTGCGTAATTAACGGGGTATTATGCGGGGATTACTCTTCAATTGAAGCCTTTTGGGATAAGATGTGGGATCTCCTTTCGAGATGGCGTCGTTGTACGGAGTCAGACGGCTATTCTTACGGGAAGAAGAATTCTTAACGAATTCTGGAGGTGGATCTTTGTTTTATCCAACGAGGGATAGTTGGTTTTATCCCATAAAGTTACCTTGCCTTCGGCTTATGACACCCCGAATCGAGGAAGAGTAAGATCGGCTGCTCTCATGAGATTCTCTCGCACAAATTTCTTACGATTCCTCCTCACACGGGTACATATGCACGCCTGGAGTGAAGTAGCTTACCCAATAGAAGAAAGGAGGAGGGGGTACTATCGCCCATCGTTTGAGTAATGGCGAACGCAGCCCGGCTGGCGTTTGTCTCAGCCATTCCCAGCGTGGCTGGAAGGAGCGCGGGTTTGCGGGGGACACTCCTTGTTTAAATACTCGGATTGATAATGGCTGCATTCCATGAGCCCACTCCTATTCTTTCTCATGCTTTTGAGCTTCAAAAAGTACTTGTAAGCGACAACGAGGCCCATTAGGTGGAGGCAATGCTTAAAAGTGACTTTATTTCTCCCATCACCTGCTGGTTCGCGCACACGCCTCCCTTTTCGAAAGTTGGACCTTTTCTTATTCCAAAAAAAGAAATAAGGGAAGAAAAGGGACAGCCCGATACTCTTTAAAGTGGGGGGGGGGGGGGGAAGCAACTCAGTTCCGACTCGTTTTCTACCAAAACATAAAGGAATTATACACAATATACATACGCTGTTACCAAGCTATACACTAAAAACAGAAAATTTATCAGCTTATTCAAAAATTGTCATGTGACGACACAGAATACTATACATACTACCAAGAAAAAGCAATACTTATTAAAACCATACGACATATGGTTTCCACTTGGTGAGTTTAAACCAAAAAGAAAACATGAAGAAAACGGAGACATTCCCCAATCATATCGCGAGGACAGTTATTCTCACTTTATAAATACGTAAAAACTACAAAGAAATGGACCTACACAAAATAATCAATTATCCTAAAAAAAATAATTTAACAGTACCTTACATTCTTACGGATATAAATATATAAAACTACCAAACATTTGTTTAGGGCCATTTTCCACGGAACTAATCGGGATTAGCGGGGAACACATTTCTGCTGAGAATCGGCCTTCTGATTATCTGTCCCTTTAATGTAATTGATTTTAAACTAGTACTCGTGGAGGAGGAGACTCCAGCGCATTAATCTGCCCTTCGTGTGTTTCACGTTCCGGAGATACGCAAGGGGGCAGTGATCAGTTTCCACACGAAACTCTTTCCCTACTAAGTACATTTTAAATTTCTGAATTGCCCAGATTATTCCTAATGCTTCCCTTTTAATAACTCAATAGTTCTTTTCGTGTGGTAATAATTTGCGACTAGCGTAGGCCACAGGATGACTTTCGCCTCCGTCCTCATATTGAAGTAGCACACAACCAAGCCTTCGTGGCTGGCGTCATTTCGAATCCCGAAGACTTTTCAGTATTGGGCAACTTCAAAATGGTGGCAGAAACTAACTTCATTTTCAAGGAGTTAAAATTTACGGTGGCCTTTGGGTTCCAGATTATTGAGTCGGGGAAGTTCCTTTTCAAAATGTCGCAGAGGGGGGCGGCCAGGGACGCAAAATTTGGGACAAAGCCTCGGTAGAATGAAGTGGATCCCATGAAAGACCGGAGCTGCTTCTTATTGCCGGGCATAGGCATATCGACGAAGGCCTTTATCTTCTTCTCTTGGGAACGAAGTTGGTTTTTCCCAACATTAAACCCTTAATATTAATGGTTTCTAAGGCGTAATGGCACTTACCGGGACAATAGTAAGACCGTTTACTCGCAACCGGGTCAGTAAATCTCGAAGGGATACTAAATGTTGGTCCCAGTCACGAGTAGCAATATAAATATTGTCAAAATAAAAAGAAGTATTTAGCAAACCATCTAAAATTCTCCACATTAACCGATTATAATTGCAACATGCGGTTATGAGCCTGAAAGGAAGCTCCGGAACTGCATAAGCCCTTTGTCAGTGGCAAACGCCGTAAATTTCTTGAATTCTTTCTCGAGCGAGACTGGGTAATAGACCTTACACAGGTCGAGTTCAGTAATGAATTTTGCTTCATCAAACAGATGGAGGTTTTTATCTATCAGAGGGATGGGTTCAGCGTCGAAAACGGTGACAGAATTTAGTTTCTGAAAGTCGACACACATCCTATTAGAGCCATCGGGTTTCTTAACCATAACTATAGGCGAGCAATAATCAGAAGTAGAGGGCTCAATTATGTTTAATTGGAGCAAATTTTCCACCTCTAAATTAAAGGCATGCCTCAAGTGAATGTACTAGGGATACGGCTTAGATCTAACCGGGTCATGTGCCGTGAGCTTGATGTCGTGCTCAAACTGAGTGGCGCATCTAGGTTTTTCGGAAATAACGTCACTAAACCGACTAAGGATGAGCTGGAACTGATTTCGTTGTTGTGATGTCAGCCGCTCGTTGATTTTAAGACCATCAGTGGATAAGATGGTCTCTCCTGGTAGACACGGTAAAGGATAGTCTTCGTCCTGCTTAACACATACCGTTTGTACAATATCAAGAGATTCGGCGGGGTAATCCGATTCCATGGCGGATCTTTCATCGAGGGCCACAATATTGTTAACGTGGGAATCGCGGTGGTACTTCTTCAGCATATTGATGTGGAATAATTTTTTCTCCGGAGCGTGTTCGGATTAGATATTCCACAGGTCCTCGTGCTTCCAAGACCAGAAAAGGGGCCTTCCATTGGCTTAAGAGTTTATTGCTCTCGGTGGGCAGCAATAAGATAATTTCGTCTCCTGCCTTGAGACGGCGGTCTTTAGATTTAACGTCGAAGTATGTTTTGTATTTTTCGAAATTTACTTCGGTGTTCTGGGACGCAATGCTGGCGCATTGTACTAACCTCTCGTGGAGTTCCAGCACATACGTATAGGAAGATTGCACTTCCTAATCGAGTTGTGGTTGTGAGAACAACTGCTTTAAAATACTAAAGGGGCCTCTTACGTTACGACCGTACAACAATTCGAACGGTGCAAAGCCAAGCGTAGAATGCGGGATTTTCTTGTAGGCGAAGAGTGCCACAGGAAGAAAGTGGGGCCATTCACGTGGTTGTTCGGCACATATCTTACGGACGAAGGACTTGAGAGTACCCTTTAATTTCTCACACATTCCATTGGTCTCTGGGTGAAAAGGAGTGGTAAACAGGGGCTTTACCATCAGTAATTTTCCCACATGCTCTATGAATTCTAAAGTAAACTGTCTTCCTCTGTCCAACAATACCTCCTTCGGAACGCCTCCTCTCGAAAAAATGGATATGAGGGCTTCGGCACAGGTGATGCTATCTATCCTCTTTAATAGGAGAGCTTCGAGGAAACGCGTAGCAAAATCCACTAGAGTGAATATATTGCTGTGCGCTTCACTAGATGGGGGGGTCAATGGGGCTTACAAGGTCGATGGCCACATGGGAGAAGGGTTCAGAAATGATAGGGCCTCTCTGAAGGTGAGCGGGTTTTACGCGACCTTTGCAGAGGTCTTCTGACAAATGTTACACAACTGGCAATGTTTTGAGATGTCAGCTGCTGCGTCGGGCCAAAAGAAATGCTTAATAATTCTCTGACCTGTCTTTTTATGACTGAAGTCACCAGAAAAGACATTTGCATGAGCGACCTTGAGCACCACGGGGACATAAAATTGGGGAATGCAAAGGAAGAGGTTTACTGGGTTAACGCATTCCGTAGTCTCTCTGTAAATGAGGCCATCCTTTTTGACGTAGGACACGGTCTTGTTCCCACGAACTGAGTCTATCTTTTTATTTTGCGACTTTTCCCACAAGGGGAGGAGAAGTCAACAACCCTTTTGGGCCGTGGCGAATTCTGGGTTTAGAATTCCCTTAAATTCTGAGTTAGCAGGAACTTTGAAGAGGGCAGGATCCTGGGATTCTTTTCTCGCTCCTGCGCGTGTGGTGACCAGCTGGGCCACTGGATTAGGGAAGATTTTTGGACTTTCTCCAATTAGTACCGAACAGAATTTAATTGGTGTCAAAACTGCTTCGGCCCAGCCCTTAAAGTACTGACAGTCGATGTAGCACCTTACAATTGGGAAGCGGTTGGAACATCCTAACTAGTAGTGAACTACTGCAAATTTATCGTAGTCTGGGGACAAAGGGGCGAGAAGCTTCCCAGACACAATGATGCAAGTACACCCTGTATCACTGACGATAGTGAACGTACGACAGCCGTTTACACTGCCATTCTAAAATTTTAAGGCTCCTGGGGAGCTCTTATTAAAAATAAAATTCACTTGATGATGCGGTAGGCCTTGAAGAGATGAAAGAACGCGGAGTTTAATGGGAAGAAGGGGGGGGGGGTCGGCAGCGTCTCTTACTTGGTGAACCAGTTAAAATTTAGAATTCTGGGGATAGTTCGAACCTATGTGGTTCGCTATTTTGCACGTAAAGCATACAATGGGTTTCTTTGGGAAGGATAATAGAGGGAAAGAGGGAAAAGGGGGCTTCACTTCTCGAGGTTCAGTGAAGGGAAAACTTTTTGGTTTGTAGGCGCCTGGAATTTTCACGAACTTCGACTGGGAATTTTGATTAAATCGGGGATTTCTGGTTTCCGATTTAGGGGACGGTGGGGAGGGCTTCTTGGAGTCCTTAGGGTACAAGTTATGACTTGCCGCGAAGACGTCTGCTTCTTCAACGCATTCCTTGAAGGATCGACAACGCCGGTCCTTCATGGCTGTGCAGATCTCTGGGGACAGCGAAGCCAGTAACTGGTCCTTTAAAACAAAATCTAATAATGACTCATAATCGGGGAAAATCTTTGAGGACTCTAGCTAAAACTTAAGGTTTCTTTGGAGGCTATACCTAAACTGTCGGAATGTTTGATCGGGTAGGGTCCTGGCGCCACAGAACTTATGGCGGTAGTAATCAGGGGTCATATTATGGGCTGCGAGTAATTCAGCCTTGAGGGTAGAATAATAAATTGTGTATTCTTGGGGAAATGAGAAGAAGATATCTCTCAATTTTGAAGTGAGTAAGGGGATCAATTTCGTTACTCCTTCCTTTTCCAATTAAATGTGATTGACTTCGAGAATTTTCTCAAAATGCGTTAGGAATGAGGAAAATTCTTCGCCCTTCTTAAATATGGGGAGTTTAACGGGGACCCCTTGAGGGGCTTCCGATCTCCCACTCACAGATTGCGTTTCTGCTTGTGCTCGCATAATTTCCACTTCGTGCTGGCGTATTTGTTGCCTTTCTTCCTGGTCTCGTTGTCTTTTTTCTTGTTCAGGTTTTCTTTCTTCTTGTCTACGTTTTCTTTCTTCTTGTTCACGTTTTATTTCTTCTTGTTCTAGTTTATATTGTCTTTCTTCTCTTTCTAGTTCTAGTTTCTCTTTACTTTTTCTTTCTTCCCTAATATGTCTTTCTTCATGTTAAATATATTCTACCAAATCTTGTCCAGACAGGCCAAGAGATTCGCCTTGCGCTTTAAAAACTTCGAATGAAGCCATTTTTTTAAAAAAAAATTGTCTTAGCTTCGTTTGTGCTAAAAAAAAAAACACGCCTATGTGGACCTATTACGTGTGCGCAAACTTTTATCTACACTAACGAACTATTCGAGTTCCTATCTCGGGGACAATCTCAATGCACAAAAATTAAAATAAAATAAATAGTCACTCTATCTAATCCGCGTGGGAAATTCTACGCTCGACTCTGTCGAGAACTAGGTAAACACACACACAATTAAATACGGGAAATTTAAAATTTAAATGGGGAATTATTCTCCTTGAACCTTTAGGCACATCTTTAGCCTTTTCACGTAACACAAAAATTAATTAGAGGAGAATTTAAAAGATCTAAAAAAAAAAACCTTTTTAAATCCACCTAACACACTTGACACCAGATTTTATAGTATATATATATTGCTATATGTCGTGGTATAGCTCTATATACTATACATATATCTATTATATTTGATTTTAGAGTGCGCGGGGGTTTCCTTTTACATAAGTTTGGGTCGGCCGAGGTCCGGTTACAAGGTCAGATCTTTGTAGGAGAGGGCTAGTCCAATAAAGCTACTTTAAATCTTTGTATTGGCTGAGAGTTCCGAATCTTACTTGGTTACAGGCTGTTACACGTCTATGATGAGCTCAAGGGTCGGAAAGTAAAGGAGTTGACAAAAATAGACTGTAATAAAAATTAATAATTTAAGGTAAATGGTACAACAATAAACAGACATATAATAAGACAAATAGTTACAGTGGTCAACGGGCTAGTAAGAAGATTAGGTATTTAAAATGCAATAAAATTGGGTAGGCTGGATGGAATTTAAATTGAGCTGTACACGGAGACATGGTAAGCACACAGATTTTAATATGGAAACGGTAGACGCCAATTATAAATTTGGGAAAGCTAAAATATTCGTTTCAATACATTGTACTAAAATGGAAGGGGTGGGAGAAACGATGGTCGTTTCTGGCGAAGCGGTGAGATGATGGTTGGGTCACTTCGATGGGTTCCAGGGTCAACTTGCTTGTAGCTGAACTACCACTTTGAGATGATGTAGGGGGGACGGAGCATAGCCTTCGAGAAAAGAGGCTGGGAATTCTTCCGGTGTGAATTCTTTGATGAAAACGGAGGGTGGTTTTCTTCTGAGACGTCAACAGATTGTTTGGAAGATTCTGCGTAATTAAAGCGGTAAAAGCGGGGATCAATCTTCATTTGAAGCCTTTTGGGATAAGACTTGTGATCTTCTTTGGAGATGGCGTCGTTGCACGGAGTTAGACGGGTATTCTTACGGAGAGCAGAATTCTTAACTAATTCTAGGGGTGGATATTTGTTTTAGCCAAGGAGAGATAGTCGGTTTTATCCCACAGAGTTTCCTTGCCTGTGGCGTATGACAACCCGAATCGAGGAGAAGTAAGGTCGTCTGCTTTTGTGAGATTCTCTCGCACAAATCTCTAACGATTCCTCCTCACATGGGTACATATGAAGGCCTGGAGTGAGTGAACTTACCCAGCCACCCCTAGCGTTGCTGGAAGGGGGAGAAGACTCCTTGTTTAAATACTCACAGAGATAGACGCTGCATTCCATGAGCCCGCTCCCCTTCTTTCTCACGCTTTTAAGCTTCAAAAATTGCTTGTAAGTGACAAGTCTCATTACGTGGGGGCAATCCTTAAAAGTGACGTTATTTCTCCCATCATGTGCTTGTTCCCTCGCAGTCTTTTATTATTGTTTGTCGTTTTCAGCTCATTAAGACATCACCCTTGATCATAATCTAAATAGAATAATAAAATATTTAAAATTTCGGCTGTCATTAAATTCACGTCACCTTCCCACCAATTAAAAACAAAATCTACTTGGGTAACAAAAAAATCTATTTTAAAAATACTTTTTCCTAATCTTCTTTAAATTAAATACATTTTTTTTCTTAAAAGGATTTATTCTTCTTCATATGCTGATCAATCTTATTGGTATTTCTTTAATTTGTGAGTCCATGGTGATTAATCAACCTTCAACTTCCTAACTTTGCGTCAGCTTAATATAGATGACAATGGTTATAAAGATGCTTACCAAGAGTGCCTGTATCTTGATTAAAAAAAATCTTAAACTAGTGTGACTAAAAGGTTTTATTTTGAATTATTGTTTATTATTTACAAAATTCTTCATCTTTCTCCCATTTTTCTCCTTTGAAAAACAATGAGCAGTATTGAAGTATTATTGCTGCCAATGAGAAGAAATTTCCATCTACTTGACCAGCCTAACTCTCAACAAGAGGTTAAAATATGAGTGTATGAACTTTTGCTGTGAATTTTGTCCTGTATTCGCCCTGGTCCAATATTCAAGGTTACATTCATTATCCATCTTAACAATTATCACTATTACTGCGCTAGTTATTAAACTTTTTTTTCATTTGTTTGCCCTGTCGATTTCTTCGTTGTTAAATATGTGTAAAAGTCCTCGTTTGTTACAAATGTCCAATTTCTTACGATATTAATCAGCGACATTTCCTATCTAACAAATATGAATGCTTTATCCATACTCGTTGATAAATAACTGTAAATTATTTTTCTGAAGTTATCATAGATAATAAATAATATAAGACATAATTTGTAGTTAATACCTTGTGATAATCTTCGGCAGTAACTAAAGATATTTTATATCAATGTGTGGAGTGACCAATGGTAGCTTATTTAGGGAATTTTGCACAAAGATGAACCTTGAATAGAGAAGAGGCCACCGTACATCATACCATCACTATTGAGGATCATTTAGAGTTAAAAAATGTTGAATTGCTTTGTGTTTTGTTGTACATAAAGAGATGGGTGTAGATGGGTACCTCCTTTTTCACAAAGCGGTGTTTGTGGAAGACAACGATAAAATACCTTTATCAAGAAATAGTGTCTAAGCTGTGATTAAATTAAATCTCAAACTTTTCAAAACAAAAGCAAATCCACCTAGAACAAGAATAAATAGATAAGTAAAAACCGCTATGGGAATAGTTATAGGTTCTTTTCTAAAAAATATCCGGCAGCGAACTTTCTTGCAACAAAAAGAAATAAATATGGAATTTACCCAAGAAAGAACGATAATAAATATAATGTCAAATGTACTTACTACATGTTCTTTGTTTATTTGTTCAGAAAACAAAGGTAGCAAAGCTACAACTTGTGTGAACTGTATAACGTAAATTTGCATGATTAAATTTTGAATTGAGATAAATATGACAGTTTGTTTAGTTTCTGTTCGTTTGTTCAGTTTTTATTATATCAGTTTTTCTTCAGAAAATATAACAACATTCTTCTTTTATAACCTTCTTAGATAATATATGCAAATATTGATAATTAATCGCATTTAATATGTTAAAAATGATTGCAGTCACTTAAGATCCGATCTCAGTCAACCGTGATTGTCGAAAATTTTCAGGCAGAGGAGGGTTAATTGTTAAACAAAAAACTAGGTTATTCATCTCAAATGAGAATTGAGTATTATCTACTGGCTATGAAAAGGTAAGCCGTAGAGCTTTCCGCGAGTGATTGACATAAGGTGTAATTTTAAAAATAAGTCAGAGATTCTACCAAGCGCATAGTGCCCGAGCGTGAAAGAGGGTATGTAAAATTTCGAAATTTATGCCAGCGTTCTTTAAACAAAAAAAAAGCTATTTTCGTTCTTTACAATTTCTTCTTAAGCATTGAAACATTTTATTTTTGCTATTACTAAGTCGTGTACTTGGGATATAAGATTTCTCCCATTCTTAATTACTTTGTGAATTATCAACCGATCAAATGCACAGCAGTCTTTTATATAATGGAAATATGTGTCCCTGTAAAACGAAATCTGACAAGAAACAAGGTCTGCTGACCAAAGTCGCGTGATCCCACTTTTTTTTATTTATGATTCTATGACCTTTAAAACTGTCAATAATTTCCGTAATATCATTGAGAGGACGTTGGTAATTATATTATTCGAAAGAGAATGTAAAAATACATAAGGATCTCAGATTTCGTTAGAATCGGCCGAATAGTTAAAATCCTATTACCAAAACAAATGAATGAGGCCAAACGGACCGACGTACTGACTGACCGACCGACATAGTGAGATATAAAGTCGTACCCGACACAAAGCTACATGCATCTTTGACTTCCAGGTAACGCTAATATGTCTAATCCGTCATTTTTTAGTTGAAGTTATCTTAAAATTAAAATAACTAAGCTTGTTACAACATTAATCTAGATAGTTTGGGGTAAAAATATTATTAAGTTTTTTTGGGGGGGCGGGTTGACTTGAGTTGATTCTAGAGAAAGGAAACGTAGAGAAAAAAGTAAAAATATTAGAGATAAAAGAAACTGGCTTACCAAATAAACCCACTCAAAAGACGTGGTCGGGGCTATTTGAAGCATCCAAGAACAAATTTCGGAGAATAAAAGTAATCAAAATGGCAAATAAGACAACATACGAGTACCTGTGTTATTTTATTTAAATGGCAGAGGAAGATTTACCTTGCGTTGCCGCGATTAAATGATTGGAAGATAGGCTTTGATTATTTTATTTTTTTCTAATTAACGTTCCCTGAGTTTATAGCACGAAAAGAAAAGCACTCGGAGTCTTTGATTTTCCAATGGATTGGTAATAAATATGGAAATATTGATTATAGTTTAAGGCTGAAATAAAAGATATACTTCCCCTCTTCTTTATAATATAATCATTAACTATACATAATATTAACTTTACGAAAGCCCAGTTTGAAAACGATTTATAAGCCACCACGACTTAACGTCTCCTAAGATTGTTGCATGAAAAGAAAAGTCCTCGGAGTCTCCAAATTGTTTTATTTTCCTGTGGTTTATTTCATTATGTTGTCTATGACGTACGGACGTGGTAAAAAAAAATGATAACTGAGAAATTGAAATATTTATTATAGTTTAAGGCTGAAATAAAAGAGAATTTTCTTCTGTTATATAAACATTTTCTATACATTATATTAAACTTTACAAAAGCCCAGTTTGAAGAACGGAGACTCACAGAGCCTCCCCATAATCTTCTTAGCAATATCTATAACGCGAATAGGAAGGATCTAAAGATTGTATTATGTTGTGGTTATGGAAATGTATGGGTTGTTGGAAACGAGACCACTGAAGTGGAGCCCAGGCTGTCTTCATAGACTGAGTGACTACACCGACGTTTTGCTTTATTACACTCTGATTATGTACATGTCAAATTTAAGGTTAGCCTTTCGCTCTGCTTGGCAAAGATGGGAGACGGTGCTGAGAACGTTAAATTTGTGTGTCATTATGCCCTACATTTAACGTGAGCCTATCCTCTTTTGCTTCAAGGCCATCAGCAGAATTTTTGCCCTCTCCAAATCAAACAGTCACAGGACTAACTTCACGCACAAGCAACAGATTCAGTAAAGTGGTCGATGCGGACATTTTAAAAAAAGATTGTAGAATTTATGAAAAAATGTAACTTTTTATTATTTTTATTTTAATACAGTAAAACATTAATTTTCACACAAAAATACTTCAACATGTTATTGTGTAACTTTTATTTGAGCCTGATACTGTGAGAATTGGTTCAAAGTATCAGTTTGATCAATTCTGGTCACGGCAAAAAATTTACAAGTACACAAATGCGACCAGCGCTCTATTAGAAATGTAAAAATGTCCTAAGAAGAAATTGAAAAACAGATTATCAGCACTTTCGAACCCTATTCATTTAATTCTCTGTTGAAACGAATAAAAAATGAAGAAGAATGAGCTGAAGCAATGCATGAACAAACTATTAGCTTACAACTAATAAGAGCAGGTTACCAGCGGTAATTACTCGTACCTGTCGAAGGTACAACTAAATTGGGAAAAAGGTAGATCTTCTACTTAGAGTGCGATATTATTGGTTGGCTCTTTAAAAGGAAATACGTTTGCTTGGGTTCGTCTCGAGGGTAATTCGAAAGATAAACACCTCTAGAAAAATAAACCTTAATACAAATAATAAGAACAAGGGCACATATAAAAATGGAAAGATAAATAATAATCAGTACGACAAAGGAATATTATGACAGGCAAAAATTAAGGAAACTAGGTTCGGGAAAATTTATAAGTGATTTAATAAGTTGAGATGAATGAAAGATTTAGTAAGTCTATTGGCGTTACACCAAATGGAGAATTCTTCTTAGGACTAGGAACGAAGAGGTGGGATTTAACATAACATAATTTCACGGATGACAAAAGCCACATGGGCCTATCAAAGATCATCCGCATCTGTCAAAACCCACCCGCAAAATGCATCCATAGGATTGTGTCGGAGTATGCATCTCTTACAATCATTGATGTGCTAAATGCATTAAAAATGTTAAAAAATTCTCTAAGCTGTGTCCCTGACAATATTCCTCCAATTGTTTGGAAAAACTGTGCTACTGTTTTAAGCTTTCCCGTATTTCTTCTCTAGCAAAAGCTTTTCCTCGATGACTGTTCCTTCACTGTGGAAGGTTGCTCATGTGCTTCCTTTATTCAAGAGTGGCATTCACTCCAACCCATCCAATTATAGGCCTATTAATATGACGTCTAATTGTTGTAAACATTGGAAAGAATCTTTTTTTCAAAAATTTTTAATTATCTAGAGTCAAACTCTTTACTTTCACGCTCTCAATTTGGCTTCCGTGCTAATCTATCTGTGCCTGATCAATTACTACTGACTTATGACTATATTATCAAAAATGGGGATTTTGGATCATTAGTTAATGTACTTTATTTTTATTATAGTAAAGCCTTTGATGTTGTTAATTATAGATTGCTTATCATCAAACTTTCTCAACTTTGTATTTGTAACCCACTGCTTGGATGATTCAGCAAATTCTTAACAGAGAGAAATTTGAAGGTTGTAGTGCGGGGTTCTTCTAGCTATTCAGTTAATGGTACTATTAGGGTTCCACAGGGTTCTGTAGTGGGACCTGTTCTTTTTTTAATTTATATAAATCACATTTGTGCTGGTCTCAGCAGTAAAATTGTCTTGTTTGCAGATGATTTTAAATGTATTTTGCTCTCCCACATGTTGATCTGAGCAAGTTTAATAATAATAGTGCTTGTTTTTCTTTAAAAAATGACGTTTCTCTGATTTACAATAAAAGTAAATCTTGGGGGCCTTTCCTTTTTTGTAAATAAATGTGCCCACATCTGCTTTTGTCGTTCACCTGCTGTCCGTATGGGTGTGTGCTACTTAAGCAAAGGTCCAATTCCATCTAAATCTTCCTTTAAGGACCTTGGCATTTTAGTAGATGCAACTCTAAAATTTCATCTTCATGTTAAAGAGGTTTTCTTAAAGCTAATGGTGTTGCTAATAATATTCTCCGAGGGACCGTTTGTAGATCAATTTAGTGTATGTGTCAGGTGTTCGTTATGTATATTCGTCTGATTATTGACTTTGGTTGTGTTGTATGGAATACCAGTTATATTGGTAGTCTGCACCTTCTTGAATCAGTTAAATGAAAGTGGACTAAAAAAGTTAGTGGCCTGGAGGATCTCCCATATGCTGAAAGATTATCAAAATTAGGTTTATTCTTAATCAAAGGCCGTCTGATTCGTGCTGACTTAATAATGGTTTGGAATATTCTAAATGGTCATTGTACTGCACCTAATTAGCTGACCTATTTAACTGTAGAAGTCTTGAGGTCACAGGAAAAAATCTTTGTCCCTCCTCACAAAATTGATGTCAGAGGCTGCCTCTTCTCACTTAGAACTATCAATTTATGGAACTCTTTGCCTGAATGGGTTGTTTCTGAGAGTTCTGTTCATATTTTTAAGCGCAAACTTGAAACCTTTCTGGGTTTATTACTTTTTGAGTTTTCTTAGTTCCATCTTGTTATTGGTACTCTATCTGCATCTAAAATTAACCAACCTATGTTTAAATTACTTGTAATTCATTCTATGTATTATGCTGGTTGAAAGATGCAGCAGAGACTGATAAGGGGGAAGACCCTCATCAATGTAAAGATCTACAATATACAATTTAAACAATCCATAGGATTGTGTAAGATCAGGCATCTCCATATTACCATTAAAATCATACACAGGAATGTATCAAAAACAAAAAGCATCATCATCAAGACTCGTCAAAATCCAAATCAATCATAGTATACAATAATAAAAAACTGAATCCACAGGAATGAGTCCAGAATACCCCCTCCCCCCTCAACTTAACTATCCCCCCACATATAATCTGCGTTTGAAAACATTCAAGTTTGGACTATCTACAGTCTCACATGGCAACTATTCCAGTAATCTACCACTTTATTGGTGAAAAAATATTTTCCAACATCTAACCTGCACTTCAGTTTTTTTAAATTGTTAAATGGTGAACCCTAGTCCTATTACTACCTTCCAACTCAAATAACTTAATAAACTCTGAATTATTCATCCTACGAGGAAAGGACTCCTGGTTACCTCTGGAGGATGAACTGGGGATGCGGAAGACCAATGGCCAGACCTTCGTCGATGGGGTCTCGATGCGAAGGCGTCCAAAGAGACTCTGAAGGGGGTGGAGATTTCCTCAGCTGCAGGGAGAATTAATCACAAAATCAAGATTCGTCTGCGGACGGTAGGAAGTCTCAACCAAGTTAGTGAAACGAGAGAAACCTAGGACAATCTTCCGGGGTATAAATGGGTTTCCATAATCTTCCTCTGATCAGGGCGGATTCTACAAAGACGATCTGCTGACGAGATTACAAGAGCGAAGGGACCACTTCACGTAAGACAGATACTAGAGTCTGGACGGCAAGAAGGCCAAGGAGATATCAGATGCGGCTTAAGTAAACATGGGCCTTGATAATTTCAGGCATCGACGAGGCGAAAGTGAATTCAGCATGATTCCCAGGTGATATCGGTGGCGGCTTAAGCAAACAAGAACTTTGATAATTTTGTGCATCGACGAGGTAAACAGGAATTAAGAGGGATTCCCTTCTACCCCAAGAGGGAGAAGATGGAGTAGGGCAGCCTTATCAAACTGGGAAAAAACGGTGATAAAGCACTCCAACTTAAACAGAGCTGCATTGATCTGTCTTGACCAGAGAAATTCAGTGTGATAAAGGCGTATTGAGTTTCATGCTTTCCCAGTGCCAATAAAACTCAGCCCTTTGAAAGGTAATGACCAAATAAAAGTGATTACTCAAACAATAAGAATAATATGTAAAATAATAAGAAAGATCTTGAACGGGCCCCTTTTTCTCCGTATTTCTTTTCTCTTGAAGAGGTACGTTTATACAACAAACTTAAAGGTACCAAGGGATGGAGAGGAGCGTATAAGTGGAGACAGATCATTTCAAATTTAGAGGCAGATATAAAGAAAGCAAAATGCCCCATGCAACCACGATGACTAGGAAAAACTTAAAATAAGGGGGCAGGTTCAGAAGGAGAAGTTGTCAGGTGGCCAGAATAGGCTCAAACACTTTTAGCAAAAGTGTTTGTAGAGAATGTTATATATATATATATATATATATATATATATATATATATATGCCTGGCATTCTCATAGAAGTGTATTGATATCCCGATGCGATATAAAGGAAAACAATAAAATAAAGATAGATACGAAAGATGTCTCCAAGAAACTGGTCCCGCAGAACAAAATAGATAGGCCCATGTGCTGTCCAGTAAATAGCGTACCATTGTGAATAGCCTGATTAGAAAATAATAGAAAAGAGCAAAACCAGATAAGTGTAGTTCACAAGACACTGAAGAATTGATGAACACAATGGAAAAGAAGATGTGATTAACAGTATTAAATGCTGCAATGATTTCAAGGAGTAGCAGAATGGAAGGCATACCATTATCAGCTGCGCGACGAAGGCGGTTAATTACTTGTAGGAGAGGTGAATAAATATTAAAAATATCCTTGAATTCAGGCTGGAATTCCTCTTCAACATCGGATGGCAAGTGAGGTTGAATTCGGGATTTCGAATTTGTTTTCCCGTTTATTCACTGGAAAGTTCCGCACCTGGTCATTTTCTCTCATCTATTATCGCCATCATCAGCCTTTTTCATCGCACTACTAGATAAATGCATCTGAAACAAAGCTCAAATGGTCACTGTTACTTTTTTATATACATATAAAGGTGTCCATTTTAGGCTTTCTTTTGTTCAAAGTTATTTTCCTGCATTGACGACTTAGGGGTGAACAGGAGCATTCTCGTCATGGATGACGGTGCCGCAAGTGAAAACGGTTCTTTGTACAATGAGAAGCACCTAGTCTAACATAATTTACAGATAGCATTGGGATACCAAAATGGTATGCACTGCTACTACTTGACCAATGGAATTCAATAATATTGCTACCTAAATTATGACTGATGCACCTCCAAGCTTAACTTCCGTAATTAAAAGAATCAGGATCATAAGCAACTTTAGGCATCCATCAAACGTAAACTGACAGAATATTGAAATAATATAAAGGTTGATTTGTTTAAGTATACCACCTTATTCCATTCATCCTTTTTCAGATTCCTCTGATTATAAATCCCTTTTTACAACGGTCCATATTGAGTCGCGTAAGCAGATGTACGTCAAATGCAGCTCTTTTATAAATAAACCCAGTTCCTGAATCATTGGACGAAGAGTCAGGGCCGAAACATGACTGTTTTAATGCTTATTCTAGTTTGTAAAACTGTTTAAATCTAGGGATCTATTCTTCTTTGATAACGTCCCTTTAGAATTTTATAGTCTTTATCGCTAAGCTTTTTCTTTTCATCGGCTTTTTGAAAGTCTGAAAAAGTCTTTCAGACTAACATATCATTAATTTCGGAAAAATCCATGAAGCGTTATGCATAAAATATACGATAATGATATGTAGCATATTTCAAAAGGTTTTCGGTCATAAAAAATTTATGTAGTAATAGTGGCTTTCTGAAAATAGGTAAAATTTGCAGGTTTTTCATTATTAAGTCCTACCCATGTATTCATTTTACTATATCTGTCAGCCGTGTTTGTGTTCTTAACTAGGTAATCCATGGGTGGTTCTCAGTTTCTGTTTACCTTTTACGTTACAATGTTCACTTTCTTAGGGTATTATCATCATATCTTGTCCATCAAAGGGTTGTGGGGTTTGCTTTCAATAGATTTTTGTTAGACCAACTTAGTCCGAAAGAGCATCCTTGGAGAATATGTTCCATAATTTGATGGGTTCAACAGAGGGACATGCAACGCTTTTAAGTCACTTTTGGAAGGCTCTCACTTGGTTCTGGGAATTATCCTTTGATTGGAAGCTTGTCATGCATTCTCTCTGAATTGGTCAAACCTATATTCTTATAGTTATAGTGTCTTAATCCATCATCTGTCATGAAACTCCTACGTCATCTTAGTCTGGGTTAAGACTGGTAAGATGCATGGGTTATATGTATATTTGGCGCTTTAGGCTTATAGCCATGTGGCATCTGAAGAAATACCTAAGATATTCTACCGCGCTTCATCCTGCTTTTTACTTTTACTTATTTTCTTTTTGGTACTCCCATCTTTAGTAATCAACTCAATTAATTCCACACATTATTGCACTAGCTCAAAAAATGTCTTCGTAAATCACAAATGCTTTTATCTGCAAAACCACTTGATAATTATTTAGCTGTTTTAAAAGTTAATTCTCCTTTCAAATGGGAGACGTGTTTTTATTTATTCTTAGATCATCGACTGTAATTCTTCTTTAGTTAAAGTAAATAATATTAATTATCAGCAAAGCATAAATGATTTTAAAATTTATTCTTAAATTTTATTCACCTTTGTTTACATTGCAACCAGCATGAAATTACCTCTAACATTTCTTTAAACCATTTTTGGAAAAGTGCATTTGGCCTATTCCACTTCCCAATTATTTAAAAATTATTATATTACTGACCAAGTGCAATCTAAATTACGATGTTGCATCACTATATGTGTCAAAATATTCCACAAAAAAAACAACGACGTGGAGATTACTCAAAGTTATTCATCCCTTCCTTTTAATTTCCATTGTTTGAGCCACAGACTCCTCATCAGAAAATAGTCTAAATTACAAAAATCAAATATAAAACATACAAGAATAAATCAAATTTTAAGGATAACTTATGCCAATCTGTAAAAAGTCTTGGATGAATCAATTAAGATAAATATAAAATGAAAAAAAGCACCCGGATTAAAAGAGGCTTGATAAAATTAAGACCAGCGTGAGTTAGTGGCAGATCCAGAAAATCGAATGGGGGAGAGGGGGCCGATGCCACGATTTTTATGAGTGGAAATTTGTTAAAGCTGCTTATTATGGTACGTATTTTTACGAGTAATACATGTATGCTCGTTTAAATAATCAAGATACGGTCAAGACACGGGTCTGAAGACTACACACATTCCCACCCGTTTAAACCTAGTGCAGGTTAGATTCCCTCAATATAAAGGCATCTGTTATCATTTAACTCGATGGATTACCAAAAACGAGCAAACAGCCTGATGATGTAGGGTACTTCCAGGTCATTTTGTCCACTTAAGTAACTAGGCACATAATAGAAAAAGGTTTTATTCCCCAGGAGTAGGCTCTCTCAAAAGCTTATGTCCATGCCCAATGTCCCCCTTCCTCTGCCTGAGCGAAGAGGAGACAGCTGTTTTTCTCCGCAAACTTGTCAATCACGGCGAGTAGTGAGAGGCCGTTGAGGCGATCTTGGCCAATGGTGCTCCTCATGTACTTCTTTAGCCGTTTCATCATCGAACTCGATGGATTACCCAAAACAAGCAAGCATCCTGATGATGTAGTCTATTTGCGGGTCATTTTGCCCACTTTAGTAACTAGGCACATAATAGAAATAGGTTTTTTCCCCAGGAGTAGGCTCTCTCAAAATCTTAGGCCCATGCCCAATGTCCCCCTCCCTCTGCTTGAGTGAAGAGGAGACGGCGTGTTTTCTCCTTAAACTTGTCAATCACGGCAAGTAGTGCGAGGCCGTTGAGGAGATCCTGGCCAATGGTGCTCCTCCTGTACGTCTTTAGCCGTTTCATTCTGATAATGAGCGTTCGGCATCTGGTTTTGCGACCAGCAAAGTCATTAAGATGGTCAGGAGCTTCGCAATGTTTGGAAACATACTGGTCTTGGCGTACTTCTTCACATTCCTGACAGTCCCAAGGACCGGAGCGGAACTTTTCCAACGCTGTGCCTCTGCCTGCACGAGCACCAGTGCCTCAACATCGCTCTCGTTGAGCTTAGCGGCATGAGGGACGGCATCCACGTCTTCCACGGCATCCACGTGAACTTAATCCCGTTTTACTCGGAATTGAGAGGTCTAATGGACAGTTATCTCGATGCTCACGGAGAGGCAGCATATTTCGTCCGCTAAAGAAGAGGCTCTCAATTATCGGAATCAACAGGCACTGTTTAGTCTCGATTTGTTTCTTCATAGTCGCCTGTAGCATGGTGTCGACAGCCCTCGTCGGGGTTCGCAAAGTGTCTACAAACCTCTCCATTTTTATCATAGCTGTCGCGTGATATCCGTGCGTAATTTTACTGCCTAGGGGTTCGGTGGCTTTTTCGTACCTGCACATCGGCTTTAACACCAAGGTGCGCCACCTATACTATCCAACTCAGCCCGTATTTTCGCCAAACTGCACACATGCAACGCAGTATCCACCCTCGTTCAGCAACGAGTACTTCAGCCAGGGGTATGTGATGCACCAGCTTGGTTGAAATCGCTGGGTAGCAGTTCGACATACGGGGCAGTCTGGTTGATTAAGGCCACTTTCTTGGAGTCTGTGGCCACCTTGTTCCCATTGAAGGGGCAACGTCCGCTAGGGCTGTGGGGAGTGTCAGTGTGCCACGCGAAAAAAGAGAAGTGAGTTCATTGCCCTTTTGCTCCTCATGGTGAGATTCGGCTTCGGTGTAGGATCTACAGGCTGTCGATGTCGAAGTGCTTGGCTGGCGCTCCAGCTCATTGACATCACGCTCCCAATCACCACTCGTCTTGGCCACTTTGGTCTTAAAGAACAAGGTGATCTTCATATCGCCGGCTCGTTTCATGGTACACGCCCTGTGAATGAGAGGGAACTAATGTATCACTTGAAAAAGCCCAGCCTCTCAAATTACCCCATGTCCTTAACAATGTATAATAAAACAAATCACACTTTGAACTGCTGTTTGTCAGAGAGGGGATGACGCGGAGATGATGCTGGTGTAGTTGCGAGGAGAGAGAGAGAGGATGCTGGAATTAGTTGCGAAAGTGAAAGATGCCAGCGAGCACATGCCCAGTTCGGTCCAGCTGACAAAGAGCCGAAGGGCCAGGCGTGTGAGTCAGGATGCGTAATCCGACTGGTGAGCGAGACAAGCGCACGCGCCGTGTGTCCGCCATGACTCTAGTCACGAGGTGCCGATTCGAAAAGCGATGTAAGCCAGGCACACTGAGTGGAATTTCCCCCTGGTCATGGGGGGTTGGATCCCCTGGCCCCCCTCCTTGGATACCCTCCTGGCGTGAGTATATAAATGGAAATATTTTATTAAAAGCTGCAATGCAAATGATCATACGGGTTAAAGATCACAAGAACCACACCTAACTATACAACAATTCTCGGAATCTTAACATAGAATCGCTAGTCCTTAGCCATATCAATTATATTAATTTAACGTATTCTGCTTGTATCTTTCGATTAATTAATTTAGACGACTGCTTATTTTAGCTGTTTAAAACGAAGGTGGAGGAAGGAATTCTGAGTCATCATATAGAGTCGCTAAAGGAGGGTTTACACATACACAGATCGCCCGTGGGGTCGGAGTTGCCGGGTCGGAGTTGCCGGTCTAGGGACGTGTTTGCCAGGGTTTATCAGGGGTTCTTTGACGTTAAATTACATCATGGGTAGCCCGGCGAGTTATTCGTGGTATACATAATACCCGCCGAGTAATACGGCTTGTTTGGGCCGAAGTGGTCGAATTTGCCCCGTAGTACCCGTGTCACCCGTGTGCCCGAGGCTAGCCTTGAACACTTGTAATACCCGGCATGTGACCTGTAATATTCGGTGAGTCAATCGTGTCATCCAGCCGGTTTACCCGGGTTTACATGAGGTAATACGTAGCAGTGTAACCGGTTGGTAACACACCGATTCTCTACGGGTTACCGACTAGTTCTGACCTCCCGGCGGGTTTTTAAAAAAAGATATCAACATGCGCAAACCTTTTTGCCTACCTATGGTTAGGTTGCGAGTATGCCGGGTACTCCGGGCATCTCCCGGGTCTCTCACAGGTAAAGATGGGTTTGGCAAGGGTTTCCGCTTTTCGGAACCCGGCGTAGATCCCGCAGGTGATACCCCTAAGAGACAGGGCCCCAAATCACTTCAGTTTGCCTTAATTTCATAATATGATCCTTTTAACGTCGTCATAAAATAGAAATGCAAACTTTACATTTAATTCTTCTAGTTCAAATATGATAAGTATACATAATGTAAATTACACGTAGGAAAAGTAATTAACTTTGTGAGTAATTTTTCCCATATTTTTTATGCCTTATTCAGGGAAGGAAAAAACAGATCATGAAAAAGATTTAGATAGTAGAGAAATGGAGCAGATACACTCGTCATTACACGAATAATGTACTATTTAAGGGTTGAATAAATTTAATAAAAACGGTCAAAGGCAGAAAATCCTTGTTTAATAATGAAATTCGGAACGTATGTTATAAAGACACATTCAAAACTGTTTGTAGATATAGGATTTCTGGAACGCAAGAGTACTTTCGAACTGTACCGCATAATAATATTATTAGGCACGAACATATAAATAAATTTAGTTCTTTATTCAGTACTATTATTATTATTATTATTATAATTGGTGCCTGTCTATTACGATAGACCAGTTAGCTAGCACTTTAACGTTGCTCACTACTAAGGAAAATATTAGTTTGTCCTAATAATGTTAAAAAGTATTTTTTTAAATAAATAATTGGGTTCCTTAAACCCAATATTTCCTATTGCTGCCCCATTACAGATCCATCCGTTCGTATTTATTTAAACAGTATGTAATTTTCTATATCTTTCGCTTCCCATTTTTCCGTAATATTGAGTTCATTAAGAATTGCTGAGTAAGATAATGACTTTTTTCATTGATAGCTTATCGCGTAACCTCTTTTGCTGAATCTAGTTTAGGGTGGAATTTTCCATTTTTAGTTTGTTCATTAGTTGAATTTGAGAGTGTCACGACATCTTCTGGGTATACTCTAATTTTACCCTCCATAAATAGCTTTATACTTGTTTTTATTTTATTTATTGCTCTTTCCTTCTTTGAATGTTTGTACAATATCTGTTTGTTTTAATTTCCTTGGCAGTGCCATTGCTTCGCTTCCGTAGATCTTCAAACTGAGATCTTTAACTTTGAATGCCATTCCTTCTTTTTAGATCAGATCTATTTTACATAGTTCTTTCTCCAATTCACGTGAGAATGGCGTGTTTTCCTGTTGATTTTAATGCTAGTATATTTCAAAATTCCGTTATATTGATAAGTTATTCTCCATTTTTCAAAGACATTCATTCTTAGTATATGCGACCATTCGGGATTCTTTATGAACTACATTTTCTTTATTACACTTTTTCACTAGTAGATGGTTTATAGTGCTTGAGAACGTACCTGGTTTTCCTCTATTGGCCAGGTGAGCATAAATTATGCATACTAGTAGGTCCAAGCCTACTCCTTGAGATATGGTAAATTTCGTTTCTTTCATTTCATTAGTTGTTGCCTTTGCCACTCCTGCATATGTTCAATTTTTACCCTTTTTTTGCTTATCTTCTCTCTCTCTCTTGTATTTCTATTTCCCATCCCTTTTGAGCACCTCATTGCTAAGTTTCAGGGTGATCCTTCTTAATTAATTCATTTACTGAGCATTCGGAACAACATTTTTGAGTTACATTATACCTCTTTGTCGTGTGATCTTAAAGTGTATAGCAATTATAGCACAATTTTGCATTTGTATATATTTCCTTTTCAATATTTTACTAGTGGAATAATGTTATAAAACCTGTGATCTTGCAAATTAGTTTGAATAGAGCGATCGTCCTTTCTCAATACAGCGTTTGCACAACTTCTTATCTGTCTTGACTTGGGGCTTCTCCTATTCCTCTGTGGGCCATTTGTTTGCTCTCCATCTCCATTTTTCCTAGAGCGCCGATTCGCACACCTTTTCTTTGCTCTCTTTGTCATGTTTCTTTTCTTTCCCTAAAAACACTGTGTCCTAAATTATTAGTCTTTTCTTCTAGTGGGAAACTCTCCTTATCTATCCCTGTATATAACTTTCCTACCTACAATTATTTGCACATTCCTTCACCACCCTACCAGAATAGGCCTATCCCGACTAGCAGTCCACAACTGGGTTCAGGCTTTTGGTCGATAACTGACCAACCTTTACTAGATCCTAAAAACATCTCCTGCAATCGTTTCCAACTCTATATCAAACTTTGCCGGAGGTCGAGTTGATTTACTTTAAAAGGTAAAATATCGTGGTAGGTTAAAGTTTGGACGGATTACGTGAAGTAGAATAAAGTAATATCACTCTGAGGTATTAATTCGTTCCTGGGGAACAGGAATTCGCTCAAATCATCTTAGGGAACGCAATTCTTTCTTGTTCCTTCTACTTGGTATTTAACTGAATCTCGTTTTGATAAAGGCACTTAGATCTTCACTCATGCAAAATATAACTCCACTCATATAATTCTCGAACTCATACATTCATATTTAAAAAATTTCAACTTACTCCCCACTTGATAATAGATTCTAATCCTACCAAACTAACTATAGCCAAGGGGCTTCTCCTTCCCTCACGTAACATAATCCGAACCACTGCCTCTCCTTCTTTCTTTTACCACATATACAAGTCACATTCAATAAACCTACTCGATTCTTACGTTGCATTATTTAAACACTTTAATGAGTTCATTTCTTTCCTATCACCAAAATAGTTTGGTGCGTGGGTGAGAAGACTTCCAGGCAACTGTATCAATCCTGGTTTAGTTGATTTTAAGAAGTATAAATCTAACGTAAGCAGTAATGTTATTATGCTCTCAAATTGTACCTATTTCCATTTTAATTTCACATTCAAGTGAAGAGTCACGTTCTTTTTATTTATTTCAGATCCCAAAATATTTCCACCTCATTAAATTGAGTTACATAAGAACTGCATACGAAATTGAAGCTTAGTCTCTTTACATGGTTAAAAAAAGGTTTCCTCATTTTCTGATCAAATTTAAATATAAAATTCCCAACGCAAATCGGGACAGCGTAATTCTAAATGTAATTTAGTCGTGTCAGTTCTATTTCAGTCGTCGAAATTTTTATTTTTTAAAATATTGATGGAATTTGTAATGTTAATTAATTTTCAATATAGAATTATATATCACCTATAAATTATATTTCATTGATATGCAAATTGGTAAGAATAAAAGTCTATTTAGGGTAGTTGCAAAAGGGAGGCTTCTGGCCACAAATTGCAGGATTTAATAGGCCCAGCGAGGAAATCTACAAATGGACGCCCAGTGGATTTATCAAATCCTAAATATTGCTATGTGTGTAAATTAAGGAACTAATATGCGAAACCTAATAAATAAAGAACCAAAGAGAATTAGGGAATGAAACTATATATATATATATATATATATATATATATATATATATATATATATATATATGTTAAACTGTACAAATAGATATGAGGCAAGCTGTAGTTAGATTAGATTCGCGCAAAATCCACGAGCATACAAAGATATCAAAGAGGACCAACTGGACAAATAGGGGGCCACACACAAACAAACATACGCGTGTTGGGAACATTTATCAGCAGCTGAACAAATATAAGCTCTAACCAGAGATATTTCACAGAGACTAACAACAAATGATTCCCTATATCAAAGCTAAATCTGTGGGAAATATGTAGGCACGACAGTTACACAAAGCTGTCAGAAACTACGCTCAACGACCTATCCTCCCCACGGACAAGTCACGCTCACGCCCCTTGGAGGCGATATATATGTATATATATATATATATATATATATATATATATATATATATATATATATATATATATATATATATATATATATATATATATATATAAGTGTCTTTCAATAAGTTCACTCAGTTTTTAAATTTAAATAAAACAAGTTGTGTATGATATATGCACTCAATTTATTTTAAATTTGAAAGTACATTTTATGGCATTACATGTGGAATATGACGTCGTTCAAATGTCTGCCGCTGCTTTGCATGGTGGAACGTATTCGGGAGGCTAAATTATCGATGACTTTGCCATATAAATATGGCTGAATTTGCTGGATGGTGCTCGTTATGTTGACTTGGAGGACATCAACTGTTTGCGGATTATTCGCATAGACCTGCTGTTTAAGTTAGCCCCGAACAAAGTAGTCTAATAGCGTTAAATCCATTGATCTCGGTGGCCAGTTGACGTCGCCGCCGAACGATGACCCAAACAATGGTTGTTTACCTTAAGTTCCTGGGTAAGTTGGATTTTGTACAGGTGCAGACCCAAGTCCCTACCCATAATTCGCCAAACTAAAGTCGCAGAAATTCCAAGTTCTTGTGAACGACGAGAAATTGACTGCCTCGGATTTTCCCGTACACTCTCATTTACGGCAGCGATGTTTTAGGAGACCTTGCGTTTCAGCGACGTACGGGTATTGGCTGATTGTTGATTGACCCGTTTACTTCGAATTTGGCCACCAAGCGTCGAACAGTAGACCTGGCAGGACGATTGTGGCGAGGATAGAAAGCACGTAATGCGCGTAACGATTGTCGAACGGAGCACTGATTTTGATTAAAACATTTGATGGTTTTCACACGCTGTTCAACGCTATAACCTTTCATCGTGACTTGCCAAGTACTACTGAACAGTTCACACTGAGTTTACCAGTTGTCTCTTTAAGAACATGGCCACTATCGTCTGACAAAGCTCGAGCCTCCTTGTTAAAGACCCCTCACATATATATATACATATATGAGGGATTAAACCACATTCCCATTTCTACGAGTAGATTTATCGATTTAGTTGAATTATGTCTCTCTGACAATGTATTTCGAGTAAATAAGGAGTTTTATAGACAAATATTTGGCCTTAGCATGGGAAATAGTTTATCTTCGATATTGGCATGTCTCTTCATCGAATTTTTTGAGAGTGAACTCCTTCCCACAATTTCTCCCCCTAACTTTATATGGTTAAGGTACATTGACGATGTATTTTCTGTATGGCCTAATGGCCATGATTTTGATACCTTTTTTAATAATTTTGAATAATTTGCATGTCTCCATCAAATTTAAATATGAATGGGAATATGATAATAGATTACCCTTTTTAGATGTCCTCATTAATAAAGATCACCATGAATTAAAACTTGACGTATATAGGAAACCAACTCACTCGAATGCCTATATACATTCTTTTTCGTTCCACGATAATACTGTTAAAAATCTGTAATTTCTAACCTTTTCTTGAAGCATACAAAATATGTCATCCTTCCTATTTAGATGAAGAAATTGTCATTATCAGGACCATTTTTTCTAATTTGTATTAGCCCGATTGGTTCATATCGTCTGCCCATTTTGCAGCTAGGAAAACATTCTATGGTAATAAGCCTTCCCGCAGTAACGACTTCAACAAATGTATAACATTGCCATTTAACAATAAATTAAATAGTTTAAAGGACATATTTGGAAAAGCGGGTAATAATCTAACCTTTAAATATAATAATTCCTTAAACCAATTGATGATGGCCAGGAAAACCAAACAACATCATAACATAGGAGTATATGCAGTACCATGCAACGATTGCCATAAAGTTTATATAGGGGAAACGGGGAGAAATCTAGACAAGAGATTGTACGAACACAAAAGATATATTGGATTGGGCATCGAAAGCAGTGGAATATTTTGCAATGTTAGAGACAAGAATCATACGATCGATTTCAATGGAAGTAAAATGGTATTTAAATCGGCTAACTATGTTAAGAGAAGAATCGTAGAATCGAGCTTGATATCGTCAGTTCCTAATTTAAATCTATCTGAGGGTCAATTTTCTTTTAATCCTGTAATAAGATCGCAAATAAACAAAATAGTAAAATGCACCCCTTCAATATGTTTAGGCTCCCCCCCCTCCCCCCAGATTAGCTACAAGTAGAGGAGTGGGGGAAAAAAGAAGGGATCTTGTGTTATGCTTATATGCATTTCTCCTATATTTTCTGCCCAGTGTCAGTTGAAAAAGGGTGTGAGATACACCGAAACTGTTCTGAATTAAATTGTCTTCGGAGAATGTGGTTTAATTCCTCATCTTTTCTCGCGATATTGCATTAATTTTCATCATCATATATATATATATATATATATATATATATATATATATATATATATATATATAGAGAGAGAGAGAGAGAGAGAGAGAGAGAGAGAGAGAGAGAGAGAGTGAGACAAACTCTCATTATTGAGAAGAAGATTCATTATTCATGATTCGTTAACTCGATTCATTCCCTTAGTAACGTCACGAAATCCCGCTTACTCGATACTTCGCAAAAAATAGTAAGCATACACATTGACTTCAAAGAACTCGAAGTTTTCATTGCCCCTTTAGTAGAACAATTTTAGAATATAGTTATATCCTCTTTGCCGCGTCTTTTCCAAGTCCTTTAAAAAACCCCGATTTCCGAACCAACTTCGGTAAGCCCATCCTAACGCATAACCGTCGTGAGAAATTATAAGGAGTCAGAACAAATTCGAAAGGGGCGTAAAGTCAGCCCACTGCCTAAAGACCTCATCACCCGTCGAGCGCAATAGCAAGGAGGAGTCTTCAATTCACGCCCTTATAATTACCGACCATGTATCTACAAACCGGTAACCTATACCACCATATTAACAGGTAACACACATCGGTATCATTAACGATCCACCCATAAGTTACATCGAATTTTAGCTCTCAAATTGAGTTAGTTAAAAATAAAATGTGCAGATGTTAAGGATAGAGAAAAAGGTTGCAAGAATTAGAGCCTACGATTCTAAATGAGGCCGTCAGAAAATTACGCATGGAAATCTGAGGCAACATTCGTAAAAAAAATAAATTACTTATTCATATTTAATAAAATATTAAACATTGGTGAATGTGTTCTCACTGAGTCAAGATAAAAGTAAGTCAGTTAATTAAAGAGGTATATTTCATATATCCACTAAATTCCGAGATACAATAATGCGGTTACTGAAATTAAGTCTTCCTTATCAGAACATAAAAAAGAAGTTCATGATTCTTTAATGAATATAGGATGGGGATGAGACGAACGGAAATAGGGATTATTCAAAGGAAGGTAAGGAATGGTTGGTTAAGTGATTATCCATCTGTGGATAACAATGTTTAGCCAATGTTTATGTATCTACCAACCTTGTTAGGGCAACTTAGTTGCCCCAACAAGGTAGCTAGATAGATAAACATTGGTTAAACATTGTTATCAACGATTGTTGTTATACATAAGAGTAAATATTTCTTTTCTATTTTAAAACACTTCTTTATCGATTGCAGTACATGTTTATCTATTATTGATATATGTTTAGGATATAACTAGTGAATACTTTCAAAATGGTTTAAAAGGTGCCTGCTAGAGGCACACTTGTATTTTGACGCAACAGTTACATAGGTAAAGGAGTCAAATTGTGTGGAAGATTCGAAGGAAAGGAGGCCCCTATAGTCGCATAGAAAAGGAGGGTCAGCGATTTTCATAAACTAGCCTTGGATTCAATTTTAACCACCGTAAGAAGGTATTCTAGGTAGGTGATTGTCGTGGTATACGGGCGGGTATGTATGTACGTTTGTGCCGTACATGAACAACTTCGTTCCTTTTTTCTCTAAGAGTGCTCTATTTCTATTTATCTTTTGATTTGATTCTTTAACCAGGGAGGATGCGTTATATTATATGTCTATTGCCATATGCAGCTTTTCGAGGATTTAGTTAAACAACTAGAGCAAAAATATACTTTTAATTACATAAAAAATGAAATATTAAAAAAACTTTAAATCTACTAAGGATATAATAAGAGGATCTAAATAAAAATTAATGCTACCAATGAGTACTGCGCGATGGTTGACGCAAAAAAATCACCTTAGTAGGGAATGATAATTAAAGAACATAATTAAATGGGAATCCTTTTACCTTTAAACAAAGTGGAGTCAGACGGGGAATGACCTTGAACGAGAGCCTCGTTTAGGCGATGGTTTAAGGAGCGAGTTGTTGCAGACAGGAGGCTGAATCGGACGCACAGCTATTCGTCTTGCTGAGTTAAACGCGAGGTAAGTGAGGCGCATCTATGCGAGGCGTGTCGTCGCTGAATCAGACGCAGAGCTGACTTCGAGGTGAGTGAGGAGGGGGAGTTGGTGATGTTTCTTGACTTGACGATATAAGCGAACGAACAGTGGATGTATGATTATTCCAATCATTGGATTACATTTGTGGGGGCTTTTCGATGATGAGCCTTGACAAAGAGGTGAATCCTTCCTCGAGGGAAACTTCACTTTGGTATTCCTCAATGGTGAGGGATATCTCTGGTTTTATTCTAAAACTGAGATAGGGGGTTTCTCTGCCGAGAGAGGTATGAGAGTGATTCTCTATACCTATGGTCTACTCTTCAAAGTGAACAAAAGAAATAGCCTTGGAAGGAAAACTCCACTCGGTTCCACTCTTTCTTCTTTTTCTTAATGCCCGGACTGACGCTGGTACTCGTCTTCTCTCGATCGCTAACCTGATTCTCCTTCTTTTCTCCAAATCGAGGTATATATACCTCACATACACTGTGAAGGCACAGAGCATCTGTCGACAAGGACTGTCATTGCCCAACACACGTTGGGCAATAATATTTCGTGCATTGACACAATGTCAATGCACCAATCATCGGTTCACACACACATAGACTGTGAGGCCAATAGCATCTGATGACTCAGAATGAAGGCCCATAGGATTAGTCAATACACTGTGAAGCCCATAGCATTTGGTTAACACAGACTGCGAAGACCCATAACATCGGTTGACATACACTGTAATTGCCCATACGATTGGAAGACCCATTATGACGGGCCATATCACTAGTTGACGCATATTGCGGGCATAGAGCATCTTTTGACACACACTGTGAAGCCCCAAATCATCAGTTGACACACCGTCAAGGCCTATAGCATTGTTTTAAACCCCCAATTATGAAACAAAGTATTAGGTGGCATACACTCTGAAGCCCCATCGTATCTGATGAGAGACTGTGAAGGCTTATAGGATTGGTTGATACACTGTGAAGGCCAATAGCATTGATTGATACACACTCTTATGGCCCATAGCATTGGTTATCATTGAGTGTGAAGGCCCAATTCATCTGTTGACAAACACCGTAAAAGCCCATAGGATTGGTCGATTCAGTGGGAAGTCCTACAAGAATGTTCAACACATAATGTGAATGCTCATATCATCAGCTACAATGTGAAGGGCAAAAGCATTGCTTGACACACAATTAGAAGATCCATGCCATACACTGTGAAGGCCCAAAGCATCGTTTGACACACACTGTTCAGGCCCAAATGTACAAATGACTCACACTATGCAGACCCATAGCATAGATTGACACAAACTATGAAGGCTTCTACGATTGCTAGATACACTGTGACAGCCCAAAACATTAGTTGACACATAGTGAAGGCACAAAGAATCGGTTAACATGTAGTAATCACATTGCAATATTAAGTGAGAACACCAAAGAGAGATAAAAGGGAAGCAATTTTGAGTTTCATGAGGTCTTATAAGAGGGTAGCTTTGAAGAAAATTAACATTCCATGAAAAGTGAATGCAAATGATGAGTGCTAAAAGAGCACTGTTCCTCAATCGTAAATACCTCTGTTTTGCATTATAATCAAGATTAAGCCATTTAGTCATATTTCCCCAAATTTTTATCATTCTCTTAATCAGTAACTAAATATTTTTTTCCTCTCCGTTATAAGAAGGAACTTTAAACGAACTTAAAAAAGAAACAAAAGATTGGATATATTAATTTGGGGTTTCTAAATATAAAATTCGTGTAAAAGACTATAGATAACAATTACAATCTTATTTCCTCCATATATTTAATATAAATTGAGTTTAATTGACAAAAAAAGATATGTTCAAGGCACTGAAGTAAAAGAAACAGTGACATTTGGCAACCATGTACGGGATACCAATAGATTTCTAAGAAAATATTGAATATAAGGTATTTGTTAATTTTTTGTAAGATTAAAATATATATGCTTAAAATAAAAACAGTTTTATTATAAATTAATGTAACTAGATTGAATAAATTTAATATGAGAACTAATTGAATACCTAAAGATTATTCCGAGAGAAATGTCAAAATACCACGTGTAAGCAGACTTTGTATGTAAGAAGGAAGCTCGACTTGAAAAGAAAAGATTTCACCAATTGAAAGCTGAACAGTAAAGACATTCTGACGACCGGCCAAGTTCCGGCCGAAAAGAAAATATTGAATCCAACAGCAAGCTTCTTTTTACTTTTGAGTAAATCTCTGATCACCTTTACTTAGCCTACAATCAAACAAAAAGAGACCTTTCTACTCTTTTTGAGTCATTGCTTTGTGACTACCAGGTACTCACCTTATAAGCAAATAGGCAACCTCCAATTCGAATCAAGAAACCCATTTGGCTGCCCCAATAGTGGTACCAAAACTCGGTGACAAATCACCTTTCGTAATGACACCACTCTCGGAGATGTTTACCTAGCTTATTCAACCTATAAACACGCACTGTGAAGAACCAAATCATTAATTTACACTCTCTGTGAAGACATATTCGATTGTTCGAAACATAAGTGAAGACCCATAGCATTTATTGACACATATCAAAGGCACAAAGCTCGGTTGCCATAAACTGTGATGGTCCCAAAACATCGGTTGGCATACACTGTGAAGACCCAAAGCATCAGTTGACACATATTGTGACGACCGAAGGCATTGGTTGACGCAATGTGATGGCCCATACAATTGTTCGAAACAATGTCACGGCCCATAGCTTTGTTTGACAGACACTACGATCTTCCATAAAATGAGTCTACGTATAGTGAGAGCAAATTAGATTAGTTAACATGCACTATTAAAGCCCAAAGCATCTCTTCACACACAAGGTGTAGTCACAAATCATCGGTTGACGCACACTGTAAATGGCCAAATGATCTATAGACACTATGTAGGCTAATATGATTAGTTGACACACATTTTGAAGACTCATAGCATTGATTAAAACACACTGTGGAGGTCCATAGCAATGGTTGATGCACACTGTAAGGGCTCTTATTATTATTTGGCACACACTGTGAAGGAAAATGCTTTGGGTGGAAAGAGACTTTGAGGGCCAAAAGAATCGGTTGACACACCCTGTGAATGCCCATAGCATATGTTGCCCACTGGGGAGGTTAAAAGCATCAGTTGATGCAGAGTGGAAAGGCTCATAGCAATGAAGAGCGCCATAAAAAATCATTTTTACTTTCTTTTGGGCTTGAATTGCTTCCACAGGACTAATATATCGCAGCCTGTCTCTGATTTAATATACATTCATGGGTTAAATAGAGGTTTAAATTTTAAAATTTAATCCTCACTTTGGTTAGTGAGAGAATGCAGCTCTCCTAAAGAATCTAGATTTGGCGACTAACGTTGGAGATACAGCGTCTGCATGTTTCAATGTGCAGTGAAATTTAGTCCTCTTCCTGATCAAATAATAATACGCATGTTTAGGGGTCCAGTTGCAGAGCACTTATCTCCAAGCTAACCAAAGTCTTATGAGAAGAGTTACGTCTTCAAGGGTCCGAGAAAGGAAGAAGTGGGCGTGAGCTTATAAAGCCTCACACAACAGCCAAATTTCAGCATCCGTCAAAAACTTCTTTCTTAAATGAATTTTTTTTTCGTATTTTTCTAAACTTAAAGATAAATAGTCTTATTATTATATTTCCCCATCCATCAAGAAAATCAGAATGACGCAAAATATTTTTTAGAATGACTTAAAAGATTTTATTCTAGAATCTCGATAATTACGAGTATCTTAAATTACTTTTTCTTATATTTAGCTGCTTAGGATCTTGAAAATTTCAAAGAGACTTTTGCTGTGACCTTCAATATATGCCGTCATGACTATTCAGTAAAGATTCGTTTTAGCACATAGTTTCGGATGAACTTAAAAATGTGTTTTTCGTATGCAGTTTTATGTGAACTTTCAGATCTGAACTCGTTTTCCCTGGAAATGCGTACTTTTCCATTAATCAATTGAAGGCTCAAAATAGGAAAAGTATACATTTCCAGCAAAAACGAGTTCAGATCTGAGAAGTACACACAAAACTGCATAGGAAAAAAAACATTTTCCAAATCATTTAAAAGATCCAGAACTAGGCCTAACCTAACCTAACCTAATAAAATTAGACAGAGATTCTGGAAAAAAACTCACCGCATTTGTTTTGAAATTCATGCCGATACTTTGTCGAATGCGGGCATTAGAAAGGCACGTGCCATTAAACCCATTAACGGAAAATGCGCATGGGGTGTTACGCCTTTTCGAATCTTTTGCAATTTTAACACAGTAAAATAAATTCTGATCTTGTCTAAATCTGCAAATACTGCTGTATGTAGGGCATGTAATATCTTGCGGGATTACACCGTTAGCCTTATTTATTTCTAATGCCAGATAATTGGCAGCAAACCTTCTCGTATTAGTTAATATTGCGACATAGCAAAGTCACCGCACGCCATTATACCATATGAACTGAAAACACGGACATCCGCGAATCGTCCGAAATATAGGTATAGATAACAAAGAATGCTATTGGTTATTCGCCAAAGGACGCATGCGCAGATCGCCTGCGGATATAACAATTCCTGCTGTGTTCTAACTAGTCATGCCAACTTGAAGGGAATAGGGCAAATGGCGCAGAAAGATTAAAATTTCGCATAGTAAGAATATATTTTTGAAAAGTGAATAACTACGTTATTAAGAAGTTGAAAATGACATCGGTGAATATCATTTCAAAAATTAAAATCGTTTATATCTTTGAAAATTGAAAAATCGCAATTGTGTTAAAAAGAATCTTATTGACCATTCCTCCTTATATACTAAATCATTTTGGACATTTCTCAAAGGTGAACTTTCGTAAGGTTTTGTATTGTTTTCTCAACTATTGTGGGATTTTTAAGTGAGAATCTCTCTCGTCTTAAGTCATGGTGACGCAATTATTTTAACTATCTCCACTAAGGAGTATGTTAATGGTTGTTTTATGTTACCCATAAACATAAAAATTACCTTTCTTAAATAAACAAATCTTGACTATGTTTATACTCTAGCATCATACAGTAGATTCATAATATCCTCAGTTTATCAACAATTTATAGCAACGAAAGAGCTTATTATTTGCTGACAGTAAACACACATAGATAGCATGTTATCCATACATAATCTTCACAGTACATAATTGTTTAAACTCTTCGAGAATAAAGCAACATCGCCAAGAGACATTTATAAATATCTTATTAAGTCATCTTTGCATATTAGAATTAATTCCTGAGCCACAATAATTATTTGACTTCCTAAATTTATTTTCCTAATTTTCAGCTTATCGTTTTTATTGAATTTGTTATCATGTCCTATCTTTTCGTCAAGGTCGGGTATAAATCATTTATAGGCATATAAAAAGTAAATAAAGTTTTAGGGAGGGATTCCATGCTTACATTGTATTGAAATCGTGGGTCTTTCAATCCCTTAAACCAAAAATATTGGTTGATTAAAGCGGTTTCCTATGTGAGTTAGGGTCTGATGGATTAAACTCCCCATATATTAAGATTTAGACGTTTGTTTTCTAACCCTTTTAGGGCCAATATTTTCATTATCATAATTGGTTGATTCTAAAAGTCAGAAGGAGTAATAAAAGACAGAATAGGGAGAGGAGACATGAAAGCGAACGACTAGGAAAAAGGAGATCAGTGATAACAAGGAGTGCTACTCGAAACTGCTGACATCCCGCAATGTTGAAATCGAACGGCGCATTTTAATCCTCGGAGATGAAATTATTCTAGCTCAAACTGCCGATGTCATCACAATATAATTGCTAATCATTGCCATATTAGAAAACGGACGATAAGGAGATTCAAAACCTGATTTCTTCAATAAACTTATTAATTTACGGCAGCACATTTTTACCGTTTAGTACTACATGATAAATTATTATCAATACTATAAAAATGTAATCTAAAACAAACAAAAAAGCTTATCTTTTTTTTTAAATATTCTCAATATGGTTATTTAATAAAGAGATCGTACTTAAATATTCACTTGTTTTACAGTTGATTTGATGTAACGGATCTATAATTAAAGTTCTAAATTTTTTTTAAGGAAACATTTCGAGTACACTTTGGTTTGACAATTACATTAAGCTTGAGATTTGTTTCATATTTGGAGTGTATTAATATTCTTATAGTGCACAGGGTGTATAAATAATTTAATATACAATATGTAAAATTGAAGATAGCAAAATTGCAAGTACACATAAGGATAAAAGAGAGAAGATTTTCCTTCTCTACGTTCTTAAACGCACTATAAGTATGAAAACTCCTACGATACATTATAATAATTGTAATAAGAATAAGGTTTGACTAATAAAATTATAACATTCAAATTTACTTAAATTTAAGTTATCTTATTTTATAAAAGTGCAGAAGTAAATTAATATGTTTTGTTTAGATTAAAATAGGGGAAAACGGTGAAGGATATAGTGGCTATAATGAAATCGTCAGTTTATAGTGAGTGAGTGGTGGCGACCGCATGTAGTGGCGATACTACCATCAACACTCCAGAGAGGGTGAGCTATTATCATTCACACTACGCTCTCCTTGTCACCATTTCTCCACGCTAACCTCAAAAAAAGGCTCTCCATTCACGAGGCTGTAATCCACCTGAATTGAGGTAACCAAGAAGAATTCTAACCTGACATTTTTAATAAAGTTAAATTGTGAGTGTGTTTACTTAACTAACCGCTCCATTGGTGACCTTGTGAATGGTCCAAGACCAGTCGGAATGAAGAAACATTAGACCTACACATGAATGATAAAGAATTAAGAAGAGAGAAGATCAAACGATAGAATTTTTTGGGGGGAAGATCTGTTTGAATGTTGAAATAATACTCTTGATAATAATAGTTCACCAATAAAATATTTTATGGATTTTTAAATGTCTTTTAAATGGGAATCTTTGAAGTTTAAAATATATGTAAGAGTCAATATTCAATAGTTGTATGTAATTATGTTTTATTTTTCCTATTGATGTTCTTGATATCCAATAGACTTCAGGCAGTTTGAAAAACGGTGTATCTATCAAAGCTTATTTAAAAAAATATTAAGGAATCTTGTTAATGTTAATTATAACGAGAATTCCTTATCTCAAAATCTTTTATTTTATCATCCAGGTTTGAAAATTAATGACGTAAAGTTATTTAAAAAAATCATTTTTCTTTATTCAATTGGTATTTCTTGAATTTAATACATTTTATTTTTATTTTGTTTATCTTTATGAGAGATTGCAACATTTTACTTAAGTATTACTTGAAATAAAATTTAAATAAATAATTTAAATCCCCATTTAGGTTGTTAACAGAAATTTGAGTGTAAATCAGTTTAGACGCAAAAAATGTCTTAAATTTTAAGGACAACAGTAAGAACAGAAATATTAAATAAAATGATTATTGTATAAGATAGGAAGAGTAAAAGTATGAAAGGGTTAGAAATCCAATTTAAATTCGTCCTTAATAAATAATTGTGTCAATATTAATATAGACCAGGGGTGAGCAACGTTTTTAAGTGGGTGTGCCAAAATTGGCCAAATCTTTGATACAAAATTTTCTCACGTGCCAATAATTGACCAAAACACAATAAAAGGACATAAAATTAAAGATATTCTGTTATTCATTCTTAAACACGTATGATGCCTAAATATTACATAGAAAAGATAGTTATTATACCTAAAAAATCCCATATTATATTAAACAGAATTGAATCATTACGATTTTAAGAGCAAAAGAACAAATCCAAACTAGAGAACAAAAATTGTGGAGTTTTTATTTATTTACCATCAATGAGACTTCTGCTTCTGCATCGATGATAATTTATAAGAGATTATACACCACGTGGTTGCTATATAAAAGAAGTTAGAGACACATTTACTTAGTTTTGTTAAGTTAAGCATTTGGCTTCGCGTGCCGGTAAGAAGCCGTTGGCGTGCCACGTTTGGCACGCGTGCCAAGGGTTGCCTGGTCTTGATATAGACTATAAGGAACACGTTAGTGCAAACCGTAACTATACCTAAGCGTACGAAAGTTCTTGCGACATCCGTGGAGATTTTATGTAATCAAATATATTGTTAGCCTATTTTATAGTAATGTACACTACGCAAAATCTTGATAATTTAATATGAATACATTACGCATATCTTGCATAGAAAACTCACTTAAGACCCTAAAAACTATATTTAAGCCATCCTTTAAACACAACCACATTTATTCAACATATAACCGATCAAATTTTATGTAGAATTTCTTAAGATTTTCTTAACAAAACATAAAAAGATAGGGAAAAGTACCAATGGACAAGGAGGCGTTTAGAAATTTAAGAGTATCAGGATATTTCTCGAAATAACTCGGTTAAAAGATAACTAGTAGAAGAACAGAGGTTTTGAAGGAGCTCAAATACAGAATGACGAATGAATGAAAGAGAAATTTCTGTTATAACCGCATTCCGACAATCAATATGAATGGCATTATCAAGTATGGGGTTGAGAAAAGGGCTCGGAATTAGTTGTATATTTAAGAATATTCATGATCTTCTACCTATTTTATTAAATTATATTTTAGTGTCGATAAAAAGTTTTTTGATAATGCCAGAAATGTGAATCTTTTAAACTGATTTAGGCAAAAATTAGAAATATTAAGGGTTAGCGCAAAGAATTGAATATTTTCAATTTAAATTTTATTTGAAAAGTGAAAAAATAAAGATTTGACTGAAAGAAAATATAGAAAAATTAAGGTTTTAAAGCATTGATATGTATGAAACCACTAAACATAAATCGCAGTGTTATTTAGAAAAAGCAAGAAAATGGTTTTGATTTTGATTTTTAAAGGATAGGAATAGGTGGCAAAATAAATTAATTGAAAGACTGGATAAAAAGATAGGTAGGTAGACTCGAATTCGCAAAAAATTGCTAGATTGTTGGCTGCAGAAGAACTGAATATGTAGTTCAGAATTGGGAATAATAAGCTTCTCTATGTTAATCGCGTACATATTGCCCTAGAAGAAACTCCGGCTTATGAGGACCAAGATGCAATCCCGGTATGAATGAGAAAAGTAACAGGCTCCTTCGACTTCAGATGTCTGAAATAAGGTAACGTCTTATTATTCTAAATTGTAAATATCCTATAATAAAATCAATTTATATGAAATTTATTTATATGAAATGACATTAAGCGACATAATAAATATAATATAGAATTACTGGCCAGCAAATACCCTAAAATGCCTCAAATTTAATTCCTAGGAAACGAAGAAGCGAAAATGAGAGGTGAAGTATTGGTAAATGGGAGAGACGATATGGAAAAGGAATTAAGTACATGGCTTGGCAAACTATTCCATGTTTGTGCTATTTTATAGGAAAATCAATTTTGTGCTACCGCAGCGTTAAAACCTTTTTTCAAAAGGGTGAAACCATTATTTCTAGTTGGCGCTCGGTTATCTAATTTAAATATTGATTCATAATTTATATTATTGAAACCGATAAGTATCTAAAAACTTTAATAGGTTAGCTGCACAGAGGCCATTCCTACAGTGAAAGTAAATTAAGATTCCTCTTTCTCTTTCTTTATACCCTATATTTCTAAGCTTACAATTAATTTCGTCGATAGACGTTGAAAACCTTAGAATTTTACAAGATCCTTCCGCATATATATATAGCAACATGATGTATTAAGCGAAAATATGTATCAATAGCGAGTATGTCTTCTATCGGCCCATCATGTATTTGATAAAATAAGGCATCAATGGGAAGTATACACTACCGAGCAAAATAAGAGAACGACTTTCGTTAATTAAACTATTTTCAAAAATCTAATAAGAAGATAAATAAAATTTTCTTGGTACATAAAGGAATGCATTTAATATATTTCATGAAGATTTCGTATGATACAATCGTATTTGGAAGAAATTATACTAAATAAATTAACGAAATAACGTATTGACACTTGCAAACTAAGAAAACTATCATTCACAACCAGAATTTCTTAGCAAGAAAATAGGTACACGAGAAACAAAGCCATATTTTACAATAATAAAAGTTAAAACAATAGAAATGAGGTGATGAAGCTTTTCATCGTTTATCAATTTTCGTCTATAAATCAGTTGCAGTTGAATTCTGCTGCTCTCGAATTTTTTTCTAATGATCTTTTAGGTGTTCACAATTGATTTCAAGTCCGGGATCTGAGTTAAAACAATAGAAATGAGGTGATGAAGCTTTTGATCTTTTATCAATTTTCGTCTATAAATCAGTCGCAGTTGAATTCTGCTGCTCTCGAATTTTTTTCTAATGATCTTTTAGGTGTTCACAATTGATTTCAAGTCCGGGATCTGAGTAGAGTACTACAGTACATTAATTCGATATCTTCTTGTTCAAAAGAGTAGTTTACTCGCTTTGAAGTATGGCATGGCACGTTGTCTGGCATAAATAATGCTGATTGGTTCAAAGATGCTCTTGATGAAGATAGAATATGTTGTTATAATAGGTCTAGGTATAGATTTGCATTTACAGTTCCAAATATTCGCACTACCGGAAAAACTGTTCATATGAACACATCATCATACCAATCGACTGCCTACTGCACGCTAGGCAGAATTATTAACACATTTCGGGTTAAGTCTGTTACCTGAATCACGTCTATCAAAGCGTCTGCCATTTGTTTCAACTAAATTAAATTTGCCTTTTTCACTGAGTTGAATTCGCTCACAATCTTCAGCCCTCCAAACAACATTAGCTCCAGAATATTCGAGTCTTACTTTCTGTTTCTTCTACTGATGATTTGTTTTGTTGCTCAAGAAGGAGCATTTAAACCAAATGCATTGAGGCGATGGGAGACTGTGAAACGGCATATGTTTTTTAGCCCTTTTAGTCTAAATTTTTCGGTAAATTCCTGCTGCAGTCTCGAATGGATCCTTCATAGAGAAATGCCCAATAGCTCTGTTTTCTCGGACGGTGATTATGCAGGCGCGACCAACATTTTAAGGAGATGTATAGGTTTTTGTTTCATTGTATAACTTCATAACGAGGGAAATAATACTCTTATACCTTCCTACCTCTCATTGCAAAAAGAGTTCTCCGCGCAGTCTTCAAGCGGACAATTCTCTGATGGATCTCAGGAGTCAATTTCATGTGTAATAACATCTCTGCAGAAAGAACACCTCAACAATGGTTGTTTTTCAAGGACTTACCCCCGGAAAAAAATGTTGCCATATGGTTTCAAGAAACTTCTAGAAGGTTCCTGATAAAATCGTTCTTATTTTTGCATGAGTCAATATTTTATTTTTTTAGTACGTTTTAATATAATTTCTTGAATATACCATTGTATCATATGAAATTTTCCTAGATTATATAAAATGCAGCTTTTATGTAACATGTAGATTTCATTTACCTATTCATCATATTTTCGAAATATTTTAATAAAAGCAAATCGTTCTCTGTTTTAATCGGTAGTGTACTATCAGCAACTTCATATATTCGGCTCATTTAAGCATTATTTGTCAGAATTAGGCCTCCCGGGTTAATATAATATCAATAAAATTATGCATTTGTATAAATTAGCAATCAATGGAGAGTAAAATACCACATAATATATTTGGCTCAGTTATGGTCCAATTAGGCTACTATGAGCCAACTCATGTAGTTGGCTCAATTGGCCTTCAATTAAGAACATAGTATGAACCTCCTAATGTAGCTGACTCAATTCAGCTGTATTTGATCAATTTGGCACTAATGAAGTTTATGCTAATAGCCATATTAGGTATTTGGCTCAATTTGCCATCACTGGAGTTTATACAAAGAGATACAGCATCAGTTTGTCCAAATCAATAGGGAGGATAATCTGACCCAGACATGTATTTGCCCCAATCAAGAATCACGAATGAATATTATATAAGAAACACTTTGATTTTTTTTAATAACTATCAATGGGGAGTGTAGTATGATCCAAATTATTTATTTTAAAAGAATACAAAGCAATATAACGCGTATTATGGGATACATAATTTGTTTGGCTAAATAGCCATTAATCGGGATCATATTACGAATCACATTATGCATTTGACTTACATCTGAATCATTGTGAGTTTACAACCAGATCATGTAATTAGCTTAAATGGCCAAAGAATTGTGGTAGATATCATTTGCAAGACTAGGCTGGCTCAACTGGGCTTCATATGGAATCAATAAGGAGTATACTATCAGCTAGGTTATGTTATCCCGTTAAGTAGCCCTCAATAGTGAATATACTTTAAGTCATGTATTTGGCCTACTAGGCATCAACGTGAAGCAAAGTATCAGCCACCTCATGTAGAATGTTTGAGTAAATAAAGAGCCACACTGTAGCTTTGGCTCAAAATGGAATCCCTGGAGAGTTTGCTAGGAGCCACATATTTGGGGGGGTTTTCATAAGGTAACAATAGGGAGTATATATGAGCATCAGTTGCTATTTAACTCAATGAAAAACTGATATAGCTTATACTGTAAGACACATCATGTAAACTCCATGGGGAATATAAGATGAGCCAGAGCATGTTTTTTTACCAATTATAACTCAATAGTAGCATGGAAACCGAAGGCTTTGAGAGAGATCGTCTTATTTTATTTACAAGTACGGGAGTGTAATGCTCCAAAAATATTCCAGTAGTTGTGAATAAAAAGAGTCGTTCCCTCTCAACGCTTTTATTGTTCATTAATTATCAGCATGACACTACGCTAATCCACCAATCCCTCTGCTAATCCATCAAATAGACATCAATTAGGAGTATACTAAAGGCTAAATCATGTACCAGGCTCAATTAGGCACCAAAGTGGGGGATGTTATAAAGCAGATCATGAATTCGCTTCAATTAGCCATCGTTTTACGTATCTTTTGTTGGAAAATCCGCGTTTTGGGGTATATTAGGCGTCAATGGGGAATATAGATTAAGGTGCATCATTTAACTAGCACAATTTTTCATCGGCGTGTGTATACTACTAAACATATTTATTTTTCTCAATGTCGATTCCTTAGAGAGTATAATAAGCCAAATCATATTATTAGCATAACTGGAGGGTATTTTAGCTAATTTAAAAAAAATGGGTATTATAATATAGAAAAGATAATTTAATTAAATCAATCAGGATTTACTTGGAGCATAATATGAGCGACATAATGTATTTAGTTGAATTAGGGATCAATGAGGTGTATAATATGATTACATCATCTATTGGACCTAAGTATGAAGCAATTTGACTCTTAACTTAGAAATATAGGGTATATGATCCTATTAGGAATCAATGTGAACTTTCATATTAGCAGGACAATAGATTTCTCTCAAATAGCCATTATACGTTATATACTAAGCTCAAATTTACATCAATGGGTAGTATGCTATGAGCCAGATCATGTAGTAGAGTCAAATAGCAATTAATAGAAATATATCATGTGCCAAACCATATATTTTAAACTTTTAGGCACAAAATGTAGAGTACATATATTATGAGTCATATCATTTATTTGATTAATTTCGGTAGCCATCATCTTAGTGTTTCATATGAGCCACATCATTTATTTATCCATTTAAGACTAAAGAGGGGGCATAAGATGAGCCTCAGTGATTATTTGGATGAATTTAGGATCAATGGGGAGAAAATTAACCCTGGAGCACTGAAGATATTTCCCTTTTACACAGTCACTGAACTCAGGTATATTATACCTGATTTGGGAAAATAAAAGAAAAGTAGTAAATATACAAATTTATTAATCCTATCATGTAAACACTAACTATAAGGCAAGTAAATGCTAATTAAACTAATAAAAATCCGTACTTACTTTAAGAAAGGTATATTATAAAAATAAAAATAAAAACAGTCGAAAAGTGAAATATTTTAATAATTTTGGTTAAAAATTTCCTAAAGAAAAATCCTTCCATAGAATTCACCCAAACGTTCGCACAGCCCTCCAAGGATGTCAGGTTCTCCTCTCAGGGACTCCCCATGACACTGACGATGCACAAACTGTTGAGAAGAGAGTGGGAAAAACACACTTTTTTTAGTGCACCAAAAATGACTTATTGTTCAATATAATGTGTTTTTCTGTTAAGAAACCCTTTGAAGCCACCTGGAAGTGACTACTAGGATACAATACAGACTATGACCTATGACTGCTCACACTAAGCATCTCCATTCGTGTCTATTCCTTGCAACCTCCTGTCACTGATATGAAAACTTTTTATTATTTCCACTCTTTATTGGTATGAAATTGTTGTAGCTAGTAAAATAAACCTAATGGTTTTATTTATATAAATCTAACACATTTGCACACACCCACATGTTTATTACCTACCTCAGCCTCAGACGCAATCACAGCAGTAAGGGAAGTAGTGGCTCGGGAGACAAGTTGGCGGCAGCTGTGACACCTGAAGCGTATCTTCTTGTCTACCTTTGACTGACACTTGCTGCACCGTACCATGGGCTCTCTCTTCTCAGCTGCCGATGGTCCTGCACCTGTAGCCGTGCCAGAGGGGAGGTTGAGGGAGCACGCCTATCTTACGACCAGCTTCACCTGTCGATGTGGTGTTGGGGTGTTGAGTTGTTCATCAGTTGAGGGCCTGATGAGTTGCAGGGCTAATTCGTGCATGTACTTCTGTCTCTGTATGGTGTTGCCTCCTATCTTGGCAATGTTGCTTTGGTAAATGATCCACAAATTCATGAGACTCACATTTAACATCCCCAAAACACATACAATGGCCACCTATTTGTCTTTCTGCTGCAGTTATAAGTTTCACACATCTGGTCAAACGTGTCGACCCCTCTTTTTGTTGCATTATAGAAGTCAATGATCACAGGCTTCACACCGATATTATTCACCGATGCCTCTGTGTACATACTTGACAGCAGGACCACATTCCTCTTGCTTGTCTGTCTCCTAGGAATATATGAAACGAGTGTCATATCTTTCATGAACAGGAATGCTGAGCTGCCAGGTGTGCGGGTGTTCTTTTTCTTCATTACCTGAGGGATTTCTGCCTTGTTCACCCTCACTGTCCCCAGAGGTGAACCAGTTGTCAGTGGTGATGTTTTTGTTGGTTTGGAGGTAGAGGCCTGTGAGGTCTTTGGTGAACATGTGGTCGAGTTTCAGTCCATGTCTTGCTGTTGTGCCCTGTTTCCCTAGTTAGGGAGTACCTTGCAACATGTAATTACTTTCCACATTGTTCACCATAACAATTTTTAGCCCATATTTGCTGGTTTATTTTAGATATACATCCTGAAAGGGCACTTAACCATAAAAGCCAGCAATTGCTAATCTACTGTGAGGTATTCGTGGGGTGGTGGTTGTCCTCAAAGCAGGCTATAAACATGTCATACACAGCCCTGACCGGAGCGAATTTATCAGTGGCTCGCCTTTGCTCCCCTGTGGCTATGCCGTCGAACCAGAGGCAGTAAAGCAGAAAGCAAAAACGCACCTGAGACATTGCTGCCTTGTAGAAAGGAGCCCCTGCGACAGAGCACCACAACTCCTTAGCATTCATGTGGTTATCTTTTCTGTAACCACTGAATATAAGGACACTTAGCAAAGCACGTATCTCTGCTGTTGTTGTTTGCTGTACAATCGCTTTCTACCTCGTGTTGCTCCTGGCAACAAATTCAATGTTCTTGTTTGTGAACTCAATAATCAGATTCACCATGGCATCAGTCACAAATAAGCAAAAACACTCTTCAGGTGTGGTCGCAGTAGCAGTTGATTGTGTGAGAACTAGCCTAATTGATGCCACAGCGTTTCGAGCAGCTGTCGTGGTTGCTGCAGCTACCTGAGGCCTTGTGTGCCATACATACCTTGAGCGACTATTGACTATTGCAGAGTTAAAAGTCACTAGCAACTCCTCATGGTCTGTACGTCTTCAACGTTGTCGCTGGCGAGCAGCAGGAGCAGCAGCAGCCTGGCCGGCAGCAGGAACAGTAGCAATAGCAGCAGGGTCAGTAGCAGCATGGGTGGCAGCAAGAGTAGCAGGGTTAGCAGCAGGAACAGCAGCAAAAGCAGCAGGGATAACAGCAGGAACAGTAGCAGAATAAGGGTCGTCAGGGTCATCAGAGCCTGATGAAACAGCAGGATACTGTACAGGAACAGCAGCAGAGTTGCAGTATGTGCCAAGAGTAAGCTTATCAGCTGTGGTGGCGTAAGTAGGAGGCAAGGGAGTAGGGAATAGGCCTTAGCCTCTTTGTCTTCCCACCACCCGCCTTTGTTTGCTTGCGTCGGCGATGAACGTCTTCGACAGATACACTGTCTGAACTTTCAGCCACTTCATGTGGCTCTGTAACATATTTTTTATCATTCTCACTGTCATAAAGTGCATGAGTTTCAACACAATCATTATCGTCCTCACTATCTGGAGTAAAGAGAATTTCACCAATCTCCATCCAGCCCATTTAGGTTTTGTTCTTTCGCCATTTCAGGCAAAGGTTTGCACTATTAGTCACCCAAACTATGAATTAGAGCATGAAAAGAGAGAAATTTATCACTACACTATCACTATATCTTCTCTTTGTACGCTATTACCACTGAACTCGGGTACACGTTGCCCAATATTTTTTACTATAATTAGTACTGAACAAGGGTAAATGGTACCTAAACAGGGGTCTAGCGGGAAATCCAAGCAGAGAAGTGGACCAACGTAGTCTCATTCTATGAGAGCGTTCGCTAGACTGAAGCTTTACAGATTCCCAGTATCTTGCCTTGTGAGGGAGGGGGCTAAATGCGCATGACGTCACTAGCCTCGGGCAAACTATACCCATGTTCAGTGCTCCAGGGTTAAGTGCCGCATCCTATAACTGATTGAAATAGTCGTATGAATAAATGTAGTGTATACTATGAGAGACAAAATGTATCTGGCTGAATTGAGAATTAATGCGAAGTAAAGTAAGATCCACATTATCCATTTTTCTCAATTACGCATCCTTTCGGACCTCTTTGATTTATATTATGTATTTGCATCACGTAGAATATATTATGAACCACCTCATTTCTTTGGTTCCATTTGATGTCCATTGGGTCTATACTATGAGACACATCAGGTAATCAGTTATATTTAGGATCTTTGGAGATTATTTAAATAGCAAAATCATGTTTTGCTTAAATTATGATTTAACGGGAGTATTAGTATCCAAACGATATACTAATAATCGATGAGGAGTCAACTTAGAGACACATCATGCATCATATTAAAATGTGCAGCATTGGGGTCTATACTATCATAATATCAAACATTCGCATTAAATAGCCATTAATGAGGACCTAATTATGAGCCACATCAAGTATTTGGTGCATTAACAATCAATATGGCTTGTACTATTTTGCAGTTGATGTATTTAGCTGTATTAGTGGTCAATATGGAAAATAATATGAGCCAGACCTATGTATATATGCATTCGGCTTAATTAGAAATCAATAGGGAGCACAATATGAGTTATACCATGAATCAGACTCAAATAAGCATCATTATGGTGTATATTACGAACAAGATCATGTATCTGCCTCAATTAGCAGTCAAGAGTGGCTATATTTAGGGAAACATCATACATTTTGCTGAATTAGCAATCAATGAGGAGCATAACACGAGTGACACCATCTATTTATCTCAATAGGAAATCCATCGGTAGTTAAGTCTGAGCATCATCACGTAATTAGCTAAAATATCAACCAATGTGGCGCATACAATGGGACACATCATACATTTATGTGTAATTAGGAACAATAGTGACCTGGCTACAAAGTTAAAAGAAAGATTTACGGTCTTATGAGAAAAATCATATTTTCTTTTAATATTTTGTTATGATCGCCATTTGTCACTGTAAATTGTTGATCCCTGTAGCGGACCCTTTTGAATAATGGGTAAAAATTTTGCTACGCTTCGGTTTTGGATTATTTTAATCTAGTTTCAGCCAAGTGCTGTAGTCGTGTCAACAAAATCAAAAACTGATATTTGTTCCTCAGATTCACGTCCTCTGTAATATTTTAGTCTGTGCTAGAAACAATTCGTCTAATTGAACTAAAGAGTCGATTCTTCCGAGCTTTAATTGGGTGCTTTTCAAAGTACTTTGGCCAAATTTAAGGAAAAAAACTATATATTTCAATCATTGTCAGTCTCGATAGGTTTATAAAGGTCATAATTTCCTCAATATTGCAATTATTGTATTATGGATATATTGCATAAAATTACTTTTGAAGAGAGATCTTAGAGCTTTCGAAAATCGAGTTCTTACGAATAGAGTTAATCGTTTTATATCTATGTACTCTTTTACTTAACATTTTCAAATAAACTTATCAATGATTAAAGAACGAGTCCAATTAAAAAAAACACCGCACGCACTACACTTCAATTCTTTTTGCTTCATACAATTAATAACGAGTAGAGAATCATCTACAAACAATGTTTTTACAACACTTTCGTAGACAAAAGGAATTATTTCAGATGGCGATAAGTTAAAAACTAATAACAATCGCATTTAAGCTAAAATTGAAACTTCGGCTTTGCTAATTTGGGGAAAATCTCGATACGGAGACTTTTTTGACATATTATAAAATTTCTAACTTATAAACGGCATTTTGGAAAGAGTAAAGGTAAAGATATGCCTTCCCAAAATTTTCCTGTTAAAGATGCGCGACCCCAAAATTCTCTAAGAGCCCATGCTCTTAAAGTGCCCCAAATTTACTGATCCAAATCTTTTCCTCCTACGTGGGTTTCTGTCCAAAAACGTAAGTTAGCCTCTTCTAACAGAATCGCTAACTATACAAATTTTGTAGTCTTCTTGTTATGGATCTAATGCAGGAAGAATCAGTTATTCAAATGGGCAGGAAACGACAAAAACATAAAGGAGCAGCCCCAGCTCAAACCATCTAAAGGGTTCAGTTTCTGCTGGGGCATTCGGTCTCCTCTCATCCTTAGTGAGGATGGTAGCAGTCTCTGACACATAGGATTTGTGTAGGTGTCTCCTCGCACGTCGTCGATCCTCTCCTTTGAGGTTGTAATTTCGTTCATTATTTGCTGAAGTTTACTTTTCACCACTGTGCTTCTTTTATAGTGGTTACTAAACATAAAGGGAATCCTCGGAAAATGAGCTAAAAGATATTTCCTTTACAGTTGGTGCACACCTTTTTTTCGCTCATTCATTTTCTCGAACAAAGCAACTGTTAAAGTTACAATAATAGAGCTCTATAATTTAATTTCTATACGACACGAATACCGTTTCCAGAATGTTCAAACTGGGACGTCTCAAAACGTAGTTTGAATGTTTTCACTTAAATTCATTTAATATGAGCCAGATCATCAATTTGGCTCCATCAGGAACAAATCTGGATTTTCTTATTAGAGACTTGAATTTGTTTTCCTTAGGCAAAACCAGTACTTCTGGACGCGTCAAAAATTTGGCTCAAATAATAATTAATGTGTAGTATACATGGAGCCAGATCATGGAATTGCTTCACCTAGACACGATTGGTTTTCTACTATTTTGAAGCATAATGTATTTCACCCAAATAGATAACAAGGGGAAGGGGGTGATATATGGGCCATACCATATATTCGGCTTAATTTGGTATAATTGGGAATATATGTACTATGAGTCACATCCTATAATTGTTCATTAGAGTGTATATTATTTGACACATCCTATATTTGGTTAAAAAAGGCAACAAGGGGAATTATATTATCATCCAAATCATGTAGTTGGCTCTATTCTTCATTAGTGATGACATGTCTCTTGGCCTCATCATGTATATGGCATCAATGCTGCTACACATCCGCTTTGTCCTACCAACTTAATTTTATTAATGGGCAAACGAAAAATTGCCTCATATTTGTAGTTTAGGTTGTAGAAGAGATCACTATTTAGACACATTTATTAGTATTTTATTCTTTTTAGACAAATTTAATAAAATAAACTATTATTTCTAGAAAATATTTTTCGATGCGAGTATCTTTTATTAGTTTGTCCTCTAATTAATGGCCAATTTGCTAAAAGAAAAAAATAGATATCGAGCTCTTGAAGTTAGAACGTAAAGGATGTTAGATTAGTGGTACTATTGGATATTGTTTCGACCAAAATAAATGAACATACTTAGAGATTTCCACTGTTACCTGGTTCTCACAAAGTGTAGTCTACACGCATCAACGCCTCAAAAAATCCCCTTTCTCCCCTTTAAGTCCTTTAAAGCACAAAGCCATGTATTAATTTATTTACGCCAAATTGGGCTTAATAGCGATGAGGCGTTATAAGATGAAACTAAATTAACGTTGCATTCTATGAAAAATATTTCATAACGGGTAATAACCTAATCGAATTACCTTTAAATTAATCTTGTAAATTACATTAACTCAACATAATGACGTCTAAAACAGAAATATAGAATTGCTAAAGAATAGCCCTATTTTTTTGATCCCCAATTTTCAAACTAATGCTGACGAAACTCATTTGCCTAATTAGTCCTCGGAAATTGTTGCTATCTTTCATGTTAAAAGATCCCAAGTCTTGCAAATCCTTGACGGAGAGGTGGAGAGCCAATTATAGCCGGTGTTTTCAACTGTAACCATCGATTTCAAGCTTCTGTTATTACCAAGTTAGTTCACGAGGGGGTGGGGGCATCTCTTAATAACGCCGTTACAAATAAAAAAAGATGCCAAAAATTATCTTTAAGCAAACATTTGATGAGGCAATGAAAAGTTAGCGCTCTCCTAGGCAATCTCAAACTACATTGAAACTACATGTGCTTTATCTTTTCTAGATATTCTATGTTACACTTTTTTCGGCAATTATCTTGAAAGCCCCTTTTTACGTATTTTTCTCTACCAGCAGGTAAATTTTAAGGCTATTTGCCAACCAGCATTCGTCCATTCACCCATAACAAAGATTTTAGATTTGAAGGCTATTCACTGCTCACTCTTTGCTCCAAGTACGGAAAGCAGGTGCATGAGTAACATGCCCGCAGTCATTCTTTGCTCTTCAACTTCTACTGGCCTCCTCTTACTGCCATGTGCATTTTGAGAAACCTTTCTGTCGAGGCTTACTGCCGAGGACTTATGTTCGTTTGATACATACAAGAGAAACTCCATTTCCCGTTTCTCTAAGAGTTCTTTAATTTAATTCTCTAACCAGGGAGGTTTCGTTTTATGATATATCTATTGTCATTTGCAACGCTCAAGGATCTAATTAAACAACACAGACAAAAAAATACTTTTAATTACATAAGAGAATGAAATATTAAATCTTTAAATACACTTTCGCAAGGAATGGATAATACAAAAATTAATAATTTTGGGATTCGACAGTTGAGTGACCTTGAAAGTGAGTCTACTCGCTGAGGTGATTTGGCACGAGTTGGGCTGGAGACTAACTCGCTGTGGTTATTAGAGCGTGGTGAGGTGATTTGGAGAAAAACAACTGATGCTTCTCCCGGGAAGATGGAGGCGGGTGGCGATGATTCTAGACTTGAAGATGTAAGCGAAGGGATCTTGGATGAACGGAAGTTATCCCGATCCCTGTGTTACCAATTCTGGCTTCTTGATTATGAGACTTAACCAAGAGGTGAATCTTTTCTCGAATGGTAATTTACGTTGGTATTCCTCAATGGTGAGGGAGTATCTCTGTTTTTTTTCAGAAAACTGAAATAAGGGATTTTCTCTGGACGAGAATGGTATGAGAGTTGGTCTCGATACCACTGGTCTGCTCTTCTAAGTGACCATAGGAACAACCTCGGGAGGGAAAGTCCTGCTTGGTTCCAACTATCTTTTTGATTCCCAGTTTGAGTCAGGGATTCGTCTTCTTCTCTCGTTGGTGAAACTGCTTCTCCCTTAAATTTCTCAAGATCGAACTATATATACGTCGATTAGCCTCTTGAAAGGGATGAAGACAAAGGAGTTTAGCCGGGGCGAACCCTCACTAGCCCAGAGTTAGGCTTCTCAACTAGGGCATAAATATTCGCTTTGTGACACTTCACCCCTTCAGATTTACGCAGGGGGAAGGTGAGATTTCGTTTATATGGCGAAAATAGACCTAAACAATCGGAGGGGACAGTGAGCCTGTTCATAGATTTTCTGCCAACGAAGCCTTAGGAAAACAAGATTTTCATTCTTAAGGCTCTCACACCCTCCTATATTTATATTAACAGACTACGAAATCTACTGGCCGGAATCCTTCTTTGCGAGCGACTTCACATCTTCGGTGGCGGGAAAAGGAGGAAGATAAAGTCTTAGCCCATGTGGAGCTGACGGTTGACGCTGTATAAACAAACTAGCGAAAGCTTGTCCTCGTGATATTCATTCCTCCAAATTTTCTAAGGCTGACATCTAGAGCATTGAATGCCCTTCAAGCCCCAACTCCTGCAAGAGTACCTTAGGCTCTCTTCCAGTTTCTTCAATTTCTCTAGCGTAAATTCTTTTTCTGCGGATCTCTCCTGACGCAAATTCTGCGGGAGATTACTACTGAGAATAGTATCATTGTAAATCGATGGTAATGAAATCAATACAATATTAAATTGTATCATTATGGTTTGTTTGGACGAATTGTCTTGATTTCTTCTTACCACATATATCTGTATTTTTCAAAGAATCCTTTAATATTTAGTACATTTTTTTCTAAGATCATGTCATTCTTAACTTTAGTGCTATAATTTGTTACTTAAAATATGAGTGGCAATTTATTGCCATATATATGCGAGTGGTGATTATACCCCTCAGCTTATAAAAAGTAAAGTCTTGTGCTGAAATTTAGCCTTTGCAAACTCGGCTCTTTTTCTCGTGGTTTGCAGCTTCGGTTCCATAAATTGCAAGAGGCAAATTCTAGTCACTAAAATATTAATGTTAATTTAGTGTTATAAGCAAAGGCGACTAAACATAAAGGGAAAACGTGATTGTTTTCTTGAAACTCATAAATAAATACTTTGGGGAAGATTAATTAATTGTTCGTTTATAATTCTAGTTCTTAAAATTCTAAATCGTTTCCTACTCTTATTTAATGTTTAATTACCACTTAATTAGTAAATTTTAAATATTTTTTAGTTAAAATAATTTGGGGGTAATTATATTTTAGCATAATAATTTTAAATCACAAATATTGCTATTATATTAACACTCATTTCTTAATATTCTTTTTCTTTTTATGATCATTATTTTCATTGGCGACAAAGTTGAGTTTAACCATTTCGAAATTAATGTTATAAATGTTTTTTTCGGTTTTAAACTTCAATTTAACGGTTGCTGAAAAATAATGCAATATCAATTTGTGATTTAAATTAAATAAAAAATATTTTCGTTCTTTCTTCAAACGAAAAAGAGATTTCCGTTTAGAAATGTATTTTACAGTCAAATTTTTATTTATAAATAATGATTATTTATTTAATTAAAACAGACCAGATTGAGCATTCTAGTTGGCAATACTTTGAAAAATATTGTTAGAGATAGTAGAAAGGTCCCTGGACTCCTGTTATTTCTCGAAGGTGTGTACTTTACAATCTACATTCAGATATATCTATTTAAAGTCATAATCGCTGAATGCAGATTTAGCGACTCAGGGGCAGGAAGTGTTTTTTTCTGTTATCTTCAGCTTGCCGTTTTTCTATGTTTTTCCTCTTCGAAATTTCTCCTTCAACTTGTTAGATTTCGAATGAAAATCGGTCATCTAAGCTAAGTCCAGGTCGAATTGGGAGCCATTCTAGGTAAGAAAGTAAGGTGATTCCAATAGAGAAAATTTCTAGAGCAAAAGGAGACAAGATCGATGCGTATAAGAATTTGGAGGCGTCCAAAGAATAGAAGAATATGATTCAGCGACAAGTGAGTTAAAGTAATCACGGGTTAAAGTACCTCATGTCAGAATAACCTTGAGTGTGAATTAGCGTGAGGGTGGATGAAGTAATCAAGGGGGAATAACTTCGATTGTGATAGAGAGAGAAAGTAGGCAAATTGATCAAAGGAGAATGTAACAAATTGACAAATGACAACGAATATGATTTAACAAGGATGGATTTAAAATAATCAAAGGGGAAAGTAAAAAAGAAAGCAGACTAACCTCGAACGTGAACCATTAAACAGGAACTTAAAATTATCAAGAAGAAAGTAACGAAAGGGAGAATAACCTCGAATGAGATTTAGCAAAAACGAAAATAAACTAAGCAAGTGAAAAAGTAATAAAAGAGCGAAAATTTCGAATGCGGTCAAGCGAAAAGGAAGATAAATTTTAAGTAAAAAATTAAAGCACTAAAGTTAAGAATAACCTCATCTTAAAATTTCTTTTAATAAATAGGAAATAATTTTTTGATAAATACAGATGTAGGTGGCAGCAAGAATTCAAGAGCATTCGCACGAACCATAATTATGGAAATCAATATTATATTGATTTCATTACCATAGATTTATATACAATGATACTATGCTCAGTGGTAAAATTTCGCCTAGCTAGTGCTGTGGCAACAGGGTATTTATACTTAGCTAGAGGGTCAGTGTAGTAATCAGCAAAAAGGGAATTAAAGGGTGAAAATAACAAATGGCATCCAACAAGAAAGAAGTTAAGTAATCAATGGAGCAACAGCTAAAGGGAGAATAACCTCGTATGATATGCCGGGAAAATGGTCCTAAAGCACTCTTGGGGAGAAAGTAATGAATAGAAGGATAAACTCTTATGTGATCAATTAACTAGAGAGTTAAAATAATCAAGGGATAAAATAACGAAACAGACAATAATCTCAAATGTGATTCAGCAAAAATTAATGAAAGAATTCAAGGGAAAATATATGTAAGAGAGAATACTATCAAAAGTAAGCTGGCGAGAAGGGATATAAATTAATTATGGGAAAAAGAATCAAAAGGTTAAATAACTTGAATGTGATCTTGGGTTATGGGAGTTAAATTCATCAAGGGAGAGAGTAACAAAATTTAGAATAAACTTGAATATGATCCAGCGAGATTTGAGTTAAAGTAATCAATAGATAAATTAATCAAAAGGGAAATAACTTCGAATGAAATCCAGGTAGTTAAAGTAATCAATGAAAAGTTTAAAGAAAGTTAAAATAAACTCAAAGTTTATGCAGCAAGAAGGAAGTTAAATTAATCAAGAAGGAAAGTAATGAAATGCCAAGCAGCGAATATGGCATTAAATTAATCAAGGGAAAAAGTAATAAAAGCCATAATAACATAAAATTTTAGCCAGCGAGAAAGCAATTAATGTAATCAAGTGAGAAAGTAAAGAAATAAAGAATGATCGCAAATGACACCTAGCGAGAAAGAAGTTAAATTAATCAATGGTAACCTTGACGAATAGAGGATAACCTCAAATGACGTGAAGCAAGAATAGATTAAAGTCATACTGGGGAAAAGTAATGAAATGGAGAATAATCTTGAGTTTGATCCAACCAAAAGCTTGTTAAAGTAATCAAGGAAAAAAACACAGAAGCTATAATATTTTCTAATTTGATCCAATATGAAGGGCGCAAGTGTAATCAAAGGAGAAAGTAAAGAGGGAAGAATAAACTTGAATGTGATTTATCGAGGGAAGATTTAATGTAATTAAGGTAGGAAGTAATGAAAGAGATAATATCCCTAATTGATTAGAGAGAGAAAAGAATTAAATAAATCAATGGAAAAGGAACGAACTTGAAAATAATCTCGAATGTGATCGAGCGAGAAGGGAGATAAAGTAATCAACTTAGAAAGTATTGAAATGGAGAATAACATCGAATGGACTTGGTAAGAAGAGAGTTTAAGTGACAATGGAGGAAGTAATGAAATTTAAAATAATCTTGAATTTAATCCCCCAGCAAGTGAATTAAATAAACCCAGAAAAAATCTATTGAGAGGGAAAATGATCTACCCAAATGTCCTAGCGATAATGAAGTTAAATTAATGAAATGAGAGAGAACCTGAATTAAGAAAAACTTAGAATGTGATATAGCGAAGAAAGAATGAAAACAAATCTCGAAAGAAGGTAACAAAGTGGCGATTACCGTAGAATATTTTCCAGCAAGAAGAAAGATAAAGATCGAGAGAGATTCTAATTAATTGGTGTATAATCTAGAAAGTAATCCCAGAAGAGAGGTAAAGTAATGAAGTAAGAAAGTAACTCAAGAGAGAATAAGGTCAAATGTGGTCCAGCGAAAAGAGAGTTAAAGAAATCACGAGAAAACTTAACGAATATGAGAATAATCTCGAGTTTGATCTATCAAGAAGGGAGTTAAAGTAAGAAGAGGGGAAAAATTTCAAATGTGATCAAGCGAAAGGGAGTTAAAGAATTTAAGAGAGAACGTAACGAAAGTGAGAAAAATCTCGAGTGTTATCTATCTAAAACGAAGTTAAACTAATTAAGGGCAAAAATCTTGAAAGTGATCCAGCGTGAAGGGAGTTAAATTACTCAAAGAAGAAAAAAAAGAACATTGTAAGGGAATGGTCACTTCCCCCCCCCCTCGTTCACTCTTGGTGCAGTTCCAAGGCGGTCACCGCAAAGACATCCGGCCGAAGGCATCGGCGGGTCCCGCGTGACCGCAGCACTGCCCCAGACCGTGCCATGAAAGAGGTCACCCCCCCCATCGTTCACTCGTGATGCAGTCCCAAGGCGGTGGTTACCGCAAGGACATCCGCCCCAGGCATCGGCGAGTCGAAAGTTTGACCAGAGGGTGGCATAACTCGTTGCCATGTAAGACCCTAAAGGTCAAAAAGGTAAGATCTTCCCCCAGGAGAGTGAGATCCAGTTTCAGGTCGAACAAAGAAATTGGAGACGGTTTTCTCCCAACCTCGATGGTTAACGAGGAGCCGATGTTTGACTTCGTGGGAAAGACCGTTTGAAAAAAAGAACTCTCCTGGGGCCGTCCTCAAGCCCCTCTCCCCCCCCTTACCACCCCCAGTGGGGGTGCGAGGTATAAATGAGGAACTCTGAGGAAAATCGAGGTAGTATACGTCAGGCCAGGTGACGAAGTCCTCGGTTCCAAAACCGGGCTACCTTAGACTGGATAGGTAGTATACGTCAGGCCAGGTGACGAAGTCCTCGGTTCCCAAAACCGGGCTACCTTAGACTGGATAGGTAGTATACGTCAGGCCAGGTGACGAAGTCCTCGGATCCCCAACCGGGCTACCTAGACTGGATTGGTAGTATACGTCAGGCCAGGTGACGAAGTCCTCGGTTCCAAAACCGGGCTACCTTAGACTGGATAGGTAGTATACGTCAGGCCAGGTGACGAAGTCCTCGGTTCCCAAAACCGGGCTACCTTAGACTGGATAGGTAGTATACGTCAGGCCAGGTGACGAAGTCCTCGGTTCCAAAACCGGGCTACCTTAGACTGGATAGGTAGTATACGTCAGGCCAGGTGACGAAGTCCTCGGTTCCAAAACCGGGCTACCTTAGACTGGATAGGTAGTATACGTCAGTCTCTAGGTGACGAAGTCCTCGGATCCACACCGAGCTACCGAGACTGGAGAGGTAGTTTACTTGTGTCGCCAGACCAAGAAGCACCCTGCAAGAGAGGCAGGGCTACCTACCTTAAGGGGCTAAGAAAAAGCTCATCCTTGAGCTAAGTCCCTGGTTGTCAAACCAAACAATAAGTGAACTTTGGTAAGTTCGACTTACTCTCGCCAGAGAGATTCCTCATATCCTGGTGTACCTTAAAAACCAGTGGTATTCCTCGTCCTTGAGGAATTAAGAAGAAGAAGGAAAAGGCTCCCCCTCGAGCCCGTTATTCGGTGGCCACACCAAACTGTAAGTAACTTATTCTCGCCAGAGAAACCCCCCTCCGTCATCCACGCCCGTGAAGAAGACCCTCCCCGAGTTCAGTCCTCGTCCATAAGGAAATTAGTAACGAAGGAAAAGCTCCTCCTCGAGCTCGTTACTCGGTGATCACACCGCACTCCAAGTAAGCTTGATTCAAGAACCAAGTTCGACTCACTCTCGCCAGAGAGACCACGACTGCCTGGGTGTGGCATAGAGCACCGTATTGGTTCTCGTCCTTGAAGAACCCTTCCCCCCCGGAAGAACGTGTGGACCCCCCCCAGCTGCTACCCTCGCCAAGACGACCGTGGAATTCCGCCCATCTACACGCGTCAAGTGTAAATATTTCTGAGGCCCTTTAAACTCCACGAGTCCGTAAGCCTAATTCTAATATTATTGTTTTGTCTAGAGAAAACGTGAACTTAATTTTTTGGGTCAACTAATTTAATTAATTCTTGTTTATAATAATATTTAGAGTATTGCTGTAGTTAAAGTATAAAGGTTGTGTATTCAATTGGTTAAAGATAAAAATATAAGTTTATTTTGGGAATTAGTGGGCGTTTCTTTTATATCCTGACGTGTTTGGTAAAGGCTCAGTTCATTAAGATATTCTTATAATATCAATATATTAGACACTCTTAGCACTCTTAGAATAGAACAAAAAGGAGGGGCATTCTACGACACTAACTAAATAAAAGAGGTGTGAGAGGAGGTCAGTAGGGTTCTAGCAGAAAGAATTCTACGACATATAATTAAAGTGGTGTCAGGTGTGGGGTTATTATTAGAAAGAACCCAGCAGTGTCTAATTAGGAAAGAGCCAACACGTAAAGGAAGATCAGGAGTAAGAGAATAATTGACGAGAGGAAAATTGGTAGAGTTAGGGGTGGTAACAATATAAAGGTAATTGGCAGGTCAAGTGGTAAATTTGTTGTCGGGAGTGATATTTCAATCAGCATAGTAGTGGGATTAAGGGTAAGTTATGCTGAGCGCTACCTGGTGAGTGGCGGCATAATTATCTGAAAATACAGAAAGGAAAAATCGACGGACCAACACGAAATGGATCCAGTCAAAAGATTTTACCAACAAGCCCAAAGTCTGGGACTTGAAGGCACAGAAATGCATGACTACGTCATGGCAGAATTAAGAATAGATTGTGTAGAAGAAGAAAGAATTTGGGATATAGAAAAGGAACAAGAATTAATAAAGTTTGAGAGAGAAAAAGAGGATATAATAAGAGAGGATACAAGAGAACGTGAATTAATGGAAATATGGATGAACCGGAATAGTGAAGAATCCCGAATACAGCGGAAAATAGAAACAGAGGAAAGAAGAATGCTGAGAGGAGGTAAAACAAGCGAAAGAATAATATTGTTGAAAAGAGAAGCACAAGAATTCAGAATAAGGATAGAAATGGAAGATGAAGAAAGAAGACTAAAGATAAAGCTGGAAGATGAAGAAAGAAGAACTCAACGGGAAAACGAAATAGCGAAAGCAGAACAAGAAGCCGAGGAAAGGAGAATGAAGATGGAAAATGAGTCAAAAGAGAGGAGAATAAAGATTAAAAAAGAAATAGATGAAAGGAGAATGAAGAGAGAAAAAGAACGTGCTCAAGCTGAAAGAGAAGAGAGAGAAGAAAAGGAAAGATGGCTCGCACTCGAAAGAGCACCTATCGAGAATCTCATAGAGGCCGAGGAAGTTGGAGCTCGGCCTGGACCTAAGAAAGGACCATCGAGGGAAACCCAGCCAAATGGGGTAACGATGGAAGAAGTAGGAAGTAGCGATGGGGTACCAGCAGGAGTACCTAAGGTAGAGCCTACGAGGAGAACCCAGCCAAATGGGGTTATCAGGGAAGAAGAAGAAGGGAGAGTAGAGGTACGAGCATGTGTACCTGAGGAACTACCGGCCAAGAGAATCGAGTCAAATGAGTTGACAAGGAAGGAGGAAAGAGGTGCTATTGCAATACCTTCAGGTAAGACTAGTCAAATGGTAGACGCGGATGAGTATCCCCTACTCCTAGTAGTCTCCTCCCCGAACGGAACGTCCACGGAGTTACCGCTAAATCGCCAAGTCGTAGTGAGCGCCAAGCCCACTAACGACCTCGCAGGGAAAAGTTTTCTCGATCCCCAAAGATCGAACCCAGACCCGATCTTCCCGTGTACAGGGTTAAAGGAGAGCTATGGGACCTACGCTCCCATCAATTATGCCCCGCTACAACAGGCCGCTCAAGCCTTAATGTTTAATTTAAAGGTAGTCAAGTACCATAATATGAGTAAGTCGAGTAGGTTGAAATACCACTACCATTTAGTAACATACTTGGGTAGACTCAATAACCAGGACGGCCGACTCAGGCGCGGTAGAATAATGGTCACAGAGCACCATTTTAGTATTAGCTACCTCAAAGGAGCCGATAAAGGACAGCTGCTCTATAGGCGGAGACGAAATACCATTGAGGGTTATTTCAGCACCTAATGAGCGTGAAACCATGTTTTCATTTGTTGTTCGTGTAAATATTTATCGGTAGGATTTAAGTTCTCAAAAACTTAGAAATGTAAGGAAGTAGCTTGTTTTGTTGTTTTTTTTTATGGGTAATCGATGAATTAAGGTTTTGTTATGTTCATGTAAAATTGTAAATCGAGTGTCTAGCTCGACACATTGCCTGTGTAAACGCGCGCGTGGGCGCTCATATGTAAGGAAACTTAATGTAAGGGAGGGCTCAAAGAAATACAACTTTGCTAAGCTCGACTAGGTTGAGTAAGTTGTTTTGAGTTCCCGGGAGCATCCCCCGCCCCCCCCATTATTTTCTTCGGTGGGAGGTGTGTAAGGGAATGGTCACTTCCCCCCCCCCTCGTTCACTCTTGGTGCAGTTCCAAGGCGGTCACCGCAAAGACATCCGGCCGAAGGCATCGGCGGGTCCCGCGTGACCGCAGCACTGCCCCAGACCGTGCCATGAAAGAGGTCACCCCCCCCATCGTTCACTCGTGATGCAGTCCCAAGGCGGTGGTTACCGCAAGGACATCCGCCCCAGGCATCGGCGAGTCGAAAGTTTGACCAGAGGGTGGCATAACTCGTTGCCATGTAAGACCCTAAAGGTCAAAAAGGTAAGATCTTCCCCCAGGAGAGTGAGATCCAGTTTCAGGTCGAACAAAGAAATTGGAGACGGTTTTCTCCCAACCTCGATGGTTAACGAGGAGCCGATGTTTGACTTCGTGGGAAAGACCGTTTGAAAAAAAGAACTCTCCTGGGGCCGTCCTCAAGCCCCTCTCCCCCCCCTTACCACCCCCAGTGGGGGTGCGAGGTATAAATGAGGAACTCTGAGGAAAATCGAGGTAGTATACGTCAGGCCAGGTGACGAAGTCCTCGGTTCCAAAACCGGGCTACCTTAGACTGGATAGGTAGTATACGTCAGGCCAGGTGACGAAGTCCTCGGTTCCCAAAACCGGGCTACCTTAGACTGGATAGGTAGTATACGTCAGGCCAGGTGACGAAGTCCTCGGATCCCCAACCGGGCTACCTAGACTGGATTGGTAGTATACGTCAGGCCAGGTGACGAAGTCCTCGGTTCCAAAACCGGGCTACCTTAGACTGGATAGGTAGTATACGTCAGGCCAGGTGACGAAGTCCTCGGTTCCCAAAACCGGGCTACCTTAGACTGGATAGGTAGTATACGTCAGGCCAGGTGACGAAGTCCTCGGTTCCAAAACCGGGCTACCTTAGACTGGATAGGTAGTATACGTCAGGCCAGGTGACGAAGTCCTCGGTTCCAAAACCGGGCTACCTTAGACTGGATAGGTAGTATACGTCAGTCTCTAGGTGACGAAGTCCTCGGATCCACACCGAGCTACCGAGACTGGAGAGGTAGTTTACTTGTGTCGCCAGACCAAGAAGCACCCTGCAAGAGAGGCAGGGCTACCTACCTTAAGGGGCTAAGAAAAAGCTCATCCTTGAGCTAAGTCCCTGGTTGTCAAACCAAACAATAAGTGAACTTTGGTAAGTTCGACTTACTCTCGCCAGAGAGATTCCTCATATCCTGGTGTACCTTAAAAACCAGTGGTATTCCTCGTCCTTGAGGAATTAAGAAGAAGAAGGAAAAGGCTCCCCCTTGAGCCCGTTATTCGGTGGCCACACCAAACTGTAAGTAACTTATTCTCGCCAGAGAAACCCCCCTCCGTCATCCACGCCCGTGAAGAAGACCCTCCCCGAGTTCAGTCCTCGTCCATAAGGAAATTAGTAACGAAGGAAAAGCTCCTCCTCGAGCTCGTTACTCGGTGATCACACCGCACTCCAAGTAAGCTTGATTCAAGAACCAAGTTCGACTCACTCTCGCCAGAGAGACCACGACTGCCTGGGTGTGGCATAGAGCACCGTATTGGTTCTCGTCCTTGAAGAACCCTTCCCCCCCGGAAGAACGTGTGGACCCCCCCCAGCTGCTACCCTCGCCAAGACGACCGTGGAATTCCGCCCATCTACACGCGTCAAGTGTAAATATTTCTGAGGCCCTTTAAACTCCACGAGTCCGTAAGCCTAATTCTAATATTATTGTTTTGTCTAGAGAAAACGTGAACTTAATTTTGTGGGTCAACTAATTTAATTAATTCTTGTTTATAATAATATTTAGAGTATTGCTGTAGTTAAAGTATAAAGGTTGTGTATTCAATTGGTTAAAGATAAAAATATAAGTTTATTTTGGGAATTAGTGGGCGTTTCTTTTATATCCTGACGTGTTTGGTAAAGGCTCAGTTCATTAAGATATTCTTATAATATCAATATATTAGACACTCTTAGCACTCTTAGAATAGAACAAAAAGGAGGGGCATTCTACGACACTAACTAAATAAAAGAGGTGTGAGAGGAGGTCAGTAGGGTTCTAGCAGAAAGAATTCTACGACAAACATGATTATCATCTCGAATGTAATCCAACAAGAAGGGAATTCTAGTAAGCAAGGGAGAAAATAACGAACGGGAGAATGACCTCAGGTGTGATCCAGAAATAAGGAAGTAAAATTAATCGTGGGAATATAACGAATTGAAGAATAATATCTAATGTTATCCTACGAAAAGTGCATAGAGTAATCAAGGTCAAATATAACGAAAGGGAGAATAACTACGGATGTGATCCCACGAGAATAGCATTAAAGTTAATAATGAAGAAATAAAGTAGAAAAAGGGAGAATAATCTCGAAGGCGTTTAAACTAGAAAGGAGTTAATATAATCCAGGGAAAAAGTAACGAAAGCATAGATGTATTCGAATATAATTTATCGAGTAGAGAGTTAAGTTTATCAAGGGAAAATGTAATGTAAGGTACAATACCTAGGATGTAATATAGCCTGAAGGGAGAAAAAATAATCAATGCAGAACATAACGATAGGCAAAGTAATCTCGAATAAGATCAACTCTCAATGGTATTATAGAAATCAAGGGAGGAAGTAACGAAAGGGATAATAATCTGGAATTTTATTCAGTGATGATAGAGTTAAATTAATCAAGGAAGAAAGTAACCGTATGGAGAATAAATTCAAAAGTTATCCAGCGTGAAGTGGTTAAATTCATCAAAGTTGCATACAGGTGAATTTCTCTTAATCTTTCATCCAATTTTATTTTCTCTATGTTAGTCTTTTTCTCTTTACACTTATTTCTATAAAATGCAGAGTCTAGATATTCCAATTTTAACTCTATAATGAATGTAAAAAGCAGCAATTTCAAACCGATTCTAAAACGCAAAAATACATCCAGACGCTATCTTAGAATGTTATGAGTTAGTATTTTGTTAATACTCGCGCATTCTTTTTTTAAATTTTAATATTAGTTCATTTTTTCATTGAATTCAAACATCAAGTCGTGGACGAATTAATTGCAGAAATCGAGAGAACATACCCCTTCAATTTGGTCAAGAAGGAAGAAATAATAATAATGGAAAGGATGCAGTCATTATAACCTAAAAAATAATAAATACGATAAAAGCTTCGGACAATGAACACCGGCAGATCGAGTGGGACACCAAGTTCAATTACCTTGAAACTCCCTTAAATATACTGGAGATAGTAAGAAACATCTTCACTGCCTGCTTGAAAACAGAATACTATCCCAATTAATAAAGTGCGTAACCAACGCCTTGTCTTGCTAATTGATTTTATCCGTAAAGTATTTAAAAAAATATTAAACAGACTGGTAAAATACCTTGATGACGACGGCCTAAGGAATAGCTGCTAATTTGGCTTCAGATAAAACATGCACCTAAATGGGCTTAGGAATTTTCCTAGAGAAGATTGCAACAGCAAAGAGAAAGAAAATGAGCATGACCCTCTTCTGTCAGAAAGTGCTCAAAGCATTGGACAAAGTTTGGCCGAGGAGTATTCAATTCAAGACACTGACACTCAGAATGAATAACAAGTTTGAAAGAATACTATGTGATTATGTAATGGATAGAAATGCCTATGCAGAAATTGGACGCCATTAAGGAGATGAATTAGAGCTCATTGCCAGTTTTCCCCAGGGCATATTTTTAAACCCCTATCTCTACTCATTCTATGCCGCAAATATACCAAAAAATAGAAATGAGGGCTACCTGAACATTTAATTCGCTCCCAAATCAGCCAGCTCACCGTTTTCTCTTACAGGAACTGATCAATTAATGCAAGGTAGAATTGATGGCAGAAGAGAATAAAAGTATCAATAGATACGAGGAAAATTAGATATTAATACCAATAGGGATAAATTCAAATCGTATCCGTACACAGGAGGAGCATCTTAGGAGGGCAAGATAAGCCACTCAACAGTATAAGTCCAAAATCATCCAGAAAACTCATGGAAAAAACATAGAAAGAAATGTGACTTGAGTTACCAACCAAATTGTCCAAAGAGAAGGATAGAGAACACAAATTATTCCCATGTTTCCCAAGAATTTATGGAAGTGGAAAAGAGGAGGAAGAAGAAATCTAACCTAAGAGAATGAAAAGATAACTTGACGACAACTAAGATTAATCAGATAACTAAGGCATCGCCAGAGAATAACTTATAGAGAATTATTAACGGAATAGGAATAGAAAAGAATATCTTGAGAGATAGAATACTGCAACTGCTTTAGTAAGAATAATTATGGAAAACCGTTTGAACGACTTATATACACAAACAATACACTGAAAGATACAAATAGACAGATACAACAACATCAATGCGTGATTCCCAAGCGAAACAAACTTTTAACTTTATCACGTTAACTATGACTAACTACACTGGATAGCTATTAACCTGATCTACAGCAAACTACGGTAGCCTCTCTTTGCAAACATATTACTTTCTTCAGCTTTTAGCAAGTAAACTTCAATAACTATCACTTCATCTCACTCCTACCCACCGTGTCCACAGTGACGAGAATCAACTTGGTTTGTGGACACTGTGGCTAGAAGAAACTACAAAGGAGTACCAGGACTCGGAACTCCAAATTTTTGGCCACTCTTTTAAGGGGCAAGGGGGTTGGTGAGAGTGGTTGGGTGAGTTGTTCCTTGCTAAACTTATTTTTTCATCTAATTACTGAAAAACGATGTAGAGTAGGTTATATAGAGGCTTAGTAAAACGATCTGTTGGAGATTATTTTACCTTAATGTGTATAATTACTAAAACCAAATATGTTTAGATAACCTACTTCCCCTAACCTTATGCATCCTTGTTCCGTAATTGAAACAAACCTGACTTAACCCGAAGGACACAAAAGACTTAACTTATTGTGCTGGGTAGAGACCCGCAGCAGCCCCGAGAAATTCGTGGAAGCGCTCCTTCCCACTAGCACATTTCCTCAGGGAAAAAGTGCGGGTTTAATAAAAAGTTCCCACAAAAGCCGATTTTTTAAACCTCTACTTTGATGTAGATACTTTTTTATTACCCCAAGAAATAATGTTTCATTCGCAACGAAAATTGACTTGTTCATTAAATTTAACTCACTCCTGCACCTTAGAGACGCTACTTCTTTCATTATAAGCTTCTGTTCAAAAAGGAAGTTAAAAAAACTTCGATTTAGCATCACAAAAAGAAGTAGATCGCGGATGTTGAAGCAATAATCTTCACGCAAAGTTTCCATAATGAAAATGACATTCTATGCAGTGGAATAAGGCAAAGAATCACAAACAAATCACAAAAGGATCAAGCGAGCATAACTTAGACCGTCACAGAGCATTTAAGATTGTGTCGTGGTCTAATATTTTCGTTTCAAAAAATTGTGTTGTGGTGACTTGATAAAGGATGATAGACACTCTCGGTCATTAAAATATTACTCCTAGAACACGATCTTAACAATACAGAGAAGGATTAAAGATTTAGTACCCTAAAACGCGTAAGCTCATCTCATTCAAAACTACCTTTTTTATTTATTTAATGTGTTTTACTTTCATTTGTTAAGGTTATTTCATATTTTCCAAGTTGATTTATTGAATATAATAAATACACTTTAGATTGTATGACTCTTTTATGTATACGTAAAGAAAGATTTAATAAAAAAAATGTAAATTTGAGTAAGCGTTTTATTTTGGGGAATTCCAAAATTTAATAAAAGAAAATGTTTTGTACACCATATATTACAATTTTAACTAGCTTTCCCCCCCCCCTCCTCTGACGCCTAGAAGATACTAATGATGACCATAAGTATATTATGTGTTAATTCACACTAAAGTTGGCTGACCACTAACAAGAGTGGTCTTTTATATCTGACACCGAATAATTCACAAATGTATCCTGTCACAGAATATTAGAGTGTAAGGTAAAGTGTAAACCAGCTATTCGGTTAGTATGGTAATGAGTAGCAACCTTCACACTGTATGGGGCACGCATGTGGGTCGCTCTTCAACTCCACCAAGCAAGTGATTGCATCCAATACGGCGTTAAATTGGTCAATCAGATACAGTCTCTTGCTAGACTCGGAAGAAGAGATTCTCCCGGAGCCAGATGCAGTATAGGGGTGGGTACTTACTGCTATGCTAACCACATACCCGATCACTAGGTACATAGTAGTTATCCTTACCTAAGGCAGCTACCATCAATTTTAACCCGGGTATTTAATGCAGTTTACAATAGTCTTGAATATGACATCTGGTTTTCATTGGTTTATTAGAGATTCGGGGGGTTATTTTGAGTGCATGAGGCATAGGTCCTATATCCTAAATAATAGAAAGCCTCGGCCTCCTAACTGATTGCATGCTACCTTCACGTGGTCCGCCTGTTGCTTTACTGAATGCATGTAAGTGACCGAGTGGCTGACAGTATAATCAGACCCCAATCTCTGCTGCCTTGCAGAGTATGCCTCTTTAAGCAAAGATTAGAAGCAGGAAAACTCTGAATTCAAACCCCCAGCTGCCTCTTAGCGTATGCCTCCTCAGGCAAAGGCTAAGAGAAGGAAAACTCGATATAAAACGATGCTAGTTTGGGTATAAGGGACTCTTTAGCCCTGGTAGGTAACTCTTCTAGGAGAAGGACACTCCAAAATCAAACCATTGTTCAATCACTGTTGGACGGTGCCATAGTCTCTGTACCAAGTCCTTCCACAGTCCTAGGTTTGGGTTCTCTACTTGATGGTACAGTCAAGTGTCTGAATTTCCTTTCTAATCATTTACCTGATTTTTTTAAAAGGTGTGTAGGGCAGGCTGATTAGATGAGCAAGGTTGCTCGGTGGGTTTTTCAGGTGGATGCCTTTGTTCTATTTATAATTTTTCTTTAATCTTTTTTTTATTTATTTATTTTCGAAATCCATTCCACCTGTCCTCCCCCAGTCTTGTGGCGATTCTAGAGATATTTTGCCTTGCATGGTGTCCCGGCTCCTCAATGTTGACCAGTTTTTCTGGTTCTTTTAAAGTTGCTTATGGACTTTTTGCTTCTCAATCCTTTGTACATATTGTTGTTTTTGACTATATTTACTTAGTTGTTGCTTTAGTAAATATTTTTGTTTTAAACCTTTTACTGGTGCTTTTGTTACTAATTTTTTCTGGAGGTGTTGAGTTGAACCCTGGACCTGCTACTCATTTTCATAAGAAGAAATGCAGTGTCCTCTATTCTAATATTCGAGGTTTAAGATCTAATTTTCTAGATCTTCAGGCTCATGCAAAGAATTATGACATCTTTTTCCTTGCAGAAACCCTAGTGACAAGTAATAAATCTAATTCAGAATTCCTTATTCCAAGATTTTCTTTCCCTGATTTTATTTATCGTCAAAATACGCCAGGAGCTCAGGGTATGGCAGTATTTTTGAAGTCTGGCCTACCAATTTATCGCCAAAAGAATTTAGAATGCAAGTGTCATAAAATTTTATGTTTTAAGATTTATAGTAAATATTATAATATATATATATTTATATATTAGCGTTGTACTGTAACCCAGGATATAATGACTCTATTTATGACTATCTTTTAGATGGTATTGCCTTGGCTCAATCAACAGATAGGAAAGCTTGTTTTGTAATTAGTGGGGACTGTTGTGCAAAGCATGGAGAATGGCTCAATTCTAATGTAACTGTTCAGCATTGTAGGTCAGCTTATGAATTTTGCACTGCTGCTGATTGTCTCCAGATGATTCAGGAACCCACCCATAGCTCAGGTAATAGACTAAATATTGTGTTCACAGATGCTCCAGCTGCTGTAGATGCAAAGGTCTGTGAAAATCTGGGGACATCAGATCATTTTTCCATTATAATAGACAGCTGTTCATTAGCATATCCCGAATGCCACGATCAAACAAGGAGTTTGGCTTAAATCTCAAGCTCATTGGGTTGGTTTTAGAGAGAGTTGTCGAGCCTTGAATATTTCGGATGCAAGATCTGACCCACATCCAATGGCTAAGGTAAATGATATGTTATCTACTGCTTTGGCCAGGCATATTCCCAGTAGAATGATCAGGATTCGTACAAACGACCAGCCATGATTTTATGAATCCTGTAGAAGAGCCTACTATGATAAGAAAACAAAATTTAATATATGGAGGCGGAATCTGACGTGAGAAAACTTCGAGATCTTTGTTCAGTCTTGGCGTACGGCCAACAGAGTTTACCATCGGGCAGAGAGATTATATAATGATAATCTGAAGAGTGAGTTGGCAGAGATCAGACAGCCTCATTTGTGGTGGACTAAATTATAATCTGCTATTTTTTACTCTAACACTTCTACCATTTCACCACTACCTTTGCCAAATAGAAAGCTAGCAACTAGTGCAAACGAAAAGGCAGAGTTACTTCATCGAGCTTTTGAAGCCAAGCAGTCAGTTGAAGAACTTCCTCTTCATGACACTTGGCATATTGAGACTCGTTTGACTGGGTTTGCTTTTCGTGCAAGGGATGTTAAAAAGATACTTGACAGTCTTGACAGCTGGAGTGGAGGCGATCCCGACAACTTTTTCCCTTTATTTTTAAAAAGCTGTCAATTAATTTAGCACCTAAGGTAAGTAGATTATATAGATTTTTATTTAGACGAAGAACCTTTCATGATAATCGTAAATTGAGCAATGTTGTGCCTATTCCTAAGGGCATGTTTTATGCCGATTGTAGTCAATATAGGCCTATTTCAATACTTCCTGTGCGCTCTAAAGTTGCTGTGAAGCTGATATTTAGGCCTTTGTATAGATACCTGGAGTCAAATGGGTTACTGGCTAGAAGTCAGTATGCATATAGGAGGCAGTCGGGTACTTGTGATGCCCTTTTAGATTTGACTTGTAGTATGCAAGAAAATCTTGACAAGGGTTTTGAATCTAGATTAGTTCAGATTGATTTTAGTGCTGCTTTCGATCGTGTTAACCATAGAGCACTTGTTTTTAAACTACAAAACCTTGGTATAGGTGGCTACATCCTAGGACTACTTAACGACCTTTTAATATATCGGCAGCAGCGTGTTGTCGTAGATGAGTATTTTAGCGAACCTAGACGCGTTGTGTCTGGAGTTCCACAAGGCAGTGTTCTTGGGCCTTTGTTGTTTTTATTATACACAAGTGTGAGTAGTCAGGTCTCCAGCAATAAGAAACCAAGTTGCCATGACTTTAAATCGTGTTTTAAAAAAATAAGGAAATGGTGTGATTGTTGGGGTATGAAGCTTAATTCAAGTAAAACTAACACCCTCTTGGTTAGTAGATCTCGTACCAATGAGCCACTTCATCCTCCACTCTGTGTTGGATATACATTTCATGCTGAGTCAGAATCCCTAACAATCATTGGTATTACCTATGATTCTCCTCCGACTTTTGAGAAGCATCTTTTAAATGTATCTGCTAATTCTGCCTAAAAACTTGGTATTGTACGTAAGGCCTCATATATGTATAATAATGAGGATATTAATGACACTTGTTTCAGGTCCTTTGTTTTCACTCTTAAGTATTATTCTCCAGTTTGGAAATCCGCATCTGCCAGAGATATGTATAAGGGAATCGATACCCCCCACCATCTTCACAGGCGAGCCACGGGACGTTGAACACCATATCCTGACCAAAGAGACACAACGGTTTAAACTCTTAACGACGGTGCTCTTGCCCCTCCTCCTGGTTAGAAGCTGAACGACCTTCCGAGACCACAGAAGGCAATAATCAGCTCAGGTCGGACTGGAGACCTTAACATCGGTTTAAAACTGCAAGAATTGCCCTAGGAGCGGGTATTCAATTTCACCTCAGAGGCGAAATTAGAGAAGCGTCGCCCGAAATCCAGAAGGTCCCACTGGGCCATCTGTACGACGCCCTGAGAAAAACCGTTGGAGGAGGAATATTCATGCGGCCTGTACACAAATCCACCCCCCTTTTCTACCCCTACCCTAGTAGGGAAAATGTTGGTAGAAAAAATATTGGTAGAATACGTGAGTCAGCAGGCTACGAAGTCCCCGGCAAGATGCCGGGCTACCAAGAGAAGGGACTAAGAAGCAGCTCATCCTCGAGCTAGTTCCTGGTGATCACTCTAAACTTTAAGTTAACTTGATTAGGTTCAATTTAATATCGTCAGAGAACCCCACTCCTCTCTTCTGGTGTAGCCCAAAGCACCGAGATAGTCCTCGCCCTTGACGATACTGGAACTAAGAAAAAGAAGCTCATCCTCGAGCTAGTCCCTGGTGGTCACACCGAAATTCAAGTTAACTTGATTTAAGCATCAAGTTCAACTTACTCTCGTCGGAGAACCCCCCCCTCCTATCTTGGTGGCAACCCAAAGTATCGAGATAATCCTCGCCCTTGAGGAATACCAGAACTAAGAAGAAGCTCTTCTTCGAGCTAGTTCCTATTGCTCACACCGAACTTTAAGATAACTTGATTTAAGAATCAAGTTCAACTTACTCTCGTCAGAGATACCCTCCTATCCTGGTGCAGCCTAAAGCACAGATATATCTTCTCCCGTGAGGAAGACCCAGTGCCCTCCCTCCAGCACTTCCCTGGGTCAAAGTATTCAAGTCTTGGCTCTTCGCTAGCCAGTGCGAATTAATCCCCAGAATAATCCGAAGAGAAGAAAGGAACACTCTTTCACTATCCCGTGGTGATATCATTTTCTGCAGAAGGCGTGTGGCTCCCCCTATCTGCCACGCTCGCCCAAACCCTCTGTGGCTTTAACGCTATTTCGTTCGCCATCAACCATCTGGACGAGCGGCACGCGTCTTCCAGACAATAACATTCCCTAGGTAACGCAACTCATTGAGTTCAAGGTCATACTCAAACCAGGCTCAAGAGTTAAAGGCATCTAGCATTTTTTTATAGTGAAGTGAATGGTGGGTCATCCATCACTATAATGTCAAATAGGTCAAATTAGAAAGCCTTACTTAAAAATTATTGAAGTCCTTACTGTGTATTTTGTGTGTAATATTTCTTAGGTTTATCTTTAATTTTTTTGGGAGGTGTTTTAATTAAAGTTTTAGTTTGTTTTAACAACTTTTTATTCTATCCTCGAAACCTTAAGTATGGCACAAGGACCCCTCAAAGTTTAAAGAAGTCAATAATCAAGATAATGATAATCACATATATAGCACTCTTAGAGAGATATAAGATTAATCACGCAGGTTTTTTTTGGTGAAGTACGTAAACAACCTATACATACAAACTTCTCCATCACTCGGTCCTTCCTATACCACGAAAACCTGTCTCTCTTAGATAGGGTTGCTCGTGGAGGCAGGTTTCTTTTTCCTGATGGGGCTAGCTATCACTTGGATCATCGACCGATGATTTCATGTTTGTTGATATTCCTTAATATTATTTCAGTAGGGAATTGCCACTATCATTTTTAATTCCTGAGCCCCTGCCTCTTGCTAGAACAACAAGGTTTGCGGATGGACAAAATTCACATGAACTGTGCATTCCCCGTTGCCGCACTTCTCAGTTTTCAGCGTTGATTTTTTGCCAAGTACGGTAAAGCAGTGGAATGGTCTTCCTGCAGTAGTTATGCAGGAAGATCTTAATATCTTCAAACGAGGTTACAATACTAGATTAAAGGTGAATGCTACTGCCTCACAATTTTAATATTGATTTGATTCTAATAATTTTAAACTTATTTATTTATTTATTTACACATTTCAATTTCTTTCTTCTAGCACTCATTCTTTCTTACTTGAAATATGGACTCTGTGTTCTGTGGGAGCTTATTTTAAAGTTCATGGCTGCTAGGCTTTTCCCACAATAATTTTGTTTTCATTATCTCAAATAATAATAAAAAAATGTCTGATGACTTCGCGTCCTTGCAGTCGAAAACCTGCGGACAGTAACTTCAAGTTTGACACCCGTTCCGGAACTCTTGAATTACAAAAGCATTGAAGAAATGTTGATATAAAAGATTTTTGGTTGTTTGTTAATCCTATTCTTATTGTTAGAGCCAAATACAGGTCAGTTCTCTCCTCTGACATGACCAGCATGATTTCTGCAGCTGTGTTTGTGAGGAGTCTTTTTTAATTGCATCCGAGAATTATTTTTGGCCCTTTACGGCCTTGCAAACCAAAGGAGGTAAGGCATAATACTGAATATTGGACCCGAACAATGGCAAGCTAAACTACTCAATACAGCTGCCATTGTTATGAACACAAAAATTAGTCTTGCATTGTGGCAAAATGAATCATCCACTGTAGCCCTATTTCGTTCGCTGCGGGGGGGGGGGGGTGCTGTTTCTATTTATTTTGGGCGTAGTACCAATTGGCGAACTTAAATTAAACTCGAAAATATTTTTACCAATTCTTTTGCTCACCCGCATATTATTGGCATCACGTAATTAGAATTTAACCACTTTTATTTTATATCAAAATAATAAAAATGGCTAAAAGTTCGATCTGTAAGAGTAGCAATATTTATTCTTTTGACTTTATTGTTTCCATTTACTTCATCATTCATTAATCTCTTTTCGTAGATTTAATTTATATGTATAAATAGACTGCACCAAGGTTGACAGGAGGCGTTAAACCGACATCAACTGAATGCCTTTAATTAAGGATCCTGATAATTGTAGACGGGAAAGACAACAAATGGTAATTGGCCAAGTGGCACCCTTCAAGAGCCCTATTAACGCCGTAGTTCTCAAACTAAATTAAAACTCACTAGGCTTCATTTCTTCCATATATTTAATTTATACCCTAAATGTCCATAATTATTAGTGTTTGATAATATTCAATAATTAATTTCTCGTTTGTTTCTTGTGTTTTATATAAGGCAAGTCTCATAAATACCCTTTAATGTATTGTCCCTTCTATCCGAATGGCGAAATGAACGCTCTTCTCAGCAAATTAATCTATGAACACTCCTTTGCGAATTCATCTCTGAACGCTGCTCTTCCTAATTCGTATCTGAGCACCCCTTTTACCTACTTTATCTCTGAATGATCCTTTGGCTAGTGCATATCTGAATGATACTTTTGGCTCATTCATCTCTAAATGCTCATTTTAGCCTATATATTTCTGAACGCTCTTTTTGCCTAATTTAATTCATCTTTGAACATTCATTTTCATTATTAATCTCAAAGCGTTCAATTTAATTAGTTCATCTAGGAACATTCCTTTATTTATTCATCTCTGAATATCCATTTGGCTAGTTCATCTCTAAACGCTCCTATTGCTAATTCACCTTTGAAGCTCATTTTGGTTCATTAATCTCTGAATGCTACTTTAAAATTTTTTTTCCCCGAACATCAATTTGCTAATTCATCTCTGAAACGCTCCTCTTGGACGATATATCTCTGAACGTTCTTTTTGCTTAATTATTCTCTGAACGCTGATCTTGCTAATTCATATCTAAACGTTACTTTGGCTAATTCTTCCATGAATGTTCCTCTATATCTGAATACTCTATTTTGCTAATTCATCTCTAAACTTTGCTGGTGCTAATTTATTTCTGAAAGCTGTTTTGATAATGCATCTCCTAACGCACATTTTGCTAATTTGTCTCTGAACGCTCCTTTTGGTTAATTCATTTTGGAACGCTGCTTTTGTTAATTTATCTCCGAACGCTCCTTTTGCTAATTGTTGCTTTAAGCTAACTCATATCTGAACCATCTTTTAATTAATTCATCTCTGAGCCTGTCTTTTGGTGGATTCATATTTGTAACCTCATTAATTTAGTTCTTTGATTTCTAAGCGAAAATATGGCTAATATAACGATCCAGCACAAACTGCTCGATATATATTTTGCTACCTATACGATTATCCCAATTATTCATACATACAAGGTCACGGACGTTATTCGTAGGCATAATGGCTGTATCAGGAAAAATAAAATAATGGTCTTATATTTTGAGCTATATTTGTAAAATTTAAGCCAGTTTGTGTTCATACCATGTTCTGTCGATCTCATTATATGAAACCGCCTATACCATCGATGAGAGCTTCTAAGTGACCAGGGAACCGGCAACAGGCCATCGTCACTATCTCAAGTTTTAGGTTCCTGAAAGTATGTGTCGTGGTACACCACTCTATACCATACACTACTCCTATATTATGTGGAGGGTGACTTAATCACCTACTACAACGCGAACCGTTTAAGGTCTCTTTGCAGGGATTAACGAAAGGCTAGGAGGTCAAACTTGAGGCGTTGGGTTTCAAATCCTTAATAATCAGACAGAGTGCATAAATGGTTGGCGAGATTTATTTGAATAGACCGAGAGTATCGTTCAAGGTTAGTTAAAGATGAAACAACAAAAATAAAATTTTATTTACAAAGATTAAAATAGGAATAATAATAGGCAGAGGGAAATTATTTAAATTGAGAGAGTCTCTTGATAATTATTATGAGAAGGGATTCTCAAATAGGATTAATTGATTAGCATTACTAATCAGTCTTACGGGTCGAGGACTTCGAGGAAGGTCCTACTTGGAATGAGGAGAGTGGGAAACATTCTGATGAGGCAAGTGGGGCACGGTCCGAATGAGGCAAGTGAGTCACGATCCGAACCAACCTTCCGATGAACATAGCCAATCTTCAAAGATGACGTTCAAAGGGAAATGTGAGAATTCTCGTAATTCCACTGGAAAAGGAAACTTCTTATCCTCAAAGGTAATCGATGGAGATTTACTTTGGTTCGATTAAACGAATGGAGACTGTTGCGCTACTTCAACGGCTTGCCGTTTACAGAAGCTACCAATTGACTGGGGTAGAATCACGGCGGAGAAAGTCTTGCTGTGGGATAAACGCTCACGGGACTTCGACGAGAAGATGAGAACGACCTTGAGGTGCCTGCCGGACTCCTTGATCTCCAGTCAAAATCGAGTATTTGTATGAGCGATTCTAAAGAGGAAGGGGAAATTTGGAGAAAGTAGTCACAAACTACAGACATCTTAATCGGAGGTGGAGTCGATTCATCATTTAACAGCAAGGCGCAAAGCACAGCGGCTTGTTCTCGCCTCGTCCCCAACCAATCAAATACTCACATTGGATGTGGCAATTTACAATAGTGAAACGATTCGTTCGGCCGAGGTAATCATGGACAGCAAAATTTTGGTGTCAAGACCGACCGCGTGAAGTAAATTCTTTGATACCACGATGCATGTGCACCTAGTGTCACGTACAAGGATGGACACACAGCATACGTTCACGGCTCCATTTTCAAATTTCAAACCATCGGGAGAGCTCTTATTAAAGAGAAAATTTACTTGGTGACGGGAGTTGTTGGTCGACGAGAGAGACGTAGTGGTATCCTGGAGAGAGGGGGGAGGAGCAGGAGTATCAGTAACTTGGCGTACCTGATGGGAGGACACGCTTCTGAATTAGAAATTTTGAAGGCAGTCCTTGCGCAAATGACTTTCTCTTCCTCACGTAAAGCAAGTTATCTGCCTTCTGCGGAATGACGACGCGAGGGAAGTGGTAATTATAGGCTTACTGTCTTTTGATCCGTAGGAAGGAGGTTTCTGTGTTTTGAGGGGCCTTGAACTTTTACGAATTTAGTGGAATTTCTTAGAGGAGACCTAGCGTTATTAATCTTAAACTTGGGAGGCTTCTACTTAACTTTAGGGCACAAGTTATGGCTACTTGTGTAAACATCAGCCTCTTCTATGCGGTCCTTAAACGTAGAGCAGCGCTTTTCCTTAACGAAGGCTAGGATTTCGTGGGTTAAAGAAGCTAAAATTGATCTATTAAAATGAAATCCAGAAGGAACACGTACTGTTCGGGGACTTTACACGCATCTAGCCAAAATTTGATGCGTTTCGGGAGGGTGTACCCAAACTGTCGAAAGGTTTGACCTGGGCGGATCATTTCGTGGCGGAAACGGGCACGATAGAAATCTGGTGTCATATTTACGGTGATTAACAGTCCCGACTTGAGGGTAGAGTAGTCTACAGTGGACCCTGGGGTAAGGGAAATGAATATGTCACTCAACTGTGAGTTTAGGAAAGGGGGAAATTTGGCAACAACATCTACCTAGATGTCTTAATTTTTGTTTTAGAAGATCTTCTGAATTGAGTAAGATATGATCCGAAATCTTCTCCTTATTTAAAGGCAGGTAATTTTACTGAGGGGGACTGCGGAGTTTCGGTTCAAGAGTTAACTGACATTGAATCGAATTGATTGCGGCTTAATTCACGTTCATGCTGCCTTATTCTCTCACGCTCTTCCATCTGTCTTTGTTCTTTTCTCTCTTCAGCTTCTCTTAGATTTTGTTCCCTCGCTTTTCTCTTTTCTCTCTTCTTCCTGAATATAAGTTAATAACTCTCGACCCAACAGGCCCAATGACGCTCCTTGACTCTAGAAAGAGAAGCTACTAATTGACTGGCGTAGAATCACGGCGGAAAAAGTCTTGCTGTCAAATGAACGTTCACGGAATTTTGACGAGACGATGAGGATAACCTTCAGGTGCGTTCGGGCTCCTCGATCTCCAGTCACACCCGAATATTTGTATGGGCTATTCTGAAGGGAAGGGGCAATTTGGAGGAAGGGTTCACAAGCTCCAGATATCTTAATCCGGAGGCGAAGTCAATTCAGCATTCAACAACAAGGCGCGAAACACAGCAGCTCTTTCTCGCTTCGTCCCCTGGGTGGTGAGGAGGAGGCTTAGAACAATTTCGCGGGATTAGAGGATACTTCCTAAATGCGCTCAGAAGTCAAAACTTCTCGAATGTTCATGAACAAGAAGTGACGATTTCCATGGCAGGATACAACCACACGTGGTCTCCAAATAACGTGAGGAAGTCAGGGGTGTTCTTTTACATACTGATAATCCTAACCCTAAGCTCGCCCTTTGTGTTGCAAGGGAATTTTTTTCTCTCGTTCCAACGCGTCGTATACAAATACGTAAGTGGAGGAGGTTGCTTTCAGGTAAATTTGAAGGATAATTTTTAGGCACTGTGTGCCTGAAGAAATTATCCGGCAACAAGACCCGGCTCTTTTGGCTAGTTTGGCAGGCTTCAGAGTCTTGCTGCCACACCGAAGGCCTCCATGCAGATAACTGATCGATCCAGGGCTTCCGCACTTCCCTCAAAATACGGAGGTAGCCACCTTGTTGCCCTTGAGTGGCTTTTTCTGCATCACCTTGCACAGGAATTGTCTCTTCCTCATATTATATGAAAATTAGCAAATATCATTATGCACCGCCAGTTTGTCCCTTACACCACCTTTGTCCCTTACAATGACAGGCATAGGCTTTTTGGGATAATTGGTGATGATTTCTTGGATTCCAGCGAAGAAATTCCAGTGTTCTGAAGGCGTCAGATCGTCGAACATGGGTTTTTCTCTCATCTGTCACCGACTAGTAGAATTCTGAATGAACTAGCTCCCTTCTAAACTGTTACACTATCTATCTGCTGATGTTAAGTAAGTCTAAAATCACCTTATTTGGCCTCCATGCCTATTTAACCAATTGGTGGGTTATATATTCTCTACAGTCAATTTTTCTGCAAAAATAAAGTAAAATGGTCATTTTTTAACAAGATAAGGACCAACAAGAAGGGTAAAAACTTATGCGTAAAATTAGGAGTTAAAAATTGCGAAAAAATACTGTACACACCCTGTACACACACCTGTTGTATATCCACCAGGTTGTCCACACATACAACGGTATATCCCGCAGATTATACATACATACAAGGGCATCTCCATCAGATTGTACATACATACAGGCAACCTCCACTAGATTTCACATACATACATACAGGTCCATCTCCACCACCCTGTTGGTAGAAAGAGGAAGTGAAAATGTGTTGTATATATATATAGCAGGTATCCACATGTGGGCATTGAAGCCTGAATTACATCCTCTCGCGAGGGGAAGGAGAGAGAATTGACGGTGGTAGTGACGCTTGGCGGAAAGTAGTTAAGACGGAGTCATTACAATTCGTGAATCTTGTTTAAAGTGTTAAGAGTAGATTTATATGCAACTCGTATTCTTAGTGATATTGCTTTGATCACCATTATATTAGGCTTGGCTGTCTTTTAGTTATTAAAGAACAACTCCAGAATGGTTTGTCTAAGATTTAATCATGTCGAAGTTTGCGTTCATAATAAGGCTTTTTATTTAAAACCTCAGAGAAATAGTATTACAAGAAATAATTTACAATATTCCAAATTTATTGTAAAGCCTTTTAATCCTCCTTTTATTATTTCTTTTCTTCGAAGCGAGAACTGAAACAGAAAAAAACAGGAATAAATTATAAATCTGAACTTAAAAATGAAAATAAGATTAATGAAAAAGAATGTGGCGGGCGCTATTAAAGCCACTAAATGATAGGAATTCGAACTCGTTTAAACAGAACCTTTGTAGTTAATCCGATCAGAAAAGTCCGTCTTGTAGACACTAAAAAAGGGTAGTGAATGAGCTAAGCTGATATTTTCACTGGTAATCATGGATAAATATCGTAATGACCTCTCTCACATCTATCCGATGTCAATGAAATAAGTGTCATTCATTTGATACAATTATAACCCTGTCGCTCCAGTCGCCTGAATAGGAGAAGGGCATCGCACTAACTTCTATAAAGTATGCAGCTGTTAGATTAAAAACTCCCTTTTTATAGCTATAAAAAGGCATGTTAACATGTTTCTATAGTCTATCGAGACAGTGATATGACGCTATAACAATTTTCCCTAGACTTTAAAGAGGAATACCAACGAGGTTATCTGTGGCAGAAAGTTTATAAGAAGAAATATTTAATGAAATTAAAGATTAAAGAAATGAAACTGTCTGGAAGATAGATAGGCTAGGTTTCACGTGAATATATTGGGCGCAGGGAGGTTATCAACTCAGGTCGTTAGGGCTGGTTGGGCACACAATCCTACCTAAGTCAGCTGCAGCATGGTTGACCACGCTATAGCTGATAACCTCTTCCGGGCAATAAGGAGAAATATTGACTAAAATGAATATTATTTATCTTGAATAATCGGAAACCAACGAGAGCATCACAGCCATTTGTTTTCTGAATAGATAGTTAAGGAACCACATCATTCATCGGAAGTAGGAATATTCCCAGTCTGAAAATTGATACAGGGAAATTGAGTCAGAATATATCCAGGCGGATTTATGCCAATGATGGAAAACTTTAAATTCGCAAAAAAAACAGGTGATTATTAAACATATATGTAAGTATAAACTGTTAAAATGCTTCAACTTGTGGAGGAATGAAAAGCATAAAAGCGTGTAAGCAAATGGTCGACGAATTGTCTTTATCTTCTTCACACTGAGAGGCCATTTCTTCCATTGGTATTTTTCTGCTTTTCGGCGGCGTCTCATTTTCGCCTAAAAGGTAGTTGAATTTTGGGGTGTTCGAGCTAAAGCATATTACTGCCCTGTGTCCCGCCCAGGAGACTTCTGTAGACTGTTACAACGGTTAACTGTTCGGGCTAGGTACTTCCTACTGGCCCCAGTACGATGCCACTACAAACTGAGGTTTATTCTTTCTAGACACTTTCTTTAAAACCATATTTTCCCCCTCTTGTCTTAGCTGGTGGCTCTGTACAAATTTTTTCCTAGAAATTTCCAATGTACCCTTCTTTCTTTATAATCGTGAATTACTGAGGTAAACAAGAGGAATGAGTTTCATTATTATTATTATTATCATTTGATATATTTATTGCATCATTTGTTCGCCCCCACTCCCTCATTTTTACCCTCGCAAGGTTACACCCGAATAGTTTCTTCAGAGACTCATTTCGTCTGCGGTTGATATCGACGGTCACAACGAGAGATCAATAAAGCCATCAAACTGGCTGGTTCGGGGCTGGAAACTCCTTCGAGTGTTGTAACTCTGGGCCCGGGACGCGGATGGTTTGGCCAAACTAGCCGCACTGGAGGAGTCCATTTTGGCCACGCCGCTAATCTCAAATCTTGTACAGCCAGAGAAGAATTGCTTTCCGATTACTTAGATCATCCATATTCTCACATATGATCTGTGCCACTGAATACAGGGTGCTCGAAATCAGAAGGAGAGGTTGGCTTGCATACTAGATCCTCTTGTTTATCACACACAAAAGGGAGGTCCCGTGTGCCCTTTTGAACCAAGCGCCTAGAAGAATTCCGCATTATTCCGGCCCCAATGCGTCCGGTTGTCAAAAATTACTTTCCTAGTACTCGTAGATATGTCCATTTTTGAATTCTCGCTATTTTCCTTCAACTCCGGCTAATTTTGTGGAGTAGTCGTCGAATAGCCTTCATTCCTCACATATGGTCAAGGCGAGTTAAGTGGGTGTCACTCCTTTCTTTTCGACTATTCTAGTTTCATCATCTATACTATAGTACATCACCTGCCAGGAGGTATATGGTGTAGAATGGAAACCATCCTGCAACTAGAAAAGGGTTTATTGCGTGCACTACAGGCCACAAACTATGCAGTTGTGCGCCCTTCCTCTCTTATTCCTGTATGGGGATTTGCGGCTATATGTACATACATACGTATATCTTTCCCATATTTCCACTTCTTTTATTCTTGACTTTTCTTTACACATCCTCCATTACATACTTTGCGCTGGAGGAGCCATCGTTAGTTTTTGCTTTACATTTTAGGAAAAAATAACTGAAGCCAGTGCTGCCTTGACGACCGGCTCATCTCCTTCGAGGCTGAGCCGGTTCCAATCTCGCTCTCGATGGGGGAGATTGTGCGCCGTCTACATCTCGGAAATCGTTTTATAATCCATAGTTGCTCACAAAGCGAGGTAAGGGCCCTTGAGGCATTTGAATTTCTATATTAACAGTATCCATGATATCATGGTTACTAGATTTCGGTAGGAGTACGGGCGGGGGTGAATATTGAGATTAGCCTCTGCTTGACGATAGACATGTAGATGTAGCTAGAAATTAGGAGCGATGATAAGGGAGGAGGGAGCAGCTCTCGTATGGATTATTTCCCTCTTATTGTTTCTCACTCTCTTATCCATATTACCTTTAACTCTTTTAATCACCTCTTTGTCATGGTAAGTGAAATCTAAAACGTGGGATTACTGTGACTTTATTTTCAATTCTATAATGAATTTATCAAAAATACAATTAAAAGATGAAGGCCAAAAACACCATCAATCAATAAGTAAATTACACCCTCAGCCTGATTAACAACTGCACGGTTCAAAAGACCACTCAATCAAAGGATCACTCGCTCAATCTAATTGATTGATCAATCACAATACATCAATAAATTTTCAATTAATCTATCAGCCAACCGATCGAAAATGCAATCAAAACCACAAAAATGAAATCATTCATCGAATATACTTAGCGAACTTTCATTAGTATGTAAAAGCTTGATAACTAGGAAATTAGTGAGACCCCAAATATTAAGTTCGGAGGTACTTAACTTACAATAACAAATATGTTTTAGTGATTGTTTCATCTCATTTTTTACAATGGTAGTAAAGAACAGTTTACTCAAGTGTCAGATGGTGAAAGATATAATTAAGAACAAAGTTCAATTATAATTAATTTATAGCAGCTTGTCTAATCTTATATATTCTATACTCATATTTCCGCTAATGTATTTTTACGTTCTTTGAAAGTTCATATTTGATATTATAACTTCCCGTGCTTCAGCGATTTTTCCATTTGGCAAAAAGCTGCAAGGTTCGTGTGGAAAGAACATCACTCTCATTTGTCATACTCGTCCGACATTCTTTTAAGCGCTGATCTCTCTCGCATACTTCCTTTACATATATTTAATCATTACCGCTAAGTTTCCAATAAATTTCGCAAGTTTAACTAAACCATGAGATAATTTATACAATGATATTTAATAGGTAATCTAGGAGGAACCTTTTTTGCTTGTACGGATAGCTTTCATAATATTAGAAACTTTTTGTAAAACCTCCTTGTATTTTTTTCAACTATTATTCAACCAATGACCAATGATTTCCATAATTGAGATCAGTTTTCAGATATATTTTACTTTAGTTCCTTTGCATGCTACCCTGTAAAATTACCACTGATATTCATATGCCAACTCGTATACAAGGGTTGAACAAAATAATGGATACACTCGAGTAAAAAAAATAATATCGAGTTGGTTCACCTTTGGCAACAATATCTGCTTCACTACACCCATGAATAGAGTGATTAATCTACAAAATGCGTTCTAGCGTTTTGTATTTTCTTTCATTGAGATTCTTCTTCCTTCCTTAGTTACTCTTACCAGAGATAAGTTTCCTTTTTATGCATATCATCATAATTTTAGCCACAGTTTTTCTCGAAACGTTAATCACTCGGCACATTTCGTTTCTGAGTTCCCAGCCATTCATGTTCATAATATTTGCCGTCATTGAAGGCCTTAATGTGTTGACATATGCTAATAGATAGATATGTAAAAAGAGAAAGGTCCTGGTTATTTTATCAAGTTCAGGATCTATGCAATATGCATACCTAAGATTTATGTACCATAGGGATTTCACACGTTAGCGAAAATAAAGGGAAAAAAATATGAAGATAAAATGAGAGAATTTCGAATATTTATTTCTCCAATTTGCTGGTTTAATGCCGCGTGGAATTGTAGTACTATAATTATATTTTCCTCTCGCCCTTTTCCTCTTATTTGAATGGTTCAATGGATTTTGGTCCCCACAATGAAATAGATTCCCTTCTATTATCTTGTAGGATTTAAGGGATAGAAAAGCTCTGGATTTCATATCAGTGCAAATTGTAGCAGAAATGGGTAAAATGGTGGCGACGTGCCGTTCTTTAGCCACGTGCATCCTGAAATCACCACATGGAGCTGTGAAAGCATGGCTGAACCTGCCAAGGAAGCGACCGACGCCGTTATCACAGGCCCCAGCTGTATTTGTCTATCGTCCCCACGGCCACCTCTCCCCTAGCATTCTGGCTTCCGCTCAAAGATTGAAATCTGTTGGACATTCCAACCACCGTTATCACGATTCCCCCTTTCCCCGAAAGAGTCGCCGACTTTTCTCTAAATTCTTGCGCGCATTTGGAGCCACCTCACCAGGTGCCTATATAACGTTTTTACTGAGTTTAGAGAGCAGTACTGTTAGGCTTCAACCTACTCCAGCGAACGAGCTAAAGGATGCCTTCCCCCGCCCCAGTGGCAATTTCGATTTAAGTTGAAGGCTAAATCGATCCATAAACTCAGTCAAAGTTGATCGACAAGTATCCCCATCCGTGAACTCTGTCTTAGTCATTCGGCAAGCTTCAACATCAGTCAACTCTACCATAGTCAATTAGCAATTGCCTGACGAGGGTTTCCAACTACGAAGGCTCGACAAGTACTCTCTCGTCTGAAACAAGGGGTAACTTGACTTCTTCCGTCGCATTCATCGTGCCCCACCTGCCCCTTTTTGGCAACAAGCACATAAGGTAATCGTATCCGTTCCCGCCTGCAGATTGATCTTGAATCTGGCTTACCCCATTGCTCCATTCTTCGTGTGTACGCCCCGGTTTAAAATCCCCCTTTAAATTAGCAAACTGAATCTGACCTCTTTAATCCCTTAATTAACCCATCTGTATCTCGTATGAACCTTTAATCCCATCTGGGTGACCATTTCCTTTAAACCAAATTTTTGTGTAAATATAAATATCATTTTGTTGTTAGGAAAGATATATTTTCGTCATTGGCTTTCTTTTTCTAACCCAGCGCATACCAGCTTCCTGTTAATCTTTGGCCAACTTGCACTCTGAAATATTTGTTTAAAAGGACGCCACAAAGTTACTACAAAAACATCCCCACTGGACTTATAACTATTTCTCCTTTTACTAACGGTCTTCAAACAACTTCGGCCCCAAGCTCCAGAGTACCTACGTATATATATATATATATATATATATATATATATATATATATATATATATATATATATATATATATATATATATATATATATATATGTATATTTATATATATATATATATATATATATATATATATATATATATATATATATATATATTGAGTCTGGCCATTCCACGACACAAATATTCTTAATGCTGTCGTCGGTTGGACGCTCCAATTTGCCACTTTGCTCTTGACATTGAGCCATGCCTAGCTTTCATCATTTACTCTCTCGTCTCTTTACACAATAACTTGTTTTTTTAATATTCTTGCGCTTTATTTCCAACTTAATCTTTTTATCTTATGGAGCCACCTTTATAGAATCCAAGTTTTATTTCCGTCAATCAAGCTTGTAAAATGTAATGATCTTTTACGAAAGAAATTGCTTACTTCAGTATTCATATCTCTCATCTTCTGCTATCTTCTATCTAATCTGATATTTAACCACCAATTTTAATGTTTGAACTTTGTCAAAAATAGTTTTAATTATTTTTTCGAAAATCAATTAATCTTCTATATCACAATGAGTCAGGTAATTGAGAGATTTGTATTAAGTTTCATTAATTCTTTTAGAGTTTAAATTAATCATACGACCTCGACAGCAGAGAAAAGGTTTTTAAAATATCTCTCATTAATTCTGATTCTCTTTTGTTACATGTCTTCAAGGGATCCTATAATTTATTGTATTTTATTTTAATCGAAATCCTACGAAAAGTTTGTTTAAAAAATTTTGTAAGATCTTATAAAAAGTGATAATGAATCAAAAAGGAAAAAAATGCGTGAAAGATATATCACTGGAGATTCTGTTGCGGGCATTGGGCGTGGTAACGTATAAATCTGCCAGTGTTGCAGGTGGCAAGGCACTCACGCCTTTCCATTTCTTTGCATTTTAATACTGCAAAGAGTGTATGTGAATGAAAATTCTGCCGGACTCTATATGTGAGTGTTAGTCTCACATGTTTCTTGTTTGCGTAATACTATTGTCATTACTTACGTAATTTAGACATAATTAAATGTCTAAGAAAGCCAGGTAGATTGGTAGTATTTATTCAAGAGATGGTTGCAATAAGTATAAACGTTCTGCCGATGGCCCAATGTAGTATATGTAATGGGGTAACATTCTTGTATTCATTACTCTGGTGGTTATATCCTCAGTACCTTCTCTGCTGCTGAGAGGATAATGATTCGAGTAGAATAATCTCAGCGGGTCCATTTTCACCTTTCTAAAGGTAACACCTGAGCTATGAGACAATAAAATATTGTATTTGTCTGAATAACTTTTAAATATAGTGTAATTACTAATGAAAAGGTGCAGCCAGAGCCTTCGTAACTTCCTTTGTTACGCCACTTTGCTTACAAGTTTTACTCTTACTTATGCTCTTATCTCATCTTATTTTTTCCCTTCCCCTCCTTTCCATTAAGGAAGAGTCAGCGGTGCACAAAAAAGGAGAATACACTCTTTCATTTCGATCCGTTTTGCCCTATTAATCCCAATTTCCATTTTCTATTCTCGCCTTTACCACTCCATGCGGATTGGCTTCTCTGCATGCATCTCAAGCTATATCACAAAATATCGCACACATATATACATACATATATATCACATTCTTAGGTACATTTTATGTATTCATAACAAAAGAATCTGTGTTGTAGCATCTAATTGAGGCAGCGTTTTTCACGGGAATTAGGCCACAGGCGCGTTCAGCCATAGCCCAATTTATAGAAACATGCAGGATACCATCCACATTTTGTTATGTTAGACCATTTTTTTATTTAATCCTTAAATTATCTGTCTATATCTATCTATGTATCTTTTAATCTTACTGTAAACCCATATAAAATTGCCAAGTGCAGTACTCATAATCTTCATCTCCCTAAGGCATGTACAATTGATGTGAGCTTCGTTTTTACAACATGGGCAGCCAAAATCACAGCAAAGAACAATTCTACAAGGCAGCTGAGGATGGAAAAAACTTGTCAAGTTTTGAAATGTAAGATTCTAAGAAATGTAATCCATCCTCCTCCCAGAAATATGTTTTTGGCCAGCTCCCAGTTCTCTTGGATCTTGTTTAAGATTGTCACTCATGTAATTACAAAAGAAAATGGTTTGTTCCCACTTTCCAAGCACTTTAGGATAAATGTCCTTTCAAGTCTGACTGCTCCTTAGTTTCTCACATCCTCACTACTTTGTTGTCTTAGCAATAATCCATATTCAAAACGTCACGCAGTGGTAAGTGTTCTTTCTACTAGTTTCAATAGGTTGCTCATATCTGTGAATGTCCCAAGTCTTTTACTAATTTTAAAAGCCATTGTAGTTCAATTCCCACTGGTTTTGATGATAGCACTGACGGCTAAGTAATCTTCAACATACTGAAAAATATGATTCAACCTTTTAAAAGAGAAAAAAAGCAGTAATTTAGATAAAGTTATAAATATAATAATTGCCATTTAATTCCCCCAAACATTAAAAAAGTCACAACTTTCAAGTGGTTTATTACCAAACAGAACTAAATTATATTAAAATAACAAAAATATCTTTAGAATTCCTAAGCCATGTTGCAACTTACTACCACCACTTATTTAAGGAATTTTAAAGTTAAAAAAATCGACATCTTAATAACCCATGTTCACGCATACCTCAAAACCTCTGCTATTATAAACATTTTACTTCAGATTATTCTTTCCTTTCTTCCTTCATAACATCACCCATGCTAAATAATTTAAAATCCCACAATGAATAATGATGTTAGATACTTCTACATTTATACCATTCTCACGTATCGCCTCAAACACCTATCTCAGTATGTTCTTCCTCAAGAGCAGATGAAGTCAAACTCATATATTTAGATTTCATTCTTTTCCAACGACATGTGTACCTAGGCACGCACTTGGGCTGAAAAGGGGATAGCTACACACCTCTCCTTTCTTACCCTAAATAACTATCACTCCTTTTTATTTCTTGTTCTTGTTCTCTATACTAAAATCGCCTGAATTTACATCCCTTACGAATTCGTTTGATCATATCTACATATTACAGCAGCTCAGCCAATACCATTCCATAATTCATCAATCACTCATCGCAGTTCATTTTTTGGGCCTCTAATCTTTCTCTCTTCTTCCTTTCATGCTCTAATACCAAAAAGGTAGATCAATAACTTACTTATAATTAAACACCCATTTCTTTTCTTACCTATGTCAATATAAATCATATCCATTAACTTCATTCAACTCAATGCTACCATAAATTTTCATATTCATTTCCCACAATATAACGAGCTGCATCCTCCTCCTCTGAATATTCACTAGTTCTCACCTTCTTCAACTTTTCCTCTTAATATACTCTCTTTTATATCATAAACCTAATTAGTTTAATCCTCTCCACAGACTCGCTGAATTTTCTTAGCAGATAACGTTCAATGGAGGCGAGTTGTCCAACTACTTCCATTATACAAGATGAGTCGTATAAAAAGACGCCCCCAGTAAGAAGGAATGGAAATTCCTCAAGCTTAAGTAATGGTGATAATAATATCGAGTATTTCCTTTTTAAACTCCAATAGTAGTATTATGGTAACACAATCTACATACCCAGGTTGACAAGTCGCCTCACCAGCCAATCTTTACCTGAAAAGAAGGAAAAAAATTCATTGCTTACATTTCGTAAAGTAATTTTTATCACTACTTAACAACTCATTTCAATGCATATATTCTCATAAAGCATTTTCTTTCGCTAAATAGGTGGTAATTATTTGTATAACCGTCTCGTTAAATTCAATATTACTCATTTGTAGATTATCGGATGTAAGTTTCGAGACTAAGTGTTTGAAAATCATTGATATACGAGTATATAATTTATAGATTTTACGCGGGGTCGAGACATATGATTTCAAAATATCCAACATATACCTGCAAAGTCTTAAGGTATTATTTAATATATAATATATATATATATATATATATATATATATATATATATTCTAAAAAAGGGATTTCCTAATTCGAAAAAATTCCGTACAGGAGTGGGACTCTAACCAAGCCCACTAAGGCAGCGAGCAACCGCTTCGATCTTAATTTATCCGCCCCTTAGACCACTCGGCTACGCGGTTTGCTGGATTCATTTATTCATTTCATGACTTTTTCGCACTCCTAAAAGATATATATATATATATATATATATATATATATATATATATATATATATATATATATATATATATATATATACAGGGAGATGAAGAGTATTTGCACACCTAAATTTTCAATATTTCTTAAACATTTCGTCCTTTCGTCTGGTTATAAGACTAAAAGAAATCTCACTAAACATATATTTAACAAGAAATACTTCTAAGAAAGATTTTCTTTTTATATCACAACAATTGATAAATAAAACAAAATTACCTGGTGACAAAAGTATTGAATTGATAATCATTTCAGTGATTTAATTTTTCGTGGCATAACCTTTGTTTGCAATAACAGTATGAAGATGATTTCCGTAGGTTGACATTAGCTTTCCGCAATCATTTATTGTTATTTTTCAACACTCTTCTACATAAATATCGCTCAAAAAGACAGATCGGTGGGTTCCTCTGTCTAATTTAGCCTTCAGTATTCTTACAACTGCTCAATGCGAATGAGGTCTGGCGATTGACTGGGCTATGGAAGGAAGTTTAGTTTTCTCTTCTTAAATCATTATTAAGTTAATTTGGTCTTATGCTTAGGATTGTTGTCCAGCTACAGAATCCATTGATGTTAGCTGTAAAATATTTTTTGCACTTGTTCGCAGTTATGAATTCAGTCTCTTTCGATACGTGGTACCATTATTTTCCCAATTAATGAAGTGGAGAGATCATGCGCAATGTGTAGTAAAGCAGCCCAAAACTATGAATAAACTTGCTCCGTTTTTTACGTTTGGGATGGTGTGCTTAGAATCATAGGCAGTTTGATTCTGCCTTACAAACTTTGTATCATTTCTTTTAGGAGACCATCTTGCTACTGCCTACTCCGTACTCATTATCTAATTTATTTAGATCTCACAATATAACAGTTTCAAAATTCAGATCATTTTTCTGGAAAACTTTTAAAAGATTCGTTATTTGCTTTTTATTAAGAATTGGAGTTTTGCGGGGAGTCAAATAATATAGATTACTACGATGGAGCTCTCTACTAAAAGTTCTTTCATTCACTTTATCTCCTGACAATTGCAGATCACTTTATAGATCTTTAATAGTGATAATTTGATCATTACTTAGCTTTCGATGCATGCGACGACGCGACCAATGGTTAAAGTTGCGATGAGCACCGGCTCATAGCAAGCTGGAGGTGAATACATACTAGTGATGCTTTCAAATTATAGAGCTTAGAGTTGCGTGAAGCACTTCAACTCGATCAAAAATAGTCCTCGAGGAAAATACATCTAAATGTGGTTTACTTATTTGCTGTCGAACAGTTTGAGGAACTTCTTTCACACTATGTGCATTTCTTGCGTTAAATATATGTTTTCTAACTTTCCTGTTAGTTTTATAACCAGTCCAAAGCAAGAAATATTTCACGAATATTGAAAATTTCATTATGCATTACAGAGTATATATTTATATATTATAAGAAGAAATTGGACGTGAATGACACATGAGACAAGAAAAGAAACGAGGTTTTTGACCGAGAGATCCGTCGAGCCCTGGTTTCGCATATATATGTATATATATATATATATATATATATATATATATATATATATATATATATATATATATATATTTTATATATATATATATATATATATATGTATATATATATATATATATATATATATATATATATATATATATATATATATATATATATATATATATATATATATATATCTTTCACACATTTATTAATCGTGCAATCAACCGACTTCGCAACTTTTTCCCTTGTCTTTTCCTAAACTTTTTTGCAAAGACTCCTCTGTCCGTTCTCGTTGTTATAATTATTTAATATATATTTATAGATAATTGTGTGTAATGATATTCCTGCTTGCAGAAATACGAACAATGAAGACTAATGAGAGAGATGGACGTGAACAAATTATGGGGAAGATTATTACGACAAAGTATTTGCGGGTTTATGGCTTTCGGCGCTTTCGAACACCTTATATAATGCATTATATTATTTAACTGAAAAAATTGAACATTTCAGTCCAGATAAGGTTCTTATTTCAGAAACTACCATCGCATCTAAACCACTCTTTAGTGCAATCCCTTACCCCAGAATTAGAGAATTAAACGTGAAGACAAACAGCCCTATGAAAAGAGGATCAACTTTCAATAAACTACAGCCTTCAATGGCGAAATATTTTCCAAGCTCGGAATAGAATCGTAAATCTTTGGACATTCCATCAATAGACGTAGAGATCGAAAACCTTCAGAGGCAGGTTTGGACTCATAAGCCTGCTAATAATCTATTAATAGATCTACAGATCAAAGACCCTTATTTTTGACCATGAAGATTAACAACTAATCAAGCGAAATCATTCATTGCATTTGTATTATGCCTATTTTGTCTTTAAGATCATTGTTTTAAACTCCCCTGAGCCTATGACTTGTTTCCTACAAGACTCATTCCCCTGCATGTCTTACTAAAGATGAAATAAATTTGTCGAGAGTTTTACGTTATTTTTATTGATTAAATTGCGAATAATCACTTTTAAAATAAAAACTACGTCGAATAACCGTACACATTTGTTTGCCTAATGGTACCCATGAATTCACAAGTACGACCTTATCCGTTTAATGAACACATAAAATTACTGAACGAAATATTTTTACACTTGTAGGAGAAGCCAAACATATATTTATTCGTAAAATCACACAGAAGCTAAACCTACGATCCTTTCTTCTAAGAGTAAGTGCTAACAATCAACACTTTGTTTGTACCATGAGCACAAGAACTGTAACCTTGTAGCGGGCCAAAAATCTAGACTAACCCTTATCGATCCAACTCGCTTCCTACACTAATCTAGACGTGAAAAATCGAAGGAGAATGAAATGGATTGTATGTAAAGTCCTTTACTAACAAAAAAAATGTACAATAATAGTCACAATGACGAGGGGTGATTAAATTGATCTCGTTACTATTTACAAAATATATACAGCTAAATTTCCTATATATATGCAATAAAAATAAATAAATCCTACTTATAGCTTTTAGCAATCAATCAATCCTAAGAAACTATTTAATGCAAAATCGAACAACCCCCCTAAAAATCCTGACTAAAACAGTCAATATATAAATAACAAAATTAAAGGCCTCACGTGGTACAAAGGGGGTGGGGGGACGTCCAGCCAGCCGCCACTCGAGCGAGAAAAATGCCTAGGACTTACAAACAAGTTGCGCCTCTGATCTTGATGGAAGATAAGTAACCTTATCACGCTTGCGTGGCTATTATAAGCCCTCTTTCATTAAGCTATACAATTTTAATCTCAACAAGTAAGACAGAACACGGCCTTGAACCTTTGCCAAATACTATTGGCCTTTATTAATTAACAATAAATAGTTATCTTCTCATGCAAATATGGCGCTTTGTTAAAGCTTAATTTAAACAAAGAACTTTCTTTTTCGTTAAATTTACTTAAGACAAATAATATCTGATAAAAAAAAACAATTTTAATACAACATGAAATCAAATACATATGTACAAGAGAAAATATAATAAAAAACCGATTCCCACTCACACACACATTCTTACAGAGGGAGGGAGAAGGTATTGAGAAAAGGGGTGGGAGGATTGCCCTTCATACACACTCACATTCGCTCTCCCAAACCTGATAAATTGTTAGTAGAAATATGAAAATAAGCCTAACGCACAAAATTTCTCATAGAAATGCTACGATAACTCATACTCAGAGCGAGGGGTCAAACCTGTAAACTTGTTGGTAAGGCTTTACAAAAACTAAACTGCGTAGGTTCTTAGTACTACGAGAAAATACATTCAGAGATTTCAATTTCAAACCTCTTAGGGGAAGTTTGTGAGAACTTGAGACAGCAGTATGTCATAGCAGATTTCATCTTTTAGCCACTCTTTTTTAGATATCGAATTTGTAGGGAAATACTTCCCTTTAATTTACCCTCTAAAAGATTAAATAAAACACCAAGTAATACTATCAACATGGAAATATGAACAAGTTTAATTAAAGGAGAGTTTCTTTTAAAGGTTTATATCTATCTCAAATGATCATTAAAACATCCTAAATAATGAGGTCATTTTGTTCCAAATATGTAGCTCCTATAAATTTGCATTAGAGAAGTTGTACTCATTACTCCGTAAGAGTAAAAGAAACATTGAGGAGAGAATGAAAAATAAAATAGAGAAAGAGGTTGATTCAGCCTGCGTACAAAAAATAAGCTGTTTGTTGAAGTTAGAGAATGAGTGAATGAATAAAGTAACTGTAAAAGGTTTAGATTGGACTCCGAAGACTTGATTCCTATAAGCGATTCATGTCACTCTAACCAAGTCAGATTTTTGTAGGCATGAGAGTTATCTGGAAAGATCTAGCTTATGTCCTTATCCAAAGAAATGAAGCTCCATTCTAGACTATGAGAAATCCCAGGTAAAGTAACCAGGGAAAGCATTTAGGTTCCATTAAAGTTCTGAATTACCAAATTACGGAAACAATTTTTGACAATTTTTCTCGGGAAAACAAATTGCAAGGGATGCGGAAACATAACAAGGGAAATATTTTGGTTGTAAAGCAATGAACTATTCCATTTATTTGTTATTATAATTGTAACTTGGTTGTCATTATGAGAATGATATATTGCGCGATAAATCATCATTATTTAAATATGTCATTCAATAAGATAGGTGTGAGCGGACGACCTTGAAGGTCCACCTTGAACCCCCTCCCCCCCACGGCCAGGTAGAGGCCACGTAGCCTTAAGTAAGATTTCAAAAAGCGAGGCAGCAAAGAAATTCCCACATGGCAACAACCAGCCACTGTCCACAGCTGTGTTTGCTCACGCCGACCGATCCTCCACTAAGACTCCTTCACCGAGAACACCATTTCCCGCGGACATACTAATCTCCTGAAGACACGAGGCTCCAGCTAACCCCCATGCCTTGAGACAAGGATCGCCGCCTGAACGAACGTCTCTCCAAGGCCTTATGTGGTCTGGTAGATGAAGAATGTCATCCCCTGAAAGCCTTCTACCGAGCAATCCAACAGAGTATTTATTCCGAGGTCTCCCGTTACTCGAGAGAGAGTACCTTCCGCTTTCCTTAAAGATACATCCCCTCGTCTCGAGTCGAACCTCAGAGTTAGAAAGTTTCGTCGGCTAAACTAATTGCCGTGAATTTGGGGCACAGTCAATAGGCAAGTTCGTGAAGCGGCATTTCCTCGGAGAATTGCGCGACCCACTCATATTATGCCGTTTTCAAAATTACTTTGCCCCTCGTTCGAGATTACTTATTCCCGCATCCAAGAGCATCTTGCTCCGAGTTCAAGAAAATCTCGACTCACTTTTCAAGAGTAATTCGCACAGTATTCAAGATTACCTCACTCGTGCCCGAGGTAATCCAATGCTACTGTTGAGATTACTTCGCCCGTGCAGTAAGATTATCTCACCCCGAAGAACCCGATCTTTGGCCTCAATTCCCCTCTTCATAAACAGTCAAGTCTACAAGGTAAATATTATTCCACCTTTTCTACTCCGTCACGAAGATTATCCCCTATTGCCATTGTTTTCCTTTCTTACTGAGTTAAGCATTTATCCCCTGATTGTCGCATTGTCATTGAGTCAATATTCCCTTTTGAGCCAGAAATTAATTCTCAATATACATGTTTCCATATTTATCTTGTTTTTGTTATTAAACCTTTATTTGGGGTTTTTAATCTTTTAATATCCTTGAATGAATCTTGGCTTTTAATTAAGTAACCCTGACCAACAAATAGGCATTCACATAGATTTATTGCTTTAAACTTCCCGAACTTAAGGAGTAATTACTGACTAACAGCTTAGTACAGCCGGCCATCTCTCGGCCGCCTGGCACGTAATTATAATTGCCTTCACAGATGCTAAGGTATACACTTACGATACTACGACATCAATATATATATAGTAACTATATATATATATATATATATATATATATATATATATATATATATATATATATGTATATAGGTTCTTTTATTTCAACAACTTTTAAAGAAACCTTGGCTTTTAAAGCCCTCCCCCCCGACCATCCAGTCAATTGCTGATTTTCTTATCGCCAAGTACATTCAAGTTATTTCAAGATACTGTAACGATCTTTAAATTTGTTATGTTAATTTTGTGTGTCCCTTAGAGACCGTAAGTTTTAATTTCAAATTTTGGTGTGTCCATTTTGGAGACAAGCCTCTCCCGAAATCAGGTTAATTCCCTAGCAAGATTAAAAACCTCGCCTTTGATCGTATAGGGATTAATTTTATTTTGAAAATCAGGATACAAACTCTATCTGGCAATTTTCTTTTAAAAGTTTGCTTTCGCAACAGCCCAACGAGCATAACCGTCGGTTCTTTTCGCATGCAACGATTAAACGAGCTTTCACGCTAAGAAAATGTCGTCATTTGAACGCTTAAAGAGCCAGGGAGAACCCTTAGGATTATTCGGCAAGGATTTAATTTCATACGTTTAAAAAGAAGAAATAAACGAAAGGGCAGAAAACAGAGAAAGAAAGTAGCTCAGATGCAAGAAAGGCAAAAAGTTCGGCAACACGAACGCAAAGTCAGTCACAATCAACTAAAAACCCTTTCTGTACATTCAAGAACCGAAGCCCCACAGTCTTCCTCTGTCAAGTTGAGAGTCTTCAAAGAAGGCGAAGACTTTTGCACATACCTTACGCATTTCGAAAAATATTTGAGGTCAATCACTAAGAGATTCTAGCAGAATGTGTCACCAGATTGCTTCCCCTTCTAAATACTGAACTCCAAGACATTTTTATTTCCCTTCAAGCTGAAGCAGCAATAGATTATTTAAACCTTAATACGGAATTACTATCAGCAGTAAATAGGAACCTTGAATTTTATCGAACTAAATTTCCTATCTCTAGAATTCAGCCCGGACAGATATTACGAGAGTTTGGTTTCACCCTTCAAAGAAACTTTAATTTCTGGCTAGACTCCGCTCAGATTGCCCGCGAATATGAGTCCTTCGTCGATTTCTTCCTTAGGGAAGAATTGATTGCTGCGCTGCCCGCGGAAATCCGCGCATTCGTGAAAGATAGGCGTTGCACTACTTTCAAAGAATGCATCGAAAAGGGGGTATTTGTACGCGACCAGTCACAACCTTTACCTAAAGGACCCCAAGAACTCACAACCTCCATCCCCTAGAAGCAAGAAGGGGAACTCCCTGTTTCCTCCTAAGAACACTATCAAATTTATGAAGGTCCCCGTTCCCTCCAAGCCGAAGAACCTTCTCCGCTCTGACCTGAGGGATATCAAGCTCATTATTTTAACTTCCCTTACGCTGGCGTACGCCAGAAGGCAGGTCTTTTGTTTTTCGTGTGTCATGGAGGGCCATGTAGAACCTAATTGCCCCAAAATTCACATCTCCGATACTCTCCTAACCATCAAATTCATCAGAACAGCGGTGCTCCAACTTCCCAGTAGTCTCGCCCGGAAGATCCCTCAACTCTCTCGACGAATAGTCCCTCGTAAGATCAGGTGAACTTTCTGTTTAATAAAAGCTCTCCCGGTGGATTAAAATACGAACACAGATCCGTAAATGGATGCAAGGTGTCAACCTTCGTAAAAGACACTGTTTTACCTGTACTTTAGTGTCGAAGAATTACTTCACCCAATAGACCCTGACCATAACAAATACGCTGTGGTCCACGACTACCTTGGAGGAGCAAACCGTTTCCCCATCATATGATGCTACTTGGAATGCCAGTATTTTACTAGATGGGCTGAGTTAGTCGCTACCACGATCAAATTCTGCGCCGTGCTGGTCGCCCAGAGCCCCCAAATAACCCCTAATCATGTGACTCAGCCCGTCATTATCAGGGCCAAGGCTCAGAAGAATTCCGCCTCTCCGTTTCCCTACTTGACCCCTATGACCCCGAATTCCAAGAACTCCACAGCGAGGCATTTGCGCAAGCACAAAAAGGGTGCGCAACTCTACTACCTCTTTGAAAAAGAGCGAGGAGTCACGAACACGGCTCTGCCCGCGGACAAATGAGGTCTCTTATCTCATTAAGGAAGGCCTAATTTAACGAGCCTGTTCAAATGGAGTTAGCCCTGCGACTCGCTCTTTCTGTATCCCCTCACCGCCGCCTAATGCCTCCACCCCTAGGAACCCTGCCAGGATGTTTTACCCACCATAAAACAGTAGGGACCCGTCTTAGCATAATTACAACAACTATGCTAGCTCTGCCCAAATTCACACCCCAACTGCTTAGTTTACACAAATCCAATGGTTCCTTGGGCTCCCAAATTTTATGACATGAATAGCTTTATTTAATACAATGGTCTGGCTTCGCGTGCTACTTATAGAGGATCCTCCCAGTTAAAGTACCATTTATTAGCTCATGATTGTTTCCCCTTGTAAATAAATTTTGTTTTAGATTGTGCGTACTCGCGTTATAAAACTCGAATTGGATAATATATGTACATATTCTTTGTATACTGATAACGCTCATGTATTTTTTTCATATGCTTTTCCCCTGTGTATGTATATTATACAATTGTCCTTTTTTTTTACTTTGTTCCACTACTCTTTGCCTGTCTGATCGCTTATGTAACTGTTTTGTTTCTTTGTAAGGGGTCTGTCAATAAGGTCGCTCGATTTTTAAATGTAAATAAAACAAGTTGTGTGTGATATACGCACTCAATTTATTTTAAATTTGAAAGCATATTTTATGGCATTAAGTGTGCAATATAAAGTCGTTTGAATGTCCGCCGCAGTTTCGCTTGGTGGAACGTATTCGGGAGCCCTAATTTTCGATGACTTTGTCGCATAAATCTGGCTGAATTTGCTGGATGGTATTCGTTATGTTAACTTTGAGGACATCACCTGTTTTCGGATTATTCGCATAGACCTGCAATTTAAGGTAGCCGCAAAGAAAGTAGTCTAATGGCGTTAAATCCATTGATTTTGGTGGCCAACTGACGTAGCCGCCACGCGAGATGATCCTGCCCTGAAATCGCTAGTGCAAAATGTCTATCGTGGAGTGCGCAGTGTGGAACGTAGCTCCGTCCTGTTGTAACCACATGTCGTCAGTATCCATATCATGCATATAACCTAGTTAAGGCCACAAGAAGTTGCTTATCATCGATCTGTAGGTCTCGCCGTTGACAGTTATGGCAATCCCATCCTCGTTCTCAAAAATATACGGACCGATGATTCCGTTAGACAAAAATCCGCCCCAAACGGTGACTTTGTTGGGATGGAATTAGTGCTGGTATATCTCATGTGGATTGTTTTCGTTCCAAATCCAACAATTTTGCTTGTTCACAAATCCATTCATTCAAAGATGGGCCTCGTCACTGAAGATGATTTTTGGGGGGAAATTTGGGGAACGTTTGTCGAACGCAGCACTGATTTTGATAATAAAATTTGATGATTTACACACGCTGTTCTACAATATAACCTTACTTTGTGACTTGCTAAGTACTACTGAACAGTTCACAGTGAGGTTGCCAGATGTCGCTTCAACAACATGGCCACTATCATCTAACAAAGTTCGAGCGTCCTGGTTGAAAGACCTTATATATGGAATATTACTTTTATCTGTTTTTATCGACTCGTTTATTTCTGTATCAATTTTTTTTCAAATACTTTAGTACTGAATTAAGAACCAACGTCCAGGATCAAAAGTAATCCTTTAGTCATTAAATGGTTCGCCTCAGTGACGGCTTAAATTAGAATCAACTTTTGTAGCAACTACCCAATTCGGTTTAGTCAGGTAGTGATACTATGTGAACCTGTTCGTTGGTACCTTCTGAATACGACCCCTTTCCAAGTTTTGGGGAATGCCATTTTCTCTACACTTCGCTCCAAGAGAAGTTTATCTTTCGGGAGAAGGGGTGTGAGAGGACGACCTTGCAGGTCCACCTTGACCCTTCACCCCCGTCGGGTAGAGGCCAAGTGTCCTTAAGCAGGATTTTAAAAAGCGAGGCAGCAAAGAAATTCTCGCATGGCGACAGCCAGCCACTGTACACAGATGTGTTTGCTCACGCCGACCGATATCCCGCTGAGACTCCTTCATGAAGAATCCCATGCCCCGCGAACATAATAATCCCTAGCAGACACGAGGCTCCAACTAACACCCCATGCCTTGAGGCGAAGATCGAAGAATGAACTAACGTCTTTCCAAGGCCTTATCTCGTCTGGTAGACAAGGAATGGCGCCACCAGAGTCCCTTGGGATTGCCATGCCCTGAAGGCCTTCTAGCGAGCAAGCCCACAGAATATTTTTTTGGGGAGGTCTCCCGTTACTCGAGAGAGTACCGTCCGCTCTCTGCTAAGGTACATCATCTTGTTTCGAGTCAAAATTCAGAGTTAGAAGGTTTCGTTGGCTAGACTAATTGCCGTGAATTTTGGGCACAGGAAAATTCGTCCAAAGGCATTTCCTCTGAGAAATGCGCGAGCACTCATCTCATCCCGTTTTCAGGATTAATTCACACCTCGTTCGAGATTAATTATTCTCGCATCCAGGACAAACTCGCTCCGAGTTCAAGAATATCTCGACTCACATTTCAAGAGTAATTCGCCCAGTATTCAAGATTACCTCACTCGTGCCTGAAGTAATCCAAGCCCACCCTTGAGATTACTTCGCTCGTGCAGTAAGATTATCTGATCCCGTAGAATCCGAGCTTTGGCTTCACTCAGCCCCTTCATCAAGAGTAAAGACTACAAGGTAAAAGTAATTCCACCGTTTATACTCCGTCACGAAGATTATCCCCTACGGTCATTGTTTTCTTTTCTGACCAAGTTAAGCATTTATCCCGTTTCAGCCCGAAATTAATTCTCAATTTATCCTTATGTATATGCTGCCATATGTATCTTGTTTTTGTTATTGAACCTTTATTTGGGGTTTTAATCTTTTAATAATTGTGAATGAAATTTGGCATTTAACGAACTAGCCAGGCCAACGAAAACGCACTAGCATTGATTTAATCGCTCTAAACTTCCCGAACCAAAGGAGCACTCACTGTCCCACCTGATTAGCTTGGTACAGTCGTCATCTCTGGGCTGCCTACCACGTAAGTGTAAGAAGGTATATAATTAAGATACCACGACAATCGGTATAATGAGATTGAACATAAAACTCAATTTAGATTATAAGGATTGTGGAAGAATAAGGAGAGAGAGAAGGAATCCCCCCTACCCTGACTTTCCCATTTCATCGTTAACCGCTCTATATTCGTCTACCCTATATACTGCGAAAATTAGAACAATGGAAAGACCATTAAGGAGGCATCGCGGGTTCGCTCTATGGAACCTTATCGCGGCCCAAGTCAATTAAGGAAGTCTGTTGGCGATGAATCTCTCTCCCCGTTTAGATAATTTCAAATTATATATTCGAGACTTCGAAGTTCACATACATATTGTGTATGAAGTCACCGCCCTGTACATTTGCTGTAACGTCTTCGTTACTCGAAAGGGAATCCATTACATTCCTGTTCAGGGTAGAATTGAGTGATTGTCGAAGAGTCAAGTAATAGCTAGTCGTCACTCAGTGTTGTTGGTGGAGATAGTTTGGCGTGCTTCAACCCTTTTCAGCACGTCTTCGGATTTTAAGGATCGGAAAAGCCATTCCCAAAGCACCCTCCGTTTGCCTCTTAAGGATAAGAGGCCTCCAACTTCAGTTTCCCGAAGTTAAATTTAGCGTCCCGTGAGACGCCCACAAGTTCAAGGACGAACTTACGTAACTCCATGGTCCTACTATTCACACATCAAGGCAAAAAGCGATTTAACCACTGCTTAGTCACGCTCCTCCCACCTATACCGCGTCGAACCTCAAGGATCCTCTTTGCTCTAGAACTTGCATAATTTTAAAATCATTACTTTATTAATTATCCCTCTGTTCAAACTTAATTGATAGTGTTAATAATCTTAGCAGTGAACCGTCAATATTTATTTGCATTGCCATTTAACTTGCCCTATATGTGTATGTAAGCTTTAGTCCTGTTAAAGTATATTTTTCTATCCGACTTTGAATATTCCTTGGCGTAGCAACTGAGTATTTAAAGCACTCTTAGAACCATCACCAGGTAGAGCCTTAATTTCGGTCGGCCATTAGGCCAGTGTGCGTATAACTGCGTACACCTGGTCATACCACGAAATAAAACTTGCGTCAAGTGTTAGTTATTGGAAAAGATTCCACCGTCCTTGATCTATTGCTATTTTCTTAAATATCATTATTTTTAATCTATACAGTTGCAAGTGTCATGAATATTCTATCAAAAATAATAGGAAATTTTTTTTTAATAGGCAATAAGATTTTTTTTATTTGAGGGTATTTACGTGAGTCAAGATATCCCTAATTAAACGGCAAGAATCGCCGCCAAATTTAAATTTTGCTGTGGTAAAATTACCAGAAGACTCAGGCCTAAGTCAGGTTCTTTCGTTACTTATTTTATTTTTCTGGTCCGCATAATTAATTGGAATCTTTAGTCAGTTTTGGGTGGCCAAATTGTTAATTACAAGTAGGATAGATTTGTTCGGAAGAGCCTCACTTGTCCTTGTAAGCTTTCTCGTGGGCCGAAAGACGAACGTAGCATATTCAGGATGTCTTAGTTTGATCCTTTTCATAAGCAGGGACAGATCCTATGACGATGAAGAAAGAATTTAATCGCTTACGTTCAAGAGGAAAAGCGAAACGAACGGGCAGAAAAGAAAGCACAGAGAGAAACAGAAGAATGTGAAGAACAAGCACATTAAAAAGCAGAAGAAAGACAGATAAAAGAGGAAGAAAGAGAGAGAGAACAAATACGATAGCACGGGAGAGAATTAAGCCGTAATCATGTCGAAATGGCTACTGTGGGATCACGTAACCATCAGTCACAACCACCCTCATTAAAACTCCCGCGTATAAAGACGGAGAAGAATTTTATTCTTATCTGACCCACTTTAAAAAAAAGTTTAGAAGTCAGCAATTGGGATGTAGAATCCAATGGAGTTGCCCGTCTACCCACCCTCTTAAACACTCGTCTGTGTGAAATCTTCATTTCTCTGCCCCCGGAAACAACTCTGGCTATTCAATCCTAAAAGCAAAGCTTGTCTTTGCTATTAATATGAATCCGGAGTTCTATCTGGTTAGATTCCGCTCGGCAGGGATACAGCCGGGAAAAACGTTTAAGTAGTTTGGGTCATCGCAGTAAACAGTTTTGGCGGGACTCCTGACAAGTGACTAGCGAATATGAGTCATTAATCGACTTTATTTTAAGGGATCAACACATGGCTACCCTTCCTCGAGAATTGCAGGCCTTCGTAACAGATATAATAGTTTCTTCGTTTAAAGAGTGTATAGAGGAAGCCAACCTTCACGCTTCCAGACACGTTCTATATCCCAAGGAGATCAAGAAGAGCCATCCCACGTCCTTCAATCATAAGTTTGGGCCTAATAAGTTCCATAGTAAGAATAAGGGTAGCTTCGTAAAGATTCAGTTACCCCATAAACCCAAGCCTCATCCTCAGCGTGAACAAAAATACGTAAAGCCTTCAACATTTCCTTCTGCGCCGTCTCATTACTCACGTTAAACCATCGTATGTTTTACGTGTGGCACCCCTGGTCACCTTAGTTATAACTGCGCCAAGAACTTGCAGGTAAGGACCGCCCCTAATGAACAGGTCAATCAGGTAACCGCTTGTCTTCCCTCTAACCCTTCTGCTTCGTCATCGCAGTAGCCACCTGCTCCCTCTCACTCGGAACAACAGGTAAATTTCTTTTTCAATAATAGACGCGGGTTGCACATGCATAGTATTCTGAGACAAGCTGTTGCCCCCAGTAATTCCCCAGCATAAAAGATTTGCGATCGTTCACGACATTTTAGGTTATGCCACCAAGTTCCCTGTGGTAAAATAGTACATACAGTGTCATTATTTCACAGGATGGGCCGTTGTAGTCGTCGATCCGATAAAGTTTCGCATTGTTCTTATCGGACAGAGAGCGCAGCTCTCCTCAAATTCCATCGCACAACTAGTGATCACCAGGGCCAAAGCTGCGAAAGATACCGTCAACCTCGATCGTCGAGTTATCCAGCATAATCAGTTTGCTGAAGCTCAAAAGAATTGGCCTTCTTTGCAAACCCTGTGGAAGAAGCCTAAAAAACAGGAGCCCGAAACCGTTCGCCTAGAAAACTGTGCAGACCTCGCCTTCAAGAATTCTGAGGTGAATTTGGAAAAATACAGAACGTATTTTGACATCAAGTCCAAAGCACGGAAATTCGAAGCAGGCGACGAAGTACTACTTCTGTTGCCCTCTGAGTCTAATAAGCTCGTATCTCAGTGGAAAAGACCTTTTTTAGTAGTAAAACCCCGAGAAACTAACACCTAGTTTCTTGTTACGCTGAAGAAGCTCCAAAGGAGCGAAAAGTCAGTAATAAAGAACCTTATGCCACTCAATGTTTCTATTCTTATCCTTCTCTGACCACTACCCACTAGAGAAAATCAATTAGATTTTTGGATATAAATGAAAATGCAATCCAACTTTTACAAAATTATCTCTAATGAAAAATTTTTGTAGTACAAAGTAATTTACAGGTTACCAAGCTTGAGATAACAAATTCATTCAACTTGAATACACGGTAGAATTTTTTGGCCCTGTGTAAAGCCAAAGAACTTTCACTTTTTTATCCTAAAACTTTTTATTTTCTTAATCAACTTTCTCTATAAACTTTAGAGAGCTTGGTAGCAGAGAAGGTCTCGCAAACTTAGTTTCACGAGTACAGGCCTCCCTCAGTAATAACTACCTCCTGTATGCATACCTATCGAAGCTAGCTAGATCAGGGGCTCCTACCTTGGTTTACTCGCTTATACTTACCTCAGCTTTTAAGGGAACATAAACCATAAGCAACTGCTCCCGGTATGTAAATCTGCCTACTTAGTAGGTCAAGATATATCTTAGCTAGTGAGTTTTAGAAAATCGCTTACAAACTCTGAGTGAGTTTGTTCTAAAATCTAGCCTGGTAATGGGAAATTTAGAATCTAAATCCCCCATATCTGGCTAAGAATGATATATCAAGCCTGTTTTTTGAGGGGAAGAGAAAAATAATGAATAATTTGACCATTTTATTTCACTTTTCCGATACTTGTACTGTTATTGTCGAAAATCTGCATACAGATGGGAAATTAATATTTTAGGTAAAATTTTTCTTTCTTCTACATTTCTCATATAACCCTTAAAATGGCACTGTAATGAGATCTTGAATTGAAACTCCTTAATTTTTTTAGGAAAAAAATAAGGACGCAGATAATTGGGAAGAACGCATTTGAAATAAAATTACATATCTACGCAAACCACCTCGCACGATAAAAAGAAATCATATTCCCAAGGTTTTGTTCTAAATTTACAAAATTCTTTATAAAGGATGAAAAAAAACACAAATACATCATCCCTAAAAAAAAATATATATATATATATATATATAAGAAATCAATGGCGAGTTATGCTATATGATAGTGAAACCACTGTATAGGAGCAAAATGTTTAATTTAAGAGACTAGTTTCAGTATGTAGTTTATCAAACCCTCTTCAGTCGTATACTGAGAATGCAATTGTTACAAAAGTCTATAAATAACGTACAGATCAGAAAAAAACAAAAATAAAAACCCACAAAGAAACACAAAACGGGGAGAAAAAGGTTATTAATCAGGCGGTGTAAGTCTAAGAGCGTTGACTAAGCTGTTTACAATAGGTTACGGGAATAGGGGCATCATTTTAATTGCCTATCTGACAAATTGATATTGGAAATTTCTCCTATTAATATAGATTCTACAAATCTTTCTTTTAGGGAAATCTTTACAATTATATATGATTTGTGCCTTTAAATAGTCAATTTGGAGGTTAAAATTGCTAATATGATTAAAAATACTGGATGTGGTGCTACCTCGTCTGAGATTACCTTTATGTTCATAAATTCGTTTCGTTAAGGTTTTTCCGGTCTCTCCTATGTAAAACGAGGGACAGTTTGTAGAGCCACAGAGATTAAATATACAGCTGCTTCATTTGGCTGATCCACGGGCATGGTTGAAGGGAAAGATTTAAGGATAGATACAGAGTATTTAAATGTGGTTAGACCGGGGAAATAACTTTGTTCACTCGTTTAAGGAGGGGAGAAAAAGGGAGGGATAGACACTTCGTATTACTAAATTTGTTTTTATCCTTTAGACGGTAATGAGTAGATTTTGCTTTAGATAAACTTTCATTTATCACGTAGAGGGGATAGTTTAGTTCAATGAAACTGCAGGTTATATACTCGTATGTAATCTCTTTTTCTATGTAGAAAGCAAGGGTGACATATCCTCAGTGCTCTCAGTGCTCGTTTAATGTTAATATTATGATGAGAAAAGAAATAGATATACGAGTTAGAAAGGGTTGCTTTTCGGTACACAGTGAAGCTAATTTTGTCAATAACTCTAACAATTTTTACATCAAGAAAGGATATACAATTATCTTTTTCCCAATCTACTTTAAAATTGATAGTGGGATGGAGTTCTTTGAGATTTTTAAGGAAATTTTCCAATAAGTTGAAACTATTTATAGGCCAAATCGATATGACATCATTTAAATACCTATACCATACTAAATTATGATGGAGAAACATAGAAGGGAGTAATGATACTTCAAAATGCTCCATTAAAAGGTTATATAATATGAGCGATAAAGGTGTAATCATATCCACATACCTCTGAAGCGGAACGCGTGCCCACCCCGTGGGACACGAAGAGTTGCATGATTGTTAAATGGTATAAAAAATCTAATACTAACCAGATACCTCCCCCACCTCCCGAACGAGGCCCGTGGTTCGAGGTCCCAACAATTCCCATTCTGATCTTTATAGGACTTTTATTATTTGGTTGGTATGATGAGTCTTGTCCACGAATGGGGAATACAACCAAAATGCAATTACTTTTCTATACATGCAATAAAATTCAAATACCTACATCCATACACGTGTACATGTAATATAAATGCAATTACACTCAAACATATGTACATAGGATCAAAATGCATTCGCAAGCAAATCATCATATGATATGTCCCTAAGTTCAGCCTTAGGTGGAAAAAACGACTACCTGTCTTTTCTTAGATAGAATTGGCAAACATAAAAGGTCGTGTAGACAAAATTATATTTAGATAAAAAGGGTTACTTTCTCTTATGTATATAAACATTTAGGATATACTCTGCACGTTATTTTATTTATATTATTTAAAATGGTGTAAATCTTGCTACTCAGTCTATTCTAGAATGTGTCAGAAAGAGATGCAAGACAGAATAGAGTCAAAAGCATGTTTGCGAAAACTAATCTCATCAGAATCTTTTAAAGTCATTCTAAAACTTGCCCAAAGAGGTCAAAATATTGTAAAGTAACCTGTATAATGATATATAAATCGGATGATAAAGAAGAATAAAAAATAATAAATGACTTGTAATAAGGATTAGTAAAGCCAGATTTAAAATGGACTTTACGAAAGGTTGTATTAAACTCTTGCAAAAAAAATGGAAAAAAGAGTTGTAAAAGACTTGCAAAATACTTTGTTATACACCTAAGTAAATGAATAATAAAAAAGGTGTTGTGAAAAGGTATGTACCAATACCCCCCCAACTTTGGAATTCACTGCAATATGAGGGAGGATTTGATACAATTTACTTCCTCTATGATCAAATACCCACAAAGACTACGAAAATCGCAGGGAGCACAAATCTTAAGACAAAGAATCAAACCGTTGTTCTTTTCCTCCTTACTCAGCTTTACCCGCTTATACATGGTCGCTGTTTATCCCCAGCCGTTCCTAAGATTTCCTCTCTGGCTCATCCAATAGGAACTAGTGCAAAACAGCGAGGCAAAAGGAGCTAGTTGGACAAAAATGCTCGTACCAAAGTTGTCACTCCAAAAAGAAATAGTGTGACAAAAGGTTTATTGTACAAATTAGTAAGTATTTCTTATTGATTGATCTAGTATGAACTATGATTCAAATCACTGCAAAAAAATAGCAATAAAATATATGAAATGAGTGCTAAAAGTTTTTGTACAAAAAGTTAGTCACTCATGCCCCATAGAAATTTCCTTATTTGCTTTGCTTTCAAATAAAGTCTTTGGAGTTTTAATTTTTTAATAATCTTGAATGAAACTTGGCATATTTATTGAGTCGTATATGTTTTATTTGCTGCTATATGGAGGAAAATGGGAGTCTTCTTGAATTATCACTTGGTGAATTTGGGCGCCCAATGACGTATAACAGCGAAATGTTTAGGAAATCTCTAGATTAATTTTGGACAAGATATTTAAAACTTAGCTATTCTGCCCCACTATCAGTGTCTCACTAGCATGTTTTCCCCCAACTATTTTGGAAATAGTTTTTTTTACTTAGATATTTTGAGACTAGCTCTTTTGTCTTTTCTCTCCTCCAATTAGTCGCCAGCAACCCAACCACTCTCAAATCTTTTTCTACACTATCTTATGTATCTTCGGTTTTACTCTTTGCTTCTATTATGGACAATCCTCTGCATAATTGTTTTCTAGATATTGTCAACTTTTCGCTTCATCATAAACCCATACCACCTCTTTCGCTCTTGCATTGTGATCGACATTATTCTTACCTTTCTCCTCCCCTTTATCTTCATATTCATTGTTTTGAATAGCGGGATGACTCCACAAATCATCTCAATCATCTTTATTTTCGTAACTTCCATGTTTATTTTCTCATGTTTTGTCTTTAGATCCTGAGTTGTGATCCATTGCTCAACGCGGACCTCACCGCTGTCTGAAATATTCTGCAATCACACAGCAAACGCAAAACATATTTGCAATTCTTACTCCCCACTTGGACACTATGATTTATTTCAGCATCCAGTGCTCTAATTTAAGTTACAATGGATCCGAGTTATGTAATATTTAGCACTTATTTCAAATTAAATTAGATAGTAACATTTAACATTGCCTTAAACCATACATAGTATTTTTTCATTGTGTCTACTTTTATTTCAAGATAATTTCTACTCTCATTACTCATAATTAAGTTTTCTGCACAAAAGGAAGCTATTGGGATCTTTACTATGTATAATTGTTTCGAAATTTATTTGCCTAACTTGTGCAAAGATATTTTGTGCGCTAAATTCCAAATTGGAATATTCCCAGTCAGGAGAATAACAGAGAAGAACATTGACTATGAGGATTTTGCCAGGCTATGTTATGTTTGTGAATTTAATATATTTGTGTCGATTGTAATAATTTAACAGGCCATATTTTCACGGGCTTGGGATAATCTTTTCACTCGGAATTCTCTGACTTCTCTAGAATATATGGCAGCATGGGGGAGACTTTGATGGAAGCCCATTTTAACTAAAAAATTTGCTTACTTCCTTATATACATCCTTATATGTTTCTTTAACCAAGCTATTTAATTTTTCACATAATTATTTTTCTTCAAGTGTCTTCAAAGTTTCTTTCGCTAAATCAATGAAAATCACGAAGTTCCATATAGTTTCACTTATGCCTTCCAATGTCTCTCGCACACTAAAGATCGTAACAGTTCTTCTTTTACCAGACAAAAACAAACTGATGCTCTCCCTTTTAGGTAGCTTCCCTAATTCAATTATTTATGAATTGTTCCCATATTCTCCTTCTATGGAGCTTTATTTTTATATTTTGCTAATTAAACAAATTTTAATATTTTCGTATATTTATATATCGGCACAATTTCATTTACCACATAAATCTCGAATCTTGTCATTCTTATATATCGAATTCATGTGATGACGAAGCAAAACCACTTGCTATCACTTTGTTGCTTCGACTGGAATTAAATCCGACCATATTGTCTTACCAATTTTTTATATTCTTCTTTATTTCTTTTATGTAAGTTTTCCTATAAACTGTTGGTGCTGTGTAATTTCATTTGCGGTCTATTCATGTCTTAATTTTCTATGGTTTTCTTCATTTTATTAAATTTTGGTCGTAGGTTAGCCAGGGTTGGCGGAAGTGTATATATATATATATATATATATATATATATATATATATATATATATATATATATATATATATATATATATATATTATATATATATATATAGAGAGAGAGAAAGACAGAGAGAGATATTATAATTATCATTGGGCAGGGCAAGGTCAAATACGGGACCTTGGCTGGAGGCTAATCACCAGACGAGAGGGGGGAATGTAGATTCTTAAACGAGTGCTTTGAAATTAATTCAGCAAAAAGAATGCAGTTGGCCGTTAGAATTTCTTATGGGTTGCCGTGTGGTTCTGGGTAGAGAAAGATGTAGAACAAAACTATCCTTACTATTTACATACAAATGTAATATGGTTATGAGTAAGATTTATCGCATAAATCACATGGGTGATCGTGATGACAGTTATGGTGTTAAGGATTTCTGGGACGAGTTGACTGATGAGAGCCTATAAGCTGCGGCTGGCTAGCCGACTTACACACGTACAAAGATTGGGATGCCTGGATACAAATCCACAAATGTCCTAAGCTTCGTTTTAGGGTTTGAAGCCTTGGAAATCGACGGGGGGCGGGGGAAGTTGATTGCACGGGTAGGGTTACAATCGTAAGTTTAACCTTGAGAATGACGCCTGAGGGAGTATTCGCACCGAAACGAGATCGTAGACAAACCAAAGAATAACCAATGGACTGGGAGTAACTTCCTTCGGGGAGGGGGAGCTTCTGTCTTTCGTACTCGCGAGTGAACGGAAATAGAATCAAATCTAGAAGTTGAAGTGTCTCGTACTACCTGGCAGGCCTATACTAAATTTGGCACGGCTGGAGACTCGGTTTATATGTGGCCCAACTGGAAGCGCTTTGCCTGAGGCGCCGGAAGGGTTTTTCCATATCAGAGACAGCCATGGGAAGGGCGACTCTAAGCAGGGCTTTTGATAATGCTCGGGGGGACGGCGGCAACTTCTCTTCGCTCTCAGGGGCCCAAGCTTCTGTTTTATCGCCTCAAGTAGAAGAATACTTCTCACGATTAGACTTGGCATTCTTCAACCTCGCGGGGCTCCTCGTTCCTCTTGGCGAAATATTCCCTTATTCCGCCGATTCTCTCAAACTTTTATACCTCTCTTTGATATCTTTTTATATTCAGAATACAGGACCTATCCTATTATTTATTTAGGTAAAAGATTTTATTGTTGTATTTATTGTTTATACATTGTTCGATTTATTGTTTCTCTATTTAAACATTTATAGATCTCACAATCACCTTGCCTTTAAGCCTTCTCCAATACTTTCTTTGTTTGCTTATTTCTTTAAATATTCTGTTTCTGACCTGTAATAAAAAAAATGTTGCCTCGCTCTCCCACCTCTATTGCTTACTTAACAATTTTGAATTTTGTTCTGATATTGAATTCTAAGAAGCAGAAAATCTTTCTTCTTGCTTTACTATATCTAGAAAAGGGTCTTCCTTTTGAGTAAAGTGTTTACAATCGCCAGAGCAAAACCAACACTAAAATATGTACTTGAAAGAATTGTTTTGCTATCCGACGTTCCATTGTGTATGATATCCCAACGAAGAAATTAGAGTAATACATAGAACAGATTGGCAGGAATATAAATTAAAACTTCTGTAAGGGAAAGAAAAAAATCAATGGGTCATGAATAAATATTGTAGAAACGAAGTATAAATTGAAAAAATGTATTTAAGCCTAGAAACAATTGAATTTTTTTGCCTAAAATTTGAAAATAAAATAAAATATTATCATAAAGAAGAGATAAATAAACATACCCCTACCGTAAAGTGAAAAGGAGTGAACCACTAGCAATGGAGCTAACTTATGCAGCTATAACAACACTAGAACTAATGAAAACCATTATTAACTTCCAAAAAAGAGACAAGGAATATCAGGCCCCACAGAGATGAATTATTTATTAGGAACCATTAGCAAATTAAAGAAGCAAAGAAATATTTTAAATGCAAGTCGAGATACAGAGGCTAATTTCCCGATGAACTAAACGTAGCAAAAATTATGTTTATCTTAAAATCTCAGAATCAGGATGGAAAACTATTATCCTATTTCAGTACTTGACTTCATTGGGAAGGTTTTTTGAGACAATTATCAACAATAGACTAAGCAAAATTTCAAAGACAAATAATCTAAAATCAACTGACAAAGTATGGCAGAGGATTATTATGCATTGCAAGATACTGATGTTAAGAATCAACAAATATTCTTCATGAATACTATGCATCTATGCCATGGAAAGCTACGACTTTATAGTGATAAGCAACCACCAGGGGAAAAATTCAACGCTCGAAACCCTACTACCAGGAGGCTGTTTATGCCCAACTCTGTTCAATTTACATCACCAATATCCCTATAACCAGCAATGCGAATTACATCAAATTACAGCAAATCATTGTTGTTATTAAATAAATGGTGAGATGTTAGAAAATTAAATGAATATAAAGAGACAACGAAAAGTAAAAGTTATCAAGATAAATTTAAAATAGCTCCAATATATATATATAAATATATATATATATATATATATATATATATATATATATATATATATATATATATATATATATATATATATATATAATAAAAATATATATATATATATATATATATATATATATATATATATATATATACACGAGGGGCGGTCAATAAGTTTTGTGAATCGGTAGGGCAAAAAAGAGGAAGGGGGATGGCTGTTTGTGGGAGTGTTAGGACAAGTTATAACAAGTCAGGACCTGCAGCCGCACGCTCCTGCCTCGTCTACTTAAGAAGCATTGGCTAATCGCAGATCGTCAGTCACAAATTTTTCAACAATGGAGAAGGTTGAGCACCGCGCAGTGATCAAATTTTTGAGCAAAGAAGGTAAGAATGAAAAAGAGATCCATGAATGCATGGTTGCAGTGTACACCAACACCGCCCCTTCCTATGAAATCATTGCTCGCTGGAATAGGGAGTTCCGCCATGTTCGTGAGTCCCTTGAAGATGACCCCCGTCAGACGTGACCAACGAGGACAATGTGGCCCGTGTGAAGATGATGATACTCGAAAATCAACGGGTGAAGGTCGAAGAAATCGAGCGAGAACTTTGAATATCACATGGAAGTGTTATCAACATCATCCACGACAATTTGGCCATGACCAAGGTCTCTGCCCGTTGGGTCCCTAGAAACCTCATGCCCCATGATCCAGTTCAACGTCCTCAAAGTCCACAAGGCCAGAGTTGCACAAGCTGCCCTTCGCGAGTGCGGATTCGAGGAGCTCACCATCCCCCTACAGTCCAGATCTGGCCCCTAGCGACTACTTTTTATTCCGCCAGCTCAAGGATGCACTGCGTGGACGCAGGTTTGGGGACAATGAAGATGTCCAGCTCGTCGTCCAGGAGTGGATTGAACAGCAGTCGGAAGTTTTCTGTTTGTCGAGAATTCGAAGCCTCATGGACAAGTGGCGCAAGTGCATTGAAGTCGAGGGTAGTTATATTGAAAAATAATAAAACACTTTTCCTTATATCCGAATTGCCAAACTTATTGACTGCCCTTCGTATATATATATATATATATATATATATATATATATATATATATATATATATATATATATATATATATATATATATATCCGAGGTGATAGATAGTGGTCGGTCCGTGGGGTTGCGTCATCTGATGCTTTCTCTCACACTTTTTTCAGTTCATTTCATTCTCCATTTCGCAAATAAAAACAATGGCTGGATCTGAAAAACAACAATTCTTGGGAAAAATATTTATAGAAAACGATTCATCATTCATAATCCTACTATCAGTTCATGGAGCAAACTAAGAAAACAGAAGAGTGAAACTTTTCAACTATTTAATTTATTTGAACTCTTTCTATCCTTCCTCCACCCCCTCTCCTCACTTTTCACCTCGTGTTCCCAATTCTTGAATGTTTGACTTAGGCATGGTGATGGTAGTGAGGGAAAAAAGAGAAATGTGGACCGATGCTGAGCTTTCTGCCTATTCATGAGAGAGTAGCCCAGAAGGATGCAGCTGTTGACAATGTTTATCCTACTATAAAATATTCGTTGTTATTGTGCAAAGGAATCTCAAGATGAGTCAAACGTAGATAAAAAATTGTTTTTTTTTTAATTCAATTTCCTTCTTTTTATAACAAAAATCAACGATGTTTGCCTTTTCGCAAATTCTTTGAAATACTCGTCCGCATCAACCAACATGACTGTTAAGATCTCAAATAACGATATTTTTGCCCGCTAGTACTCCCTCTGCTACTCGATTTACACTCTTCAGAATTCCTCTTTCTATCCAGTTTGAAACTCTGTATCATTTCACTTGTCCTAATTAAACCCTAATAAGGTATAATCACTTCCCTTTTGGGAGATGTTGAATGGACAACTTACAGAAGGTGGCCAAATTGTTAGAGGCAAAAGTAAAAAATCTATCATGTGAGATAAAAGAGTTTATTTAACCATACATGGATTTATTGATAGTTTCAGTTATGGTCTTTATTTGAGGCGATAAGATATGCAGTTCGTTAGTCAGAGGCTGTGGGAGTTGAGGGATAGTGAGTAGTATCTAAAGCGCGGCTGCTCTGCCAAGCTCAGTGGGCATGTTATTAGTAAGAATAGAAGGTTTTTTGTGCTGTTATCATTAGTTTTTTGTGAAATCTGATATTATAGATAGGTTAACTACATATTTATATATGTTTATAGGTGTTCGAAAAGTGATTGTGACATTAGTAGTCTGATATTTATCTTTCTTACAGAAATTCATTAATAGTCTGTGTTTTCTTATAAAAATAGGTAAAGCTCCCGATATATCGGCTAAAAAGAAGGACAAAATTCATGCATTACCTAGAGAAACAAATTACTCTCTCAGACAGAGAGCTGAAAAGGTGAAAGTGGCTCTAATAATCTGGCCGCCTTCTGCACTTAGCTCCAAGAGTTAAATCCAAAAAGGATACTACACTCATATTTATTGATTGGGACAGATTTAGGGGGTAATTTCAACAAATAACAAATTTTCTTCCCTAGTAGGTTCTTCCATAGGATAGTAAAGCTATATATCTTTATAGTTTTTCACATGCCTTAACTTCACCAATTCATTTACCAATTTGTCTCCTAATGCTTTCTGCTAGCGATGCTCTGGAAGAGTTATCGCATTTTATTTTAAATTATTATATTTTCTATTAGGTTGGTAACAAAGTTCCCGCTCAGCCTTTTTTAAAAGTTTATTTATTTAGAGATTTATTTAAAATATAATTTATTGATAAATGGTGTACGACTAGTTAATGTGTAATGGCCTAATCATTCTTAGGCCTCCCATGAAAGTGCCCATTGACTTAGAGCCCTGGTAGACTATGGCACTAAGCACTTTCAAGTGGGGTCAAGTTAGACACACTGCAGGTGAGAGACTTAACCCTTAATGAATTAAAAAAATTTCCAAGCATAGAGGAGGTAGCATCATGGCATAGAGGATTTTTTCATTTGAAGGAATTGGTTCGCTAGTTCAAAGAATTGGAACTGTATATGAAAATGTGTACCGAAATCTCGTACAACAACATACTTAACTTTTAATCTGAGCATCTTAGAACCAGTCATGACAACACATCATGACATAATGCAAAGCAAGTAAAATACTATTTCGAACAAAAGATATCGAAGTAATGAAAAGGCCTGCGTAGAACCCGGACCGGAACTCAATTAAATACCTCAGGAAGATCATTGGAGACAATTTCGAGACCAGCAGCCTTGAACTGTAACGGATTTATGGACGAAAATTGAGCAAGAATGGAATAAAATAAGACCATAATTTTGCAAGAAGTGGTGATATTTCTTGGTCTTAGTTGCGCAAAAATAAATGAAAAAAAAGGTTTCAACACCTCATATCAAATTTTCCTAAGTTTTATTGTTATCAAATCTTGCTTTATTTCTAGTATATTTGCTTGCAAAGAAATTATATGAATGATCGTTCTCTCATTTTGAACCGTGTAGTATTTTATTTTTGTAGTTTATTTAGTATAATTCCTTGAATATTCGATTTTATCATATGAACTCTTCATAAAATAGGGTAAATTAAATGCTTCTTTTATGTGCAATAGAAATTTCATTTTCCTACTTATCATATTTAGAAAAGTATTTTAAATAATGAAAATCGTTCTATATTGGTCGGTGGTGTATGCATTTTGCAAAATCTGAAGTTTTATGTGTGTCTATATTTACCTAATTAACTAATCCGTAAAAACGAAGTAGCAATGAAAAGGTGAAGAGGTTTATAATTTTAAAAGTTCTCTCCAAAATGCGGCAAAGGGGCTGGAAAATTTTATCGAAACAAAACTAGCATTTATAAAATGACTTTAAATCCAAATTAAAAAAATCTCATTTCTTCTTCTGTACATTAATTAGTCGTCTGTGAAAAGTAAAATAAACCAATATCACACCACTTCTTTGCAATGAAGTGGCTCATAAAATTAGTGAAATTCCCGAAAAGAAATAATAGGGCTTTACTCAAGATATATTCTCTTCAGCTATAATTCAACAAAATACAAATTCATGCGAGAATGAGAAGGAAATTTGCTATATACTCGTAGTTTTACAGAAAAGATCTGATTATAAAAATCCTATTTTTCGAGTTTGATTAAACCTGATAACGTATTTCTTAAATATATATACCCATTGGCAAATGTTTACGTTATTTATGAAAATTTAATATATTATAAATGAAGTAAAATGAAATGAAAAGATATGTGAGAGATAAAGAAAAGCTGGCCCGACCACCCCTCCCACTTTGACCCTCAAAAAAGTGGCCAGGGAGGAGGGAGAGTATCGTCCTCCTACATCAACGTCACTTAATAAGCTCAGTCATAATCTAAGATGATAAAAGACATACAGAGGAATTTTCCAAAGGAAATCATGAAGGCAGAAAATGCCAGACAAAAAAAAAAACTAATTTCAATTTCATTTAATACTATTCAAGATTCAAACTTAATCACCTCAAAGGCAGATGATAAGAGGAAACATACTACTATTATTAATATAAATATTTACCTATTTCCATTAAATCCAATTATTGAACAAAGTAAAAATGAAAATTATATTATAAAATGATACATGCATTTAAAGCATAATTAATGATGGCCAATGAAAACATATCTTCGGATCAGAAGGTAAACATGGCTCATATATACTTCAAAATATTTGCTACGAACTCTATCAATTTTATTTTGATTAATTTAGATTTAATCCGTCAATTAGAAAATTCTACTCAATACTGTGTATTGCAAAATTACTGTTACACTGGTTACGATGCTATCAACAAATGACACAATGATAGTTTTGATGCATTTAGACATGTTTTTATGGTCTTAACATATAAGTAAGTATTTAAATTGTAATATTAATCAATGTGGCCTCTGTGGCCAGCAAGCGCTCCAGGCGAGACTCGAAGGCCGTTCACACGTTGCGGACTTAAACCTTCCTTTTCCTGGCCCACTCGCGGTTGATGGAGGAAGTCAGCAAGTCAACGTTGCTGTTAAGGATATTGCAGGCATTGACATCGATATGCGCCCACACGTTGTAGTCGAGGAGATTGAGGTCGGTTAACTAAAGGCAACCAAAACTTCTGCGACCATAAGTTCATGTTCGACCCCAACCATTCTTGCACGGTCTTGTCCGCGTGGGTTGGAGAACCATCTTATCGAAAGACTTTGTCAGCCTTCGTGTAATATTTCTCAGCCAGGAAAGGACATTCCTAGTCAAAATACCTCTTTAATCGTCCGCGATGATCCTGCAACCGATAGCGAACGACACCTATGGCATCTTTTCCCCATTCGAATTCAGGACGCCGGGCATCATCACGAAAGCCAGGTGCTTGTTCATGACACGTAACATGCCTTGGAGACCTCCTGATTGAAGATTACCATTCGATCATTCTGCATGTGGATCGACTGTGAATGTCTTTTCATGAAAAACTGAGAATTCAATTGCCATGACACTTCAATTCGTTGAGAAAGCGGTGACCGCACTACCGACCTTGTTCTGGCATACTGCGACATACACCTTAAATTCATGTCGCCCTTCTCTTTGTCGGCGCTGGACACTGCAGCCAATACGATATTCTTCTTCTTCGTGAGCGCAGTCATTTTTAGCTTCCCAGCACTTCCGAAGGCCTTTCTCACAGCCAAATTGTTGAACGAGGTTGATATTTGAGGTCTTTCTCGATCTTGTGTCTCTCCGCGGCTCTATGGACGGCCATCCGGTTGACGTTGAGTCGCTTGGCAATGTCGGATTTATTGTGGTGCGTGCGAGAGAAAGTAGACCTCGCGTTTCTTTTCACTTCCATCAAGACACACCTGCACACAATGGAAAAGACGTTTTAATGGCATTTGCAGGAAAAGTAGAAGCTTAAGTTTGTTCGACAACTTTTTATATTAAACCTTTCACAAAACAAAACTTTTCCAAAACCCGGTATTTAGGATCAGTATTCTTTCTCTGTGTGTGTGGAAACTATTTCATAAATTATTAATAATAAATAAGGAAAATGCCGCAAAAAAGTACCGAGGGAATCACTTTCAGACTTTTTACCTAAAAACTTTTAAACTGAAGGAATTAGAGAATAAAAATATGGATTTTAATGAAGTTTTTCAGGGCAATAGGCATTTATAAAGATCATGTCTAATAAATTTCAAGGGCATCAACATAAAGGAATGACAGGTATCACAGAAGGTATGTTATTCCACATTTTCAAGGCAATTATAAAGAAAAAAGATTTACCTATTGAGTCGAGAGGACTACGAGGAAAAATCATTACGTCTGCAGAACCAGAGAATAGTGTTTTCATGGGGTGGAGTAAGGTCATTGTGCAAGAGTAGTAGGAACGAGTTACCGCATTTTGGATTCCATGTAGTGAAAAAATTAAAAATGATTCTGCGGTGAATGAACAACGAGTTAGTACGTAAAGCAACTGTGTTCCACGAAAGAAACCTCCACTACGGAGAAATTCATGCGTTGGAAAAATATTAAACCAAGTCAAAGAATTAAATCCTGTGTGTCGTAGAATTGCTCATAGTCTAGTCCAATGATTATTCTAGTCCTTGATCTGGACACACCGCTTTTGTTTAAGTCGATGGTATTGACCCTATGACTCAGTCTACGGTCATTTATATATATATATATATATATATATATATATATATATATATATATATATATATATATATATATATATAGGCTTTAATTCCTACTGAACGTGCGAAAGCTGGTTAGAGGAAGTTGGTGCCGGGGCCAGGATTCTCACTATAAAAGTCCCACTTGTTACTGGGCGGAGGTTTGTGATTGTTAAATTCTAGGAGTACATAATACAGGTTGAATTAATTAGCCGAAGGGATTCTTAATTAAAGTCTTGCCAAGGGTACGTCAAAAAGGAGGAGCCACAAATAAACACACGTACAAAAATAAACTTTACTTTACACAAAAATAATAATTAGAAGCAATAGTTAAACGGGCATTTAGGTAAATAAGGATTAAATATTAAACACGGGTTAGTCCGGGTTGACAGCAATTATAAATAATAATATCAGGGAATGACTCACTTGAATCTCTTTAAAAAAAAGGAGGGGAGGATAACACTGACGTTAAGTGTCTAGATTTATAATAACTCAATGGGAGTATCAATCACTTTTAATCAAATAGGTAATTTAAGAATAGAGGGACACTGGGTTTACAGATTACCATTAATTGTGATGGATTGGAGAGACGCCTCCTCAGATCCAGACGGGGTCGTTCGGGTGGCGTTAACACGAGTTCTCGGTGGGAGGGGAGATAAGACGACGGGTTTGGGCTGCTGATTGCAGTTCCGGTTAGTTCACTCCTAACTGGATGTGAAACTAACAAATAGTAACTTCCAGTAACTATTTGGATGTTTCTTTTTCTTTCTCAAGTTACGTTGAGCAACAGAGCGTATTCTTCTAGTCACAGACTTTGCGGGGCGGGATTTGCCTGAGGAACGCTTTGAGACAGCGACCAAATTAACTCAGTGGCGCGTTGGCAGTTGATACGTTATGGTAACGACTCTCGTTTAACGTGAGGGTTACGCGAGTAGGTTTGGAACACTTCTCCAGAGGGATGAACGGCGTTGTCATTTATACCGCAGACTGTGTGAAATCGAGAGAGAGATTCCATTTACGACAATTCGCTTATCGCAGGCGCCTTCTGGACAATCTCCATGGTTTCATAAAGAAGGCAAATAGAATTTAGGCTTCTCTGTGAGATAGGCCTTCTTTCGTCAGACTTCCTGTCGCCTGTTGGGGAAGTTTGGCATGGATAACGACTTAGGTCAGGGGGAAGGCAGAGGAGGGCGGTATAATGTCGGGGGAGGGTGGGGGGAGAGAGAGGGGACGAAGGTCAACTCAAACGACAAATTTCTTTCGTTCTTACGATTGTCTGGCGGCATGCGAGTATGTACGTTCCATACCCTCACACCGTGGTCAAAGAAGAAGGAATTTTCAGTAGTCAAGGAATAAGGGGACGAAAATATGGAAGGCAATCTCAAAGCTGATGTTGGAAAATTGGGAAGAAGGGGGCTGAGATCACTGAGAAAACATTGAGAATTAAAAACATTAGCAACACGAATTTAAAAAAAAAACAAGAGTATTCAAGGTAACACCCGGATTAAGTTTAAGATAGGGAGTGTTATTTTTTGAACGATAGAATTGCAGCGATAGATTTTTATGTTATTAGCATAGAAATAAGTTGATAGTAATGAAGACGTTTAAGATTACCAAGTGGAAGAAGAAAATTTGAAACAGAAGTGGATCAAAGACCGACCGTTCCGGCCCAACAAAACGTAACCTTCGGGCCGAAATATATAATTTTTAATGTCAATAGAAGGAGTCCGAGTTGAAAGATACGAGCAGACCCATTTAAGGCAGTTCCAGAACCAATCAGGCATTGATGGATGCCGAGTGGTCCAGAAATACCAGAATAGCAGACAGGTCCAGTGTAGGCGACACGGTAAAAGTGGACTGTTACATCGAAGAGAGAAAGTAGTTCTGGAGGGGGAGGAGAAAGGAGGATACTCGGGGGAATGGAAAAGAGGTAGGGGGTATACCAAATTGGATATCGAACATGTAGTCAGAGAGGAAGGAAGAGATTTGAGCAAGGGAGATAGTGAAACGAGAATGGTGTTGCATACGGCCAGAGAGATTACTAATAAGCTAGAACATGTTATGTGTCTTGGTTTTCTTTCTCCAAGGAGACAGTGGATTTCAACACACCCACGTTGTTTAGTAGGGCAGATTAAGAATAATTAGCGAGGAAAAAGAATATTGGACTTTGCTGCCTCTAGATCACAAGTAGAGTATGCCCAAACTCTTCTCTATCCCTTACGTCTGTGATTTTAGTATTCAAAATAGTGCTTGTGAACTGTGAGGGGCCGCTTTTGCCAGCTGTAATGGGGAAAATGGCGCATGGACGTTGATAATGGAGATGAAAATCCTGAATAAAGAACGGAGGGTCACGTTGAGGTTAATAAAAGTACTAAATGAATATAAATGTAAAGCAGTGAGGCCCCAATTGGTGGCACGGTGAGTGCGAAAGTTAGATATATGATAAAGAGAGCAACATAGCTGAATAAGGAAGCAGTCATAGTTAGATATGGAAGGGTCTGTTATAGTTAAGGTATGAATTATGAAGAAGGACTTGACTAGGTCAAGTGTCTTTCCGTGTGTTTAAACGAGGGATGAGACAGAATGAAGGAGAAAAATGTCAGGAATAAGTAATACTGAAAAAGGTTTATAGAAGGCCGTGTAAATAATATTTTGGGATGAAGATGCTCTGACGACTTGGTATAAGAAAAAATATTTAGCTAAGGATACTTATCTAACTTTAAACATAACATAAGAATTAATATTGTGTATCATAAGCGATGAAATTGGCTTACGATGAGATCAACTAAATGAATCACTGAAGGAAACTAATAACAGACAAAGTACTTATTCATGGAACCATAACAAATAGAATAAGAGTTAAATTCGCTGCTTCACTAAAAGAACGAGTCATATAACTCTGCAAACAAAGTACAGAATATAACGTTAGCAAACAAATAAAATCAAAGCGAAAAATATACAAACATGCAACCAAGTCTCCCAAACCTCGTGGTTTACGAGCCAAAGTAGAAGACAAGTGAATCACTGCTTCTTACATTACACAAGCATAAAAAGTATCAAATGTGAGCAGCAAAATTCAATCAGTATAAAAAAAACTTGGAGAGAGAAAATATTCTGGATTTCCTTGTGAAATATCTTGAACGTTCAGTGCCACAATGTTAGCACGTCTACTAGGGTCAAAGTCAATCGATAGGTAATGACAATATTCGATAGTATACAAGCCATATATAAAACTTACAGTACTAATGACCCATAATGCTCGCATCGCTACTGAAAATGCATCTGTTATTCAATAAGAGCCGATCACATTCAAATAAATGTACTCTCGATCTAATTTGGGTTTAAAACTTCAATTTTTGTTCAGATCCTCGAGAATAATTCTGACTATTCCTATTTACTGAACTATCTTAGGAATTTGTTTAAGTTTATAGATGTAAAATCTTTCAAACAATGCATGTGATGATTATTTTAGTTTTTATTCTAATCCGCAATTCGAGCACCCTAATGTTGATTGTTGGTTAATTTCTTGTATACTTTCCAGTCAGCATTTAGTGTACAAATTATAAGTAATCTATGCTAGTCATAGGTCGATGTTAAATTATCAGTAGGGTCAAACTTTTATTGATTGTTCTACCATTTCCTTCTTTAGGCCACCTTAGCCAGAGGGAAAATGGTGCATACCATGGAAACCATGCTGCAGCTCACATTGGTAAATTTGATTGCTTTACCGGCCCCATTTTATATAATAATAAGTAACTTCCTTATATCGGTGCTCTTCCAATACGATATCTAGCAACATTTTTCATTCTAATATGTGATCTACCAACCTTTTTCATTTCAATGCGTGATCCACGAACTTTGTTTTATCTACAAACCTTTCTTTATTCTAATGTGTGATCTACCAACTTTTTTCTTTTCAATAAGTTCCCTACCAACTTTTTTTATCTATAAACCTTTTTATCTACAAACTTTTTTCATTCCAATACGTTATCTGCTAACCTTTTTACCATTTCAATACGTGAACACCAACCTTTATGATCTATCAACTTTTTTTCATTTATCAACTTTTGTTTCTGTAAAATTCGTGATCTAACGGCTTTTTTTTCATTCCAAAGCATGGTCTACCAAATTTTTCATTCTAATACTTGAGCGACTAACCTTTTTTGAGCTACCAACTTTTTGATTTACTAACTTATTCACCTAAATAAGTGCTATACCAAGTTTTTTTCATTCCATTGAGTCTTCTACCAAAAATTTTCCCTTCTAATCCATGAACTACCAAATATTTTTAATTTACAAACTTTTTCATTCCAATACGTGATCTACCAACATATTTTTATTCTAATACGTGATATATCAGCTTTTACATCCACCATTTTTTTCATTCCAATACTTAATCTAGGGACTTTTTCCTTCTAATATGTGAGATACTAACTTTTTATATCTACCAATGTTTACTTCATTCCACCGTATGATAAACCGGAATTTTTTTTATTCTAATACCTCATCTGCGAACCTTTAGGGGTCTACAAAATTTGTTTCATTCCAACACGTGATCTACAAAGATTTTTCATCCAATACGTGATCTACGAACATTTTTTAATCTACCAACTTTTTATTCATTCCAATACGAAATTTGAATAAAAAATTATCTACCGACATTTTCTTTCCAAAAGGTGATCTACTAATCATTTTAAAACAACCCTTTCATCATATGGTAGTTACATTGGGATAATAGTGATTTGTAAGTGTCGTGGTATAGGTATGACCGAGTGATGGCTGAATTTCGTACGTATGAGTGGTTTACGTACGGCAAAACTCCTCAATTACGTTTTACCTCTAATAGTGCTATATATTTGATTATTATGTGATTGATTATTCTTATCTGATTATTACTTCTTTAATCTTTGAGGGTTCCTAGTGCCTTGCTTGGCGTTTCTAGGATTTAATAAAAATTTCTTGAAGAAACTAAAAATTTAATTAACACAAAAAAACATGAAGCAAGGATATTTGACACCTTAACTACACATAAATGAATTCAATAAACTAAAGTGAGGCTTTCTAAAATGACATACTGTAAATTATAGTGATAGTTGACCCACAGCTCACTTTAATATAAAAAAAATGAAAACGGACTTAACTGAAACGGATACCGGAGTTTAAATACCTTTGTAGCTTCCTACTAGAATCGGGTTTGAGTCGGACCTTGAACTCAATGGTCACGTCACCTCAAGAATGTTGTTGCTTGGATGACGCGTGCTGCTTTTCTCGATGTGTTTGTACGGTCGAAATAGATTTAAAGCTACGCTGGCTTTTTGCGCGTGTGGCAGATGGGGAAGCCACACGCCTTCGGCAGGAAATGAAATCACCACGGGACAGTAAAAGAATGTTTCTTTCTTCTCTTCGGATTACTCTGGGAAATAATTCGCAAGGGCTAGCGATGAGTCAATGCTTGAATCCTTTGACTCAGGAGAGTGCTGGAGGGAGTTCACTCGGGGGTCTTCCTCAAGGGCGAGAACTATCTCTGTGCTTTGGAATGCACCAGGATAGAGGGGTTTCTCTTACTAGAGTTAGTTAAACTTGTTTCTTAAATCAAGTTAACTTAAAGTTGGGTATGACTACCAGGATATGGCTCGAAGATGAGCTTCTTCTTAGTTCCGGTATTCTTCAAGGACGAGGACTATCTCGGTGCTTTGGGATACACCAGGATAGGGGGGTTTCTCTGGCAAGAGTAAGTTAAACTTGATCAAGTTAACTTCAAGTTGAGTGTGATCAGCAGGAACTAGCTCCGGATGAGCTTCTGCTTAGTCCCTTCTGTTGGTAGCCTGGCCTCTTGCCGGGGACTTCATAGCCTTGCTGACTCATGTAATTTTCCCCGTTTTTGTAAAGATATTTGCTTTTATACGTCGCCACTCCACTGGGTAGGGGCAGGAGGGAGGGGAATTTGTGGACAGGCCGCATGAAGGTTCTTCCTTCAATGGTTTTTCTCAGAGCGTCGTACCTCTGGTCCTGAGTGACCTTCTGGCTTTAAGGACATGCTCCTCCAAGTTCGTAGCTGACGTGAAATTGAATATCACCTCTCAGGGGAAATCTTGCTGTTCTTAACCGAAGTTCGGGTCTCGGACGGCAGTTCAGCTTTTCATCGGGACGAGGATCGAGAAGGAAGGAGGGTAAGTGTGCGAGCTACGGCGCCTCCACTGCCAGGATGTTGTAGTTAACGACCGGAGGCTCTCTCGTGAGGGTGGGGGAGAGCATCTATTCACTCACAGAAAGTGTATTAGCAAAAGTGAATGTTAAAACTAAAAAATATGAACAAAATAAAGGATAAATTTTAATATGTAGCAGAAAAATACTTTAACATAATTAATAAAATAAGAATATCTTACCTAATCTTCCTTAACCTGTGTAGGTTGTAAAGCATTATTTTCTCAAATAAACTCTGCCTTGAGATAAAAGTGAAGTTCAAAACATTTTTGTAGATAAAAAAGTTGGTGGATCGCGTAGTGGAAGAGCAGCCTTATATCTTCATTTTTTTCCCCTTCATCACTTTCCTCACAAATATCTCCGCACGAACGTGACGCTCTCGTTGGTTTTTTGCTTTACATAAAAAATCACTAGGCTGTTTGGATGTTGTAGTACAACTGGAGTTTCCTTTTCAATGTAAATAAATAGGCCGTAAATATATCTTTTTTTGGTGGTTCAATTTGGAATTGAAGCAGTGGCGGTACAGAATCATATATTAAAAGGGGAGGGAAATCCTGCAACATTTGAAGTCGAGTTATAGTTTGTTTATAGCAGATGTGACTCTGATCTACCTAGCACTTCCTCTTTTCTTTTACACACCCAACAACGAATAAGCAAGCTAACACAAAAATAATTTTGGAAGAAATATCTCTTGGAGCTAATGTTACACTAAAAATATTTATACATTGAGGTTATTTAAGGCTATTCAAAGGTTCTCGCAATCTATATGGCGTCGAGGATAATGTCTTACTTAGGGCAATGTGGCATAATTTATAGTTATTATTTAATAAACAACTATTAATAATTTTTTTATTTAGTTTACTAATTAAATTCTGGATTCTCTATTTTTAGTGTTTTTTTAAATCCAAATTATTTTCTTTTTTCACGGTTTCTTTATCCATTTTGAAAGGTTAGAGAGCTTTTCGGTGATAGGGGGTTTAAACTCTAATCAACTTATATTGTATTTGTCAGCATTTTTACCTCTGTTCTTGACATTCAGCTTTCTTTGTTTACACCTCTACGCTTGTTGTTAGGCACGGTTATTCAACTTTGCTGCTAGCATGACAGTAGAAATCGTAAAGGGTAAAGAACACTAGTTTTTGACAGATAGTCATTCAATTACTGACCAAGGTGCGATAATTAAATAATGAGAAACAACGACGTTCTTCTTCTTTGAAGCACTCATGATGCTACCTAGCACCATTAAGATAACAAAGCCTTCGTTTGAATACCTAATGGAGGCGCGGCCAGATTTTGCCGAGGAGTGGGAACGTGGGCCGTGATCGAAAATGGTGACCTAGATAATGGACCTTTACGTGAAGATACCTCGTAGGAGCCAGGAATTACTCTCTATGTTTGTAAGCTAGTTATTAAGGTTTTACAGGCCCAAAGCGTCAAAGATTTGCACAACTCTAGAATATATATATATATATATATATATATATATATATATATATATATATATATATATATATATATATATATATATATATACACAAATCCAACAACTGCAAGAAAGAAAAACTGGAATCATTTTTTCTTCGGAAGTAGTTATTCCTACTTTGAAAAATCCGAGCTGGGGTGAGATTCGAACCGTGCACACTGAGGCAGCGAGCAACCGCTTTGATCTCAATTAAACCGCCCCTTAGACCAGTCGGCTACGCGGAAGACAAAGATCTTCCGATAGGCAAGCTTTTAAGGCACGCTTCTCATGGTCGATCGGGATTAAGAAAGAGAGATAATTAATTGCGAATTCAACGGCAAAGGAGAAATTGAGTAGTCTAAGGGGCGGTTTAAGTGAGATCAAAACGATTTTTCGCTGCCACAGTGTGCAGAGTTCAAATCCCATCCCAGCCAGGATTCTTTTGAAGTAGGGAATAACTATTTGCGAAAAAATATTTTTTATCTGTTTTCTCTTTTTCGCTCTGTGTTTGATTTATTTCATCATTCTCTTGCTCTCATGAAAGATTTAAGTTGTGTATTCGCCGCGTGTTTAACTCAATTTCTCCTGTCAATAAATTTACTTCACTCCATGTGAAAACCTCTCTTCACGATAGCCTTACCACCTTTACCTGATACCCATCGCCTTCAGTCGCTTGTAAGAACTTTTTCAACAGGTACATGTGTCTTCCTCAAAGGGTCCTAACCAACCACAACATCTCTCTTTTTGTGTGAGGGGCACGAACGCTCACCCTCCCACACAACTTTCGCACACTAGCATTGATGTGGGAATATATCTGGCCGTCACCTTACAGGGTTTCCACTGCGAACACATCGGCCCGGCCTTCACCACATAATATGGGCCTAGCGGGGGTACCACGTCCCCTGACGTGGTCCATCGCCACTAATGGACACTATAACTACCCCTTGTCACCGATACACAGCATAAAAATCATACATCATACACACCCATCAAATACTTCACGTACTCGATAAACACACAAGCAATCATTACACTCTATTACACTCTACCTCAACCAGTATAGCATAGACTCAAGAGAGCAAAACATCACCCTCTTACGTGCCCTCATCTTACAATGCGTGCAGCTATATCAGAATTACCAGTAGTGCAAGGTGGTCCGGATTGCCAAGGACACTCGTAGCACTGACCCTACCTTTTTCTAGCGGCGCGTAAAGAGAATGCCAAGTAAGGATCTCAAAGAAACCTATCACCCTCCTAGCTAACAACCAAACACTCACTAAGACTAATGACATCCTCGACGCATTTAGGAATACTGTACACACACATAACCCGCCAAAATCACACACACGAGAACACTTCCAGGAAGTTCAGGAATGGTGACAGTTCCACGCAGAAGAGCTGGAGTCCGCCCCTCTGATTCAAATGGAGATGCTCGACAACACCACTATATTAACCACTCTTATCACAGTCGAGGTAACTAAACTTTACATCAAAGCAACTCCCAAACTTAACTCCGGTCTTTCCGGCCTTGCAGCCACCTTAATCCCTTAGCACTTCGAAACCTTTCACCCCACACAAAAAGAGCTATACAATGCTTCACTCCCCTCTCCATTTTCACAGCCCTATAAAACACGTCACAACATCCTACGACGAAAACAAAACAATGAACCGCAACACCTCAACAACTGCAGGTCCATTGATCTGTTAGAGCATCTAAGCAAGATATCTCAACGCATGGTCAACACCCGACTAAGGAACATCCTAGAGATAAGGGACTGGCTCTCGCCCTGCCAATATGACTCCAGGCAATTGTGACCATCATTCACGACTAATCCACAAACTAATCCAAGGCTTTTTCTTCATACCATCTGGACCAGAGTTGCCACAATAAATACAATATATCATATTCATTAACGATAGCCCACGCCTACCTGAAGACTGCAGAAACACATACACACTGTCCTACGCAGACAACGAGACTATTCTCTTCTGTGGCCATGGACTATACAGGATCGCACACCATGCACAAACTATACTAAACATATAGGCAGAATATGAGAATAAGTGGCTCATTGCTCATTGACATTATATAGTCCACCCAATCACTGCATGAATAATATAAAAATATACACAAATACACCAAACTGAACCCACCCTGATCCCAAAAGACGAATTTAAACCTCACACAAAAATACTATGGGCCAAATTTTACAAGCTGCTAAAATTCCACAGACACCAACCAATACATCATACAAATAAGAGCAAAAGCATAAATAAAAACGGCGCAGATTCTATCATACGTGCGGTAAATTACATTTACACTTCAATAAAATTTTTTTTAGACTAATCCTCACATACGCACCCCTTACACTCTTAGCTACGATTCAAACATGGTAGATGAAAGCACAGTGCATTCAGAACTCAGTTCTGAGACGCGCATGTCGCTCTCCTATTTATATACGCATGACCACAATACATGATAACACAAAATTAATAACAGCCAATACATCCCCACCGGATTAACACGACATTTGGGGTAACTCGCAGGAGGCCCCCACACACATACGATACACGAGAGACATACGTTGAGATGGCATTAAGAAACCTCGCAGCCCTCGAATACCCTGAGCCAACACCTATTCACACACAAGATAACACAACATGATATAACGCGTTTCCAGAACACGCGGTTCTCCTCCCACCCTACTCGTACCCAATGCCACAACCTTAAACGCTTGACAACATGATTGACGCAGCTGTGTCTAACCACCAACCAACCTTTCAATTCTTTCGTTTCCCTCCAATGTTTTTCCCGAACCTTTTTCTCTTCTATTACACGATTTCTCTTGTCAACCACAATGATCCCTTCACTGTTATTTCTATTCACAACTCAAAAAAGAGAGATGTGAGAGAGAAAGAGAGATATAAGAGAGGGAGAGAGTATGTATGAGAGAGGGGGAAGGGAAAGAATAGGAGAGCCTATGCTCATGCCGTGAGCGGGATTTTGAGAAAGTTTGCTCTCTAAGACATCGCAAAGCACTATTTATTCATCATTTTTCTTCCAAATCTGTTTTCATTTATGCGATCATTGAAACAACGTAAAAATAAATAAAGGGCACGTGTATGCATGATCAAAATGACAGCTATATATCTTTTTTTATTCTAGTTGACTTATTTCTTGTATTCTTTTTTTTAGTATGATATTATTACATTCGTGCAACTTATCTTTAGTTTTATTCTTTCATATTTTTCGAAATTTCTTGGAGAGAATGTTATCATGCAATTATTTCACTGCGTATCTATAAAGCACGGCATAATCTGTTAATCTCATGACGCTGAATAACCCTAACTTCCTGCCTTAAGCATCAAATGCCACAAGGCTTCGTAAACCATATTTTGTTTTGTCTATTGTTCTCGAAATATTATCATACCGAGCTTCCTTATGCCTTTCCCATTCCCGGGATGAGATACAATACTTTTAGTTACTGAGTTACATTACAGAGAATCTTGGTTCGGCTCTTTCATAGCTGCCATGATGGTCCACTCCGTCTCTCTAGCATTTTGAAAGGATTTAGGATAATTCGAAAGATTCTGAGGATTCACTCCAATAAAGCAATTTCCTCCACCCAAATTTCATTCAGAAAGGAACTAGTCACATATTTCAGTTATTGATTACCCTTCATCTAAGCTCCAAATTCCGCAAAGTTCGAATTACATAGGATATACTCACGCTTTCATCTTTAATTGAGGTCCTAAATTGAAAACAATAAATTTCACAAGAAAAATGTCTGCAATAAATCTCCACTCTTGGGTTTTGTCTTAATTAAAATTGAGTCACTTTCTCTTGACATTGATTTGTTGCAGTAGATAGAAGCGAGAGTTTGACAAAAACAAGTCTTTTAAGTAAATTGCCAAAACTCTGTAATATTGTAGGAGTGGATTCTGCTCATATTTAGTTGTGATCGGGGAAAGATTAGGATGATTATGTGCACAAACTTATTTGCTGAATCACTCGATCGAGTCCCAAAGTCCAGTATGAGAGAGAAACAAGTGAGCGGAATCAAGTCATCTCCTTACATAAATTCTATGCCTTCATATTTCATGCAAATGAGAATATATTTCAAGGAGGACAATAATTCACTATTCAGTTAACATTTCAAGTTTTCATTAGCAATGTTAATTTAAGCATTTAATTATTTGTTAAAAATAGGCATTCGTATACAAGTTGTGAGAGCAATTTAAGACCGAATAATATGTGATCAAAGTTGTCTGATTTATGTAATATGAAAATAGAAACGATAACAATAGCATTTCTTAGGGATCGAAACGCTGTTATTACCAAAAGGAATATTTTTATATTTTGTATATAATATTTAAAAAATATAATGTCAGTAGCTAATATTACAGAAATATAATAAGTTAGTACATAACGAGTAAACATCCATTAATATCTTCCAAAATGAAAACATAGAGTTGTAAGTGCGCCAGGATATCTTTGCAATCAACTACCAGATCTGCTCCAAGCAAGCTATTTGGACTCCAATCTGCGACTATCAAATATTATGTTCCCTTTGAGTATCTCTCATGCATATTCAAACACCATTGATTAATATTTATAACATCTCAAAAGGGTCACTAAAACGCATCTGGTACAAAAAGGAAAAAACTGAAAGAGCCTACTAGTCATTAGCTATCATATTGGAATAATAAGATGGAGAGTAAGTAAAAATTACGAAATGAATGTCACCAAACAAAATTGAGAGGATTGTTACTAAGATCAACCAATTTTTCAGGGTAGGAATATAAAACAGTGTGTTATACCTAAAAGACTTACGAGAGCTCGTCAACCAATTAGTTGATAACAAAATAAATGTAACAAAAGCGTAGACACAAAAATCAATCGCACAAATTGGCAGACAACTTTGAGGCTGATACACTATCAGAGGAATCGACAAGTGAAAAACACTGCATCACCTTTCTTTACGCCGTCATTCTATACTGTGAAATTACACAATCTGTAGATTCTTTCAATTTATAACGACAGATTCTGAATGTTCTTCAAGCAAATCGTTAACCTACTCTAAATGTTTACCATAGATTTCTTATGCTAAAATTTATTAATTAATATTTGTAGCAGGATCAAACACAATGAATATCAAAACTAAACAAACTAATCTATCTTAGACAAAAATCTTTTCTTATGTTGAATAAAGTAAAGTATGTACTTATAAACGACTCGAACGAAGAGCCTACTGAATGCTATTAAACTCTATTTTTGGAGGTCTTTCACATTCTTAGCATGTATTCGTGATTCTAACAATATGGTAATTAGATGAATTCGTTTATAATTGAGTTTTGAAGATTAACCCATTTTAATAGTCAAAACATTTGATTGTTTTAAAATTAAGAAAATATTTAGCTATATTGTGCAGTCTTTAAACTCCTTTTATTCATGAGAGTAAAATCGATCTAATCTGGAGACTCTTCCATCAATAAACCGCGAAATATCTTCTTTCGTGTAGATATTGGACAACTTTCTTTTTTTTTGCGAGGAAAATTCGGTTCAGAAATGTAAGAATCCAACTTTTTTGCTAGAAATTAAAACGAAAATGTATTTGGAAACTAGGCAAATAATTTTGAATCTGAATCATTTTCCAGCTTATTTTGTAGGGGTAAATTTTTTTTGTTCTGCAAAAAGAATTACCCCCTACAAAATAAGGTTGAAAATGATTCAGATTCAAAATTATTTGCCTAGTTTCTCTGTTTTGTTACTCATTCTTCATTAATTCATATTCTCAATTTAACATTCAATGCGTATTTCAAGCCGAGTCCTGGCGATTGTTTATTTTGATATTATTTCCGTACATGTCTTATTCCACCAAAACTTGAAGAACTAAAGTACTTACATTATATCCACCCTCGGACAACCCGCAAAGGGCTGGAAAGAGTAGCAAAACTAACCCCTTTGCTACATCTGAAACCTGGAATAGTATCACCCTTTCCCTAGCTCAATGTCTCAAGAGAAATTACTATTCTAGGGTCATCATTTGCATATCTTTTAAATCTCTCACTCTCATTTTCGTGCCTGTTTAGACCAGCAAAGTGTGAAAGAAGGCATTAAGCCTTTCTAAGAAACGTAACAAAATTCTTAAGACAAGATAGACACCAATGTAGGCTATTTCAAAGGTATTCCATCAAGATACGTAATAATGTCCTTTAAACTATATTAAAAGTAAATTCATATTATTTTTGCTAATAAATCTAATTTAATAGTAATTAAAGAAATGGAAAAAATACCCATTTAAAGGCAAGTGTTTCTCTGGTATCTATTTTTAATTGCTATTATTCTTACCACAATTAATCATATATTTTATTTCCATTCAATCTTATTATCAACTCATTTAAAGTATTATTTATTAGTTTTCCTTTATATCACCTGTTTAATTACCATGGAAAAATTATATATTTTTCACCTGACCACGCATATATTCAATTAAATATTAATTTATTAACCAATTTATAGTATATTATATTTCCAAAACAAATTATATTCTCGTCATTCAATAAATAAATCAAAAGGTATATTCATTATAAATTTTTCTTTTGTTTTCAATACATATTCCTACGTGTGTATTCTCTATAGAAATTTATCTTCTCTCATTCTCATTTTATTACATTAACAAGGAAGTTATTGGGATATATAATTTAGTTTGTTTCAATAATGACCCTGTTTAACCATCATCGGAAATATAGACCAGCATTTGTGTAAAGTGATAAAATTCGTATAATATTATTATTTTATATTTTATTTGCGGGTTTTCTGTTTGTCTATAAAAAAGCCATTATACAGAAAAGTCAATATGTAACGTTTAATCTAATGATTATATGGTAGGAAATAACTGGACAATTGAAGATAAATAATAAAAAGATTATTTAGGTCTTTTATTGCGAAGCAGTTCAATAAAATTCCTCCTTTGGATATAAAATGATGTCGCAAGAATTATATAATAATTACTAGGTTCTTTGGCCTCGAAATCGATCCCCTTAAATGGGAACTCTTTTCCTCCCGGGCTCGGTTTAGAAGAGCTACGCACCTGAACGATAACCAGAAAACCAAGTAATTTCCACATATGCCTTGTCAGGTTTACTACCTTCTACGGACTTTTACTTCCACCAACTTTACCTTGTCTCGGAACCTTCTTTTAAACCTTTCTAGTCTGGTTTATCTCATAGATTTCATATTTTTTTAATACTATATAATATTTTATCCTAAATCCCAGCGAGAGGCGATCTCAGTCAGATATTAAAAATAACTATTCTTTTAATTTTCCTTGTGTCTGGCCCCATCTCTTTTCTCCGATTGATACATCTTCCTCAGTTGGATTATAGTCATCTATACAAAGAATCCTCACGTCTTAGAATAAGCAATGGTAGAAAAAAACATGACCGATAGCATAGAGTATAAAAAATATTATTACTACTTTCCATAATTATCTATTTTCTATATTAAATGTAAAATGGAAAGAGGAATAATAGGGAGCGAACAAACGAAGATGTAGAAGGGAGGATTTAAACACGGGTGTACTTTTAAACAGGATTCTATAAATATTAAATTTACGAATACTTATTTATGTAATCATTTCATTATATTTATTAAATGGTTATTGTGAGTTGAGAATACAATCCTTCATTCTCCCTCGTTCGTTGAAAAGGGGTTACGTTGTGGGTAGCCTACGTAGCCTTTGCAATTGGCACCTGAAGGAGTTGCACGTCCTTCCGAAGTATTTTGGAAACTTCGATGAGCACGCAGTCTACGGGTTTCCAACGAGAACAGATATAATTCCCTAGGCTAGTTACCTACCCTACCTATTAGGGGACCCACCTATCTCTAATTCTCTTTATTAGATAACCCCCTACACCTTTCCTAAACTTGCTCTTCTATCCACAGAGGTTATGGCTGCCAGGAGCTCTTTCGTCCTCTTATGAGGCTTAGTCAAGCGGCAGTGTATACCGAGATGTTACTACCTCCTGCGAAGGACGAAAGCCTCTTGGCTAGGGCAAGTATTAAGTACAGAGTGTGTGGGCCGTCGACTTTACTCATCTTATTCCAGTTCACCTATAAGGTGGCTACGCCGGCAACATCTTTTATGTTTAAAGCTCGAGTACAATTGCGCATCAATGGCGAGCCGGGTTGGCAGATACAATAAATGATCGACCCGTGGAGCGAGTAGGTGCAAATGATCACTATCTGGAATTCTCTCACCTTTGGGAGACTTTTCTCTTAACTTCCCAATTCATTGGAGGTCAAAGTATCTAGCTTCCATGTGAACCTTTTAGCTTTTCTCTAAACGATGGGTAAAATAGATGGCAATAGTTGCAATGTGCATGAAAATCTGCCTCCAAGTGCAGTATCACCTTCTATAGGGGTCATGGAGGATGAGGTAACACGAGACACCACTTCGCCCAGAAGGAGTGGATCCCCTCTAAATATCCGCAGACGTCAAATGCTTTTTCACCTTGCCATATATATAGCCTCTCTTGGGCAGGTACACCTCTGTAAAGTAGGTCCTTTCTGTGCTCTTCCACAACCCTCTTCTCCCTGAGAGGAGGTTTAGTTCTATCTATGCCTACGTGTGTGGGGGTTTCCCCCTCACCACCCTCTGTAGAGTCGCCCATGGACGACTCCATATTTGTACAAATGGCAGTCCCTCCTTTAATATCACAGACGACTGCCAAACCGGCAGGGAGACAGCCTAAAATCAACCGTCCCGCTGGGAGGGAGTCGATAGCTACAAACGCCGTTGAGAGGCGAGAGAGGGTGTAGCCCTTCGGGCCATGTCTCATAAAGAACTGCAGTCATGTATTTGACAGTGTATGGAATCAGCGAGCCTTCCTCCTCTCTTGCCCGGTGGAGATAGGTTTGCCAACTTCCACCCAGGCCACATGAGTCCCTTCCCCCTGAGATTGACATATTCCCTGATACGACCAAGCTCTAGATCCCAGTATCGTCCATGGGCTCGAAATCAGTTTCGGTTTCAAACAACCAACCTGAGATTGCCTTTTGCGAGCTTCTCTTTGGGCGCATCAGGCACAAACAGAAACAGGAGGAGCGAAGGGACCTCCTCCAGACGGTTGGTGTCCCTTTGAGAGGTACGACCTTCTCAATCTCAGAGAAGGATCTTTCTGAGACCGGTCCGTCCTGCCTAAGTTTTCCTCCCAGTGATCGAGAGAAGCAGTTTCATTCCCCACACACTTATAATAAGCAAAACTAGGGGGAAAGTACCTCCAATGAACTGCAGGTTTTTGTGATAAGATTATAAATGTTCATTGCATTGATGGTTTCCCATGGTTCAAATCACTTACAAATACTTTTGAATGGCTAAATGAGGCTTCTACCACAAGATGGCGCAACCCAGCGGCAGATCCTATGGTAGATTTTTAAAACTCCAGAGTGATTAACCATATGGCCCATCGTCATGTGTTATTCCATGGTTCTAAATGAGTACAAATGAACTTTACTCCTTTTAAAAAAAAGCGACACCTAGGCTTGGCGCTTCGCCGCAGGTAAAAACAGGAAGAAGAGGAAAAGAAATAAATGTTCCTCTCCCTCCGCTGAGACTGTTGGGGCGGACGGGTCCGCTGTCGTTTTAGTAAGCGTCTAGGACAGGTTTATCACTTCTGGGCCCGAGATGCTCTTGGGTGGGAAGGTGGAACAGACCAACTCCAAAGTTGCTAGTGTACTGAGTGAATAAAAGCGTGGCCTCTATTGAGACACTACCTGGCATTTCTGAGCCCGCTGGCTTTAAACACTTTCTGGTATTAGCTCTAATAATGGTTGCATGTTGACAAAAGTTAACCTGTTTTATCGGCCAAGAGCATTAGCTAGCTCGATTGGTAGAGTGCCGAAGGTCAGCAGTTTTTCGGACTGGAGACTTCTGTGAATGTGTCGGATTTCTCCGAGGGTGCGTGAAACCGAACTTTAGCATGAACTTCTGAAAAGAAGTGGTTCATATGAGGGATTTCGTGATCTAGCGCGTAAAAGACATCATCAGAGCTGTTCGACCATGGGAGGGTGAAGATTGAACGTTGCTGAAAAAACAAGGAGGGAACTCGAGAGACACCCCTACAGCCTTTGACAAGTTAGACCATGACAGTCTTCCTGAGTTGGTGTGAGCTGGTTGGTATCTCTAGAGCGAGAAAGCATTCGTGCCAATGCCGCGAATGTGCTACTATTGTCACCGATTTGGACATACAAATCGTTCATGTAGACGTGTAAATTCAGGTTATGCCAAAGTTTGAGTAAGTTGCTCAAAGGCCGTAAATGATAAGTCCCTCTCTTGTTTAGCCAAGCTTTTCTTTTGAGAACAACCGTACCCCACTTCTTCGATTCAGTGTGGTGCGTTTCGTCTCTAATTCTGCGACGATAATGACTTGGTACTTAGGGGACCATGTTGCCTTGGAGGGCGTATGCCTCAATTTTCAAAGAGGCATCCTCTGCTACTGGGCACTTAATGTCACCTGGCATAGACGCTCCCACGCCCATTCGAAACCATTCTGCAATGTCGCTACCGTATCAGTGAGTCTCTCAGAAGGCTGGTGGTAAGGGAAAGCCTCTCAATCTTTATTTCTAAGGCTTTGGGACATCGTCGATTCGACATATGGAAGGGAGAGACCCTATTTGACCCAAAAGAGCAGGAAAAGGGTGTCCCGCAAGAAGGTCTCATCAATGTCACACTCTTTTCCTTGAGCATCAACGATATGACTACAGTGCTGCCGGAAGATGTTCTCCTTACGCTCAACGTGGACCATCTTTCGATCTCAATTAGGGCGGCCCAGCTGACAACTCTGGAGTTTAACTCCCACGGACATTCACCCGAATCTCTCGCTATGAAGAAGTTCACATGTTCCGGTTATACATGTACAAGAATAAGAGGGTGTAATTCTGCTACTATGCACGGCTCCACTCTGATCTAGACTTTTTCTTAAACATGGTTCATCTGGTAGGACTGGATTTGCACAGTCTCTTTGGTGTTATTTTCGACCGACGCCTTCCACATGAAGCTCATATCCGCATCCTTATGGTCTGATAGGGCTATTGCCTTGCCTTTATACCGGTTATGTGTTTGTTTGCACGTAGCATAATTACAAATGTGAGTTTTATGCATCCACATCCCAACTTGGATTGCCGAATGTGAAGTCAATCCACCACATCGGTCGCGCTCCCAAAGTTTTTACTGCACCGGAAGTTTAGTGTTCGGCTTTTTTGAAGCACAATTCGTGTCACACTGGATCTATGCCCCTGTATACAGATAGCTTCAATTCCAAATAAAAGTATGTTTTCAAGCCGTATCTCCTCTATTTGAGGTCATTTGATCTTTCACAGGCGCAACATCTCTCTTCACGGCTGAGCTAGTTGAATAATCTATGGTTTACTGGAGATAACGCATTTTCCCGGGATAGGAGACCGAATGGTGATCTTTAGCGACTCATAGAGCTACCTGAGTGTACCCGGAGCATTGGAATGTCTACGATCCCTTGTTCGCGGTATGAACGATGCCAAGGTTACTGCATGACTAGTGGATTTTGAAAACATTTTCTGCTTAGTTCCTAGTCATGCGGGAATTGCAGGTAAGAAGCGCGGGAATGAAGGGGTCAAAGAGTCCGTTAGGACTGTGCGACTAGACAAGCATTTGGCTTTCCATTTCATCGACTACATGATAGGAATCAGGAATAGAATTCATGACCGTATTCGGTCATGAAGCGAGACCGAAACTCAACTCAATTAACGTAAACATGTCTTTGAGGGTTATTCGCCTCTAGTTTTACTGTCAAGGTGACGATGTTAAGCGATTTTACAAGATGCATATATACTAGTGAAGAAGCAGTATAGCTAGAGAATTGTGTAGAAAATTGTGTCGAATGACTCCTAAACAATGGCGATGGAGTCGAAATTGCGATCCCTTTATTCTGGACGACAGGAAATTGATCCTAAGAGAACTTGCTCCGAATTAACTTGACTTCCTTGCAGACCTCTACAAGAATGGTATTTCCACTAAGTAAAGACACATAGGCTCACCAAGAAGAAGGGTGGACATGCTTTTAAATATACTGTAACTAGCCTTAGCCAACGAAATTCACGAATGAAGAAATCGTTCAGGCTCCGTTTATATTTCAAGAAGGCATATCACTATTCTCTGCTGGCCGTCTCACATTTGTCTGAAAACCAGAAAAAGTGGACGGTGCGCCAAAAGATCAGATATTGAAGTAGCGTATCGATGACTAACGTCTATGAGGTTGCCGGAGAAGAATTCATCTGCCTCATCAACCTAACTAACATCCTCGACTCCGATAGAGTTATCATTCATTTTTTGAAATGCAGGCAACTGCGACAGCTCCAATCACCACTAGGATGGTATATTCTGTCGCAGTAGAACAAAAAAATGTTATTTGGATAGGAATGGGACCATAACTATGAAGGTTATCAACCACGCACAACTATAATTAGGATATCTTCCGAGAGCAAAGAGTAAGTTAAATAAAATAAAATGAAGTGATTTTAGGACAGTAATGGGTGAGTTAATTCACATTTCGGACACGGATATCTATCTTTTATTTCTGATCGGACCCAAACATGGTGCTTGAAAATTTTTGTCTAGTCCCGTATGAGATTGCCTAGCGTACAGATCTCCAAGGAGCCTAATGGGCCTCAACAACCTTGCCAAGATCCATGTTAATTCCTTTGCGTTGGAAAAGGCTGACACTAGAATGTACCCCAAATTAAAACATACTTCCTTTTCAGGTGTAGATGAACTGCCACTCTCTAATACGAGGTGCTTAAAGCGAGAATAAGAAGGGAGGTAAATATCAGGAAACAACTCATGTATCCACATCGCCAGCCCCCAACCAATAGTACTTTGGTTGCAAAACCATTATACTCTGGAAGGCTTAGCATGAAACATTCACCCAACATAGTCTCTTGTATTAAGGTACCAAAGGATGAGCGGGAGGTAGCGAATATCTAAAACTGCCCCCTATTTAGCCCAGAGTCTACGGCAATTACTTTGAAAAAAAATGTCATCAAGCCCTAAGCCTGCCTGAATGTGTAGGCATCTTAGAAAAAAAAACTAGTGAAAATGGCAATGGTCTACAAAGGGTCAAAACCTCGTTGACTCCTCTGATTCAGAAGATGCTGGAGGCGCTGTTGCATTCGAAGTCTTATTGAGGGAGGTTGAATTGACACCCATTCCTTTTCTCCTACCAGCTTCAAATCTTTTGTTATTAGGGGAGTCGATGCCGAAGGTAGCTTTTTTTGTAGGGTCGCGCTTCTCCGATACGTATACTCCGGCCTTGGACAAGGGCGTGGTAGTGGAGGCTCTTTTGATGATGTTCTAAACCTTTCCTTCTCCTGGGAGATGTCCTCCTCTGTTTATGAAAAATCAATAGAGACACGCAGCTGCTTTGTAGTGTGGGAAGTGGGTGCTTAGGTGGGGATGGATAGCACTTGCTCAGCTGGGCCCGGCATTGAGCAGGTACGGTAACCATGATCGTAGTCATGTAGGGGAAATGCGCAGAAGGTGCTTTTTAACATGAGTTCTTAGGATTTTTTGGGTCACACGGGGCGCAAAAATAGAAGAGATATATGGTCTGCAGACTGAATGGCAAAGACAACTTTCTCAAGAAAACAGGTGTCACAACATTTTTTCGAGGACACATGATGTGGCTTCACGCAATTGACACTCTTAATTATAAACAATGGCGATATATCTTGTAAGATATTAATTTGCGCATATTTTAGTTTGAATTAACTAAGCCTGACTACATAAACGATTCGTGTTCCCCATATGTTGGTAGTATTCGTACCTCAACTACAGTGCAACAGAAGGCTTTATGGTTTAGCGATACTAAGCAGGCCTGTTCCATTCGGTAATCCAGTCACTATTGAAAGTATCGAAGATTATAGAGGTTGTGGTCGAATCCAGCAAACTTCAATCACTAGGCCAAATCATTTAGAAGCGTTTGATTCCATAAGGCTCCAAAACGCTGGTTAGCGTCGAAAAGAGGCCCCAGCTTCAACCAATTTCCTCTCACATTACCTTCAATTTTGGTGTTTACACTCTCGGTCTCTTCTCTCATTAAACATAATTTCATTCTGATACACTGGATCTGTACGATCAAATTATATATTTGTATGGTCAATATTTACCAAGTCACAGAAAATTAATAGAGACTGTTAGAAACATATAACCGCCATAAATGTGTAGTTGATATAATGTAAATTAAAAATTATTCCAAACAGATTTTTTATTCTTGATAAAAGTCAAAAGTTATATCTGCAAGGTATTGTGATCATGATCTGTCATTATGGAAAACCAGCCTTTTGTTGATTATACACAAGATGCGAATATTTAATTGTTAAGTTGAAGGTTTTTTCCAGAGTAAATGAACCACACATATGGTGTTATTTTATTTTGCCTAGGATTGATTGGGTGTAGAAAACCATATTCATTCCGCTTTTACAGAGAAAGTTTTAATCACAACATCATTAGCTAGGTATGCGGTCTAGCAGTGCAGTTTAGTTTGCTGATTCACTAGGATATATTTCTCAACAAATTTTCACTAGATATGTATTAAACATAGGTTTTATGTTTTCGAAAATTTGTTGTATTCTTTATATTAGTTCCTTCCTTTAATTTCTCTGAACAATTTCTTTTTTGCCCTTTTGTTTAAAAGTCATTTCTTATACTCAATTTTGTATTAGATAATCTTGTTTCAAATTATTTGCTAAATGATGAAATATTTATATAGTTTGTTATATTATTGCAATTTTCTAAGTACTTATCATCCTGTTAAATGCTTTCTAAGTTCATTAAACATATTTAATAGGCTAAAGTCGCCATAGATGCCAAGAGAGTCAAATCAGTTTCACTTCTAATTTCGAAAATAAGCGTCCCTCACAGCCATTTTGATATTGGTTCAGTTTACCTTGTCGTGATATTGTTTGGATTGGGTTTCTCAAAGCTCAGTAATTTGAGTATGGAATGTGCTCTTGGAACAGTTTCTCTGGCTTATATTGCATGAAAATCGGAAAACCCAAGCAAAAGATTTTAAATAATAGACTATATATTGGTGCAGAAGAGAATAAAATGAATTGTCTTATGATTGCCTCTTTAATGAACTGAAAATTTAACATGAAAACCTGTTTATCTATTTGAAAAATACAAATATTCTGGTGGGTTACCCACTCATGATGGAGAAGTGATAAGATACGGGTAATATTTTTCTGGAAGTAACTGTGATTCTTGATTCCAAATAAGTTGGTGAAATTTAACTGACTCTAAATGTAAAGACACATGATGCGAGGTCTGGAATACGTGGAGGCTGGTAAACAGCTCAACGTCAACCAATCCATAATCCAAAGAGAGGGAACCTAACCAATATGGCCTCCTGGAGACAGAAAGCTCTAGAGGACTAAGAGGAGATGAGCATGCGCATCTCCTCCCAATTTGCCAGAATTCGACCGCAACTAATTTGATGGAAAATGCCCTTTAGGTCTACTTAGTTGGAGAAGCTGGGATGGAGTGATTCGTGGGTTAGTGGCCACAGACTTCGTTTTTGTCCTGCTGACTTCGGCGTTCTACTGGAGGAGATCTATCTTGCCGCACGAGCGTGGTTCTCCTCCCTATTCAAATCATTCGGTTGATATCGCGGCTTTGACGCCAGCTTTCCTTTGTTCTTTTGAATATAGCCAAATGTTAATATTCCATGGTGATCATCGTGCAAGGGCTGGAAAGCCGAGGCTCCCATGATGCTACCTGCTTTTGGTAGGGGTAGACTTCGAAAGACCAAGGTGTAGCGTTACTACCTTCTTCCTGGATTTTACCTCATCTGACTCTATTAAAGTAGTGGTAAAACTACCTCTGGATTTTGGCTCATCCTTTACTAGTGACTCTGTGGAGATCGCGTTTTTGCGAAGTTTTCACGCTGCTCGAAGGGGGTAGGGTTCCTTAATTTGACCAGAGAGGAACCTTAGCCAATTGTACTGCTAGTCGTACCAGGGTTGCGCCCGTTGATGGTAGAACCTCTTTAAGATTTACTGATGGTTGCGGGAATTACTGTGATCGTAGGCAGAGAGCGGCCAGGAAAGGAGGGTGCATATATTGGGGTAGGACCAGTGTAGTGCCGCCAATTCAGCGCCGCTAGTTCAGCTCAGCTGTTTAAGTATCTTGTCGTTTCAGCGCCCACAGTTCAGTGCCGCCTTTTCAGTGCCTTGCCGTTTCGGTGCGAGGATATTTCAGTGAGTGCCGTTTCAGCGCCAAGACATTTCAGCATTTGATTATTTCATCGCAAATATATCGCTGTAACACTCTAGTGCAAATATAATAATTAAGTTTAGTATCATTTCAAATGTTTTAATTTAAAAAAAACTGATTTAGCCTCATTCTTTTTAGAAAGTATAAATTAGACTTTTGTATATGCTTAGGCAAGTAACACACTGAAGAGTTACATAATAACAAAGGAAATGGCACAAAAGTACAGAATTTAAAAAAAGATTTAAACAAGAATTAAGATCACTATCTAACAAAATTTAACTTTTTGTCGAAAACAAAGATTAGAATAACATTTTTAAAAGGTAGTTTTATGTATAGATTTAAAAATTGGAAGTCATTTTAATCAAAATGACACCAGGTTTTGTAAGTTGCCAATTAGTACTTATGTCAAATTTTTAAGATTATAAGGAATTTCCTTCTTTTATTTTATATTTTCAGGTTATTTAACTGAATAAAATTTCAAATAAAAGCAACAATTTTAATTAAAATTCTTAGAGGACAGTGTAAAAATAGCCCAGATAAATTCTGCTACATATGTGGCTCAGTAACATTTAAAAAACTCCAAGAAAATTTCGTGTCTAGTGAAAAAACTATATAATTTGTACTTTGGATGTAAAATTGGCGACCAAAATAAACCATAGGCACTACATATCTGTTGCACGACATGCTTTAATTTTTCATCAAAATGATCTAAAGGAAAAATAAAAAGCCTGTAATTTGGTGTTTCAATGGTATGGCGAGAACCCTAAGATTATGCCACTGACTGTTATTTCTGTTTGGTAGACATACAAAGTAAGTAATGTTCATTGTCCACTGTACCTATATTTTGAAGTAGTATACTTTAATATTATTATTTTAAAATTTAAAATTAATTAAGATTAGAACCACTTTATTGTAATCACACATGTGTACATAACTTTAAATTGCACAAATATAATTTGCATACTTTTAGGTAAAACAACGAAGTGCGCTTCAGCTGTAGTATATCCCAACCATAGATCTGCTTTTCGGCCTATACCTCACTAAAAAAGACATTCCGTTACCTGGACCACCTGCAGAAATTGTTTTGTCTAAGTGATGAATCAGATATTGAATCATGTGAACCAGAAACTGAAATTTATGTTCCTGAAAATCTTGATACTACTCCAAAACCTTTCTCACAACTCGATCTAGATGATTTTGTAAGAAATCTTAATCTAACAAAGCAATAGAGTGAATTACTGGCCTCGAAACTGAAAGAAAGAAATTTAGTAGGCAGAAAATGTTCAAATTACTAAGTTTTGCAATCGATTAAATAATTTACAAGAAAATTTTTCATCTGACAACAATTTATGCCTCTGTAATAATATTCCACGTCTCTTTGAAGAATTAGATATACATTATGAACCCAGTCAATGGAGACTTTTAAATGACGCTTCTTTTAATACATAGTAGTAAACCCGTGCTTCTGCATAATGAAAATAAACTACCATCGATACCAGTAGCTCACTCTGTTGTTTTGAAAGAAACTTATGAGAATTTAGATTTCCTTTTAAAAAGCATTGATTGATTGTATAGGTTTATTGTGCAATAGCTTACATTTATACATAATCTTCATACAAATACAAAAATGATCAAATACAAATACAGTAATAGTATGATACAATAATATAAATACACATGGTATAAGTGTACACATTACAAAAGCGGGATGCCTGTCCGTGTTGGCGTGCAGTAAGACGTGGTGGAGCGTCCCACGCGTGTCTTATCTGCTGCAAGTGGGTTGCGGCGGTCTTCACCACCCGTCGCCCAGCTGGGCGCGGGCGGCAATCAGCGCGGAAGTGGTGCTGTTCTCAGCACCTCCAGCAGCTTGTTTATTCGGGTGTGGCGGACCACCTGGGCGGCTCTTGCCTCTCGCGCCCTGAGTAGGGCGCCTCTTGCAAGGGGAGGGGCTGGCGCTCGCTCTGGCCTGAGGCGGGTGGTGGCTGGGCAGGAGAGGAGGTAGTGCACCAGTTTGCGCCGGGATCGGCCGCCGCAGTGTTCGCACCTCCCTGCCACAAAGTCGGCGTGCAGCACTTCCCGCGTGGAGTAGCCCAGCCTCACACGCTGTAGCAGCACGCCGTTCGCTCTGGGCTGCTGGAAGGATGGGTTTAGTGGGCGATAGGCTGTGGCTGAGGCATACCACACCGCTTGCCTCTTGATTGCTTCCCATTCTTGGTGCTGCTGGTGAGCGTTGTGGGCAGCCCTGCGTTTAGCCTGCACCTTGAGCTGCTGCGGGCTGGGGCGCACGGTCCAGGTGATGGTGGGGCCGTGGGCGGCTCTCTTATCAGCCTCGTGGGCAGCTTCGTTTCTGCGCACGCCAACATGGGTGGGAATCTAGTGGAGCCGTACACGCCTGCCCTGAGCTGCCAGGTCCTGCAGGGTGCACAGGATGGTGGTTGTAAGGTGGATGCTGTACCGGGTGTGGTTGTGGGCGTGGGCGTGCTGCAGCGCTTTTAGTCCCGACCGAGAGTCCGTGTGTTTTCACCACAGTGGCTTCCCGGCGGAGCAGAGCGTGCTGGAGGGCGTGCAGGATTGCTACCAGCTCCGTCTGGAGGGTGAAGCAATGGTCTGATGTCCTCCACGCCTGCGTCAAGCTGCTCGTGAAGAAGGCGGCGCTGGACCTCCCACTGTCGGGGTCGACGGAATGGTCGGGGAAGTAGACTGCGCTGCCTGGCTCCCTGACCACAGACATGGCCATGAGGGCATGCTGGTGCAGCTCCTCGGTGAGGCAGTTCGCTTTGCTGGCGGGCAGCTGTGTGGTGGTGAAGTGGGCGGTGGGTGGAGAAGGGCATGGTGGTGGTGGAACGTAGGCGCGATTGGTGGTGTTGGGGTTGCGCCACAGCCAGTTCCCTGCCTGGTTAAGGGAGTTGGTTGCTAGGCTGACGTTTACGAGCAACCTGTTGTTACGCAGGAACTCGATGCCCTGCTCCACGGCCATTCAGAGTCTCCTCTCCGCAACACCCCCCACGTTGCGCTGGAGCACTCTAGCCACCCGACAGGCCACAATGCAATCCACCCTGGCGGTGAGGGGCACCAGGTTGGCCTCACTCTGCCTGATACAGGCACTGCACAACCTGGGTGCCCCCAACATGGACCCAACATGGTCCAGGCGCTGTTGCTGCTGCCGGGGTAGCGCTACAAGGACCATTGTACTGTAGTCCACTAGGGAGTGCACTGCCTGCAGATAGTAGAGGCGGAGGACGGGGAAGGTTGCACCAGCGCTCGGTCACGTCATGGCCCTCATCACATTCACCCGGGCCTGCGTCCGCTCCCTCAGGTGCGTCACATGCTGCGTGAAGGACAGCCGCCTGTCCACTTACACTCCAAGGTACTGGTAGGAGTCGGTCCAGGGCAGGCTGACTCCTTGGATGCGAAGCTGCTGGCCAGCAGCTGTGCAAGTCTTGATGGCCATGGCCTGGGACTTCTCTGCCGAGATCTTGGGCCCCAGCTCTTCGCACTTGGCAGTGATGAGGTGCAGCGCTTCTTGGGCCCGCGCGAGTTTGTCGCAGCGCCCGGTTACGACGAGGGACAGGTCTTTGGCGTAGCTGAGGAGGATGGTTCCTTCCCAATAGAGGAGGGCGACCAGCTGCTCCATCAGCACGTTGAAGAGGAACGGGCTGAGGATGCCGCCCTGGGGTGTTTTGTTCTCGAAGGTGAGGTAGGAAGACTTGTGACCCTGGAATTCATACAGGCTCGGCGCTGGTGAAGGTAGTCCTGGAGCCAGCCCAGCACTCTCCCTGGGATGCTCTTCCTCACAAGGGTGGCTAGTATGGCACGGGGGCTAGCCAGCTCGAAAGCCTTCTCGAGTTCAAGGAAGACTACGATGGTGGGCTGGTTGTTGGCGTGAGCCAGGAGGGTGATGAGGCAGTCCGCCCTGCTCACCCCCCTGGTGTAGCCGAACACGTGGTGGTGAAGGCTTCCCACGCTCCACTGTAGGCGACTCAGCAACATCCTCTCTGCTGTTTTTCCGGTGCAGCTCAGGAGGGAGATTGGCCTGAAGGTGGTGTGATCCTTCGGCTTGGGGATGGCGGAAGGTCGGCGTCCTTCCAGGAGGGCGACTCACGGACTGCCAACCACGAAGCGTTCAGAAGGGCTAGCAGCGTGGCGTCCCTGGCGGGCTTAGCGTGCGCCAGCATGGATTACCGCACTCCGTCGGCTCCCGCCGCTGTGTCACGCCCACGCTTCGCCCTGGCCAGCTCCTCGAGCGTTAAAAGGCTGCTCCGTCACGTGCGGCTGGCCCCGGGGCTCCCTGACCTATTCGTCGCGCTGTGGGCGTAGCTGCTGCTGGAGGTAGCGGGTGTGGGGAGGGAGCTGCTCGCTGGAACCCCTCGCTCTAAAGCAGTTCGCCAGCCGATCTGCCTCTTGCTGTGGGCGTGGGTGGGCAGCTGAGTGGGTTGGGGCGGCACCTGAGGCTTTCCTGAAGCTCCCCACAGCTGGCTGAGGAAGGTGTGTTGGTTGAAAGAGGCGCACCACTCTAGCCACTTTGCCTCCCTGGAGCTCAGGGACACCTGTCGCGCGCGGGATACCACGTCCTGCAGGAGCTGCAGGTTGATGGCGGTCGGGCGCTTCTCGTACAACCTCCTGTGTACGTTGACGCGTTGATTGTGCTCCCAGACTTCCTCGTTATAAAACCACCAGTCCGGGCGCCGGCGGGGGTTAGAGGCTGTCCTGGGCATGGCTACGTATGCTCCACTCTCTATGGCCGCCGTAAGGTCTCTCTCCTTCAGGTGCAGGTCCACAGGAGGCACATACGTCGACCACCATTCCTCCAGGGCGGCTTGAAACTTTGCCCAATCCTCCCTCCTGACGTTCCACTGGGGCGGCGGGAGAGGAGGAGCTGGTGGGGCCACAGTAAGGGTGGTCAGGGTCCCGTAATGGTCGCTGGTGAGGGTAGGGTGGACCTGCCAGGTGGCGCAGGGATGTAGGTCACCCGACACCAGCGTGAGGTCGAGCCGCTCCCCATGGACGTGCGTGGCCTCCCCGGTGCTCAGTAGTCGGACGTCAGGGACTTCTTCGAGCAGGTCAGCCAGGTGGCGCCCGTTCACGTTAGTGGGTGACACAGAGTGCAGCACGGGCTGGTGGGCATTGAAATCGCCCGCTACAAGGAGGCTGGAGTGGGATGCAAGGGAGAGCAGCTCCCCAGCATCCAGCGGGTACCGCTGGCTCCTGAACATAAATTGTTGATTTGTGCTGACCTTAATGTAGTAGGCATTTTAAATGGCTTGCAGTCAGGCTACACAAAATTTGTGTTTTTTGTGCCAGTCGGACAGTAGAGATCGGGGAGAACATTATATACGTTCAGAATGGCTTTTAAGAGACAAAAGTAGGTTGTCATAAGGTCATACGTGAACCATTGGTTCCTTAGGAAAGGATAATTTTACCACCACTTCACATAAAATTAGGTTTAATGAAACAATTTGGGAAAGCCTTAAAGCATAACTAACCATCCTTCTTATATTTAAAAACAAGATTTTCCCAAGATTAGTGAGGCTAAAATTAAAGAAAAAATCTTTGTTGGGCCTCAGATTTGACAACTTATGGTAGATAGTAGGTTTGAGGATAAATTAAGCAAGCCAGAACTTAAGGCCTGGCATAGTTTCAAAGGTGTATGTAATGGTCTCTTTGCAAGGCACAAATCAGAAACTTACCACATTCTTGTTCAGAATTTGATTAGGTCTTATAATGAGTTGGGATGTAGTATATCACTAAAGGTGCATTTTTTGCATTCCCATCTGTTTTTCTTTCCAGGGAATCAAGCAGACGTCACCGATGAGCATGGTGAAACATTGTACCAAGATAGTTCTTCTATAGAAAATCGTTATAAAGAAAAATGGAGTCCTGTAATGCTTGCTGACTTCTGCTGGACCCTTAACAGAGACAGACAAGATGTTGCACATAAAAAGAAGCCTAAATATTCTAGAGATATATAACTATTGTATAGATTTCAGCAATTTTGAAAAATCTTAAATTTTCATTATTTTTTTAAATAAATTTTTATAATACCATACTCTGAAATGTATTAAAAGGACTTACTAATTTCTTTTGATGAATAAGCTTTTTGTTTCCACTTATCTTTGTACTTTTTGTCAAATAAAAAAAAAATAACAAATATTTCTTACCTCTATATACTGAATAATCTAATATTAATAAAAAATTAAATGTTCAAATTACAAAAAGACTGAAGTCATTTCATTAAAAGTAAAGGCCATTTTCGTAATCTATGCCAAAAAACTACAATAGAAAACTACTTTCTCATTTCTGTAGCAAAATCATTGTTGGACAGTGTATTTAGCAAAAACTGAATTTGAATTACTGAAGAAAATATGATAAACAAAATATTACAATATTTTAAATACCTTTTATATCATCATCATCATTATTATCATCATCATCAATTTCATCATTATCATAATCACTATCTCTTAACTTAAGAAAGGGATTTTTTTGAGTATTTGAATATTAATTTCATCTTAGTTTGGTTATGACATGTTTTTTTTCAAAGTAAATAAATATAATCACCATCATCATCATCACAAACTCTATAATTTATGAAGGTGATTTCTTTGAGTATTTGAATAATAAATTCATCTTAGTTTGGTTATGACTTGTTTTTTATTAAAGTATTTCTAATAATTCTGTTATAATATGAAAAAATAAAATGGTGAAATTCAGAAATAAATATAAGTATCGAAATTTTGTGAATTTTTTAAAACCCAAAGAATTACCAATGGTCAAGTTCAGAAAATTTATTTTATATATCTTCTATTCTTCTATAACTCTATATTTTAGCAACGTGTATATGTAAAGGGGGAAACTTTAGTTTAGGGTTCACTTTTAAAAATTATTATAATTTGAGAAGTTCAGCAAATCTATCACAATTTAACCATGGCTGCTTTTTTTAGATTTTCAATTTTAATCTTAGTAGCGAAGCGCAAGCTCCCCGCGTAGGGGTGAGTGGCGTAGCCATTACCTGGTATGTTCATTATGTTATCTCTTAATTTTTAATACAAATCAGTAACCTTTTAAAAAAAATAGGCTTTTGTTTGCAGATCACCTATAATGAAAATCTATTTATTCTTGAATTTTAATACAATAAATAGTGCCTAAGAATTTAAAAAATTTTGTAGACAAGTTTTGCACCTCTTGAGGCACTACATTTTGATTAGTATAGTTCATTAAATTATGAGCAATTGCTCGCAAATATTCGTCTTTTTTCTTTCTTAATACTGTAAAAGAATTATTAACATTATATAGTCTGCCTTTCTATATGTTAACAATTCCATTGCGAGTTCATGCCTAGATGCAGACTTTTCCATATAATCTTCTCGTCCTTTTTCAATTTTGCTAAGAGCAAGGATGATTTTCCATATAGTTGGTTTATTCATTCCTAATTCACATCCTAATCTCATGTTTACCGCTTCAGTATATTGTTTGTTCTTTCTACCCTTTCATTAGTGAGATGATGGACATTCCACGGCTCTTGAGGAAATAATGCTCTTTTTGACCATTTCCTCTTCTATTAGGAGGAACAATGTAATTATCTTCGAGCTAAATCAAGAATCCGGATAACTGGTCGGGTAAAGCAGCTCCTAAATCATCCACATAACCATCTAAATTTTAAATTGGCACAAAGGCCAGAACAGTGACACTTTTACGGTGTAAGTCAAAATTTGGAATATTACTATACTGATTCATATAACCCATCTTCTTTTTATTTTCTTTAACAAATTTCTGGTCAAGTGGAAAAAGCATCCTCGCTCTTCTACATTCGGGAACGATTCCCTCATAGCCAAAATGGCAGCTTGCTAAAAATCACTATTGAAGGCACTTGGCTCTGCATTTGGACAATGCCCTTAATAATATTGAACATTTTTTATAGGCTTCACTCTGCTTATTTTTTAATAACACATTTAGTATCTGATGAGCATCTCTATGCTTTTGAACCATTACGATGTACACTTGATAAAATAGATTTGGGATACACGAAAAGTTCCATCAACATGCCAAGTATTAGAACTCGGTAGATTTTCCAACCAATTCTCTTTTAAAAATGATAATTCTATCATGCCCTACACCATTGTCAACTAAACAAAAATTGTCTTCACTCTCTGGTGTTGATTTGTACACTGTTAGTAAAACTCCTAAAGGCCCCTGTGATAGAACGGGTTGAGGCCGCGTTAATTTCAACCACTATCACATGTTATTTAAAACCACGATGCTCCCCACGTGCATCTTCGCTTTGAAGCTTGGCGCCTTATCGCAGCCACCTGAGTCAATGTTTAAACAAGGAGGTTTATCTTCCCCCGTTTACCCCCACACGCCGACCTCGCTAGATTGAGTTAGGCTTATGGGCAGATAAGGCATTGTTCTCAGGCTCGGCTGTGCATTCCCTCGAAGTTTCCAAGCCATTGTCCCCCACGCCAAGGAGGTGTCTCGACTATTTAGATGGAAACTTTACCACTAAGATCAGATTGGAGATCCAGATTTTCGTCGCGAAACATCACCACGACCCTCTCTCACCTTGTGCGCCAAGGGACCTCGACCTCGAGATTCACCATCACTTGTCCAGAAGAAGGACAATATCCCTTGAGTGCCAAGGTTCGAGCCTTCGTGACGCCGAGTCCACAAGGCTTCCCCCTTGTTGCTCAGAAAAAGAACAACGTTAGAACAGCCATTGCTCGTTCGAGCCCGTTGACAAGAAACGGTTATCACCCCCCCCCCCCTGTTCTTTCAGAAGAGAACAACGTAGAACAGCCATTGTTCGTTTGAGCCCCTTCGCCAAGAAACGGTTCTCACTCTTCCCCTGTTGTTCAGAAAGAGAACAACGTTAGAACAGCCATTGGTCGTTCGAGCCCGTTTGCCAAGAAACGGTTCTCACACTTCTTCCTTGTTGTTCAGAAGAGAACAACATTAGAACAACGATTGTTCTTGAGCCCATATACAAGAGACGGCTCTCACCCCCCCCCCTGTTTTTCAGAAAAGAACAACGTAGAACAGCCATTGTTCTTCAAGTCGTTCGCCGAGAAACGGTTCTCATTCCCACGTCAGGATCATTTTATTCCCCCCCCTTCGGCTGGAACTCGCCAGCGGACCTAAAATTCCTTCACGTCACCTTCCTCTGCACAACAAGTATAAATTACGTAAGCCGAACGTTACCTTTGAGTATTTAACCCTTTTGTCAATTCTATCCTGTGCTTTAAATGGATTAGTGAACCATCACCTCCCTTTAACTTTATATTTGTTTTACCTTTTTAAATCTTTTAATCCTCGGATTAGCTCGAGCCTCCACGACTCTTTCCATTCTCTGTTTATGTCAATATTTTCCGTCTTATGTTTGTTGATAGTTATTATTAATAAACTCTATTTTATTAATGATAGCAATATTATTATCCTTGAGCTCAGTTTTACTTCTTAAGGAAAAGAAGTTCAGATAGGAACCGACCACCGTCCGTTAGCCTATATTAGGAATGTGCGACACTCTAACGGCCGAATCATGCGCTGGAGTTTACTCTTGCAAGAGTATCAATTTAAAATAAATTATATAAAAGGTTCCGATAACCAGGTCGCTGACGCACTCAGTAGGAATGCGTTACCGAATAGCGTAGAGTAATTGTATTCATAGGATTAGTATCTCCATGTAGGTATATACCTTCTTGTACGACATACATTAGATTCTCTTGTAATCTAATTAGTTAATGTATATGTCTGAATTTTGTAACGCTCAATGTCTATTTTTTTGTATGTAAATATATTTGTACCCATTAACTTACGTATAAATTATTTTGTCCCGTATGTACTAATTTTATATCATTTCATTGTTTCATGCCCCTTTTTTTATTAAGTTGTATTAAAGGTTATTTTCCCCTGTAATCGAAAGATCAAAATAATCATATATATTGAGGTAAAACTAGTTAGGTGCAGGAAGGTACAGTTGGTACAAGAAAACGAGTTCACCACAACGGAGCTCTATCGTTGTCCCTTCTCTCTTTTTTTTCGAAGTGACAACTTCCCCCGGAATGGAGGGGTGTGATAGAACGGATTGAGGCCGCGTTAATTTCAACCACTATCACATGTTATTTAAAACCACGATGCTCCCCACGTGCATCTTCGCTTTGAAGCTTGGTGCCTTATCGCAGCCACCTGAGTCAATGTTTAAACAAGGAGGTTTATCTTCCCCCGTTCGCCCCCATAGCCTACCTCGCTAGATTGAGTTAGGCTTATGAGCAGATAAGGCATTGTTCCCAGGCTCGGCTGTGCATTCCCTCGAAGCTCCCACTCTATTGTCCCCCACGCCAAGGAAGTGTCTCGACTATTTAGATGGAAACTTCAGCTCTAAGATCAGATTGGAGATACAGATTTTCGTCGCGAAACATCACTACGACCCTCTCTCACCTTGTGCGCCAAGGGACCTCGACCTCGAGATTCACCATCACTTGTCCAGAAGAAGGACAATATCCCTTGAGTGCCAAGGTTCGAGCCTTCGTGACGCTGAGTCCACAAAGCTTCCCCCTTGTTGTTCAGAAAGAGAACAACGTTAGAACAGCCATTGTTTGTTCGAGCCCGTTGACAAGAATCGGTTATCACCCCCCCCCCTCTGTTGTTCAGAAGAGAACAACGTAGAACAGCCATTGTTCGTTTGAGCCCCTTCGCCAAGAAACAAATCTCACTCTTCCCCTGTTGTTCAGAAAGAGAACAACGTTAGAACAGCCATTGTTCGCTCGAGCCCGTTGACAAGAAACGGTTCTCGCCCCCCCTCCTGTTGTTCAGAAGAGAACAACGTAGAACAGCCATTGTTCGTTTGAGCCCGTTCGCCAAGAAACGGTTCTCACCCTTCCCCCTTGTTGTTCAGAAGAGAACAACATTAGAACAGCGATTGTTCATGAGCCCGTAGACAAGAGACGGTTCTCCCCCCCCCCCTGTTGTTCAGAAGAGAACAACGTAGAACAGCCATTGTTCTTCAAGCCGTTCGTCGAGAAACGGTTCTCATTACCAAGACGCCACGTCAGCATCATTTTATTCCCCCCCCTCCCTTCGGCGGAACTCGCCAGCGGACCGAAAATTTCTTCACGTCGCCTTCCTCTGCACAACAAGTATAAATTACGTAACGCGAACGTTACCTTTGAGTATTTAACCCTTTTGTCAATTCTATCCTGTGCTTTAAATGAATTAGCGAACCATCACCTCCCTTTAACTTTATATTTGTTTTGCCTTTTTAAATCTTTTAATCCTCGGATTAGCTCGAGTCCCCACGACCCTTTCCATTCTCTGTTTATGTCAATATTTTCCGTCTTATGTTTGTTGATAGTTATTATTAATAAACTCTATTTTATTAATGATAGCAATATTATTATCCTTGAGCTCAGTTCCACTTCTTAAGCATATCGAAGATACATAATATTGGCCAGCCTAGACATCCACGCACTCTAAAGATAATTAAATAAGTTTCCTCAACGAATAGTTATATATGGTATATCGTCGAGAGTCCATTCTACGACATCCTCCTACTTATCAGTGCCTTTTCATCCTGAATCGTTTTCATTCACCTTCATTCAGTTCGAAAAACCATTTCCACGACATTTAAAATATCTTCATAGTGGGAAAAATCCCGTGTTAAGACTACCTGTTAAAATCATTTGCATTCAAATTGTCCTTCCGACGACATCAAACTGTCTTTGTTTCTGCTATGATACATCAGCCTTGTCTAATTTACTTTAGACATAGCTGGTCTTTTCAAATATTTCACATTCAAGATATTTTATATTATGAAAATTATTTACCTCCGGTCTGTTTTCAAAGGTTTGCCATTAAGTTTATAAATACAAGTAGTCTTAACACGGGAAAAATCCCGTGTTAAGTCTACCTGTTAAAATCAATTGCATTCAAATTGTCCTTCCGACAACATCAAACTGTCCTAGTTTCTGCTATGATACATCAGCCTTGTCTAATTTACTTTAGACAAAGCTGGTCTTTTCAAATATTTTACATTCAAGATCTTTTATATTATGAGAATTATTTACCTTCGGTCCGTAAGTAAAAGGTTTGCCATTAAGTTTGTAAATACAGGTGATATTTTATTATTGGTCATTTATTTATTCAATTACTGAGATCGGTTTAAAATTATATTTGTATCGGTATAATGAGAATAAATTTCTTCTCTAATGCTTCAGGGATCTTCGTTCAAATTCCACCCTTCATTTATTAGTGTTATTCAATTAGTGCTTTTTTGATGTTATTGATTTTATTTATTGTTTATTTATGGATATTTATTGCCTGTCAACTTTTGCTCTGTAAATAAAGGGAGCGCATTAGTAAAAACTAATAACATCTGAAATTCTTGAGGCATTTCTAATTCATATATAGAATTAGGACTGTCTGGCACATTGTTTATTTCCTTCCGCGTTCCTCGAATCATTTTCCCGAGTGCTACTCTATTTGGCATCTGTGCAATACCAGGTTGAGTCATGAAGCTTAAGCACTGATGAATTAGTACACTTTGAGGTTCACAGGTTGACGCAGCTCTATCTCTTGCTTCACATATTGCTATTTCCACTTCGATATCAACATCTGTTGGAGGATGCGTATGTTGATTAATTGCGTGTATGATTTTGAATTCAAAATTATAAATTCTAGCCTTGCAATTATTTTCATGGCATCTCCAAAACTTGACTTCCGTCTCGGTCTCACTAAATTTATCAACCCTATTGATGTATTGGCCATGACAAAATTTTTCTTTTACTCTCTCACTGCTTACAAAATGACACATGTATTAAAGTTGTAAATTTAAAAGAAACTATAAGAATTGTTCAAATCAACGCTAACCACGGAGAGGAAATGCTGAAATATAGGAAGTATAGGAAGCTAAGCCTTTATTTTAACTCAGAATAAAGTAGATAAATATTAGGACAATTTCCAAAATGGTTCAGGGATAAAACTTAACAGCTTCATCGAATCTACGCGTAAATTAATGCTTTAAATATCTCCTGCTAAGATTTTCTTGTTGTACTTTGGGTGAATATGCTTGGTTAGAAGCATTTTATTGGAGTGCATTCATTAAAATGTGGTCTGGAGATAGTTGAAAAATAGTTAATAATCCAGCTGATATTAAACTTTATGTGGATTCGACGTTGGAATATAGCCTGAAGATTATCTACAAATAGTCATTAATCCAGCTTATATTAAACCGTATTAAACTTTAAAGCATGCATTTGCCTTTTGAATATTGATTGGGAAATTTCTGGAAATATAATCACCCATCCAGCTGATACTAAACTAGACCTAAATTTCGAAATAGTTGCTATCATAAAACGGGATACTTATATTTAACAACCACAAATTTGATTATCGACCAAAATTTTATATTGGGTTCAAATATTTGCGAATTCCTAAGTCTAGCTCTTAAAGGTTTGATGCTATTTTCAGTCAAGAACTTTGTTATTGATTTTGCTTCGGGACGACGTGCCCTATTTTGCTGAAAAATACAGGTTTCATCCAAAAATTGGTACTGAACTATTGGGAAAAGATGTTGATGAAACAAATTTTGGTATCATTTTGAGTTCATGGCATTGTTTCTAGGAAGAATTGTTAGTGTTCCAGTTCTTTTAAGATACGAGGCAGCTTCAGACAGGAGACATAACTTGTGAAAGCTCTCCCCTTTTCTCCTCCTAACAACTTTTCTTCTATAAACTTCAAGCAAACGGAAAAGACTTTTCATCACAGAATATCAATTTGCTCCAGTATTCAAGTCTATTTTCTATATTTACTACGAAATTAGATCCTACCGTGAGTTTTTGGGGTGAGATGTGTGTTTATCAGATGATTTTGATAACATCATTATGAGACACTATTACCAGACTTTATCAAAACACTTCATTACGAAACATTATTACGCGGCATTTAGTACTCCACTTGTTAAGTTCAAAGTATGTTCAAATTAAAGACGTGAATGTATTAAGAGGTGGATAAGGGAAGACTGATTCAAGTCGATATTGATGACCGAGAGATAAGAAGACAGTGCAACATGATTTCCTAATTAGCGAGATTCAGACCTTGTATCTTCAAAGATATATCTATTAAAAAGATTTCCAAATTTTATTTTTAGTTGTTTATTTTGAATTCGAAATATTTGTCGGGGATTCTAATCGGAAAATGAAGTGCCATAATTATGTCCTTCCATTATTCACACCTCCTTATCGAAATGGAGCAACCCATGGAAAACTTGGGTTGCCCACCGACATCCTCATTCCTATAAGAATTGGCAAATAACATGCGGTTCGCAGATGTCGCGTTCATTTTAGAACATTAAAAAGGAATCCAAATAGTGTTCAAGGAAGTTTTCTTCTTAAAGTAAGCGCTTTGGACTGAAAATGAATCATGTGAAGATCAAGTGACAAAAAAAATTCCTAAATCTATTTATAATGGAGGAACGATAATATTACTTACATAAAGGCGAGTAAGAAATCCAATGCACGATTGAGAAGGAAAATCTTTGAAGGGCACGCACTTCTGAAAAAAAAAATGCCCTTCACTCTGAAGAGGAATTTGTACAAGTAACCTGCTTCTAATATACGATACTAAAAACTAGAATGTGAAGAAAATAATAATTTTAAAAATCAGAATGGCCCAGGGAGAGAATACAAACTTTATAATGAGAGTAAGTTGGCATAAAAAGAACAACCTGGACACGTGAACAAACCACATTTCTGTTTAATTTATTTTACATTTTTAAAATTTTTTGTAGCTAAAGTTAAGACAGACTCTAAACCAAGGTAGTGCGTACTTGTGCCTAGCTAGCCCTTTGCATACATGCGTCAGATATTTCATCTGCTTCTGTTCAAACTCAAATATGCATGAAGAAAAATTCACGCAATCGGAGAAAACGCGTCGATTTCTAGCAAATAGGGTAAATTAAAACTCTTTTGCGCCTCGAAAGAGAGGCAGAGTCGATCAAAGAGACAAAGCGGAGCACCACCTCGCAGGTGGTACATATATGGGTTGGTACCCTGTGGGGGCTTCACTTACCTAGCCTCTTCAATTAGTTTCCTCTCCTTACTTCACAACAAGATAATTGAGTCAATCTTCTAATGGTTCTTGCGTCGCTCGACAGCTCTCCGAAATAATTCAGCGTATGTTGAGAATTGAAAATTCTCTTAAGTATTCTGCTCTCTGGTAGACAGCTACTTATGCTGTAGCATTATTTATATTGGACTTTTTCTAAAATTAATATTAAACGAAGCACTAAGGCACAATTTTTTCAAATCTCCTAACTTGTGAAATTTGAGTAATTTTGCAGTCACTAAATAATTTAAATATTTTTAAAATATTCGGTCTTTTTACTGTAAAGCTAAACTCCAATTTTAAAAAATTATTTAAACTCTGTTTCCTATTCCAAGCTAAAACTAGCTATCAATGTTAAATTTGTACCTTTAGAATTGTGCTCAACATTGCATAATATTTTGTTATCATATTTATTTTATAGGCCTAACAAGATCAACATGTTGTGGTCGAAACATCGCCGCTAAATAGAAAGGATGACGCCAGTCATTTTCCTCGCACTGGGATTTCTGTAATTTAAGCTCCCTAGAAGCAACCCTCATCAAGATATATATATATATATATATATATATATATATATATATATATATATATATATATATATATATATATATATATATATATATACCTTAGCAGCTACAAGGTTAGGGAATTGCTTCATAAAATTTTTAATTCACAAAATAGTAGCGAATTTCTCCATTTAAACGTAGTACCAAAATTTCCCTAGTTATATAAATGGTGTCATTTCCCCAAAAGTCTTTTTCTATAAATAATTAGAAAATTTCTTCTGTGAGATGAAGAAGAGCCTCGTTGGGGCTTAGGGTTCTTTGATTAAAGATCGGGCAAATAGAGGCGCATTTTGTTCATTTAACCGTAGTAATTCATTTGACTATAATATTTATGTTGCAATGGTATTTTGACTATCATCTAGAATCATGCAACTGAAAATTAATTACTTTCAACAGTTAACATATTGGCCTATACTATTTGTGGCTTCTTCAATTTGTTTAAGTGGGTATAAACTGGAGAAGGAAATTCATTGTAATTTTACTTTTATTTTTAGCATATGATATTTTTTTTATAGATCATATCAAGAAAATATATTAAGTAGTGATAAAAATGTTAAGAAATTTAGTTGTATATTATATTTCATCCTTAAATTTAGTTCAAGCTTCTCTACACATTATCTTGTGAACATAATGAAGGTTTAGTAGAGACATATATATATATATATATATATATATATATATACATATATAAATAAAAATTATTGTAACAACGCAATTAATTATGCGGTTAAAAGGTTATTTTTGGTAAACAGAGTCTTCCTCAAAGCCCTCGGAAAGAGCTCTTTTCCAATACACGAGAAGGTAACAATTAAAATTAACGTTCTCTCAGATAGCCAAAAAACTATCTTTCCATTGGCTTTTTTAAGTGTTACCCTTGCTTTTCGAAGAGAATGGAATTTTTTTTCTCCATCTTCGCCATACCTTCTAAATTAAAAAAAGTTATTGTAGTAGTCAATAACATTGAAGTTTATTACAGGAACCAGATGTCCATAGCCTATAAAATCGAAGAAAAAAACATCAAGGAGATTATTAACCGTAACACCAAGGTTAAAAATCTAACCGATAAAATCGAACTCATTATCCATTATAAAACAACAAAAGCCAGCAATCTTCTGGTGAAAATAACATTTGCCCAAACTCCTCGAATCTCAAGTCAACCAACATAGTTTACGAGTTCGCCTGGCCCAATAAAGACCGTAGGCTTTATAATAACTCTAAATATATTGGATGATAACTACTACACTTTCGAGACGGCCGACTATGCATCTACAAAGCGGAGTGCCAAAAAAACATATGAAAAGTGTATATAATATTAACCTAACGAGAGATATGCTCGTTGATAACACCATTATTCAAATAAAAGAGGTTAATAAAGTGAGGCTTAACATCTTAGATTCCATATTAATAAATGAAGATAAGCCGGCCATCAACAGTCAAGCGACAAGCTGGAATCGTACATTAAAACTATTTTAAAAATTCTACGCACAAGGGTAGCTTATTTCCTGTAACGCTAGGTTTAACCAAGGCGAATAAATACCCCTTAAAAATCGTTTTCTTTCACTTTACTTCCTGCCAGATCCTTACTCCACTCATTAGATCGGTAATGGAGGCAAAAAATTCCATAACGCTCCGAAGATGATCGAATAAGATCGAAAGCTTAGTAATTTAGTTTGTTTTTTACTAAACACATTCATTTAAAAAAAGAGATGAATACTGGAAAAGTAATCCACCATCTACAAGATGGAATAAATAAGATAGTTAGAAGAAGAGAAAGTTGCCAAAGGAAATTAATTAAGGCAAAATACACAGTGGTCTTCAAAAAAATTTGCATTAAGAAAGACTGCTACCCAACTACACTAATATATAAATATATATACATTAATATATGTATATATATTTATATATGTATATATGTGTAAGGGAATGGTCACTTCCCCCCCCCCCCCCCTCGACCACTCTTGGTGCAGTTCCAAGGCGGTTACCGCAAGGACATCCGCCCCAGGCATCGGCGAAGCGAAAGCGTAACCACAACGTGGCTCAACCCAGTGCCACGAAAGACCCTAAAGGTAAAAAAGGTAAGATCTCCCCCAGGAGAGTGAGATCCAGTTTCACGTCGAACAAGAAATTGGAGACGGGTTTCTCCCAATCTCGATGGCTAACGAGAAGCCGATGTTTGACTTCGTGGGGAAGACCGTTAGGAAAAAGAACTCTCCTGGGGCCATCCTCAAGCCCCTCTCCCCCTTACCACTCCCCCAGTGGGGGTGCGAGGTATAAATGAGGAACTCTGAGGAAAATCGAGGTAGTATACGTCAGTCTCTAGGTGACGAAGTCCTCGGATCCACAACCGAGCTACCGAGACTGGAGAGGTAGTTTACTTGTGTCGCCAGACCAAGAAGCACCCTGCAAGAGAGGCAGGGCTACCTACCTTAAGGGGCTAAGAAAAAGCTCATCCTTGAGCTAAGTCCCTGGTTATCAAACCAAACAATAAGTGAACTTTGGTAAGTTCGACTTACTCTCGCCAGAGAGACTCCTCATATCCTGGTGCACCTTAAACACCAGGGGTATTCCTCGTCCTTGAGGAATTAAGAAGAAGAAGGAAAAGGCTCCCCCTCGAGCCCGTTATTCGGTGGCCACACCAAACTTTAAGTAACTTATCCTCGCCAGAAAAACCCCCCTCCGTTTTCCTCGCTCTTGGAGAAGACCCTCCTCGAGTTCAGTCCTCGTCCATAAGGAAATTAGTAACGAAGGAGAAAAGCTCCTCCTCGAGCTCGTTACTCGGTGATCACACCGCACTCCAAGTTAACTTGAATTAAGAACCAAGTTCGACTCACTCTCGCCAGAGAGACCACGACTGCCTAGGAGTTGCATAGAGCACCGTATTGGTTCTCGTCCTTGAAGAACCCTTCCCCCCCGGAAGAACGTGTAGGACCCCCCAGCTGGTACCCTCGCCAAGACGACCGTGGAATTCCGCCCATCTACACGCGTCAAGAGTAAATATTTCTGAGGCCCTTTAAACTCCACATGAGTCCGTAAGCTTAATTCTTATATTATTGTTTTGTCTAGAGAAAACGTGAACTTAATTTTGTGGGGAAACTAATTTAATTAATTCTTGTTTATAATAATATTTAGAGTATTGCTGTAGTTAAAGTATAAAGGTTGTGTATTCAATGGTTAAAGATAAAATATAAGTTTATTTTGTGAATTAGTGGGCGTTTCTTTTATATCCTGACGTGTTTGGTAACGGCTCTATTCTTTAAGATATTTCAATATCAAAGTATATTAGACAGCTCTTAGCACTCTTAGAGATAGAACAAAAAGGAGGGGAATTCTACGACACTAAATAAAAGTGGTGTCAGGTAAGTAGGGTTCTTATCAGAAAGAATTCTACGCCAATATGTATATATATAAATATGTATATATGTATAGATACATATGTATATAAAAGCAATTTAATGTCCTCAACGAATTTCCTCATCGTAAAATCTAAATTGATTAGTCCTTGGATCTAGCTGGCTTGATTTAAATTGTTCTTATAACTGTTTTTCGACTTGGCTGACATTGACTCGCTTCGAGGCTCGGCTGGTTTTCCACCTGTAGTTATTATTAATCATTTTAATTTGCAAAACAAGCTAAATTCTGCTTTAGAGTTTCATCTCTAATTTTTTTAACTTAAATAAAATTTAAAAGAATAGAAAATTTGCTGGTATTATTTTTAAATCGTTTTAAATGAAGAAACTAATTATGAGTTGATTCAATCTCTAAATTCAATCTATTTCTATTTTAACTGTATTCTCCTTTGGTAATCTCTCTGACATATTATTCTATTATTGAACACTCATAGATCGTTAGTGTTGTTTAGTTTCACTCGACACCGTAATAACGGAGATTTGGACGCTCTTCACTGTCTCTATTACATTATATATTCTTCTTCTTATTTTCACTTTTTACAAACCAAACCGCAATTATGATAAACCTCAGCATAGATTGCCTCGTTGTTTTTCACCTAGGTTGATATAAATAGCAACTTGTTTTTTTTTAACGATATCGGAAACTTTGTCATTTCCCATTTCTAGTGGAAGAGGACAGAAAGGAGGAAAAATTTGGAAGCCCCAATTATGCAGAAAAAGTGGAGCAGAAACACACTTGTTGTAGCCATTAAAATATGTTTATATCTCGTAAACGAAGGTTGTGAGCATCAGACTAAGGAATAATGGCGTCTTTTTAAATAAATACCAAAGAAAGCGAGAATATGAAAACAAGAAATAAGGCACAGGCTGAATTCGCATAGCAGATCACAGCATTTATTATTGTGATAATCCATGTTTAGACATAAGATAACAGATAGTAAACAAAGCACAGACCCACAAATTACGTACATGTAAATCTCGGGGGAATATAGAGGAGGGCAATAGATATAAAGATGAGTGCCATAACTCAACGTTCTATAATATCACAAATGAAGAGCAACCAGGAAGGACTAGTAACGAAGGACAGTTCAAAGAAGTAAGAAAAATGGCGTAAAAATCCGAGATAAAGTTCTCAACGAGTGACACGAATATTACTGAAAAGCTAAAATAAAAGTACAATGTACTTATAAAACACAAAATAAGCTTTACAAACGCCAATTTGTTTATGGTTAAATTGGATTTAACTAAACCGTATGTCACTCCTTTTAACGGTAATTTTGTTACGAATCTTTATACGACTCCTACGATAGGTCACTAATTTGATGAGGTCCTACCAGGGCCTATACAGATTCATCCGACTCTAGCAACCAGCCGAGGTACAAATTTTCCAACATCCTTCTATACAGGATTGTGTCCAGAATACCGTATTAAAGTCATAACCAGCCAACGCTTCTTAAAAGCTCACTCTTCAAACTAAGGTATTATGGTCGGTCATGAGTTTATCATGGTAGCGCTTTTGGATGCAACGCTTGAAATGGCATAGCAGACCGTTCGTTGCATAGCAGTCTCTTCTGCAGGCAGTTTTGAACGACTATCGGAGTGTGTTGTCTCAGCATCCTGCCGTCTCTTTCCTCCTTCTGTTCTGATTTATTCTTTTCCTCACTCCTTTCGATACTTTCTACAATATTGTGGCGCCAGGCACTGCGGTCACCCTGAACTCTAAATTACAATATGTAAAATTCGTAGGCGCGAATAAATTATCTAGATATCTTTCAATTATATTGGTAATTCAATATTTTCTTAAGTCCAACCTTACCTTCCACTTCACTAGCAACGTTGACCCGCAGTTTGCCTCCCGGCCACAATAACTACTTGATCTTCATCCCTTTCTTAATAAACTTCTTACAAAGTTTAGCTTGATACGGCCTCGTTGTTTTGCCTTTTAAATTTGATCATTTTTATGAAGCAGGCGGTCAAAGAACTTGATAATATCCAACTTATCTATTGCAGAATTCTTTTAAGCTCGATCATATCAGATCTATCGCATCTCTTCAAACGAGAACATAACTAATACCCGCACTCAATCCGTCATTCGCGCTGTTTCAAGCTAGTTGATATCATGTGTACAGTTTTAGGATAGTGCTAGTATAAAACAGTGTAAATCGACCTGACATACGAGCTATAGAGTTTAAGGTTACTCTCCTTTTTAATAAATAACTATCATCTTAGCGAAGTACTGTAATGTATTTGCCATAATTTTCTTCCCAATCACTGCTTAGAGAAATTTAATGAGATTTCTATTACTATCTTTAAATCCTTCACTTCCTCCACTGAGTTCAACCAATACTCATCTATTTCATAGTATAATTCTCTATTATTTCCTCTCATGTCAGAAATTTAGCATTTATGAGCTAATAAACCACACATGTGGCACTGATGCTAGTTATTTAAATGTCTGTGCATTTTAAAGTTACCTTAAACTTCTTTTACTACACCCAGAATTTTGCTATAAATTACACCCCCAAACCATTTATATCTGGGAAGGAGAAAACTTTCACCAACACGAGCTAATTTAAACAAGAATTTTAGGGAATAAACGAATGAATCTCCCAATTTTGTACTAAATGCTAACGTTTGCACATGTTCAAACCTACACAGTTATTCAACATTTGAGATTGATTAATCATGTAAGTGATGAAAAATATTGAGAAATCTAGATGCAGCATAATGAAATATGTACATAAAAGCTGAATGACAAATGCAGGCAATCCAGAAAGCACCAGGGGTAAGTCTTCGTTGTGAGGAGGTATTAGCGGGTATTGTGTTGTAACATCAAATACCGCGTCTGGGATATGTGGTTATCTGTGGCCTCGTAGCTTGTAGTACTCCATCGGCAGGATTCCGCAAAATAGCTTAGAGTGGGCAAGTTTGGCTGTGAACACAGGAAGGGAAATGTAGCGACGTTGTGATTGTTTATATGGAGAATATAAGGTGCATTGGAAGAGAAATGCAAGAATTCAACATTTGTTGGGTGGGCCCAATAATTACCATCTCTCTTATGTAGGCTTGGATCCTTTTTGAGACGAGCAAGTGATTGGTAGCACTTTTCCTACACGATTTACTTTAGGTCTCTATTACACCTGATTCATAAAGGAATTGATCCTCCCAGCATGGAAGAGAAATGATTACCTTAATTTCATTCTAATCAGGAAACTTTCTTATCCCCTCAGCAGTCTCTACGTCAGCTCCTATTAGATAAGACGCTTACCGATAACATATCAGCAGAACTACTTACATTAAAGAGATTTTTTCATGATTCTTTTAACGTTTGAGTGAGCAACATCTTTCAAACTACTTCAGGATATCCTGAATTTTTCCAAACCAAACTACCCAGGTATTGACACCTTTACCCGAAGAACTCTTTAGTTTAAACCACATAAACACACATCGCAGTTCACCTGAAACTTGTAATATATATCGTACACCAAGGAGTAGGTGAATAACACCCTGTACTACAACCAAATCAATGAAAGATAACATATCCAACATAACAAGTCTATTTAAACCTTTTGTATTTTTCTATCCAAGATTCACTTGATAAGCATAGAAGAGGAGCTTACCCAATGGCATGGAGGAGGAGCGTACCTAATGGCTTGGAGCAGGAGTGTACCCAAGGAATATCCAATGAAGTTAAAGATCCTACTTATCTTTATGGCAATCAAATGCAAAGTTTAATTACTTCAAACTTAAATTGCTCTTATTAACTTCATGGGTTTATTTAATTTATAAAGTACCGTTAATAGTGCATACAGTTTGTGAAGACAAGATGCCCAATATAAGTACCTATTTCTTAGTAAAGAATAGCTAGTTGCTGGGTGTTTATACTAATTCGTCTCGATCTAGGATTTAGGGGTAACTGGGATCGATTTCGGACTCAAGGTCGCTCTATCCAACCATATTTCTTATTTGTCTATATTAAACCGATAGTTAAATAGCCTGGCTTACATGTTTCAGATAACACTTATTCATGGGGAAACTAAAGATAAAGAACAGCAATCTATATAAAATTACTTTATAATTATTTTTGGTCGCGTGCATGTAACTGTTATTATTTCTGTCCTTAGGTCGACGGGCGAATGGCAACCATTTTAATTCTCATGAGGTTTTTGGCAATAACATCGTACCTATTCAGCCAATTCTAACAAAATTTGAATCTCTTATGTTGTTTTACATTCTTTTTCGATAGGCCTTATTGTCAAGATGCTCCAAAGGGTAGTGCGGGAATTAGACGCTTTTTGTAAGAGTGTTGGAGGAAGTGATGAACAGAGTTTAAAGGGGAAACTAGTTAAAGCCTAATATATATCACCATCCTCTTTCACGAAGACTCCCTTATGGTGATTCATGGATTTTAATTGTCATGGATTACCACGAATTCGTAGCAAGTCACGAGATATGATCTCCTTTGATCACAGTCGGCTTTCTGGAGAGATAAATGGGAAGGATCTAAATGTTTTTAGTGATGTTGAAACATAATAAGAAAGTGTAATAGGCAAAATATAATAAAGGAACAAAGTCATATTTTTATCCCTGGAAGTAGAACTCAGATGTGAAGACTTTGCTTGGTAAACTCTTACGTTGCAAGATGGATGAGTAGAAGTCATTTATGCTGCATGCAAGGTATAGCTATTATCTGGATTTCATCCTTGCAGTAGCTGGGTAGCAGGAGTGGCATTCACTTAAAAAAAGGTAAAATATAATTAACTTACACACGCTTAACATACACAGGAAACCGGTACATACTATTCGCCGAAGGATACAGAAAGGAGAGGAAAGAGGATGAGCAAGGAGGTAACCCGTCTCCCGCCAAGAGATGGAGAACCAGAAAATAAAGGTTTCCTTGAGGACCTTAACAGTACCTTCCACAAATTACGGTATGGAAGTTTCTCTTCTTGTGATTAAAGGTGGCACCCATTAAACTAATTAAAGTTGGTACGGATATATATGCTCGGGGTATAAGGATGTAGAGGCTATTTTATCAGACAACGGATAAAAAGCGCTTATGAATATTAAACACGACGGAAAATATCAAAGAGGAAATTCAGAGGCAACACAACTGGAGTAAGATCAAGTGAGCTATTAAATTCACTAACCCTACACAAATTGTTAAGGGTGCCTTTGAAAGCACTGAGATGGCCCAAAATGCGAAGAATGAATGCATTCTTCCGTTCAACATGCGCATATGCCGGAAAACATCGATTAAGAAACCTTCCACAATATACATATATGTTTTGTATATTAGAAACTGGAATTTCATAATCAAACAGCTGCTCGGGCAATGAATTGGTTCTATGTAGTGAATGCAGCAAGGAAGGTCACCGCTACAATGATTAACTCAACCATGAAAAAATGCGTGAACTGCTAAGGTGAACACAACAAAATGACAAGCAACTGTTCAATCAAGAATCATATCATACAACGTAAGGAGAATAAGACACAAACGTATGCAAGTGCAAGCGCAACAACAAATAATTAAATGACCAAGTAAAAAACACAAGCTATAATAATACTAAGAAACAAAAGAAAGAAAATTGAAAAGCAGCATACATATAAAACAAGCAGAAAAATAAAAGACCACAAAAGGAAACGAACACTAAACGATTGAAGAAGAAAGAGATTTGCCTCACCTCCAGGCGCCTTGCATCTCTCTTTGCAAATCTACATTGTTCTCTTTTCCTTGGTTCCGCTATTTTTTATTTATACACTTAACACTTTCATCTTTCAAAAATCCCCTTACACAAATTGGATTGAAATAAACAGGTAGAGGATATTTAAATGATGTTTCTGATAAATTGAGTCTAGTTAGTGCATGAGATTTACTTCTAAATTGGCATACGACTCTGAATTTAATTACTTTAAATATTTTTCTTATTAATCTCATCAGAATAAATTGACAATAATAGAATTTATGTAGAAAAATTATCGTAAAGGTTGATGAATTTCTTATATTCGAGAAAAGTTATTTTGTTTTATAGTATAACCTTAACATATGAGGCTTGATTAGAGTCACGTAATTCATGTTTAAGCTGAACCTTTTGCTTGAATCTCATTGACCGGTTCAAAAGGTGTCTAAGCATTGCCTGCTGAGGTCTTTACAGTCAGAGCTGTATTCGAAATGAGTCTCATTTTCCTTATTCTTTGAACCTCCAAATGTAGTTAGGGCATGAGTTTCCAAGGAAGATCCTTGGGTTTCTGTTTCCCCATTTAGTGTTAACTGTTTGGGGACGTCAAATCCATTATACCTCAATTCTGCTCCAGCCACAGTTGCAATTACTGGTTGATTGGGCACATCCTGCGGTCCATTGTTTCCGTTGCAGGTGCGCTGGGATTTCCATTGTCCCCTGGTCGTCGTAGAAGGCCCGGATTGCTCAAAACAGGGAAGTACCAATTGAAACTCCTTTCGGAAGTTCTCGTTCAACCAGGCGTACAAAAATGGGTTGTAACAGGTAGAGGACATTGAAATGACGTGGCTGATAAAGTAACAAAGGTTATAATATGCCCAGTGTCCAGCGTAGAGGTAATAATCGCCGACTAGATTAATGGTATTCATAGGAAGCCAAGATATGCCAAAGATAGCTACCATGGCGATCAGCATCCTATTAGTACGGCGTTTTTTCTCCCTATCAATCCCATCCTTCCGAGAGTTCTTCTTTCCTGGCTTATACTTGACCCTCTCTTTCATACGATTTGAGATCTTCATGTAGCAAAGGAGGATGATAATGAAAGGAATCACGAACTGCATCATTGCGGTGAAAGAACTGAAAATTCTCCGTATCATCTCGGAGGGCCAAAGTTCTTCGCAATAATAGCGTTCTTTTAAAAAGATTTGCCTCATGTAGAAGGCATAGGGTAGAGTAGCGGATAGGGAAAAGATCCAAATACATATGATAATCATATAGCAAGCATTGAGACGCAGTCTCGGTCTGAAAGGGTGAAGAATCACAAAGTATCGGTCTATTGCGATTGAAGTAAGCGTCAAAGTAGATACGTAGACGCTCACGCCTTGCGACCACGTTAAAAGATGACACAATGCGTTACCAAACACCCATTCTCCCATGAAGAAGTACAAAGGTGTGAATGGTACTGCAAAAATGCATAGGAGAATGTCTGCTAGAGCCAGATTGGTAATGAAATAATTCGTGACATTCTGCATGTGTCTATTCCGGAAAACGACATAACATACAAGATAATTTCCGAAAAGACCCAGGAGGAAGATGGATATGTACAAAATGTAGAAAATGGTTTGTGTTGAGGCGTACAACAAAATATCCACTGATCTCGATGGAGAGGCTTCAAATGAGGTATTAGTGAACACCTCACTCTCCGTCAATTCTTCTAAGTTAGTTTCATTTATTTTCGATTGATTCCAAAATGAATCTGCCATTTTATTTGAATGCCTACTGTTGAGATGACAAAAAATATAGATACTGATTATGTCATAGAATATATATCTTTTCTTGAATTTTATTCTTAAAACTATGTCTAATAAAAGACCACTAAAGTTATAGCACAAGTAAACATTCTATGTTATTGTTCATAATTACACAATTAATGTCATTAATTGCTGAAAAATCGCATATGTTAATTGTAAGGAATTCCTTTTAAGGCCGAGAGAAACACAAGAATTTATGAGACAAATATACGAAAATATCTAAAACCACAAATTTTCATTAAGTACTAAACCATTTCCAACGAAACGATCTTATGCGAAAAATCCATTGAGCAAAGTGCTTTGGTAAGTCTCGTCTCATAATTAGCTTTCTAACCCATTCATCTACTGTTTACGCGGATTCAGGCGGAGAAAGATTAAAAATAAATAACCAAAGCGTCTTTAGTTATATCTCACAGACGAGGGCAGCTAAGAGCTCTGCCTAAGCAAACCTCGCACAAAGCTCTCTGGAATGATACTGAGCTTGCTCTCCAAATCACCGTTAGTATGAAGCCAAAACCAAGTTACCAAAGAACGACTCTCAATGTAATTATCAGGTATTTATTTATTCCTATATATTATAATATACTCTACTATTTGAGAGAAAAAGAAATGTAGTCTAACCAACGATCCGTATTTCACAATGGAGTGATAATGAGGAAAAATAGAGAATTGAAGAAAATATTTGGCCTCAAAGAGCAGAAATACTGAAAAAGTGAAACAAAAATAATTGCAATAAGTTATCATATCAACTATTAATAATGAAGAGTAGTTATATTATTACACTTTAGCAACAAGTTCACGCAAAGAATATTTGGCTCGTAAACTGCTGGTTTGAAAAAAAAAAATTAAACAAAAAGGTAATTTTAAAAGGAGAAAACTTTGTAAATTAGGTGTAGAGTCCAAATACTGTAACGGCGACCCTTAATTGTTCTTAACCCTTACCCCTGACCTTCAAAGGTTTCTATAGTTCAAGACTAAATTTTCAAAGTATGATATAGAGCGGTAGTCAAAAGTTTTCGGACAACTCTGAAATTTTAGGAAATTAGATAAATCAAATTCATAAAGTTTTTATTTGCATATCAATATGTGAAATGAGGAAGAATAAATATCAATAAGTTATGTGTGCCCATAAATATCAGCAAGAATTAGCGAAATTCAAAATTCCAAAGAAATGTAACATCAGCAACATATAACATAACTACATGAAGCCTGGCAAAGATTACAACAGCAATGGAATATAATCCACTGACAATTCCGGTCAATTTGTCGACCCTCTTCCAACATCGTATGCGTATCAGTCTTAATATATTTCCTCGCCATTATCAAATCATTAGCAGATTTTTTCGAACTTTAATAGCATATTGATCATCAAAATTATATGTTATATGAAGACATATTAAATCTAACATACCACATACTGATAGCGTGATTACATAAACTTCAATAACATCGTTCTTTTCTATATTTAAAAACATTTACTGGAAAGTCTGAACTTTTATTTTGTTTTCCGAATGTATTGGACACATGCACTTAAACCTACACAAAATTATTTAGAAAGATAGAAAGGATTAAGAAAAGTTCGTGTCCGAAAACCTTTGCCATCAGTTGTATATAGTGTAGTGTTAGAATTTTAACTCTTTACACAATGCGGCGGTCTTTAAGCTATTTTTAGAAACTTATTGTAGTCGCTTCAAAAACATTTAGTGTAAGAAAGTCCATTAACTAATAAACGTTATACAAGTAAATTCTTCTGACTTTGAATCCATTCTCTTTGGATTTTAATTGAATTGACACTTGTTATATCTCTTTCTTCCATGCTAAAGAACAAATTTGAATCTATGTAATATATGGAAAATTCAAAATTTTAATTTTCCCTATTAGTTTTCTACAAAATTCCCAATTAAGAAGTTTCAGCTCTTTCAGCCGCTCAGCGTAATTTGTATTTCACTAGAAATCATCTCGCTCATTAAAATGATTTTGGGGTGAATGAGAAATATTATGGAGATATAATTTTATACTCGAAGATGTTTGCCTTTAGAGCGGCTATTAAGCGCTTCTTCGTTTTTATGGCGATGGAAGTGTAAATTTTTTCTCTCTATTCTTTTCTAATTTTGATTTCTGCACAGTTTATTTATTTTCCTGAATTCTAGGGGATTTTACTCATGAATTAGGAAATGTTCTTTTACACTTTTTTTTTCTCTTACAAGGTTGCTTTTAATCCGATATAATTAATAATCAAGGTGACTTTCATCTTTCTCTCTAGCTACTTTTTAAATCTTTAGTCGAACACTTTTATTCTGCATTTTATTACATTTCATTATGATACATATTATTTTTAACGACAAAGAATATGGTAATTTAGATGTATTTTTCAAAACTAGAATTTTATCTCTAGGATTAGATATTGCAACAGCAATAGACAACCTGTCATTATATGTTTGTAATATTTTTTAACATTATTATATAAATTCGAATTTGTTGATTTTAATTTAGCTTGTAGATTAATACACTATGTTTTTTAGATGACTAAAGAAACTAGCGCTAGAGGAAGAATGCCCAAAATTAAACCACAGCTAGAGGAAGATTGTTTAAAAAAACACCGCATAGAAATGTGCGCAAAAAGAAACCACCTCCAGAGGGAGAATGTGCAAACGGAAATCATCCTTAGAGGAACAATGTGCAAAAGGAAACCACCGCAGGAGGAAGAGTTCACAAAAGAAACCGCGTCTAGAGGGAGAGTCAAAAAAGGAAACCACTGCTAGAGGAAGAGTGTGCAAAAAGAAACAACTGCTAGAAGAAGAATGCGCAAAAAGAAACTCCTGCTAAAGGAATAGGGCGCGAAAAGGAGTATTTCATTTCGGAAAGAAAGTGAAACGAACACGAAACAAGAGGAGCTATGTTCAATAACTAAGTGAAGTTTGGAGAGACATAATGAAACTCCAGAAAATGAAATTGAAAATACATTTAGTATTTATCACAATTTTACTCTGTTAATGATACAACAAACAAAAATCTCAATTCTGAAAAGAAATAACGGGTCCAAAATAATCTCATCTTAGAATTGATAGAAAGTAAGTAAAACAAAGAATATATTAATACTTAAAAATTAGTCATCGAAGACCGAAGCATAACTATCATAAAAACAATTCCATGCAGTTTTTTTCCAAATACTCATGAGTATTTTTGGAAGCCGAAGTATTTATTTTTGCTTGTCATGAAAGCAACAAAAATTAAAAAACTTTATTGCTTCATTAAATAGGTTGCATGGTTAAGAGATAAAAAAATGAGAGGAGGTTGCAGTGTCCTTTCTTTTGTCCAATCACAATGAAACTTTGATCTCCTATAATTAACAGATCTGACAATACCACTGTTGGCGAACCTAATTGAAGCATCCTTTATTTTTTGTAGCTTTATTAAAGTACAGAGTTTAAAACAATACGACTCGTTCTGTGTCATTTTATGAATCAAGGCTTAGGGAAAATTATTGAGCTTATCGCTTTTTATTGGCAGTCCAAGATGAAATTACACGTGATTTTTATTTTCTCCATGATTGAGAATATTGGATTAGAGTATTTTTTTTAAATGCCGATTTATCAGGATTAATGATAAAAACTTTCCCGTTCTTAATAAAGATTTTAGATTTGGGTATATTTGAAATCACCTAAACGACTTCATTATAGGATTTTGATTCTCTCCTGCGTGTGAGGAGGCTTTATAGGAGTATCATTAACACAATCAAATATACAATAACAAAATAAAAATAAGAATCTGATTCTAAATTCTAAATCATTTGGTTAACTTTCTCTAAACTGGAAAAATTATAATAAGTTTATGTTTTTAAATATTTTTCCAGACATTTTTTTTATTTTTACTTAAGATTACGATGTTTAAAAGATTGAATGAAATAAACACATACAAAATGAGTTAATGTTTTTCCTTCATTCCTGAAAGAGGATAAAACGAAAATTATAAAATAAACCGCAGGCATATTTAGAGCACAAACCCACGAATATGGTTTGCTTCCTTAGTGTGATTGACACAATTTCGATGACTACACAGATTAAATTTTACTTTTAAATCTAATTCCTTTTCTGCTCGTAACGAATTAAATAGCATATTATTTTGCAATTAAAAGTTCATTTCTCCCAAGGGAGGGGAATCTTGCATATACCAACATTAATCTTTACTCTTGGACCACATCGGAATTTATGATCTCTCAATGGACGATAACATGATTTTTCCCTATTATTCAATCCACCCAAATTCATATTATTAGTAAATTAGTTTCATTACTACTTGTTTCTTTATCAAGATTATTTATATAGATAAAGTAAAACACTAGAGCAGGTATTATTTCGTTAGGAATTCCAACATTGGCATTCACACATCCTTGAACCTCCCACTCTATGGCAATTATTCTACCCAATTTTATGTTTTTCTAATCAGTCTCTTATGATCAAACTACATGAACACGAAATATAAATCTAAACGACGAAATGCTTCGGAAACCATGCTTTGTATCTTTGTTTAAATTATATATAAATTTTTAGAGGTGATCAAATGCCATGCTCCTAATTTTGCAATCCAATAATTGAGTAGAAAAAAAAATTATTGGACTATAATTTTAGGATAGAATTTTCTTAGCTTTCCGGAATATTTTAGTAAATGATGCTTTTTTAAGTCGCGGAGATTTTTACCAGTATATATTGAGATTTTTTAAAAGAATGGAGAATGGTATAACTATGACTGTTTTCAGTTCGTTTATTGTATGTATAAATTTAAATCAAATCAGATCTTAGAGAAAAAATATTTTGGTAAGAGTTTAATATCTATCCATCTTAACTTAACTTAAGTCTATTTGTGTCTCTATATATCTTATATTTGCACATGAGATCCGAACCCCAGGTCAGTACAGAGTATAACAGTCTCTGAGCAATCGGCCCGCATTGGGACACTATAAGGTGATTAACCATACCCAGGCAGGCTTAAATTTGCTAAATTTAGAGGCGATGTTTTCACTTGGACTTTCCGACAATGAAACATGACAGAAAAAGGCGTTACATAACATAAATCTCAATCAAAAGGAATTAAATTAAGCGAAAGAAATGATTAATCTATTTGAGTATTATTTAAAATAGAGTATATGCAGGCTGTGCAGTCTTTAGTGGTGTAAAATCACGGCACTCTCACTTTGGAGGATAGCTCTTTGCCAAAGGCAAAACTCGAATTTTAATTCCTTTCCTTTTAATTTTCTTCCTGGGTTGTAAACGCGTCTTTAATCCACGCGAGCGCCCACTTGTTTCCTGTTGCGGAAATTCTACGAACAAAGACCCACGTTTTATTGATGAGCGAATTTCCCTTTAGCAAGATTTATCTCGATTCCATTCTAATGGTTTTCTTTAGTGTTTCAAGTATTAAACTGCTTAGATTTATTCATATTTCATCTCTACCAAAGGTTTTAAAAATTAATGCCTGCAAATGCAGTTTTAATCCATAGTCCTCCCATGTTGTTATTACAACATATTGGTTTTGTTACTGTTAACTCTGCTATTCCAATAATTTTCCGAATCTTTCTATATAAGTTCGTCTATATTCAAAGTTAGTGACTTTTCCTTTCTGGTCACAGATAATTTTCGATTTTTGCTTATTCTTTGCGATTCATTCACCAAAGGTCAAGTCTGTATTACCTGTTGAAGAAACACTTAATAATCGAGGAACCACCTGTTGAAAGACCAACCACGATTTAAGCAACATGCGCAAACATTCATCTAGTAGCACATTTGTGCATATTCTTCCTAACACTGCGTGACGCTTAGGTGCTGACTGTAATTCTCAGTGTCCTCTTTCGGGTGGAAATGTGTTGCGCTCTATTAGAATTATATAGCCAGTAGGCTTTTTAACTAATCAGACGATATATTTGTGATTAGGTTACAATAGGTTAGTTTCTCAACATTTGCAATTATTAATTTTATATTTATTCATTTATTTATTCTGGGTATAAACTTCTAAAAGTTTTTTGATGTTTTTTCCTGCATTGCCCCGTTTGATTATCCTTGGGGGCGTAGAATTTCTGACGCATAAAGAAGGCGCATCGATCGAATACCTACTTGAAAAGAACCAACTCATTCAATTTCACTGTTTAAATATGATCTGAAACAAATTTTTCAATTTTCTTTGTCAGAAGTTCAATTGTTTTATTCCATTTTTTTTAGGCAAGATAAGCAGCTACATATGAAATCTCTTTGGGAAATGTTATGTAATTGTTATGTAAATGACCTGCCAACTCAACGCAATTTTCAGTTATATAGTTAGTCACTAACCTCAAAATAGCTTGAGACAAACTCTTAAATCCTTGACAAATGCTTCTTTACCTATAATATTGTACAGAAATCTTATTACGAGTCACGGCTTCCGCCACGACTGTTGCCTGAACGAAGTGTCAATCAAAGGAAAAGAGAATATCATTCCAAAGCTGTAGTCACTATTATTTTTTGTCCCAATCTCTTCATAATCCAGTCTGACCCAACGCAAAAGAGTTTCATAATTAAGAAAAAACATTTTTAAACCAAATTGAATATGAATTGAAACTAAATCATTTAACACAATGGCTACCGATTCGTCAACCTGTGCGGGCTTCGCTTGTAATTTAATGAAGTTATTTTAATTTTAATAAAAGCTTTTGGGGATTTTTCCCAAGAAAAACAGTCGCTAAATTAAAAAAGTCTATTTTTAAACAAAAATTAAATGAGTTAAAACTAAATCAGTTAACAAAAAATTAAATCTGAATTAAAACTGAATCAGTAAACATAATAGTCACCCTTTCATTAACTTAGAGAGGGCTGCTCCTAAACTTTTAATGAAGTTATTTTAATTTAAAAATTAAAAAACCCACTTTTTTGGATTTTGCTCAAGAAAAAAAATATATCTAAATTAAAAAACTGTTTTTAAGCAAAATTAATTACGAATTGAATACAAAATAAAGGCCAGTCACTTTCCAAACACTTAACATCTCCTGTTATATTTATTTTTTTAATAAATTAATTTCATGGTATTTTTGCGATTTCTTAATAGTTATTGAGGATCATTTCACAATTTGACCTTGTCAAGAAAATTGAATCTAATAACATATTATGATATAGAAAGGTAAATTTGCAATGTCAAGAATAATTCTTATGTTAATTATTGATAAATTGGTTAGGTTATTTTAAGCACTACTTGAGATTAGGTAAAAATTACTCAACGTAGAACACGAATTGCGTCTTTATTAAGCTCAAATGTCAATTTGGATTGATTCAATTAATCGTTGGTAAACTTAGTTCAACTGGTACAAGATACTCTGTATCTGTTTATGTTTATCTATCTTTTTTAAAGGTGAAGAAATAAAGAAATCTAAGTTGACTGGCTTCGTTTACGAAACTACGGGTATCTTAGCCATGTGAAGAATAATGAAATCAAAAGATCAGCTATCAAAAATAGCGAACCTCTAAGTTATTCTCGACATTATCAGACTTATTAACTCCACGCGTTAGGCTGGTATATATATTTATTCCCTTATTATAACTTGGTTCAATGTTTTATCTTTTTTACAAAACCTTGAGTTTATTAGCTAAGTATTACTCAACTAATCAGCATTTGATGATTTGGCTATCTCTTATATAGGATACCCCCCCCCCCCAAGAACAAAACAAAAACGGGCCCCAACTTTCCATATGCCGCATTTCTTAATTTTCTGTAAAGATTGATTGAAACTTTGGTGATAACTAGTTTATTTTTGTTTAAAAACATCATATCAAAACATGAGTCTTTGGACTTTTCTTCTTTATTCAAGAGCAGGTGTTCGAGATGACCTCCATTTAGCTCTGTGCGTTTCTTGAGGCGCAGCAGAAAGTTGTCCATGACGTCCTTACAAACCGGCCGACTAATGGCTCCAATCTTTTCCCTGATGGCTTTATTAAGTTTCGTGATGGCCATGGGTCTCCCTGCGTACATTCTGTCTTTAAGTTAGCCCCAGAAAAAGAAATCTGAGGAGGCTAAAGTCTGGACTGTGAGGTGCCCACTCAAAATCAGTCTTGAGACTGATCACACTGCCACCAAAATTCTCTTTCAGCCAATCTCGGGACAAGTTTGAGGTGTGAGAGCTTTCTCAATCTTGCTGGAACCAGAACTTCCCGACAAGCGACGGGAACAGGGTCTGAAGCTCCCTCTTGAAGGGTTTGAGGACCTCAACATACCGCTCCTTAGTGACTGTGACTGTCGCGCCAGATTGCTTTAAGAAGGATGTTCCGATGATTCCTCAGGCTGAGATTGCAGTCCATACAGCGCACTTAGTGGAGTGTAGGGGCTTGGTGTCTACCTCATTTGGTCTGGCGGTCCCCCAAAAGACATTTTTCGTCGAGTTTAGCTTTCCTACAAGATGAAAGTGAGCTTCATCTGAGGTACAAAGAAGATTAAGGGAAGTTGGAGTCTCCTGAATGTTCTCCAGTATCTCAACAACCATAGCCTTTCTCTGTTCCTTGTTTGAGGCTGTAAGGGTCTACTTCTTCAGTATTTTGTATGGGTAGGCCTTTACATCTATTAATAGCACCCTCCTGCAAGTCTCATGGGATATACCTAGGGACTGACTTCACTTGCGCACATAAGGTTTTGGACTCTGCTGAACTGAGTCTCTGACGCCTTCGACCAGCTCAGCTGTACGCCTTCTGGTCTTGAATCGCTTGGATGGTTGTCACTCGCTGCATTGAGGTTCTTCCCTGTCTTATAGTTCTCAAAGTGGTACACTTAGTCCTGAATTCTACTCTTGGAGGGGGCTTTTAGACTTCGAACTGATGCACGAAATTGTCCTGCATCTTCTTAAACCAGCCTGTCTTGTAGTAATGTTTGGCGCATTATATTCCTTGCTGGAGCCCCCATTGAGATCTAGTTGTGTTCACAGGCGTTGCTCCTGTCATGTCCTACATAGTAAGGGTGATTAGTGAATGAATGAAGGATATATCACATAAAGTGTGTGCAGGCCCGTTTTAGGGAGCTCACCCTGTAAATAACAAATGGCAGACGTTTATTTTCAATCTCTTTAATTTATTCATTTCTACAATTATGACTGGTATTAGTGGACCAACTATGTAATGTCGTATTTTTAATGTTTATCATTATTTTATTAATTTAAAAACGATTGTTGGAATATCCAACGGATTCCAATCTTTGAGCAGAAAGCCCGAATGCTCGCAGAGAGGTTGCCGTGTGTAAGGAGGGGGAAGGGCGGAGATGACATTGGTCCCTAGGCAAATGCAGTTGGAGAGAGTGATAACGGTGTCGGCCGCCTCCTTGCCTAGGTTCAGCCATGCTTTCACCAGCTCCATGCGGTGATCTCCAGATCCACGTGGGTACTGAAGGGCATGTGGCTGCCATTTGACCTCATTCTTCTACAGCCACTTCGACAAAAGAAAAGTTATTATACCTTACTGAATCAATAAAATTTACCTTAAGTAGCAAGAGTTCTCGAAAACTGCATCTCTGCTGGTTTTCGACTCTTCTTTATTCAGTCTGCCATTTATAATACAAAACAAGAGTAGTGGCTTTGCCTCTCATCTTTACATGAGTTTGCCTACGGCATATCTGGCTCTAGCAACGGGATTATGGTCTAAAAAATTCTCAACGTTTCCTATAAATATCTCATGATATTAAATGGACTTTTTCAGATCCATGCTAATTATATAGGCCTAAAGACCATAACAAACTTCCATGGGAATATTTTTTATAAAGGGAAAAGCAATCATCAGAGCTCCTTTTCCCGATTTACATTTCCTTTTATAAACGAAGAAATTAAAAAAAGCCATGCCCTAATTTTAATGCATTTTCTGATCTTTACGATTGGTAATTTTCTATTTTCTATTTCAAAACATATTTATTTTTCCTGAAATCTAAGAAAAAACTTTGAAAATATGAAAAAACAGCCATAATTTTATAAATTTGGAAATTTTCTTTTTTTTTCCAATCCTTTTTCCTTTAAAAAATTCCCTCAAATTAAAAAATAGCCATTAATTTCAAAAACTTGCATTGTGTTAAAAATTATTAATTTTTTTAATAAAAGTACAATAACTTACAAAGAGATAAAAATTCAATAGAGTTAAAAAATTGCTTTCTTAATATATAGTGTTAGGGATAAATAAAGATGTTTTAGTTTTGGATGGGATTTTTTTAGGGTGAAGGAATGGAGAAGCTAGCAAATTTTCTGCTCAGGTAAGAGAGGAAAATGATTCAGGAGAACTTAAAAATGATGAGAATCCCATGGGCAGATATATTTACAAACGAGGAAATATTAAGATGAGCCGGTAGAGAGAAAGAGAGATGTCTGTTGAAGAAGGGGAAGAGTAGGCAACTTGGATTTGTTGGACAAATCTTAAGAGGGGATGACTTTGACAAACACTGTCTATTGGGAAGAATAGAGGGGAGGTGAGCGAGAAGAAGAAATAGATCAAAGCTTATAGACACGATTCTTCAACGCCTTCCTGATGGACAAAGAACTGGGGATCTGATCCGACTGGCGTACGACAGGGGGCGGTGGAGATCCATTGTCACAAACGTCACTTGACTGACACTCCGGTAAAAATAATAATGGCTCATGATTTGATGCCATGTGAACAGGCGCAAAAGATTGCCATTGCTTGATTTTAGTATCAATCAATGTAAACTTATTATATGACAGCTAATAATGCACTCAGTGAAAGCGAAATTAACAGTGATCCAGATTTATCTAAAATAAGTGAAAATGAATATATCTCAAATGAATCTCTTTACTTTACCTGTGATAATACAATACTATAAAGTAATGCTTCTAAACTAAAAGACAATAATAGAATTACGACGCATTATGGATTTTTTCTAAGCTATTTATAAGTGTAAGATATTGACGATCCAAAAGGGCACCAATATTCATAGCTACTCCTTTTGTACCATATTCGATAAAAATGAAATTTTTGAATCACCTACACCCAATGGAAATTTTTATGGGTGATACAATGCTCAGAAGGGTTCTATTTTGCACCAGTACCAGAAGTCAAAATCTGCAAGCCAGGGTTGACTTTATCTCTTGAAATTTGGAAGTCTCTATTGAAATAAAATATGCTCGTGGCGTATTTTGTCGGCTGTTCTAGTTTGAAAATTATTTATCAAATTTAGGTGTAAAATATGTAAATATCTCATGCACCTAAAATTCGATGGATATATCTAGCCAGGTTTTGCTTATTACAGTAATACCACAGTTAATTACCGCGACAATGGCTTTAGATTAAATAGGATTAATTCTTACGTTCCTATGAAATACATTAATCTTAAATTTACTTGAAAAATATCTAAATGATAGAGCTTATGATTAGATTCAAACACCATTATTTCTAATCGCTTACAAAAAAAGGATAGCTAAAAATTTAGTAGTTACCAAGTTATACAGATACAATTCCAATATGATGGAGACTATTATAGTTAAAGACCATTTAATAAAATATTATTCTTTGAAAAATTTGATCTATATGGTGTGAAGAGACTATATAATCAATATTATATTTTTTATCTATAAAAATCAATTTTCCCTCCATTCGAGTTAATTATCTATCCTAAAAAATGTCATTACTTCTCATAATATACGATATGAACTGTCAATATTTACTTAGAAATTGTTTCAATCTAAAACCTAGGCAGTTGAATAGAATTTTTATTCATGTCATCATTAAAAATAGAAAAAATTCCCTTATGTGTAAAGGGAAGCCCATTTCGTTTATAACATACTGTTAATTATACCAAAAATATGAAGAGTGAGTTACCAAAACTTCATAACTCCAGAATTCCATAAGAAAATTAATTTCAGGAGGCAAATTTTAGAAAGGGTTTATACTATTTGCCTCTGCTCTTAGGAATTATAAAGTATATTGTCGAAAGAAAGGAAGGAGATGCCAGATTTCGTTGCATTATTGGGGCATGAAGAGAAGGTAGCTTGCCATTCATGTTTGTTGGGCCGGAAATAGTCTTGTCGTGGAATCCTCACTCTTTGCTAAATCCAAATATAATCCTTACAATAATTTAACTATTTTTTCACAAATATAGCTCCTCAAGTATTTTCCACTAGATATACTATTGAAAACATGAAACAACTTATATTCGTTCTGGAAAAAGCTATGAGTTTAGAGCGATAATGTATTCATTCTAAATTATATCTATTATTAGGAGATGTCAAAAAAGTGCTCAGAATAAAGATAATTTAGGAAGAAATTTCACAATCCAAGAAAACATAGAAGACCCTAAAATTCCTACAATGCTATGTAAAGAGAGGAAAAAGGTTAAATGGAAATCACAAGAGACAGACAAAAAGAGGAAAAGGGAATATGATTAAATAGTCATTTAGAGATTTATAGTTAGCGCATCACTTTTTAAATAGATTGATCTCACCAAGATGAAAAAAGATAAATTATTGTATATTTGATTGGCTAAAAACAAGAAGGATTTTTTAGGTACCTTGGGCGGCTATGACGTGGAAGATTCACGTTGCATTCTCATGACCACGAAACTCATGTCCTGTGTGAAAAATGATCACGAAGAAGGCGGACTACGTATTTCAGCAGGAAGATGCCACAGCCCAAAAGGCCAGAGCGTGTAACAGTGGTTAGAGTTGAACATGATCTTTTAGGCGAAGGTCCTTTGGCCACAGCATTCGCCCGACCTCAATCTCTTCGACTACAGCGTATGGGCGCACGTGGGAGAAAAGGCCTGTAAGGTCCGTCACAGTAACATCGACGATCTAGAATCCTCCCTCAACCACGTATAGGCCAACGTAAGGAAGGTTTTCTTCCGCAACTTCTTCACTGCCCTTAGGTCTCACCTTGAGCACCTGTCCGCCACCAAGGGCGGAAACCCCGCATCGTCATTGTCAATTCAGCAGCTATGCATGATGAAGGAGGTTTCCGTCAAAACCTGGTTTTGCGAATAAATTGATTCTATCACTGTAGTTTCTTTCCTGTATTTTCATGTAAGTTACTGTGCTTCTTTGGATATATATATATATATATATATATATATATATATATATATATATATATATATATATATGTCGTAGAATGGACTCCGGACGATATACCATATATCACTATTCGTCGAGGGAACTTCTTTAATTATGTCTAGAGTGCGTTAGTGTCTGGCGGCCGATATTATGTATCTTCGATATGCTTTAGAAGTGGAACTGAGCTCAAGGATAATAATATTGCTATCATTAATAAAATAGAGTTTATTAATAATAACTATCAACAAACACAAGACGGAAAATATTGACATAAACAGAGAATGGAAAGGGTCGTGGGGGCTCGGGCTAATCCGAGGATTTAAAGGATTTAAAAAGGTAAAAAAAATATCGAGTTGAAGAGATGGGATGGTTCGATAAACCATTTAAAGCACAGGGTAGAATTGACAAAAGGGTTAAGTAATCAAAGGTGACGTTTGGCTTACGTAACTTTATGCTAGTGGTGCAGCGAAGAAATTTTCGGTCCGCTGGCGAGTTCCAGCCGAAGGGGGGGAATAAAAGGACCCTGACGTGGCGTCTTGGGAATGAGAACCGTTTCTCGACGAATGGATTGAAGAACAATGGCTGTTCTACGTTGTTCTCTTCTGAACAATAGGGGGGAGGGGAAGAGAACCGTCTCTTGTTTACGGGCTCAAGAACAATGGCTGTTCTAATGTCGTTCTCCTCTGAACAACAGGGGGGGGGGAGAACCGTTTCTTAGCGAAGGCTCAAAAGAACAATGGCTGTTCTACGTTGTTCTCCTCTGAACAACGAGGGGGAAGCCTTAAGGACTTGGCGTCACGAAAGGCTCGAACCTTTGGCACTCAAGGGATATTGTCCTCCTTCTGGACAATTGATGGTGAATCTTGAGGTCAAGGTCCCTTGGCGCACAAAGGAAGAGAGGGTCGTGGTGATGTTTCGCGACGAAAATCTGGATCTCCAATCCGATCTTAGTGGTAAAGTTTCCATATAAATAGCCAGGACATCTCCTTGGCGTGGAGAACAATGGAGTGGGAGCTTCGAGGAAACGCACAGCCGAACCGAGCCGGAGAACAATGCCTTATCTGCCCATAAGCCTAACTCAATCTGGCGAGGTCGGCGTATGGGGGAGAACGGGGGGACGATAACCTCCTTGTTTAAACATTGACATCCAGTGGCTGTGATAAGGCGCCAAGCTTCAAAACGAAGATGCACGTGGGCTCATCGTAGATTTAAATAATATGTGATAGAAGTTGAAATTAACGCAGCTTCAACTCGTTCTATCACACCCCTCCATTTCGGGGGAAGTTGTCACTTCGAAAAAAAAAGAGAGAACGGACAACGATAGAGCTCCATTCTGGGGAACTCGTTTTCTTGTACCAACCGTACCTTCCTGCACCTAACTTGTATTACCTCAATACATATGATTATTTTAATCTTTAGATTACAGGGGAAAATAACCTTTGATACAACTTAATCAAAGAAAAAAAGGGCATGGAACAATGAAGTGATATAAAATTAGTACATACGGGACAAAAATAATTTATACGTAAAGAAATTAGACATTGAGCGTTACAAAATTCAGACATATACATTAATTAATTATATTACAAGAGAATCTTAATTTAAGTCGTACAAGACGGTATATACCTACATGGAGATACTAATCCTATGAATACACTTACTCTACGCTATTCAGTAACGCATTCCTACTGAGTGCGTCAGCGACCTGGTTATCGGAACCTTTTATATAATTTATTTTAAACTGATACTCTTGCAAGAGTAAACTCCAGCGCATGAAGCGGCCGTTTGAGTGTCTCACATTTCTAATATAGGCTAACGGACGGTGGTCGGTTCCTATCTGAAATTCTTTACCTATCATCTACATCTTGAATTTGTCTATGACCCAGATAATTGATACAGCTTCCTTTTCTATAGTGGCATATCTCTTTTCGCGTGGGAATAATTGACGACTAGCATATGCCACTGGATGACTCGTGCCGTCATCCTCGTATTGAAGGAGTACACCTCCAATGCCCTCGTTGCTCACGTCGGTCTTAATCCCAAAGGATTTTTCCGGGTTGGGCAACTTTAAAATGGGGGCAGAAATGAACTTACTCTTGAGCTGATTAAAAATGGGAAACAGCGACATCATTCCAACTTAAACGATCGGGGGAATTCTTTTTTTGAAGGGGGCTGAGGGGGGGGCCGAAATTGCAGTGAAATTCGAAACAAATCGCTGATAGGGAGAAGCTGATCCTAGGAACGATATTAATTGCTTCTTTGTAATCGGGAGGCGCATGTCGGCTATTGCCTTAATCTTGTTCTCTTGGGGACCTAACTTGCTTTGTCCTATTTTGAAACCCAAATATTTGATGGTTTCGTGGGCAAAATGGCATTTGCTAGGGCCAATGATGAGGCCATTTTTGCGCAGTCGCTCGAAAAGAGCTAATAGGGTGGTTAAATGTGACTCCATTTGAATAGTTCTTGTAGCTGACTCTTCTGACGTGGTGTCAGCTGCGCGTCACTATCCAGGTCAGAGAGTTCCAAAGACTCGCCTGGTAGGGAAGGAGGAGGGTAATCGGTATCAGGTTGGATGCACACTACCTGTATTACATTAAGGGACTCCGCGGGGTAATCTTCTTCAAGCGCCGATGATTCGCCCAGTTCGACGAAGGTATCTCCATGGGCGCGTTGGGGGTTCTTTTTTTCTTGGGGTCCACGGACAGTCTCCGTGTCCTTGTCTTGGGCCTTATCACCTAAGGGTGTTAGTGATTTACACTCCTTTTGTGTCGTCCTAAAGTCCTGGTTAGGGGTCTCCGAGAAATCAAACGGTATCGGCGTTCTGATGGGGACGGGCTCCTGGGCTTCTTTCTTATCTCGGCCTCGAGGAAGGGCAGCCTGAAACACAGGGTCGAAACTTACTTGGGGGCTCTGTCCTATAAGTACGGAACAGAATTGTATGGGTGCTATAATGACTTCAGCCCAGCCATCATAATATTGACACTGCAGGTAACATCTAACGACGGGGAATCGGTTCGCCCGCCCAAGGTGGTCATGTACCACCGCAAATTTTTCGTGGTTAGAGGCCACTGGGAGGAGTTCGTCGGACACGATGAAACACGTACATCCTGTGTCCCTGACGAGAGTCGATACTCGGCAGCCGTCCACGCTGCCCTCCTCATATTTCAAAGTTCCCGATGAATTTTTATCAAAAATCAACTTTACCTGGTGGCCTGACGGAGGAGGAGAAGTTTCTGCTTGGGTCTGTACCTCTGGGGGAGCCTGGGTTGTTTTAATCTGGTGAACTTGGTGGGCTGTTCCGCTTTTAAGCCTAGAATTTTGGGGGCAATTCCAGCTCATGTGGTTTTCTACACCACAGGTGAAGCATATGATTGGTCGCTTCGGGAAGAGAGATGGAGGAGAAATCTTAACGGGAGGTTTGGAGTCCCGTTGTTGGTTTGGGGGAAAGAAGTTTTGGGGTTTTACGGGGCTCGGAAACTTTGTCAGCTTTCCTGGGAAGGATGGCGAATCCTTCCTTCTTTCTTCTCGATTGATTTCTCTTTCTCGTTCTTCTCGTTGTATTTTTCTTTCTCGTTCTTTTATTTGGATTTCTCCTCCTCGTTCTTCTCGTTGTATTTCTCTTTCTTCCTTTTTTCTTTGTATTTCTGCTTCAATCCGAGCTAATTCAATCTGATGGTGAAGCTCAGCTTGTCTTATTCGTTCCTCTCTTATGTACTTAATTAGTTCTTTTCCGGAAAGTCCCAAGGATTCTCCTTGCGCTTCAAAGATTTCGAACTGAGTCAGCTTTGCACTTGGGGGCGCACTAGACAACCAACTAAAATTCCTTGCAACAAGAACTATGCCTCTATAGAATTAGCCTACCTAAATATGGGCATGACCTATTCGTACTTGGTCTCTTACTCTAAATAACCACTGACTAAAATCACATAAAAAAAACACAAACAAATTATTATAACAGTTCCTTGAGCTACTCCAGCTTCTTAAGTTTAAAAAAAAGGGGATAGCAATCGTTAAAACAAAAGGGAACTACTATATTCTATTATTATAACGAAAAACACTATGCTTTACTCGAATGAGACCAGTGTTTGCAAAGATATAGCGTTAAACCTTACACCCCTGATACCAAATTTAAATAGTATAAATATATATATGTCGTAGAATGGACTCTCGACGATATACCATATATCACTATTCGTTGAGGGAACTTCTTTAATTATCTCTAGAGTGCGTTAGTGTCTGGCGGCCGATATTTTGTATCTTCGATATGCTTAAGAAGTAAAACTGAGCTCAAGGATAATAATATTGCTATCATTAATAAAATAGAGTTTATTAATAATAACTATCAACAAACATAAGACAGAAAATATTGACATAAACAGAGAATGGAAAGAGTCGTGGAGGCTCGGGCTAATCCGAGGATTTAAAGGATTTAAAAAGGTAAAACAAATATAGAGTTAAAGAGATGGGATGGTTCGATAAACCATTTAAAGCACAGGATAGAATTGACAAAAGGGTTAAGTACTCAAAGGTGACGTTTGGCTTACGTAACTTTATGCTAGTGGTGCAGCAAGGAATTTTCGGTGCGCTGGCGAGTTCCAGCCGAAGGGAGGGAATAAAAGGACCCTGACCTGGCGTGTTGGGAATGAGAACCGTTTCCCGACGAACGGCTTGAAGAACAATGGCTGTTCTACGTTGTTCTCTTCTGAACAATAGGGGAAGGGGTGAGAACCATCTTTTGTCTACGGGCTCAAGAACAATGGCTGTTCTAATGTCGTTCTCCTCTGAACAACAGGGGGGGGGGTGAGAACCGTCTCTTGTCTACGGGCTCAAGAACAATGGCTGTTCTAATGTCGTTCTCCTCTGAACAACAGGGCGGGTGAGAACCGGTTCTTGGAGAAGGGCTCAAAAGAACAATGGCTGTTCTACGTTGTTCTCCTCTGAACAACGAGGGGAAAGCCTTAGCACGAGAGAATGATGAAAATGAATCCATTAAACCACATTAAAAGAGAAAACGTAATAACTTTTTCTTGCAGTAATATTTTTATTATCTTTTTTCGAAAAATCCGTACAGGGAAGCGATTCGAATCGCTTCCCTGCACGGATTTTTTCGAGAAAAGGTAATAAAAATATTACTGCAAGGAAAAATTATTCCATTTACTCTTTCAATGTGGTTTAATAGATTGATTTTCATCATTTTCTCGTGGTACTTTGAGAGATTTATCTGCCACGCGTTTACCTATTCCTCATTTATTCTTTGAATTCCCAATTAATTTTCTATTCCTTTCATAGTCTCCGTTCGAGCTGGCGAAAGTGTTCCTTAAAAGCTATTCTATTCAGAAAATTATTTTGGTTCTCTGCGTAGCATTGTGCACTAAAGACATACTTTTTACTGTGATTAAAGCGGTGCTCGCTGCCTCAGTGTGCATGGTTCTAATCGCTTCCCTGCACGGATTTTTTCTGAAAAGGTAATAAAAATATTATTGCAAGGAAAAATTATTCCGTGTTCTCTTTCTATGTTGTTTAATTGATTCATATATATATATATATATATATTTATATATATATATATATATATATATATATATATATATATATATATATATATATATATTTCTCCTCTATTTCGTCGCTTTTCATACAACCTCTCCTACAACTTTCACCGGTCGGCCTCTAATTCCACATTGTAGATGCTGACCTTCTTCTCAGCCAACCGTCCCGGATCGGGGCTGAGGGGGGAGGGTAAAATGTTCCCTAACGCCTAAGCTCTGGTCTGGGGGGGTTGGTCTTTAACAACCTGATTTATCCCCACCCATACCTTCCTCAAATCCCTTTTCCTTTCCTTTTCACACTCTATCAGCTTTACGCCGTGTTTAAGGTGGAGTGGCACCTGGCTCTGCCAGGCCTGTACGCACCCCTTGCAGTGTGGGCTAATGCGAGAGGTGATGAGCTATTGCATCCCGTGGTACAAATAGGGTCACCATGCCCAATGATGATAAAATTCAAAATCTCCCCTTAATTCCCCCTGTGTCATGGACGGAGCCGCCCTCGGGCAGCTCCACCGAAAAAAATGGAGGTGCCCTCCTGTACTTACACAGGGGACCCTCCATATTTCTATAACCGGAGAGGAGGCTTACTCCTCTCCTACGCCTACGGGTGTAGCGGACTTCCCCTCACCCCCTTCTCTTGAGGCACTTTCGGGCACCTCCCTATTTCCAGCGGCAGTCCCTCCTTTGCTTTATAAGTGGACCACCAAGAAAGCCAGCAGGCAGCCCATTGTCGACCGCCCCATGTTAAAGCGGCTCAGTAAGGCAAACCCCCTTAGAGGGGGAGAGGGAAGCCAGGCCCCTTCAGTCCCTTCCCTAAAAAGACCTGCTGACAAGAATACTCAACCTTGCTGGGGTCAAGGCCTGTGCCTCCCCACACATGACTGGTGACGCTGGTAACGGAACCTGCAATGGACATGGTCCTTGAGGCAACCAAGCCTTAGATGGTAGGGCCTTCCATGAAGTGGGGGAATCCGGGCTCGGCTCCAAGCACCAAACCCAAATCCGCCCCTATGCAACGTCCTTCTCAAACATCTGGGGTCTCCGAGACAGTAAAAGGAGGGGAGGGATCTCCTCCAACCGGTACCCCTGCAACCACCAGGACCTTCGGCATTCAGGAAAGGACCTGGCTGAGGCCGGTCCATCTGGCCTGGGGGCTCCTGCCAGGAGAGGAGAGAAGCGGGTTGATTCCCTGACCTCGTCTCCTAAAAGGAAAAAGAGGAAAAAAACTCGGGGCTCCTCTCCATTCGCGGGGGCTGCGGAGACGGGTGGATCTGCTGTCACTTTAGGCAAGCAACCAAGCCAAGATCGGCACATCCGGCCCCTCTACTCACCCGTGTGCGCAGCCCCTGACTATGACTAAGGAAGGAGCAAGGATAACATCGGGGCCTCTTATTCAGAGGCCACCTAGCGTTTTCGAACCTGCTGGCTTCAAACGCTTCGTCGTTATTCGCTCCACTGATGGCAGCATGTTAGCCAAGGGCAACATCATCCATCAGAGGAGAGGATTAGCTAGTGCAATTAGTGGAGAGCCAAAGGTGACCGGTTTCTCGGACGGGAACCTTCTGGTAAATGCGGCAAAGAGCACTTATCTTGGCCGAGGCGGCCAAGATAGGTGCTCTTTGAGCACTTCATGGCACCCAAGTGAGTGTGGCGTCGCACTCTACCAAGAACTTTGTAAAAGGAGTAGTTTATGCGAGGGAACTCGTTGACTACTCCATAGAGGACATCACCATAGAGCTGGCACCCCATGGGGCGGTTAAGGTCGAACGTGTGATGAAAAAAAAGGGAGGGACCTCGAGACCCAGCCCTACACTCTTCGTCACGTTCGACTGTGACAAACTTCCTGAGTTGGTGCGTGCTGGTTGGTACCACTACAGCGTGAAGGCATTCGTGCCACTGCCGCAGCGGTGCTATTACTGTCACCGCTTCGGCCATACGGATCTTTCTTGTAGACGTACAAAGTCGGGGTCACCCAAAGTCTGTGTAAATTCCTCCAAGGCCGCACACGATAAATCTAAATCGTGTGTGGCCAAGTGTGTCAATTGCGGAGAGCCGCATCCCACTTCTTCGAAGCAATGTGGTGCATATCTCCTTGAGAAGGAAATACTGGCCGTTCAGGCCCAGGATAAACTCTTATTCCGCGAGGCTAAGGACTTGGTCTTGGCGCTCTGGTTCTGCCTGGGACGTCTTATGCCTCAATAGTTAGAAAGGCACCCTTCGCTCCTGGCCCATCGAGCACGGTTGTATCCGCTTCTATTCGGAGCGGGCGCTCCCCTGGTAAAGCTGGCATCAAAAAGGGTTCCTACCCAGCCACAGCTAAATCCAGGGCTCCCCCACTTCCACCAGCATGACCGTTTCCCGTAAGGCGAAACGGCCCCGCGCCTCCACCGAGTCGTTAGACTCACAGGAGGCAACACCCCTGAAGTTGGTCACCAGACCATTTTTCAGAGTTCTTAAAGCTTTCCCCCAAAAGGAAGACAGCAAGAAATTAGTTCTGGCTCCTTCGCACACGCCTAGTGGTGGGCTGAGTGGTTTGGAGATTGTGGTTCCTCGGAAAGAGGGCCCCCGCCTCCGAAGCCGCAACGACCACCTAAGGTTTCGAGGCGAAGGGAGGAAAAGACTCGCAGGGCGAGACAAACACCCCCCAATAAGTCCTCAAAGGTGACACCACCTTCAGCGCTTTGTCAAGCCAACAGCGCCCAGGATTCTGCCTCCGGGAAGCTTACGACCATTCCCGTGAGGGTCTTCTGTTGGAAGAGGGCCCCCGCGTCTCCTCCGAGCTACAACTGGAAGGCATATTCCTTGAATGGAATTGCCGTGGACTCCGGGCCAACTGGGAGGAGCTGCGGAGGCTCGTCTAGTTCTGTTTCCCGTTAGCTATTTTTCTGCAGGAGACCATGCTAGGCGCGTACCCCCTACCCACCCTCCCGAGGTATAAGAGTCTTGCGACCCCACCACCGCGGGATGGCTGGGCTTGAGGATGCGCGGTTTACCCACGGCATCATGTCTCTGTCCTTCCTTTTACTTTAGGATACCTCCTTTCAGTCAGTGGCTGTGCAGATTCACCTGGATAGGAGGTATACTAACATTTCTGCGTACATTCCACCGTCAGCTGACTTCAACGTAGGGGACTTCCGCCAAGTTGTGGCACGGTTGCCAAGGCCCTTTCTCTTGCTTGGAGATCTGAACGGCAGGCATCCTCTCTGGGGAGATTACTCAATAAATCCCAGGAGACAAGTCCTTGCCGATCTGATCGAAGAGCTTGAGATACGTATCCTAAATCTGGATGAGTTTACGCATCACTGCCCGAGAACCGCTTCATTTTCTTCCCTTAACCTTTCTTTGTGCTCTTCGGATGCACAGCCTGATTTTGATTAGGGGTTGTCGATGACCTCCATCGTAGTGATCACTTTCCCATTCAAATATCATTTTCGGGGCAACTGCCGCCTGAGAGCCCACCTCTGTGGTGCTTGGCGCGGGCGCGGTGGCCTGTTTTTCAGGAAATGACTCAATTCTCAATCTCATTCGAGGAGTTTAGGTCGGTAGATCATGCCGTTGAGTTCTTCTCCGGCAACCGCATCGCCGCGGGCCTGACTACTATTCCCAGAAAGTCTGGCCGTTTTGCACGCAGACCACTCCCATTGTGGTCGGCGAGTGTGAGACGGCCCTCAAACATAAGCGTTATGCCTACATGGGCTTTAAGCGCCACCCGAAAGATTTCACTGTCAGTGAATTTCTTCGGGTTATGGCTATGTTCCGGTATATTTCGATGCACGCTCGCTGCTCTACTTGGCGGGCATACGTTTCTTCAATTAACGGGAATATCCCTCTAGCAGAGTTGTGGAAGCTAGTAAAAAGGATTCGTGAAAAGTTCTCGCAGGACCCCCCTCACGTTCTCCAGGAGAATGGCAGCGCAATCTTGGACCAAGCGTCTGTGGTGGAATCCTTCGCGATTGCTTTCTCCGCATTCTCTAGCCGGGATGCGGCTGTAGAGGCGGTGAACCCTTCAACGACAGGTTTATTATGAGTGAATTGCTCTCCGCTCATGCTTCGTGCACGGACACCGCATATGGTCCGGACGATGTCCCTTACGCCATGCTTCGACACCTGGGTGAGCGAGGCATGGCTTTTCTGTTAGATTTGTTCAACAGGATCTGGGTGGAGGGTCTTCTCCCAGATTCCTGGCGAATCGCTACTGTGCTCGCCTTTCGCAAACCGGGGAGATATCACTCTACTCCGGCTGGTTTTCGCCTAATCTCTCTAACCTTTTAGGTGTGCAAGTTGATGGAAAAATTAGTAAATGTTAGATTAGCCTTTTTCCTGGACAGTGGAGGCCATCTGTCTTCTGCACAGTGCGGCTTCCGCAAGTTCCAATACACGTGGGATGCTCTGCTCCGACTGGAAAATGCTGTCTCCGAGGCTTTCCTTCGTAGACAGCACTACGCCACGGTGTTTTTTGATCTTGAGAAGGCCTATGATACCGCATAACGATTTGAAATCATGGAGACTCTCCACGCAATAGGGGCGAGGGGACGCCTCCCAATGTTTATATCTGAATTTTTGCGAGATCGTCAATTCCGCGTACGGGTGGGGGGAACCCTATCCGGCCCAAAGGAGCAGGAAGAGGGTATCCTGCAGGGAAGTGTCCTCAGTGTCACACTCTTTGCCCTGAGCATCAACGGCATCACCTTGGTGCTGCCGGAAGATGTTCTGTCTACGCTCTACGTGGACAACATTTTGATCTCTTATGGCACGGCCCAGATGCCAACTCTGCAGCGTCGACTCCATTAGGCATTGAACCGTGTCTCTCGCTATTCCGACGCGCACAGGTTTCGGTTTTATTTGGCCAAGACTGAGGTGATGCACTTCTGCCACCATCCATGGCTTTACCCCGACCCAGATTTGTTTCTTAATGGGGTGCGCCTTGAAGTGGTTGAATCGCACCGTTTCCTTGCTCTTGTATTTGACCGACGCTTTTCCAGGGAGGCTCATATTCGGAGCCTTAGGGTCTCGTGTACCCGCACCATGGATAATCTCCGTCCCGTTACGTGCAACGGTTGGGGTGCTAATAGGGCTACTGCCTTATCTTTTAATCGATCCTTTGTTCGTTCGAACCTAGACTACGGATGCGAGTTTCATGCATCCGCAGCCGAGCGTTTATTGCGGAAGGTGGATTCGATCAACCACACGGGCCTTCACCTTGCGACCGGTGCCTTCCGCACTTCACCCATTGAGAGCCTGTTGGTCGATGCTGGGTAGATGCCATTAGATCTACGCCGCGGGCAGTGCATTACTCGCCTGTACGCGTGAGCCCGGTGCCTCCCTCAGTCGTCAACAGCTCTCAATGCATCCGCAGCTGATCTTGACGGTGCCTATGCCGCCAAGCGACGCCAGTCATACCCTAAGGCCTTTGGGTTTAGGAATAGGAAACTCCTTCGAGAGGTAGATATAGCTCTCGGGTCGGTGACGCCCCGGGTTCTGCCAAGGACGCCACCCTTGAGGTCACCACATTTTGCTATTTGTCGCTACGCCTCTACTCCGAAAGCTTGTACAGCACCGGGAGTATTGCGTTTGACCTTTTTGAAGCACACCTCGTGTCATGCTGGAACCGTGCCAGTGTATACAGATGGCTCCAAGTCCGAAGAGGAGGTTGGCTTCCACGCCGTATCCCCTCTGTTTGACGTCAGCGGGGCTCTGCCACGCGCTGCGTCTGTCTTTACGGCCGAGCTGGTGGCAATACACCACTTGGTACGGGAGATTACGCAACGTACTCGGTTCGGAGACCAGATTGTGATGTATAGTGACTCACAAAGCGCCCTGAGTGCTCTCGGGGCATTGGAATCTTTGCATCCCCTGGTTCGCGATTTCCGTGACGCCACGGTTATAGCGAGCTGGGCAGATGTTGAGATTATCTTCTGCTGTGTACCTTGACATGTAGGAATTGCGGGGAATGAGAGTGCCGATGAGGGCGCCAAAGAGTCCGAGAGGACTCTGCAACCTCACTAGCGTTTGGCTCTTCCTCACACCGACTACATGGCAGGAATACGGGCAGCTCTTCGGACTGCTTGGCAAAGAAGATGGGAGACGGTCGAAGGGAACTTAATGTTGCGTGCTATTGCGCCGCGACTGTTCTCATTGATCTATCCCCCAATGCCGCGACGGCTTCAGGTCGTTTTCTGTCGTCTTCGTATCAGACACACTTATGTGACGCATCGCTATTTGATGGAGCGCTCGCATGCGCCCTATTGCGACGAATGCGTCTTCTCCCAGAATGTTCGGCAAATTCTTGTCGAATGTCCCTGTTTGGGTGATCTTTTCGCACGTTACCTGTCCTGGTACCGGGATGGGCGGGGTCGCTACCGCCTGTCCTTTGTACTCGGGGCGAGTGCGTGCACATTGACTGATGGACATACCTACTTTGGGAGGAGGCTGACCTTCTCCCCTTTATTTAACTAAGTTTTTCGTAGTTTTCTTTGTGTGTCGCACGTTCCTGCGCCGGGAGGTAGGTGGACCTTCCCTCGAGGCTAAGGCTTGCTTCCTGCTTATTGCCATTTTTACTGATTTATTGTTGTTGTTGTTTTGGGCATATTCTTATTGTAAAGTAGCCTAGATTGGCGCCTAAAAATAAAAAAAAATAGTTAGTTTCAGATGTGCTGAACTTGGTTTTGAGAGACAGGCATCATGGGCATTGTTTTTCTGCATCAGCATTATTTGAATGTCTTTCTCATTTTCGTCAAACCAGTCTTTATGGTATCGAGGTTCCAAACGCAGTCTCTTCTGCACACTGTTCAAGAGTGGAATGAAGAGTGGTCCAGACTTCGCTAACTGTTACAGTTGGGGGTCGTGGCCTTGCATCAAAGTTACATATCATGATCCTCTATAAGCATTTCGTTTTACTTGATCGTTTACCTGTTCGTATTTTTCTTTTTTGAGGAGCTTGTGCGCTGAGCTGGGGGGCGTATTATAAGATTTAACTTGCAAAGTAACATATCATGATCTGTTGAGCACTCTGCACCTCTCATTGCTCGTGTGAGGTTATTATAAAATCAATGATATGCCCATGCTTGGAACGTGGGAGAGTCCACGTGGTTTTCTATTTGTTCAGAAGTTGAAATTTAGTATTAATAATTACAAGATTATGCTCTGAACAGTGTTAGTAGTGTGAGACCTTACTGTTCATTTTTCTCCTTCCATATTTGCCAATGACACGTGGCCAGAGATGGGCTTGTTTTCCTACTCTTGCATTGAAATCCCCAAGCAATAAGATTTCGTCTTTGGGTACTGCGACTAGTGCTGAATGTAGCGATTCATAAAATGCATCCTTTTGTTCTTCACTGGATTTTAGTGTCAGAGCGTATACACTAATTAGTGTGGTGAAGCGGTGCTTTGCAAGATGTATACGCCATACCATCAGTCTTGGGGATATGCATACTGATGATTCAGTTATTTTGGCGAGTAATTTGTTACGTATGACAAAACCAACTCCATGGATTTTTCGTTCGTATACATCATAGCTTTCCAGTAGACTGTATATCCTTCACTAACCTCTGTTAAACTATCTTCAATACAATGTCGACATTCTATCGGTTTAGTTCATGGGCTATAATAGCTGTTCTGTGTGAGGTCTGGTTTGGGGTTCGCTATCTAATAAGGTTCTTATATTCCACTTAGCAACTCTAAGTGGTATTTTCCTTTTCTTAAGTTTACGACCGTTTCAGGGATGCCTTGGCAAACAAGGTCTTCTGCCCAGGTTCTTGTAAGGCTAATTTTTTTTAAACCGAGTCTTGGTAACGGTCTTTCCTATTCCTGGGTGATCACTGAGGCTTCCGTTTCTGGCTGCTCAGAAATGTTTAAAGCACACGAAAGCTAAGCCAGCCCTTTTCGCTACTCAGCCAGCGGCGATCACCTCAACACCCCCTGCGTGCAGGAATCAAGCTTGCAGCTAAGAACCACATCAATAGCCTACCACCTACACCTTATCCTGTCGCCGAGGGACTTTTGAGGATGAAGGGTTAATGAAAGGATGAGTGTGTGAAGGGGATGATTGAGTGAAAGAGAGAGTGAAAGAGATGAATGAAAGAAAGAGATGAGAAAAAGATGAAAGATGAGTGAAGCTGTGCTTGCGCAGTGAGAGGATTAATGTGGAGAGAGGCATGCGCTGGGCCTATTCCCACAGCTTAGCCTCACACAGAATTAATGGTGGCAAGAGTTAATCAGGAGGACATCGACTGACAGAGGTTACAAAGGTCTGCCGGACATCCTGTTTTTCGAAAGCCACCTAATATGGGACTCCATTCACAGATTTTTCATTCGTGGCTGTGCTCCCGTAGACCTATCCCAATCAAGAGTAACTCACAGGTCGGGTGGGTTACCCGTATATATATATATATATATATATATATATATATATATATATATATATATATATATATATATATATATATATATATATATATATATTGTTTACCTAAAGTCCGCAAACCTGAAATTCCCTTAAGACCAATTTTGGCATCCTATAACTTACCTTCATACAAATTAGCAAAATATATTGTCACTTTGCTTTCTCCCTTTTCTACCAATCAATTTTCCAATTTTGCAAAAAGAACTTTTAAATCATCATTTCACCTCAAATATGTTTTTTGTTAGCTTTGATGTTAAATCTCTCTTCACAAACATTCCTATAGAAGAATCAAAAAATAGAATTTTAGATAGAATTTTTACTGACAGAAACAACTTTGCAGGATTTACCAGAAATAGATTTAAATCTTTACTAAACCTAATATACAAAGGCAAATATTTTACATTCCACAATAAAAGTTACAAACAAATTGATGGTGTCAATATGAGATCACCGATAAGTCCTTTATCGGCAGATATTTTCCTGACCCATCTGGAATCTAAAATGTTTAAAGACTCTCCATATAACTGTCGTCCTCTGTTTTATAGACGTTTTATGATGACTCGTTTGGAATATTTCAAAATAAAACTCAATCTGAAACATTCTTCCAATACCTAAATATAATTCATCTAAATATCACTTATACAATGGAAAAAAGAAACAAACATAACCTTACCATTCTTAGACCTTACTATTCGTAAGACGCGAGATTCCATTGTGACAACAGTTTTCCGAGAAAGCCTAGGTTAACTGGCTCAGGAATAAACTTTTTCAGTTCGTGTGATTTTAAATTTCAGCCATAAAAACCTTGTTATACCGTGGTTACCATCTCTCCTCTACTTACGACTCTATGCATCATGAATTCATAAAATTAAAAACGTAGCTATCCGTCGTTATACATTGATAAAATGATTCGAATATTTCCTAACAATATTTATTCACCCAAAATATATATACCTACAGTCCCTAAGCAGATCCATTATTTTAAGTTTCCATAAATCTGAACTATAAATAAATTGTTCAGACTAAAATTCTCATTACTTATTAAACAATATTTTCCTCAAATTGAATGTAGATTCGTATTTGTAAATGCTAGATCAATACAAAAAAATTTCCCTGTCAAGGATCGAACACCTGATTATTTGCGCAGTGGTATTGTCTACAAATTTATTTGTCCAGGTTGTTCCTAAGCTTTATATATCGGCAGCACTGTGCGATCATTGGGGGCTCGTTATTCTTCGGATAAGGGAATTAGCCATCGAACAGGGTCTGTTCTTTCGAAACGTCAATAACAATAAATAACTTTAAAATCATAGCCAGCAATAAATGTCCGACCACACTCAAGAACACAGAATCAATATATATTAAATCTTTAAAACCTACTCTTAATTCAGATGATTCGTCAGTTCCACTTCATGTACTGTAAAAAGCACAACCCACCAAACCATACTCAATAATATTGTTCAAAGGTTCGTCAGTCTGAAATATTTCACCGCTTAGTGCTAAGGTGTGTTCTTCACTATAGTTACCGCAAAAACCTTTTGTATATCATAACTTTGCAGTATTATTTATTTAAATTGCATAGAGTGAATTAAGCATTCGCCCTAATTTCCAGTTATTGCAATCAATTCATGTAAGTAATCTAAAGCTATATTTCTCATTATTGTTAAATTGCTAATGAATTGTCATATATTCCTAGGAAACAGTAGATGAGCGCAGAAGCTCTAAACGTTGTTTTGAATAAATGGATTTAAGAAAATGATTGGATTATTTTTCATCATTGGCTTTATATTGAAAATTAAGTTGGGCCTCGCCAGCAAATCGCCCTAATTAAATTAAAAGATTATCAAAATTTTTCAAGTCAAAACACCTTTGATCATATATTTGGTTTGTGATGATACCAGCAAATCTGCCTTTTATTGATCTGACACACTTCAGGTAGAAAGGGACAAACATTTAAGATCCGTGGTGTTATCAAACTCTTAACAAAAGTTGATTGGAAATCCCCTGCTATTTTCAATTCTGTGTAGCATGTTTATGGTGAGTCTATAGCACATAGAAACACTGTTTTGAGGTTGATAAAACGTTTCAAAGAACGATGTGACCTTAATGATGACGAGAGAGGAGGGATGCCCTCCACATCAACCAATACATAAAAGGTGGCCGCCGTTAAGGTCTGTTGAATGAAGAGTGCAGGATTAGCGTTTAATTTATGCAACTTTAACAGAGCATCTTGATCTCAGCAAGATTTCTGCCCGTTAACTACTGCTAAAAGGGTTGCAGGATGACCAGTTTCACAAAAATCTCATGTTCCAACATGAAGCTGATCCAGCCCATTCTTCACGGCTAACAAGAGAAACTTTGAGGGAATTTCGATTCCAAATCATAACCTTATCCACCCTATAGCTTTTATTTGGCCCCTTCGGAATATTTCTTTATTCTAAGCTTAAGGAACAAGATTTCATTTGATAAGAAGAGGCAAAACGTGAAGTCAAGACAATGTGCAATTCGAAAAGCGGGATTTCTTCAGAGAGGGACTTCTCAGGTGGAAACATCACCTTCAGAATTACAATAGCCTAAATGGAATCTATGTTAAGAAATATTAGTGACATTTGTGTAATTTTAATTAAAAAAAATATTATATATATATATATATATATATATATATATATATATATATATATATATATATATATATATATATGTAAATAAAACCACTGTGGAGGAGCGTAGTATTTATTATCTCGAGACCAGTTTCAGCATGGATTTTGTCATTCCAGCCTCTGTCGAACTCTAAGAATACATGCCATCACACCAAACGTACAATATATATATATATATATATATATATATATATATATATATATATATATATATATATATATATATATATATATAGTTTAAAGAGATCAAATTGGAGTTCCTAATAAATAATAATAAATAATGCGATCTCCAAGGCCTGAAGCCTTCCCAGAGCGTACGTTGTGCTGAGATGAGAATGGAAATTCAATGGAAATTCAAGAGGGGGGAGAAGGCAATACGGAAAAGATGCGTTTTCAGGAGACGCTTAAATGTGGTAAGAGAGGAAGAAGACCTGATTTCAGCAGGAAGAGCATTCCACAACTTAGGAGCGCAGATTGAGAAGGAGCGGGTCCCTTATTGAGCAGAGGGATGAACGAGGAATATTAAAAAGAGATCCATGTGATGACTGAAGGGCCCGAGGAACATAGCATGGCAAGAGGGCAGAAGAGAGGTAAGACGGGGCCTTGTTGTTGAGGGCCTTAAATGTCAAGAGAAGTATCTTGAAGCGAATACGGGATCTGATAGGGAGCCAGTGCAGTTCATGCAGCAAGGGTTTCGAGGGAGAGAAGCGAGGGCGACGGAGGAAAAGACGGGCGGCATAGTTCTGTACAAGTTGAAGGGGGCGGAGAGAGGAGGATGGCAGATTCACAAGCACTGAGTTACAGTAGTCAAGGCGTGAGGGGATAAGGGCATGAACAGCAGTCTCAAGACTTTGGCGAAAAAGTGAGAGCGAATGCGAGAAAGATTACAAAGGAAACATTTAGAGGATTTGCTAACATTACGGATATGAGGCTTAAAGGAGAGATGCTCATCAAAAACAACAGCCACATTCCTAACGCAGTCAGAGAAAATGATAGTATTACTCCCCAGAGTAAGCGAGGGAAAAGAGAGATTTAGATTTTTTGACAAGAGCAGGGGTGCCGACGAGGAGGACCTCAGTTTTTGAGTGATTAAGCCTGAGTAAGTTGGTAGAGAGCCAGTCAGAAATGGAGGAGTAGGTAGCAAGGAGGTCAGTGATAGAGTAAGTGAGAGACGTGGGGGATGAGGAAACGAAAATTTGAGTGTCATCAGGATAAAGGTGGAAGGATAGACCGAGATTACGGAGAAGGGATCTAAGAGGAAGAAGGTAGATACAAAATAGTAGAGGACCAAGGACAGAGCCTTGTGGCACTCCCAAGCGAATGGGGGTAGGGTCGGATGAAACATCGTCAATCACAACGGATTGGGTATGATACAAGAGGTAAGAGCAGAACCAGTCAAGCAGGGTGCCTGATATGCTGAGGAAAGAGTGGAGACGATCAAGTAGGATGGTATGGTCAATAGTATCGAAGGCAGAGGAGAGGTCGAGTAGAACGAGGATGGAGACACAACCCCTATCCGCGGCTCTTCGTAAGCGATCGGACACATTGAGAAGGGCGGTTTCTGTGGAGTGACCCGACTTGAAACGAGTTTGATAGGTTTCATCAATGTTACAGGCCACCATGTGACTGTTGATGCGGGAAGCAACCACTCTCTCCAGAACCTTAGAAAGGAAAGGAAGTTGCGAAATCGGGCGATAATTGGAAGGGTCAGTGAGGTTCAGATGAGGCTTTTTAAGAATTGGACGGATGTGGGCACGTTTGAAGGAAGAGGGAACAAGACCAGTTGCAAGTGAAGTGTTGAACAGGTGAAGAAGCGTTGGAAGGATAGCAGGCAGAATTTTACATAACAGTTTTGGGGGAAAAATGTCTTTTGGAGAGCCCGATTTCTTAAAACGAAAGAGCAGGGCTGTAAGCTCCAACGCGGTCACAGCGGGGAAAACGATAAGCGGCTGAGGCGGGAAGTCAGCGAGAATGGCAGGAGCCGGGACAGAAGGCTGAGAAGGGAAGGTACGGAGGTTAGTGACCTTATCTGCGAAGAAATTCGAGAGAGTAGCAGGGCTAATGGGTGGGGAGACCTACGCTGGGGAAGTAAGACGAGAGAGCAGACGGAAGACGGTACGGGGATCATTCATATTATCAGTAAGCAGATTACGTGAGTAGGCTTCACGAGCAGATTTTAATTTCGCCACGTAGGAAGCTGTCGCAAGTCGGAACGACAGCGAGAGAGGGGTCGTGTCTTGCCCACGGGTGTGAGCCTTTCTAAGGACTCTTTCATGGGCACGCATGGACTGCCTAGCACGCAGGAGCTCCATAGAGTACCAAGGAACACGGTGACAACGGGAGTTCAAAGGGGTGACAAGGGAAGAGTGGGCATCAAGACAAGTGAGAAGGGGTTGCTCCAAAGAAGAAAGAATCTGGTCAGGAGAGGCAGAAGCATCAATGGGAGGAAGTTTGGAGGCCACATCATTAGATAGGGAGGAAATATCAATGGAGGCAAGTCGACGGAAAGGCTTAGGGTTATGAGACAGCTGGGGAGGTATATGGAATGGGGTAGAGAAGTTGAAGTTGATAAGGAAGTGATCAGATATAGCATTAAACAAATTTGTAGTCGTCAGGTTGGAAATAAGACAGTCAGAGATTACAAGGTCTAAAATTTTACCGTGAAAGTGGGTAGGGAAAGAAACGTGTTGGGTGAGGGAGAAGAGATCAAGGATTTCAGAAAAGGCTTTGAAATTAGGATTGTGGCCAGGAAGGTTAAAATCCCCGAGGATTAGCAGCGAACCAGTGGGGGAGAGGCCAGCGAGAAGGTTACTAAATTCATCAAGAAAAAGCTCGAGGGAGGAGCTGGGGGGGGGCGGTAGAGGACTAAAATAGTTAGAGAGGGGGTGGAATCAGAGACATTGCTGAGCGCCTCAAAAGAAGCTAGAGGGGGAGAGGGCAGATTATTTAGAGGGAAGGAGGCACTGGAAATGAGAGCAACTCCACCACCACGAGAGTTACGGGAGGTATGGGAGTGGACGTAACGATCAGGGGTAGCGAGATTTAAACAGCAAGCAGAAGGGGCAAGCCAAGTTTCGGTGAGTCCAAGGAGAGTCGCTTGAGTGTTAACGAGCAGGTCATGAATGTAGTCAGCCTTCTTTGAGAGGCATTTGACATTGAGGAGAGACGCTGAGAGAACGGGTGAAGGGGCAGGTAAAGAATAATCAGGGCTAAGTGGGGGGGCTTGATTTAAGTAAAAAAAATTTCTAAGAGCAGGAGCTAAACGGAAACCACGCTTAGTCTGGCGGCGGGAACGAGAAATTCCCAATGCATTAATGTGAGTAAGAGTGTTTTTAGAAACACTGGTAGCAGTTCAATGGAGGGAAAGAATCGTTATCCTATCAATCATAGTGTCTAAGCGACACAATAATGGGAGAAAAGCAAATTAACTATATAAGTAGAGTGGCTTAAGCGACACAATAACGGGAGAAGCAACAATCGAGACAAAATATAGAGTAATCGAATAGTGTGAACAAATAAAATTACGATAGAAACAAGAAACTAGGGAAAAAAAAATAGTTACGAATCAGAATTAGCGATCGGTGAGGAGGGGGGGGGGGAAGACAGAGCGGAGGTAACAACGAGGCAGCTTGGAAAAAGAAACAAAAAAAAAACACGTGGGTGCGGGAAGACAGAGCGGAAGTAATAACAGGCGGCTTAAAAAAAACAAAAAAAAGCAACACAGCAATTGGTGAAAGCACAGGCAATAACACTGCAAAAAAAAATTAAAACACAGCACGAAAGATAACTTGAACCGTAGAAAGAGCCACAGATAAGCGCATCGATCCACCAGCCAAGAAGGTTTCTCATCAATTTAAGTTCAGTAAGGATATCTTTTAAGATTACATCTTTGATGTAGGGGCTGCATTTAGATTGCCCCTCACATGCATAGATTAGTTTCGCCTGTAGGAAGTCTATCGGTTGATCAAAGTTGTCACTATACGTGAAAAGACTAGAGCCTCTGTTCCTCCGTCTAATGTATCCTCTGTGTTCGTATATTCTCTTATCCAGGTTTGTTCCTGTTTTGCCTATGTAAAATAAAGGGCAATTAATTTCTTTACTGGAGATTAAATAGACTCCTGCTTCGTTGGTTTCTTCTATAGATTTGGTGGTAGGGAATGAAATTTTAATGGTAGAATGGTATTTGGAAAAGTGGTGCGGTTATGGGAAAGAGTAATGGAGAAAATGGAATGGAGAGACAGTTTCCCTTAGTATCTGGGTTCTTACTTTTAGGGTAATAGAAGTTTGACTTGGCCTTGGATAAACATTCATTGATAATATGGAGGGGATATTTTAGTTCTATAAAAGTACAGGTGATAGAGGCTATTTCATCTGAAAAGAAACATACGTCACGGATTCTAAAACTTCTCAAAAACAGACATTACAATGGCTTTTTTAATTTTTATATCATGACAAGAGTAAAAATGGATGTAAGAAATTGAATTAGTGGTTTTACGGTATACAGAGAATGTAAGTTAGTCATTTACTCTTACAATTTTAACATCGAAGAAAGGTAAACAATTATGATTTTCCCATTCAAATATTAATTTTATGGTAGGGTGTAGGTTATTGAGGTTGTTTAAGAAATTGTCAAAAGATTCCAGTTGATTTAAAGGCCACATCGATATGACGTCATCAACATATCTGTACCCTACAAAATTTAGGGATGGGGTCACAGAGGGGAGTAGAAACATTTCGAAATGTTCCATAAAAAGATTGCATCAGCCCGTGTTTTGGGCGGAAGAAACCCATATCACTATTAAAAACATTTTCGGTGACGAAAAGTTTAACTAGGTTAACAATTTTTGTTTGGAGTAATGACAGGTTTAATCTCGGGGTAATTAATACATTAGATAATACTTTAAGGGATTTATCAACGGGTACATTGGTAAAAAGACTTTCTGCATCATAGCTTACTAAGCTATGATGAAATCTGATGAGTGAACTATATGTTATGAAGAGGTTAATCCAACGGCTTTTGAGAGAATTTTAGCCAGCCAATTAGAGAGGGAATATGCATGGGAGCCAATGCATGATACAATTGGTCGAAGAGGTGTTCCAGGCTTGTAGGTTTTCGGTAACCCATACATACGAGGAACGGACGGATTAATTGGTTTGAAACGTTGGAGGAGATTAAGATTTGATCGTTTCAGAAGTTTTGTCAATATTTTTTTGAAGGATGCCGTTTTGTTACTTAAAGGGTTTGAAGATAGTTTCTCCTAGGTGTTTGAATCATTAAGTAAATCATTTAACTTAGCGGAATAAGAGCATTTATCTAAAATAACGATTTGATTAGTCTTAATTTTTCCAGAAATTACATTCTTGGACCTTCTTACCTGAAATTGCCGAAAGAGTCTTCCTCCTCCTCGAAGTCTTCAAACAAACAATTGTCTGCAGACAACAATGGTGGCTGTACAGATCTTACCTACTTAGCATATGTTGCCAGATAACTTCAAGAAACTCGTAGAATGATCCTGAAAAAATACTTCTTATTTTTTCGTGTTAATATTTTATTTTGCTAGTTTATTTAGTAAAATTTCCTTAATATAGGATTTTATTATAAGAAATATTCATAAAATGTATTAAATTGATACCTTTATGTACCATTGAAATTTCATTTAAATACTAATCATATTTTTTAAATATTGTAAAAAAGTATAATCGCTTTTACTTTGCTCCGTAGTGTATAACCATTTTTATTGTCCTAGAAAAATTTCATAATTGTGTTTAGAGGAGAATTAAACGGTTCAAACCAGTTCCTTGGCATAACCATTCAGACCATTAAAAGAGAGGAGAGAATCGAATTCTGTATCATTGTTGTTGCAGAGGAATCGAACGGCATTTTATTTTATTTTAGGTGACCTCTGGATATGTGTGCTTTATTGAGCCCATCACTCCTTAGTTTGCCTTACCCACCCCAATGCCCGCAGGAAAATCTGCGACTATATCTTTCACACATTTTCAACTTCACTAGATTGATTACTTTCTAAACCGATCTCTCCTTACAAACTTCCTGCGCGATAAAGCCTCGTTGTTATTGCTCTTTTAATTTGGACCCCCAAATCCTTTTTTTGTTTTCTTGGATTCTTTTCAATCATTAACAAAAATCAACTGCGCCTGTTATATTGTATGTATTTTAAATTTCACGTGAAAATTCTATTACTAAAATTCCATTAATAATTTCAAAGTTAAAGGAATTCATCAAGGCCTGTTCCTTTTGCAGATCAAATTGTAATCGTCAATTTGAATTATTAATAGATCAAAGCATTTTCCAATTAAGCTTTGTTTTATAGCTCCAATTGGAAACATAATTGGCCTTTGTCAGTCCTCTGACAACACAAAAGAAGAGAAATACGATTTGGTGTAGATGCGAGGGGTATAAAAAAATGAATGAGGATAAACACTAGGTGAATACAAATTCATCTTCAAAACATTTTCATTCCACTATTTTCATCAGTCTCTTTACAGATCTCGTTTTGAAAACTTTTGACTTGCGATGCACTCGTTGGTTTTCACTTTAAAGATAAAGTGAGCGGCTTGTAGAATAGAAGAAAGAAAATGGTTGTGTGATGAAGGAAAGTGCATCTTCAAGTGGTATCCATATAGAAGAGCAGAAATGCAAGGAGGGATTCCTCTTTGTCGTGGAATAGGCTGAGGGGTTGGTTGGAGTTTCCCCCGACTCATATATATATATATATATATATATATATATATATATATATATATATATATATCTCCTATTATTAGGAATGCGGAGGAGTCGTCGTACTACTCCTTATACTTCGTTCGGCCCCGGCCCTGAATGGATTTAATGAGTCAGAGTGCTTAGAGGTTGGCTATGGAAGGATTGGAATAAACTTTGCCAGCAAGCGACCCAAAGGAACTTAGATATACAAACAAATGAAAATAAAATTTTAATGAACGCTAAATAAAAATATATATATATATATATATATATATATATATATATATATATATATATATATATATATATATATATATATACAAATAAGGTTCTTTGAGAGATTAATTAATAAGTGAAACTCGGATATCTCACTTGGCTTCTAAATAACTGTTCACTATGTAAATCCCTATACACTTTCAATGTTGGTAAGCTTCGCGGTGAAGTTGGGGAATGTGAAAGGTAAGGGTTACCTTAGAACCGGATGTTCGGGTGGCGCTAGTGGGTAAAGGTGGTGAGATAAGGGGTGGAGACGATGAGATAGGTTCTCCAGAGACCGACCTGATCCCACAATTCCGTCAGGATTTTGCTGGAAGAAGGCGGTGACGGGAGCTTCTTGTTAAAGAGGGCCCCACGCTCGTGAACTTCAAGGAATCTTGGGTGCATCTGTGAGGAAAAGGGGGGCAAAGAGACCTATCAACGAATAGGGTCACGGAGAAAAGCTGAGGTGTAGTTTTCTCGCTTCGGGAACCAGAGTGAGGCTGTTTGTAACTTTGGCTCTTACACCTGAGTATGAGCCTGGGTCTGCACTAAGTTGCAGACCAACGAGGTAAGGAGCCTCCCTAACTGGGAACCATCTGCTCTCTGAAGACTTGGTGCTTCGACGATTTACTGCAACACCGAGATATATGGCAATTCCGGCCCCGCCAGACGCTGTGCAAGCTCTACTACCAAGGGTTAAAAGAATTTATCTTTTATACTCGAACTCCGTAAGGGGCGCGGCGATTTGCCATCATGGCCGCCGTGCTGACGGGATCCGGCGCTCCGTAAGGCCCCAGCTTAGCCTCTCTTTCTTCCTTTAGATAGCCTGTATTTCTTCTTTACTTCGTCGCTTTTCGTACAAACTCTCCTACAAATTTCTCTGGTGAGCCTTTAATTTAACAGGGTACATGCTGACTTTCTTCTCAAGCCAACCGTCCCGGATCGGGGCTGAAGGGGGAGGCGAAAACATTCCCTAAACCTTGAGCTCCGGTTCGGCATGGGGTTTTTTTAACAACCTGCTTCATCCCTACCCATACCTTCATCACATCTCTTTTCCTTTCCTCTTCACACTCTATCAGTTTTACGCCATGTCTAAGGTGGAGCCGCCATGCTGATGTACTGCCAGGCCACCCGGCTGGAGGGGTGGTCCCACATGGCAGCGCCTGGCTCTGCCGGGCCTGTTAGCACCTCGTGCAGTGCGGGCTACTGCAAGACTTGATGCTTGATTGCATCCCGTTTAAAAAAGAGGGTCACCATGCCCATGTATGACAAAATAACAAAAAAACCCAAATCTCTCCCCAATTCCCCTTGCTCATCAACGGAGCCGCACTCGGGCAGCTCCACAGAAAAAAAGGGAGGTCCCCTCCTCCTGTAATTGCAAAGGGAACCCTCCATATTTCGTTAACCGGAGAGGAGGATTACTCCTCTCCTACGCCTACAGGTGTAGAAGACTCCCCCGCACCCCGTTCTCTGGAGGTGCTTTCAGGCACCTCCCTGCTTCTAGCCCCAGTCCCTCCTTTGCTCACCAAGGGGACTGCCAAGAAAGCCAGCAGGCAGCCAATAGCAAACCGCTCCCCATCGAAGCGGCTCGGTAGGGCAAACCCCATTAGTGGGGAGAGGGAAGCCTGGCCCCTTCGGTAACTTCCCTCAAAAGACCTGCTAGCAAGAATATTAAACCTTGCCGGGTTCAAGGCCTGTGCTTCCCCACACAAGACTGGTGACGCTGCCAAGGGGACTTGCGATGTCCTGGGAGGAGATGGCCAACTGGAGGCCCCTCCTGTGATAGACATGGTCCTTGAGAAAACCCAGCCTCAGACGGTATGGCCTTCTATGTGGGAGAATCTGGGCTCTGCGCCAAGCACCGAACCCGAATCCGCCCCTATGCAAGGTCCTCCTCAAACAGCTGGGGTTTCCTAGGCAGTACAAGGAGGGGAGGGATCTTCTCCAACCGGTGCCCCTGCGACCACCAGGACCTTCTCCATTTCGCAGAAGGACCTGGCTGAGGCCGGTCCATCTGGCCTATCGGCTCCTATCGGCGGAGGTGAGAAGCAGGTTCATTCCCCGCCCTCCTCTCCAAAAAAGAAAAAGACAAAAAAGACTAAGAAGTCTCGGGGCTCCTCTCCACCTGCGGCGGCTGCGGAGACGGAAGGGTCTGCTGCTACTTTGGCAAGCGACCAAGCCAAGATCGGCAATCCGGCCCCTCTGCCCCCCCCCCGGGTGCGGAGCCCCTGACTACGACAAAGACCAAAAATGCACAGGGTGGAGCCTCGATAACATCGGGGCCCCTCATTCAGAGCTTACCTGGCGTTTTTAAGCCCGCTTACATGTTGGCCAAGGGCAACATGATCCATCAGAGGAGAGCATTATCTATTGCAATTGGTAGAGAGCCGACGAAAGTGACCCTTTTCTCGGACGGGAGCCTTCTGGCGAATGCAGCGAATCCCGCCGAGGCGGCCAAGATAAGTGCTCTTCGGACACTTCATGGCACCCCGGTGAGTGTGACGCCGCACTCTACCATGAACTTTGTGAAAGGAGTAGTTTATGCGAGGGAACTCGTTGACTACTCCATTGAGGACGTCACCTTAGAGCTGGCCGACCATGGGGCGGTCAAGGTCGAACGTGTGATGAGAAAACAGGGAAAGGGCCTCGAGACCCACCCCTACACTCTTCGTCACGTTCGACTGTGACAAGCTCCCTGAGTCGGTGCGCGCTGGTTGGTACCGCTACCGCGTGAAGGCATTCGTGCCACTACCGCAGCAGTGCTATTACTGTCACCGCTTTGGCCATACGAATCGTTCTTGTAGACGTGCAAAGTCGGGGTCACCCAAATTCTGTGTAAATTGCTCCAAGGCCGCACACGATAAGTCTAAATTGTTTGTGGCCAAGTGTGTCAATTGCGGACAGCCGCACCCCGCTTCTTCAAAGCAATGTGGTGCATATCTCCTTGAGAAAGAAATCCTAGCCGTTCAGGCCCAGGATCAACCTCATTTCGCGAGGCTAAGGACTTAGTGCTGGCGCGCCTTGCTCGGCCTGGGACGTCATATGCTTCAATAGTTAGAAAGGCACCCTCTGCTCCTGCCCCATCCAGACCAACGAGCACGGTTGTTTCCGCCCCCATTCAGGGCTTTTCTGTGGGTGCTACTCAACCCGGGCGCTTCCCTGGTAAAGCTAGGCGGCAAAATGGGATCATACCCAGCCCCGGCTCAAAGTAGGGCTCCCCCCTCTTCCCCCAGCGTGACCGTTTCCCGTAAGGCGGAACAGCCACGTGCCTCCACCGAGTCATTAGACTCACAGGGAGCAACACCCCTGAAGTTGGTCGCCAGGCCATCTTCCCGGGTTCGAAAAGCTGTCACCCGAAAGAAGAACAGCAACAAAGGAGCTTCGGCTCCTTCACCCACGCCTAGTGGTAGAGCGAGTTGCTCGGAGACGGTGGTTCCTCGAAAAGAAGGTCTTCCGCCTGGGAGGCTCATATTCCCAGCCTTAGTCTCTCTTGTACCCGCCCCATGAATATTCTTCTTTCCGTGACTTTCAGCAGTTGAAGCGCTGATAGGGCTACTGCCTTACTTTTTTATCAATCCTTTGCTCGTTCGAAGCACAAATACGGATGCGCGTTAATGCATCCTTAGCCGAGCGTTTATTGCGGAAGGTGGACTCGATTCACCACACCGGCCTTCGCCTTGCAACCAGTGCCTTCCGCAATTACCCCATTGAGAGCCTGTTGGTCAATGCTGGGGAGATGCTATTAGTTCTACGCCGCGTACAGTTCATCACTCTCCTGTACGCGCGAGGTCTGCCCCTCCCTCAGTCGCCAACAGCTCTCACTGCATCCGAAGCTGATCACGACGGTGCCTATGCCGCCGAGAGACGCCAAACATACCCTAAGCACTCTAAGTTTAGGGACAGGAAACTCCTTCGAGAGCTAGGTATAGCTCTCAGGTTGGTGTCTCCTCTGGTTTTGCCTAGGAAGCCACCCTGGCGGGTACCATAGGTGGCTATTTATCGCCACACCTCTGCTCCAAAAGCTTGTACAGCGCCGGGAGTATTGCGTTCGACTTTTTTGGAACCCCCCTTGTGTCACGCTGGAACCCTGCCAATGTATATGGATGGCTCCAAGTCCGAAGAGGGGGTCGGCCCCTACGCCGTATTCCCTCTGTTTGAAGTAAGCGGGGCTCTGCCAGGCACTGCGTCTGTCTTCATGGCCCAGCTGGTGGCAATACACCACTCGGTACGGGAGATTACGCAACGTGCCCTGTTTGGAGACCGGATTGTTATCTATAGCGACTCACAGAGCGCCCTGAGTGCTCTCATCGGGGCATTGGAATCTGCGCATCCCCTGGTTCACGATATCCGTGACGCCATGGTTTTGGCGAGCCGGGCGGATGTCGAGATCATCTTCTGCTGGGTTCCTGGACATGTACGAATTGCGGGGAATGAGCGCGCCGAAGAGGGCGCCAAAGAGTCCGCGAGGACTCTGCGACCGGAACAGCGTTTCGCTTTTCCTCACACCAACCACATGGTAGTAATACGGGCAGCTCTTCAGACTGCTTGGCAATAAAGATGGGAGACGATCGACGGGACCTTTAAGTTGCGTGCCATTGCGCCGCGACTGTTCTCATGGATCTATCCGCCAATCCTGCGACGGCATCAGGTTGCTTTCTGTCGTCTCCGAATCGGACACAGTCGTGAGACGCATCGCTATTTGATGCATTCTTGTCGAATGTCCCAATCTGGGTGATCTTTGCGCATGTTACCTTTCCCGGTGCCGTGATGGACGGGTTCGCTACCTCCTCTCCCTTTTACTCGGGACGAGTGCGTGTGCATTGACTGGTGGACTTGTTGACTTTTTTGTGTGTTTGGGGGGGAGGGGCAGGTCTTCTCCCTATTATTTAACCAGGTTTTGTTTTGTTTTGTTTTTTTTCTTTCGTTTTTTTTTCCCTCTTATACGTCGCACGCGCCTGCGCCTGGGGGACATCCCCTTGACGCAGGTGCCTGCTTACTGCTCGCTTCCTTTTCCATTTTTTTTGGAGGGGGGTGTTTTTTATCTTTTTAAATTTGATATTAAAGTAGTCTAGTACTAGGCCTTTTTTAATACGGCCTCTAATGCCCCCGTAGGCATTCGCCAGATGAGCTTGTAAAAAAAAAAATCTAACCACACAGAATACAAGTGCACCTGTGGTTCTCACTTCATCACTTAATACAATTTTTTTAAAATACGTTCATATCGATGATAAAAAGATTTTCAGATGTTATGATAGGGACTTGAACATGATACTGATCAACCATTCATAACATTACCATTATTTTATTGCTTATGCGTGTTATTGCTTAAATGTTGGTCTATAATTTTCCAAAGTAGTTCGTTTTTTTGGTTGGGTAGGGTTGCTTATTAGCATGGGTACCCACGTTTTACTGCGATTAATTATATCAGATAAAGTCCAATGGCTGTTTTGTCCATTTTGCCCATTTTACCAACTACCGTTTTCAGTCATTGGCAACCTTCCATTAGCGGTAACTAGGCACCATAGCTGTAAATTACTTTCAGATTTGCGTAAAATATTGGAATTTATATCACTTTCTGTTATTGAGCTCTCTTGCTGTTTCTCTCGGCAAGCCAATGATCTTCTTATCTTAATAAGAGCCATTTTTGTAAAAGTAGGTTTACTCAAGATACTCCCTTGCGGAGAAGTAGAGTATAAAATTACACGCACAGGTGTGCTATTGAGTTGCTGAAGATCAATAAATTTGATACTAGACGGATTTGGGTGGCGTGCTCTCTACAAGAAGGCCCATAACCACTTTGAAGAGGGGCGTTCAGGGATGGGCAGTACCTCTCATGAAGGGCCTTGTATTGCTCTTCTTGAAGAGTAGCTTGTCTGTCATTGGTCTCCACTTGGCATTCAACCTTCACCTGTAGCTCAAGAAGCTGCTTGCTTGTGACAGCTGCCACACTCCGGGACACCACTTCGACAGGTAGGCTAAACCAGGTTGAGGTGAATTCAGGTGTGTCTATCATAACATGCTAAGAAAGCTCCGGCAGAATGGGCGGAAGAGATTAACTGAGAGATCTAACGGTCATAGAGGTGGTGCTGCAGGGCTTTGTGGAAAGCCAGGGGTGTGGCAAGGCACCTAAGACTTCACAACCATCCACTGCAGCCAAGGATTTCTCCAGTCGTGATGATCCTGCGTACCACTGGACTTCGACTCTTAAGGCAGAAAGGTTGGGCGTGCCACAATGCAACAGCCTGACCACTTTAAAAGCAGTTACGCACAGGTTGTGATGTCATCGTCTAAAATCAATGGACGACGACTACTATATATTTCTCCTCTCGTAATTCTATCAAGGTTCCTCCCTCAAATACTTTCACTTCCACGGATTAAAAGAATTTGCTCGCAAATTTTTCAAATAAAAGTGATAAACATGTCATCTTATCCTTTACTTTTCTAATATATACATATATTCATTAACCGAAGAAACACTGAAAAATAAAAGTGGGAGATGAGAAAATTAAGTTTTAATCTAAATACTCAAAAATCTAAAAAATTGTAGCGTTTTTAAAAGGTGCAACAAAGATTAAAAAGACCTGGTTATCAATATATGAATAGATGTATGAGTGTCTTCAACCTTTAGAAAAGAAATCAAATCAGACGCTTAGTGGTGGTAATAAACTCCGAGATAACCAAACCTTTAAATTAAAATACTTATAATTAAATCTTTTAATATTTTTAAAAAATAAATCTTTAAAATAAATAAATATATAATAAACATTAGAAATTTGTAGATAAAAATTAATAAGATGTATTCTGTTTTTCTACAAAGTTTTATAAAAAAACAAAACAATCAAATCTAATTCTTGAGGTTTAAATCTCCATCTATTGTTCCTGGTGCCAACTTTTCATCTCCGCTCAATCGATTTCCAATTTATCTTGTTTTTGTTGGCCGAGTATGAAAGATTCAATCTGCAGTGCGATGGAATGAACGAAATTGTGTCAAAATAGAAAATTGGGAATAATGATCTTGCCTAGAGTTACAGATAATGTAACGAATCTTACCAAATGTAAAAAGTGGATGGTGTAGACGTTTTTCATATATCCATAAACATTTTCTTACGAATATGAATACAAAAGAGGTAGAGAAAAAAAAGTTAGAATGAATTTAAATATATAAAGAGATCAGAAGTTAGAGAGATAATTGAAGTGATATGGTAGTTGATCTAAGAAAATGTGAATTGAAGAGAGATAGTGGCAGAGTGCTTCAATCCAAAAGAGAGATAAAGCTACATTGATTAACTGAATCCAAGAAAGTCGGAAGAGAAAACATCTCTTGTGATGAGTGATAATAATTAGCTACAGAGAGAATCACTTCAAGACACTTCTAATTCAGTTCAAACGCTCGTGTTTAAGCAAGGAACAGAGGATTACTCGGATTGTTATGCTAACCAATGGAGATAATCACTCACTCTAAGCAGCCATTAAGACTGTTAATGGAGAGAATATATTTGCATTTTGACCTTTGCTAAATTACAAGCCCTCTCTTCCTAAATACAGGTTTAAGTTCGAGTGAAAATGAGCTATGGTAAATAATAAGAAGATAGGTAGATGGATAACATGAAGATCTGCAGATTGCCAGAGTTTCTACCTGGTCGATGTGCTGGTCTCATTCTGAGGTTAGCGAATTGCCGTGGTCGGATGCTCGAGGAAGCCAAGTATTTGGCAAGCTTTGATGGATTAGTTGTAGTAATAACTCGCCAACCTGGTTTTATCCATGTGGATCACTACCGGATAACGAAATAGACATAAATGTCAGTATGCCAATTGCTGGCGAGCCCGAAGGCACCAGAGGCCTGTTCTCTTTAGGGGAAGGTGCCAGGAAGCGTAATTATGTTTTGACCACAAACAGCGTTCAGGTAGAACCTTCGTCACCTCGTGGAAGAGGGGATATGTTCCGCGTCAGAGGTATGTGGACGTAGATACCCATCGGCAGGATTCCTTGTAACAGAGAATGTGTGTATGTTGTGCTGCGAAAATGAGAAGGAAAGAAAGCAATGTTGTAATTAGCTATGTGTATGGGGAGAAGTGTAAAATCTATCCAACCCAGTACAGGGTTGATCACAGCGCGTCCAACAATTGCTAGCCTTATCTCTACGTGCGCTGACTTTTGTGTCCACTCTTGCCGGGTTCGAACCCGTTACCGTGACGTTGGCAGACCAACAGCGTATCCACTCGAATGGAAAGGGCTCTAAATTCTCGAGATAAGTGATTCGAGTGGAATGTAAACGTAGAATTGCGAGCGAGCTTGCTTGATTTATAAGAGTTGTTTGGTGAGTTAACGTTCGACTCAAAGAGTGACCCTTGAGCGAATGGTTACTTCGGCCTGTGAGCGTAAACTGTCGGGATTGCCTATATTTATGCTAGGATTTGAAATGTGTGGCGTTCTGAAGATGCAATTTTCTACGAATACCATCTGCTCTGTAAGATTCTTCATCTTCTTCATACTGTAAAACACACATACTACTAATTGTTAACACGTTTGCCAAGGATGAATCCTTCCATGACTGTGAAGTGATCTTTTTAATGAATGAAGCAGAAGCGATGGGTACCGTTGAGAGGGTATCTGGATCAGTTATAGAGATTCCAAAAAGGTTATATATGGACTATCTATAGCATATGGTAGAGAAAAATTCAATATATTTTTACATCATTTGTTCATAAAACTTATTGAAATTATCAAACTTTAAGACAAATTTGTTTTGGAATAATGTTGGAGTATAATTAACTAAGTCAAGGGCTTAAAATTTTTCTACCGATATTGATACACGTCTGACAATTAGATAAGCCTTTGTAAGGCTTGTAATTAGAAATAGTATCAGTTATATACCGTTACTTTACATAATTTTGCAAATAGAAATTTATAATGAAATAAAAATAAATGAAGGGAAAAGTCTTGAATAATTTAAAAATAGTAACAATATATATTAAATAATAAATGACGCAACCCAGGACAATAACTTCTGGGATTTCAATTTGATAATTATAATCAATGAGAATTAATAGAAAAATGTACATGTTTGCAAAACATTAGTCTATTGTAATCATCACATAAATAATAAATTTTAATATAAACATTATTAAATTTACAGTTCATTTCTTCTTTAAATCTTGTCGCTATCATCTTTTCTGTGAATGTTTGAACGAGTTAAATGCGATGGAATTTCAAACGCTAATAACGCTCAGGAAAGTAAAGCTTCATTTCAGCATTCATTTTTGTGTGAATAATGAGCGAATTCAGTTTTAATTCTATATATTAAAAATCGTAAATAAATAGAGAGCTTAAAGAAAGCAAGTAGAGAACGAGCGGACCCTAGAAAATTTTGAATGTTGTTATAATATTTCCAACAAGTACCAAAATATTTTTATTTAAAGCTGGTTAAGAATAGTAAAAACAACCAGGAAATTAATGCATTAGTCAGTATTAGGATTCTAAAGGTATGCTTAGTGACAGTTCGATCAATGCAGTGAAAGAATTGAAGGAAGATTTTGTAAGCTATATACTGTCAACGACACGATAAATTTTGAATATACACCTCCTCGATAAGTTAATGTTTGAATATTACGGAAATGCATAGGCGAAGTGGACACGGATCAAACAAAAAGCCTTTTTGGAAAAATATGGGTTTGATTCAGTTTAGCCCTGGCATAGAAAATGGGTCTGTTGTGACGGCACCTTTCTCTTCTTCCCGCGGAGTTCCGATGCCATTTTTGTTTGCTAGATAAGATTTTTGTATTTACGTGTCTGATGTAATTTTTACGACTTATATTATTGCTCACAGTGTTAGTGAATATTGTGTGATTACGCTGGTTATAGTTTCCATATTGAAAATGATCATTGTGTAGGAAAATGAAAGCGATTTCATAACGGTGACCAGCATTGGGATTTTTGTGTTAACAGTTTACACTAAATGGCGCGTAATACACGGTTCGTAGAAAATTTGGAAATTCGTGAAAATTATACTAATGAAGATTTCGTTTAGAAACTACTGTACATATGTTGATACTGTAACATTGTTTTGTGTTTAGGAAGTGAAAAGGCGACCCAAAATTAATAAAAATACAAGATATCAAAGTGCAAACTTGTCCATTTTCATCAGTCAGTGTTAAGTTTTGTTATTTGTGTAATTATCCAACATTTTCTTTACGTTAGATGCAAGATTTAACTATATATAGTGATCTGCTGAGTGTATTAAATAATTGCTTAATTAATCATTTGGTAGGCTAGTAGGCTAATTTTCATTCTAGTATGGGGATTTATCATTTTTTAGGCTATTTTGTATTCAATTTTGTGAATTTCAATTTTTACTTTTAAGTTTTTCAATATTGCAGTAAGAGCGAGATTTTACATTGCTTAATGAGGTCATTAATATATTTACAAATAAGAGCTGTTCATTACTTGCTCAAAAATATTCTAGTAAATCGAAAAGTTTAATATTTTTCATATTATTTTTGATAACTATTTATGAAATAATGTAAAGTAACAATTTTAACGAGTTTTTATATTATATATCTTTCCATAACATTGTGTATCATTTAGTAGTAGTAGATCCTTTAATTTCACTTGTGACATATAAAAAGAAATTACAAAAATGGTACCATAAAAATTACACCATATATCTGAATTTGTAAACATATTTTAGAATTCTCTCTAGGAGAATAGCATAATGCTCCAAAGTTTTGCCCACCTCCCTTGCGGGTGGGCCGCTTAAAACCCTTTCCCTTCCGGCCCACTATCTGGTGGTGTTCAGACGGAAGAAACCACCCGCCATTTCAGCTAACCACTGAGTTCCTTCCCGGACTGTTTATCGATAAATGGGAGCCGGAAGTTTATAAAGGACGAAATGGAGTAGCTTGACATCTAATCTACTTCCACGCTCTGAGAACCTCTCCCGAGTTTCGAGTATAAAAAACGAATTATTTTAACCCTCAGTAGTAGAGATTGCACAGCTTCTAGCGGGGAAGAAATTGCCATCTATCGGTGTTGTGGTAATTCGTTGAAGCATCAAGTCTTCAGAGAGAAGATCGGTCTCAGTTAGGGAGGCTCCTTACCCCGTTGTATATATAGTAAATATATATATTATATAATATTTAATTGTGGTGTCATTAGGTGTGCGGTTTGTTTCAAACCCGTCAATTTTGAAATTCCCCTTTTCTAATTGCCAAGCGCCCAAGGTTAGATAAAACAAATAATAAGACATTTAAAATTTTGTTGGTGAAATAAGAATTGACCCCGTGGCTTTTTAATTTTGTTTCTTTTTTGTATTGTCGGTATACAATATAAACGGGTTAGGTCATCCTCGATAACCCTTGCTGGCAGCATCTCATCCAGCATAGTAACTATTTGTATTTTCGTTATTTTTTTTATTATTATTGTGTATATTATTTGTCACTACCGTATAATCTGGGTTAGGCCGTAAAGCTCTTTCGTGAATCCGCGGATCTGACAGCGTATCCAAGATGTCTTCCTCCTTATTTGAAATGTTCCATTAACAGGGAAAAGTTTTGGGTCTTTCTGTCAAGGAATTGATCGTATACGTTCAGAACGAACAAAGGAATGAACATGAGGAAAAAAGAGAAGAACAACGAAGACAAAAAGAAATAAAAGAGAGGCGAAGACAAGGAAAAATAGAAGAAAGGGAAAAAATTCGTAAACACAAGCGTGAGTTAAGTAAAGATCGAGCGAAAATCCGTCAATTTGTGCAAGATAGGCGTTCCTCTTCGTTTAACGAGTGCCTCGAAGAAGTGAATCTCTACGCCATAAATCATCAGTTCTATCCTAAGGAACAAAATAAGAGCATTCCTCCGTCCCCTAAGAACCAAGGACAATCACAACCGAGAAAACCCTCTCATTTAGTAAAAGTCCCAGGCCCCTTTAAACCCAAAGGTAACCACCATAAGAAGCAAGAAGAAGTTAAACCTCCAATTTTTAATGCTCCGTCGAGTAACCCCTACTGGAGTAACCCAATTGTATGCTTCTTTGGCGGAACCCCTGGTCACTACAAATCTCAGTGTCTACAAAACTCCCGCCTTCGCTTTGTCCCTGGACAACAGGTCCACCAAGTCTCCACAACTCTCGCTGCCGAACAGCCAACCTCGCCTACGCCTCTGCCATCTTCGTCGACCTCTCAGGAGCACCAGGTGAACCTTTTATTAATAACAGTTCTTCTGGTGGGCTCAAATTCTAGTCCGGATCCATTAATGGATGTAGAGTATCCACTCTGGTAAGAGATACAGGGTGTACGTGTATAGTGGTGTCGGACAAGCTGCCTCCCCCCGTGGACCCACAACATAAGAAATTCGCTGTCGTACACGATTTCTTGGGAAGGGCTAATAAATTCCCAGTGGTCCGTTGTCACGTAAAATGCCGCTATTTTACGAGGTTGACCGACGTCGTAGCTGCCCCGATTAAGTTTTGTGCAGTGTTGGTGGGCCAGAGCGTGCAGCTTTCGTCACCCGGGCTCAGACTGATAGAGATGTCTGCCCCCTTCCCCCGTCTCTTAAGCCCCCATGCACCCCCGATTACGAGGGACTGAATAACGTCCAATTAATCAGTGCCCAAAAGGACTGACTTTCTCTCCAACCCTTATGGGAAAAGGCCAAACGAGGAGAGACAGAATCGGTTCGTGGAGACCAAAAAATGAGGTATGTGATAGAAGACGGTTTGCTATTTCGTACTTCCTGGATCCACTTGACTTCCCATTCAAGGCCCTTTGCGTGCCTAGGGCCTACGTTGCGAAGATTTTACAAATAGCACACGAAGGTGTGTTTGCAGGACACTTCAGCCATAATAAGACTTTGCAACGCGTATTTAAGTATTTTGGGGGGCCTGGTGCAGCCAAGGAAATCGCAGAGTTTTGCAGGACCTGTGATATATGTCAAAAGGTCACTTCCAAAGGACGAGTACAAACTGCCCCCCTTCACAACACTCCAGTTATATCATAACTATTCTTCAGGGTTGCCATCGATCCTATTGGACCGATAATTTCCCTTTCCATCGAGGGACACTCATACGTTCTCACCCTCGTCGATTGGGCTACCCAGTTCCCCGAAGCAATTGCTCTCCAAAAAATTGATAGCATCTCGTGTGCTGAGGCATTAATCTCTATTTTTTCACGGGTACGTATCCCTAAAGAGGTCCTATATGACAGGGGCTGTCAATTAACGTCCGAATTGATGGAGCATGTGAGTAAGTTGCTCCAAATTAGGGCCATTTTTACCACGCCCTTTCACCCATCTACAAAAGGTATGTGCAAGTAGTTAAACGCTACCTTGAAAAGCGTGCTTAAAAAGCTGTGCCACGCCCAGCACTAGGAATGGCGCCGGTACCTGCCCGTAGCTTTTTTGCGTGTAGAGAAATTCCCCACCGAACTCTGGGATTCTCTCCATTCGAGCTTCTCTATGGTCACAATGTCCGAGGTCCACTGAGCATTCTAAGGAGCTCCTCACGAACTCTCGACTGGATGAGGAACTAAAGACCTCCTACTTATATGTTCTGGACTTGTGTAACAGGCTAAAAAAATGCTCGGAGGTTGGTGTGAAAAATTCCAAGATCAATCTATAGAAGTATCGAACGTATTTTGATATTACATCTAGGGCCCGAAAATTGAAACCAGGCGATGAAGTTCTGCTTTTACTCCCCACGGACAACAACAAACTCCTATCCCAATGGAAAGGACCGTTCCAGGTTATAGAAGCTAGAGAGCCCGTGGATTATATCATTCAGTCGTCATCTGGAAATAGGTTGTTCCACATCAACATGTTAAAAAGATATCACCGGCGAGCTTGTGTACACAATAATGTTGTCTGCGAGGAAGAAGAGACGATGAAAGCATCCTTACCTTGGGACCCATTAAATATTGTTCAGACAATATGCGTCGAGGCGAATAAAGATTATCCTTTGCCTGATCTGCCTTTCTCCCCTTTTCCCCATGAAGGCCCTGGCCACCGCAGTAGACGTAAATACTCACCTCGGTTCCATGGAGACGTCTCAGATTGTCTCGTTGCTGAAGGAATACCCATACGTAATTTCTAAGTCTCCAGGATGTTCTACACAATTTGAGCATGACATCTTTCTCACCACGACGGAGCAAATTAGGAGTAAACCTACCCTCTTCCAATCCACCTTCGAAAGGCCTTCAGCGAAGAAGTCGATAACCTCCTTAAATTAGAAATAATTGAACCCTCCTCGTCGGATTATTGTTCCCTGATAGTGATGGTACGTAAGCCGGATCAATCTTTTCGTATGTTCGTAGATTTTAGAAAGTTAAGTGCTGTCACGGTATTCGATGCCGAGCGCATCGCTTTTATCGACCAGAATCTGCACTTATTTAAGAAGGCCAAGTACATTTCTGAAATGATTTGTGCAAAGCTTACTATCAAATCTCGCTTCGAAAATCCGTGAGGAAGTTTACCACATTTCCCACGAAAAGATGGTTAATGGAATTCACGCGTCTCCCTTTTGGTTTGGTCACTACCTGCAGTAACTATAACCAGATGATGCGAAAAATTGTAGATGGGTTGAGCAATGTCTCTTTCTACTTTGACAACGTATACGTTGCCAAACGCACCTGAAAGGAGCACCTTTAATCCCTCCTCCCACTCATAAACCGGCTTAGGATCCACGAATTAACAATCAAGCCGTACAAGTGCCACTAATCTCCTATCACAATCTCGTACTTAGGGTTCAAAGTAGGAGAGGGACAATTAGCTTCCCAAGAGGACAAAGTTAATGCAATAGAAGGCATGCCGTTCCCTAAAACCTAAGAAACAGCTTCGTTCATTTCTTGGCTCCGTCTCCTTCTATCGGCTGTTCATCCTCCAATTCGCTTCTATAGCGTCACTTGTTAATGACCTTCTCAAAAATGCCGCACCAGACCCCATCCTATGGAACCCTGCCGTATAATGCGAGTTTTGGCGAGCTAAAGAAAAAATTGCTCTCCGCTCCTATCCTCCGTTTGCCCAATCCCCAGAAAAAATTCTGAGTTTAAACTGATGCCTCTAATCTTAGCATTGGGTGCGTTTTATTACAATATGAGGAAGAAGGAATCCCATTTCAAGTGGGATACGCGAGCCAGAAACTGTTAGTTCGCGAAATAGCATACACTACTTTAGAACTTGAAGCTTTAGCAATCATTTATGGCATTCAAAAATTTAGGATGTACTTAATTGGTAGATCTTTTACTGTCGTAACGAACCATAGGCCACTAGCCTACTTAAAAATTTGTAAATGTCAGAACGGCAGACTTATGAGATGGTCTCTTTTATTGTCAGAATACCAATACAATGTATTTTACGTAAAAGGAACGGATAACGTCATTGCTGATAATTTATCACGCAATCCGATAGACAAAGGCCTTAGTTGTGGCGACTAACCGGAACTGTCAGGACATTTTTTTTTTTTGTTCTTGTGTATATATGTATGTTCTATTTATTTGTTTTATGTATATCTAGTTATAACTGTAATTTCTAAGACTTTGTTGCAAAATAGTGCCATTTCATTATGTTCAATTTTTTTGTGTGTTTCGCGTATGCATGTTTTCTGGGATCTCATTTTGGCTATAGATTGTAACTGCGAGTAAGTTATATCTTGTGACATTATCCCTCGTTCCACTTCAGAATAATGTTTTCTCAGGATGGGTAGGGATGTAGGAGAATAGCATAATGCTTCTAAGTTTTGCCCACCTTCCTTCCGGGCGGGCCGTATATCAACCCTTTCCTTTCCGGAACACTATCTGGTGGTGTTCAGCCGGAAGAAACCACCCGCCATTTCAGCTAAACACCGAGTTCCTTCCCGGACTGTTTATCGATAAATGGGAGCTTCTATTCGCTTCCGAAGGAGGCCGGAAGTATATAAAGGACGAAACGGAGTAGCTTGTCATCTATTCTAGTTCCACGCTCTGAGAACCTCTCCCGAGTTTCGAGTATAAAAAAAACGAATTCTTTTAACCCTCAGTAGTAGAGATTGCACAGCTTCTAGCGGGGCAGAAATTGCCTTCTATCGGTGTAGTGGTAATTTGACGAAGCATCAAGTCTTTACAGAGGAGATCGGTCTTAGTTAGGGAGGCTCCTTATCCGTTGGTCTACAAGTCAGTGCGGACCCAAGCTTGTACTCAGGTGTAAGAGTCGAAGCTACAAACAGCCTCACTCTGGTTCCCTAAGCAAGAAAACTACATGTTTGCTTTTCTCCGTGCCTCTACGAGTCGATAGGTCACTTTACCTCCTCCCCACCCTCACAGAAGCACCAAAGATTCCTCGGAGTTCACGAGCGTGGGGCCCTCTATGACACGAAGCTCCCGTCACCGCCTTCTCCCAGCAGAATCGTGAGGAAATTGTGGAATCGTCTCCACCCCTTACCTCACCAGCGCCTTTCGAACATCAGGTTTCAATGTTCCTCTTCCCTTTCACATTTCCCGACTTCACCGCGAAGCTTACCAGCATAACAAGCGTATAGGGATTTGTATAGAGAATAGTAATTTTCAAGCCAAATGAGATATCCGAGCATCACTTATTAATTTATCTCTCAAAGCATATTATTTGTATATATATATATATGATGAAAATTAATGCAATATCGCAAGAAAAGATGAGGAATTAAACCACCTTCTTTGAAGACAATTTAATTCAGAACAGTTTCGGTGTATCTCACACCCTTTTTCAACTGACACTGGATAGAAAACATAAGAAATGTGCTTACAAACATAACACAGGGTCAGGTCGTGAAAGATCCCCTCTTCCCCCCCCCCCCTCCTTCAGGGCGGGGGGGTTAAGCCTAAACATATTGAAGGGCTGACATTTTACTATTTTGTTTATTTGCTTTCGTATTACAGGATTAAATGAAAATTGACCCTCAGATAGAGTTAAATTAGGAACTAACGATATCAAGCTCGATTCTACGATTCTTCTCTTAACATAGTTAGCCGATTTAAATACCATTTGACTTCTATTGAAATTGATCGAATGATTCAAGTCTCTAACATGGCAAAATATTCCACTGCTTTCGCTGCCCACTCTAATATCTCTTTTGTGTTCATACAATCTCTTGTCTAGATTTCTCCCCGTTTCCCCTATATAAACTTAATGGCAATCGTTGCATGGTATTGCATATACTCCTATGTTATGATGTTCTTTAGGTTTCCTGGCAATCATCAATTGGTTTAAGAAATTATTAACTTCTGTAATGCGTCGATGCGAGCGGATCTCTTTTAATCCGGTCATCTCATAAAGATTTATTTGTATTTTGGCTCAGCGCAGTCTTTGAAGATTCAATCTGAGTTTGTTCATTTACCTGCCTTAAGCTCCATAACTTGTACCTCCTTGCCAGACTATGGAGTGTCCAATAGTCTTGGATATTCCACTTTAATTTCATTTGTGTAAATATTTATCTTTTATATTATTTTTTGTTGTGCTATTAAATATAATTTTTGTACTACTCTTTTAAATAACTACAAACAGCATTAATCCATAGCTAAGTAATGAACACCCAATCTTCTCTTGCTTTTTGTGATTTGCCCGCGTACTCAGGGAAACGGTTTCCTTCCCCCTCGCTCATTAGCTTAGCCCTACTATCTGGTAACGGAGCCGAAGAGAGGTCAACTGAGCGTTCTTTTGCCCTATTCCACACCACTCTGCTAAACAAATTACCTCCATATATATATATATATATATATATATATATATATATATATATATATATACATACATCGGATATAACTCGACATATAGTAAATATCTATCGATCTATATTATAGCTGGTGTCAGGTTTAGCAGTGGTTTTAAAGGATCATCTTTTAAGAGGTCTATTAAAAGTTCCTCTCTGTATTTTCTATAAAGGCTAAACATCCTGGTTGTTTAAAGGTGCAGAAAATAATCTTTCCATAAATTCTTCTTTTGTGTGTGTATCTATTTTGACCGCGTACGTTTTCTTTGGTCATTTTCGTTGTGAGACTGTGCGTCTCAATTTTATTCCTCAGCGGAATCGTCGCCATTTATCCGTTAAGGGTCATTTAGGTTGTGTGTATTTTTTTGCCTGTGTGGGTGTTTATTGACGAGGCAAGGCTCTCGCATTAATTTAATTATTTCTTTTTGTATGGCATTCATTTTCTTGTGCTCATACCAGGTTAGACCAGTCATCAACCTTGTTGCATTGCTTGCGGTTAATTTGAGAACAAGAAGAGAAAGAGAGGGAAGAAAAGAGAGAAATACGTCCACATGAGCTTGACTTAGGTCAAGCGAGGGTCGAGACCTTCTCTATCAATTTTGGGGCTGAAATTCCTCAGTCAGCATTGGTGAAGCTTCCCGTTTTTAAAGATTTCATGGAATAGCGGGAATTTATAAATATATATGCCTTTGGGGGATTTTGGTTGACGTCTGTTTGAGAGTCGACTTAGCTGGTTCGTGAACGGTGAATAGTTAAGAATTGAGTGGGAATGATTTACTTTTCAATTGCGGGTTCCTTTCTAAACAAATTATTCAGAGTGCAAGTTTGCCAAAGATGAACAGGTAGCAGGTACTCGTTCAGGGTTACAAGAAAAAGATGATAAAAAAATATACCTTTACTAACAAACAAATATAATTGAAATATATTCAGATACAGAGTGTAAAAGGAATGATCGTACATGTGAGATTAAATGTCGGCACGGGACAGATCAGAGGAGGGATAAATAGGGGATTAGCGGTCGGGTTTATGTCGTAGATTAAAAGAGAAATTTTAATCCGGAAGCTCACACAATAGATGAGACCGTTTTGGTAGACCAAATTATAGAATAATTCTGTAGGCGTAAACGATTGCAACTGCTTACGTGTTTGTTGAAGGAAAGGGCCAGTCGAGATACGATGACCGCGATGGAGAAACTCGGTTACCTCAAGGGGCAGATGAGGGAGCACACGTAGTTTGGCCTTCAGGGCGATGGAGTTCCTCGTCAGATACTCGCCGATTGACTATAGCGGAGTTCACAGATTTCGATTTGGCCTTCGCTCTCGAATTGAAATCGCCGGTGTCTCGAGAACTAGAATAGTTTAGCACATTTCTTATATTTAGTAATTTGCATGTATTTATTTATGACGTTATAAACCTTCAATCAGCACAAAGCTGTTGATATAATTTATCTTACTTCTAAAAACATATTGGATATGTGGTGCATAAAATACTTCTCATAAAGTTAAAATGACAGAATAAAGTGCGATAAGCCTCAATGAATCAATTAAGGGTTAGCAAACCACTGGAAGTGATAGTCTTGTTTAATGGGGTAAAATTAACCTGGGCATTAATCACAGCTGGCATCACTCAGATATCCAGTCGTCGACCATTGTTGTTTATAATATACATCAAAGACCTTGAGAGTAATTTATTAGACAAAATTTCGAATTGTAAGCTATAGGTATTAAAAAATAAAGAGATATTTCTTATTTGAATTGCAAATTTACAAAAAGTAGGATAGTGGAATGAGTGGAATATTGAGAATTAGATTCAGTTTAAGGTGATGAATGAACTTAGATCAATAAAATTCGAAGACGAAAGAAGAGTTACAACATGGTTGGTCAAAATTAAACGTGATGGCTATCGGAAAATCCTAAGGTGTAATATTTTGGGCGATATCAAAGTTTCTAAAGCAAATGTGTTGTATCATTATAAATATCAGACATACTTTAAAAATCCATCCTAAAATATTTTTTGATATTCATATCTATGCTAAAAGATATTGATAGAATTTCACTAGCAAACTGTTATTTGCCCAATCAAATATTCGCGGAACTCCCTATTTTCCCCCTCCACTCGAGCTTATTTCTCATCCTTTAGTATCTTCTAAAAAAAAATGTCCTTCTTTACTCATCCAAAAAACCTGTTCTCACAAAGAACCTTTTTCTCTATTCCTCGATCCGCCACTTCGTCTCAATCCTTCTCATTTACTTCACTAATATTTTCTGCACGACAGTCCTTTCAGGAACAATACCATTTTACTTCGAAAATGATGCTGTTTTCCTTATCCTTAAAAGCGAATCTCATACCAAATATATCTTTGAGCTACTGCCAAATCAAGCAACATCACTACTCTCAAAATTCATTCAACTCTAGTGTTTTCTAGGTATCGAGATCAATTCTAACACCGATGAGAAATTTTAGGCTTGTTTTAAGGAAGCAGACAACACTGAATCAGCTCTCATATGTAACAGACGGTTTTTTTTTTTTTTTGTATAGGCTGGTCAACCTTACATGCTGGGACTTAGACCTTAGCGGCACTTGACTCTAATCAACTTTGGCACCACCGTCAATTCTGAAGTGCATCATGAACTGCTATCAACTGGTTCCACTCGTACATTTAATTACATACTTAATTGATCCACATTGCTAATGAAGTGTCTTGATTGGCTGAGATACGTTTAGATCCTCCACAAAGGTCGCTTCTTGTTCCACTTGTGTTTCGAATCTATCTTGTTTTTCTAGTTATTCTTATGCGTCATATTGGTGTCTGTCCTTTCATTTCTTTTCTAATGAAACGCGATCCTATCTCATTTTTGTATTATAAACCAAAACGCTTAGAAATTTATCACTGAATAGCACTCAAAGAATTTTCTGAGTGGTAACCATAACAAAACCTAAGCAACACTGGTAAGCACCCCTGCGGACGTAGCTCATTGGCACATTATATCTCACTATTTTAACCTTGGTGTAGCCCATGTCCTATTTTTGATACAATTAAAAATATTGGCTTAATCTTGGATATTCCGCTCTCTCTTAAAACCTAGGTTGCCAACGTTTTTATATCATATCTTTGCTTTATTCCTAATATTTTTTGCATCCGTTCTTCCTTTGACTACAACAGCTTCCGTGTGTCCTTCATGCTTTCGTCCCTTCTGCATTGACTACGATAACTCCATTGTTGTTGGGCACTTGCCTCCATTCTTCGAACTCTCCAATTGATCTAAATGTTTGCAGCATTGCACTTCTTCGCCGGAAAAGTTTTTTTTCGTGCAACTCCTCTGTTTTAAGATCTACAATGGTTCCGTATTTGATATACAATCACCGTTAAGCTCTTACTGGTAACTACCCTATAAGCCCTTAAATTCTGAAGCTTCCTCCTGCCTGAGCTGGTGGCAATACACCACTCGGTACGGGAGATTACGCGACGTGCCCGGTTCGGAGACCATATTGTGATCTATAGCGACTCACAAAGCGCCCTGAGTAATCTCGGGGCATTAGAATCTCCGCATCCCCTGGTTCGCGATATCCATGACGCCACGGTTTTGGCGAGCCGGGCAGATGTCGAGATTATCTTCTGCTGGGTTCCTGGACATGTAAGAATTGCGTGGAATGAGCGTGCCGATAAGGGCGCCAAAGAGTCCGCGAGGATTCTGCAACCGGACCAGTGTTTCCCTCTTCCTCACACCGACTACATGGCAGGAATACGGGTAGCTCTTCGGACTGCTTGGCAAAGAAGATGGGAGACGGTTAAAAGGAACTTAAAGTTGCGTGCCTTTGCGCCGCAACTGTTCAAATGGACCTATCCCCCAATGCCGCGGCGGCTTAAGGTTGCTTTCTGTCGTCTCCGAATCGGACACACTCGTGTGACGCATCGTTATTTCATGGAGCGCTCGCCTGCGCCCTATTGCAACGACTGCGTCGTCTTCCAGACTGTTCGGCACATTCTTGTCGAATGTCCCAGTCTGGGTGATCTTCGCGCACGATACCTGTCCCGGTCCTGGGATGGGCGGGGTCGCTACCGCCTGTCCCTTGTACTCGGGACGGATTCGTGCACATTGACTTGTGGACTTGTGTACTTTGGGGGTGAGGCTGGGCTTCTCCTCTTTATTTAAGGTCCTTTTTTGTTTCTTGTTTTTTGTTTGTTATTGTTTTGTTTGTAGATTGCACTCTCCTGCACCGGGGTGAGGGGGACCTCCCCCCGCTGCCTGAGATTGCTTCCTGATTGTTAAGTTTTTCTATTATTTATCATTGTTATGTTTTCATATTTTTATTTTAAAGTAACCTAGTTCTAGGCTGTCGTGTTTTTCGGTGACTTATGCCCAAGTGGGCAGTTGCCAAATGGGCTCTATAAAATAAAAAAATAAAAAATTAGGCCCTGAAATTCTGAAGCTTCCTCCTGCCTGAATCCTTACTTACCCTATCCCATTCCCATTAAGGACATGTTCTCTGCTTACCAAGTGATTGTTCTTGGTATTCATCCATGCTGCATGGGTGATCACGCTTTCTCTTTACTTGACCCGAGAATTAGAAATGTTTCACCTGCTGCGATATGCTCATTCTACTCCCTCTGGGCTTTCAAGCGTAATTTCTACCACAGACTTTCTCTCTAATCTTTCATTACTCAATAGTGTAGCTATTTGTAAATACTTATGACCTTGTAGAAGCGTGGAACATATATCCTTATTTTTATTAATAATATAAGTACCTATTTTAAGTTGCCTTTTGACTGATATAACCATCTAGTCAGAGTTGGAAATAGAAAAACGCCAAGTCAGTTGCTCAATATGTACAGACAGCCAGACTACTTATATTTGAGGGAAGCTCAGCAGAAGACAACCGATGCCAAAAAAAATGCAGCAGCCACGGAAATACTTCACAAATTGATGTAGAAATTCCATTGACTCAAAGCTAGCTAGCGATGCTCTGAGACACTCTGTATTATAACATGGTATACCAAACGGGCATTGGGCGTAAACTCGCGTAGTAAGTGCTATACAGCCGCTATCTCTGCCTATAAATTTCAAATATTGCCAGAAGCTTCCTAACCCTTTCACAGAATGAGTACGTAGCATTTTTTTCCATTAGAATAAACTTATCAATCGGACATTATCGAGGTTGCCGCCATCGTAAGAAATATAAAAGGTTAACTAAATATTAATTCATACTAACCTATAAACAAAACAACAACAACATGAAATCCCTCTATTAAAGAAAACAAACCATAAGCATACAACTCTAAGGGCAAACTTGCAGCACCTTCCTTTCATGGTGTCACGTAGACTGTAAAAACTGATGTTTACATTCAAAAGACTCAAGGGTACTTAGTACTCTCGTAGTCACTGTTGATTATAAAATCATCTACGAAAGCATTATACTATACCACATTCTAGTGAGAAAAAAATCCAACGAGAGAAAAATGGTCAACCGTTTTAATCATGATCATCACGATGGTGGGATAGGCTCTCCACACGAATACCCCAAAACTAAGAAATTTAAATATAATTACTGGGAGACGAAGCAGTCTTCTTTGAAAGATTCAAATGAACACTTAAATAATGGCGCTACGTCCAAAAGGTGTGTCCGATTAGGAGACTAAAGAAATCTCCATATATCTTCTGACTATTGCCGAAACCGTACACATGCAATAGTGTAGAGCAATGGCAAGCAGTTTTAAATTCTCGTGCGTCCTCTTTTATTTTTTTCTGCCATGCAATCACTACGAGCCTACATGTCCATAGCTGTGATATTATAGCTCTTAATAGCGAAACGCTTTTTAGGTTCCTAATCTGCACTGAGAGCAGTGTCTCCTCTTCACTATGCTTATTTTTACCAACTTCTAAGTGACCAGTAACTAAAAAAAAGAAAGTTTTGTCGTCTTACCGACTTTCAGAAGATATGGCCTAACATATATTGCTTTGTGTGATCCTATAAATTAATAAACAATTCCAGATTGGACACAGTGCGTAATCTTTCGTTATGAGCGGCATATTTCAAAAAGCCACGCCACGAAGGGAATAAACACCACACATCATTCCAGTTTGATCAGATTCCCAGCAGTTACACCAAATGAAACCGCCCTCTGGATAACTCAAAGAAGTTGTCGGCCTAATATTTGAAGATATCTTCAAGGTGATTGATTTAGGCCTACAGGAGACAAAATTTGAAAGGATAGCAAGTAAGAAATAGGCAAGTGGTGCTCTACCTTTCTTTGTATTAATGGCAAAAGGGCATCTCTTGTGATAGCCTTTCCCTTTGCTTGCTTTAATTCAATCGCTGGCCAGGGGGATTTTGGAAGTAATGTTCCATTGTCTTTGAGAGACGGCTACTCATTAAAGTACATCCTCTAGCTTTGGACAGCTGCGACCGTAAGCGGTAGCTTTCGAATGCAAAATAATTAACGACTGTCTCATTGTTAGTCTTTGTCACCTCCAATTCAAGTGGCACAGGTAAGGAGCTAGGCTGCTTCATATCCCCGCAAGTGGTCACATATTTTGCGACCGATGGCCCCTTTTTTCAAGTCAGACCGAGTTATCACAAGGAGAATGTAAAGGCGGTAAAGGGATCCCGATGGGTGAAATAAATATCATGCTCGCAATCCTGGAACGACAAAGGCAATGAGAAATTTTTCATTTGCTTCATTTAAAATGCATAGGATGTTCATGGCCACCCATACCGCGGAAGAAATATCTCTTTAGGCTATCTTCCTAAATAAATCACATGTGGTGCCATGCACTCAACAGACTTTGGCGTGCTATAATCAGCTTTATCATGGATAGCTCTTGATTAATTTAAACAGATTTGTGGTTAATTAATTTTTACACCTCAGTGAGATTTATTTCTATTACTCAAGCGGTATCAGTGATAACACCACCGTGGGAATCGCACGAATGTAAACCCACTACAGCGATATCAGGTATCACGCGTGATCTCAGGAAACCTATCTAGGTAAAGCGTGGTAAAGAGTGTCGTCTGTTAATAAAGACCTGCCTTTACTCGCCAATTATTTAGTTCTAACAACTGCCTACAGAACCATCTCATAAATAATGTCTTCACGAGAATAGAATTGAAATTCCCTTGGATCATCTTCGCCTTTATCTCAGGAGTGAAGATTATTATGAACCTTCACTTGTTTTCTATTTCGGTTTAGTTCTCGCAAGCGGCTTTATAGTCCAAGCTTTTGACGAAATATTTTAATGGAAAGCTAACGAAAAGGCGAGTTTGAAGATGGGTTTGTTCTCGTCTATGAATTTCTCTTCTCTTTCTTCCCCTCCCAAGATTTTATCTGTTCTTCTAACTGCTTGTAGTCGGTAATAATGTTTTCCCTCTAGAACGTTTGGGTGGAATCTTGTCTTTTCTCCATTCTAGAATATATTCTCAGGGACTTGAGTAATTGCTTCAACTAATCATTCAATTTTTGTTAGGAACTACTAAATTTATCTTTCGTTGCAATAGTTTTACATATAAGGCTGTAGAGCAGCCAGTTAGCTGGCATTTATAATGTGTGGCTCGAGAAGCGAAAGTGGTCTTTGATGATTAGAGTTACTATGCTTGCTGCTTTGATTCGCTAAAAAAGTTGGCTATTTATCACCTTTTCATAGTATGAAAAGCTGTGAATAGAGGCCACATTGTCATGTGAAATCCTTAATTTTCTACATTTTTTCTTTGTAGAGATCCACGTTTCACATCCTTAGAGTGAGTTTTAACAAGACCACAGCTTTGTATACTTAAATTTTCATGATTTGTGCCAGGTTTTCGTTAAGGAACTTACGTGTGACTAATTTATAAATTTCCGTTAAGAGTGTAGCTCAAATTGTCTTTATGATTTCTGCAAAAGGAAGTTCAATTTGCCGATATTAGGATTATAAAATAGGTGAAATTTTGTCCCTACACTATTTATGCTTTTCTGATCATTAGGTCGGCTGGGTTTTTCGTTGCTCCTGACAATATTATGTCAGGCAACCTAGTTTTTCCCAGATTAATAGTCATGCCACATCTTGTGTATCCCTGATTAAATAGCCCATCATAACTGTGATAGAACGGTCTGAGGCGGCCATGCTTCAGCCCCTATCACATGTCAAAACACATGCTTCCCACGTGTATGCTGCGAGAGAAAGTAGAAGGCGCGTTATCGCCCCCCCCCATCCCAAGTTTAATCAAGGAGGTTCAATCCCCCGTTCGCCTCCATGCGTCGATTTCACCAGATTGAATTAAGCTTATGGGCAGATAAGATATTTTCCCAAGCGCCACTGGGACATTCCATCGAAGCCGTCCCCCCCCCCTCATTGTCTCCTAAGCCAAGGGGTTGGCTCCAGCTATTTATGCGATAGCATTTCGCATTTGGACCAGATCCCGATTATCTTCGCGAGGCATCACGCCGATCCGGTCTCTCTTGTGCACCTAGGAACTTTACCCCGAGAAACCCTTTATTGTCTAGAAGAGGACAATATCCCTTGAGTGCCAAGGTTCGTGCCCCTCGAGACGCAAGGTCAACAGGGCCCCCCTGTTGTTCAGAAAAAGAACAACTTTGAAACAGCCATTTTTCTTGGAGCCCGTTCGACAAGAAACAGTTCTCAGCCCCCGTGTTGTTCAGAAAGAGAACAACATTAGAACAGCGATTGTTCTTTAAGCATGTTCGTCAAGAAACGGTTCTCGCTCACAAGACATCACGTCAGGGTAATTTAATTCCCCCTCCTTTTTTAACGTTCTTCAAGAGAACGATTGGTTACAACAGTAACCTCCATTGTTCATCTAGAACATCTCCGATATCCTAGCTCAAGGATCGCTTGTACTTCCGAGCCCCACTTCGCTCTCACTCCTCGAAGACAGTCCTTCCCCCTCGTTAAGGACAACCCCCCGAAGAACTCCTTCTACTGGAAAAGAATCGCCAGTTTGACCGAAGGTTCCTTCCCATCGCTTTCCTCTGCACGACAACCTTGTAATTACGTAAGCTACGCATTCCTTTTAACCATTAAACATTTTTTTCAACACAATTCTGTGCTTTAAACGATTATAACCAACCATTCCCCCTTTTTGTTTGTTTTGCAGTTTTAAATCCCTCCAAATCTTAATCCTCAGCTTAGTCAAATATTCCCATGACCTTTTTCATTTCCTATGTTTCTCCCATTTTAATCCCTGGTTATGTAAAGATTTTCCATGGATGGTTTTGATAGATTAATTAATAAAACTCTATTTTATTAATGTTTGCCATATTATTTATCCTTGGGCTCCGTTCCACTTCTTAAGTATATTGAAGATAAATATGCCCTTTCCAGCCCCCTCCTCCTTTTAAACCATTCTCGGATTCTGATTACCACGCATTTGAAATATAGAATAATCCCTTCAACGAATAGTTATATATAGTATATCGTCGGGAGCCTATTCTACGACAATAACTTTGTATGCTCTTTATTTTTGCTGATATGTTCCCATGTCATATACATAGTACATTTATTTGAATTTGCAAAATTACTTTTATTTTCTTGATTAAAATCTAGCTGAATTGTAAAGAACACCTTCAAAATCAATAGCGTGCCTGTACTCCTAGGGCAGCTGTGAGCATTTTTTTATCAAAGCTATCAGGCAAATGGAGAAGATGAGGAGGTACGAAGACAATCTTTTTAAAGACCTAATGTGATAGTAAAGCAATCTGATGTTGCTGACCTATGCCAGATAGCTCTACCAAACTTTATGGAAATCTGAAGTGTTTTAAATCTTTCCCCATTGCTTTTTTTGGTATCTCTACAATAATAATTCAAGATCAAAAAATATATAGTAGATATGCTGTATTTTTTTCCTTTGTTCTTTTCGTTCAACTGACGAGCATATAATACATATTCTGATTTGGAGAGACGATTAATTAGAATCCATGCAAATATTTTTCCATTTCTGAAAGGAAGGATATCCCTCGGTAAGTCAGATACTCTACAGGATTTTCTAATTGAAGAGGATTCCTATAAGGGCAATTTTGGATCTGCTTATATAAACCCCCATTTTTACAAATGCGTAACATTTCCAGATGTAAGCTAGACTTTAGTAGAAGACTTCCGTTACCTTTTTTTCAAGCAGGATGTTATTTGTGGCTAGTTAATTTAATAAGTGCTTTTCCTTGATAAATTAATGAATATTTGTGTATAAGCGTGTCATACCCCTTAGGTGGTCTACAATGTAGACTGGAACGTTGCCGAGTATATCCTTTTCTGTCTTAGATGTGTTTGAAGCACGATTTTCATTGTTTCACTATTGCTTTTTAAACTCTAGGATTTATTAATTTTAAGAATTTTAGGAACCATCCAATAAATATGAATGCCCATATATAACTTTCCTAACTTCCTAGAAGTTCTTGACATCGTGGCTGTGTGAATACAATTGCATCTACGTCAATTTTTCCTAGATAATTAATTTTAAATACAACTTATTTTTTGCGGTGCAATATATTTGATTCTATGAAATCTCCTTTGATTTATGGATTAATAAGATCTAGCCAGTCGCCTTTAGCCAGTTGTCTTTCCTTGTGAATATGTTTAGCTTTAATGTATCAAGTTCTTTACTTGGCGGGGTTATCTCTTCCTCTTTTCAGGTTTCCCCGATATCGAGGAGAACAGTTACTCCACATTCTTTGGGGCAAAGATGGGCTGCTTTTGACCTTTACTCCACCTCTCTCATTGGTATTTGATGCCAAACGGACCAACCTTGGCAGAAGATTAACTAAAATGACTATAAGATCCCGAGTCTCTGGATTATCCCAAGAATTAGGAAAATTCTGTATGATAACTTTTGGGAAAAGACTTTATCTCCTCGGGCGAGGTCACTATAGTACAATAAATATTGACCACGCTCATATTCTGAGATCTTCCATATTATCATTGTCCGTCGAGTTGATGGAAATGTGAGTAGAACATTCGGCAACAAAGGTGAGAGAGGCATGAGTTTGCAGGATCTATCAAAAAAATGTCAGATTTGAGTCGGCAGGACAACAAAGCATCGGAAAATGTAGGTATTTAGAAAACAGCAATGCCCATCAGAGCTAGTATGGGGCTAAGCTCTCTCTGCTCACGATCATGGATGAGTGGAGGAAAGCTGGTCGCTGACGAGCCTATAAAATTGACTTCCTATGAGAAAAATTATGGAGGGAAAGGGGTTGTAAAGAAAGTGACGGAAAAGGTGAGTATAGTTCTCAATTATTAATCACGGTTTTATAAAAATGTATATCTTTTTAAAGTTGTACTAACAGTAGTTTTGAAAAGGAATGGCGCACGCGTTGTAGGCTACTAAATCTTGTTATTCTTCTTTGTATTTTTTAATAGTCTTAGGATTAACAGACTTTCAAGATGGCATGATTGAAAATTTCTTCAGTTGCAGAATTGGGATGAAATATTGATTTTCTTTAAGCAACTGTGGCATACATAACCTTTTCTCGTTTTGGTAATTCGACATATTCAAACTGAATTTATATAAATAACCTCCTAACCCTACTCTTCTATATCGTATTTATATTAGCATCATCGTTGGTAATATGTATTTCTTTAATCGGTGCGATCAATCTCTCTTTTTCTTTTTTGTCTAATGATGTCAAAGCAGCGACACATAATACCCTTATGTTAGGACGGAAAATAATGCTTTACGCGCCAAATAAATAGCAAAAGACAATTCAGATATTCTTATAACATAGATTGAAAGGAAATGTTCTTAAAATAAAACGTTGATTTGTTCTTCTCTATAATTGCCAAGAGTAAATTTATTTAACTACAGTTTGTTCTAGTTAGTCGTTAAGGCACATGATTCAATTCTCGTATCTGTTTTTAATTTCTTTTCTTTTCCCGGCTTCTCTTCGCTCTCCTTAACCGGTGACCGAAGAGTGACGGAACTTTAGTATAGATGGAGATTTACAAGCAGCGAAAGATAACTGTGTTTTTTAGCTGATGACGGGGTGGAAAAAGCGAGCGATTTAAGGATCACTCGGTTTGAAAGAAGCCTCTAATCTCTCTTTTTATACATTTTGAATAAAAATACTAACCATTGCTTATTTTATATTAATAGTCTTATTATCAGTAATTGGCTCTATTTGTTACTAATGCTTTCTTGTCTTTTTATATTTAATCCTTAATCTATGGCTGAAATGCCTTGAAATACTGCCAATAATATAGGTTACTAAAATATCGCCTAAAATAGCCCAAAGAGAATTGACAATTTAAAACCGCGACCATTTAAGACCATTTATCATTATGTCTCAAGTGTATGCTGCTTCTTCGCTCATAAATTTTGGACTTATTTTATCCGATAAAAGAAATTTATTATCTTTTTAGGCTAGGCATACGCAGGTAAAAGTGAAGACCGTAAGTTCTGTGTGCAGAAGTGACCTTTGAAGTCCACGAAAACCTAGGTTTATGCTGCGAAAAAACTAGGTTAAAGTTTGACCCGTGGGAAAAAAAAATGGTTAAAAAAATATTGTCGTTTTTATAAGTCTGCTTTGCAGGGAACCGTTTTTTGATAACGTAAGAATAAAGCAATACAAAATATTAATTTTGTATATAGGTTCGTATTTAACAGAACCACCTAGCAGGAAATCGGGAAATACGTGGAATTGTCACATCAAACAGTTGTCAACTGGTGTAATTTTGCAAAAACAATGCTCATTGACCCCTTACACTTCTGCGCAATTTTGGCAAACCTAACCTAGCCTAACTTAACATAACATAAACTAACCTAGCTATGTCTAGCCTATGATAACCTAACCTATCTAGTCATAAAAATGTCAGGTTAGGCTATGCTAGGCTAGGTTAGGTTAGGTTTGTTAGGTAACTAATTTTGCTCGGCGACGTATCTGCAAATCGCTTATTTTCGCCGAAAATTAATTACTTTCCGTGTTAGTTGTGCTTAAATAAATGTGAAGATAACTCGTAGGTGCGCCCTTTGTGGTGCGTTTCTGACCAAGAAAAACATCAGAAAAATCTATTTATGTCAAAAAATCGTGGTGGGGATGTTTTTAAAATTTATACAATATAATGGAATAAAACTGAAATTAAACCTTTTATCCAGAGATAAGGGAATTGCAGAGGTAATAACGATCATAATCACGTTTCTGACCCATCTCTATAGAGGAATTAATAACAAAAATATAGAAACTAATAATATAATAAACAGTGACGGTTCGTAGCTAAAATTAGTGGGGGTGCTGCATCAGAATTTTTTTAGCATTGTTTTAATATTGTGTTAAATTAAATAAACATATGAAAATAAAATTTAGAGATAAACTTGAGAAAATCCTAAACGGAACAAAATCAGACATTTTTTACTTATTAATAGCCTAAATTGTTACAGTTCCTGATTGATCCTTTCATTTAAAAACGAAAACCATTCTTCTTGTTTTAATTTGCAGGAAAAGACTAATTATTTTCGGTTTGATCTCTGAGCGACTACTGAGGAATTTTTTCTCCATTGAAAGCACTGCAAGTGCAATTTGTCTTTCACAATCCATAGTGCTTCTTAGAAAAGCTTTTAATCTTTTCAGTGTTGAAAAGCAGCGTTCTGCCTCTGATGTAAACATAAATATTGTTAAGAGGATTTTTATCAGTTTCGTAATTATACTAAGAAAATCATCAATATTATCTTTCACTATAAATTTCAGTAGCTCAATTAATTAATAAAGGAACCGAAAAATATTAATTAAATTCTACACTTTATCACATTCAAGAATATAAACACGTTTTTAAGACAACACACGTAGAGTAAAAAAGAATTACTAGCTTCCACCAGATAACTAGGGTCAGCACTGCGTGAGCCACAGTGCTCTCTATCCCTAGCGTGCAGCTTCCTATCTCGGACATGTGATCATGCGTACAATAGCCAAGCCAGTGTCACTGGAACTGTGAAGTGCACAGTTATATAGAAGGATCTTTGTATTCTTTTAATAAACTAGGGGATGGATACTTGTTACTGACATATTGTTACTTGTTGTTGATTTAGATGTTACCAGCACGGCCAGTATGGGGACCAACCACTCCCACACTTCTGCCAGAGCCTTACGTACTGTAGCTGGTCTACAATGGAATTTGATGTTGCTCCGCGTAAGGTTATTGGAGGCTCATCACGCATGGTGTCCAGGAATTTATCGAGCCTACTCGTGAAGGTCATTGGAAGACTGTTAAATATTCTGGGTCCAGCACAGACGAAACTTACCACCTGGATTGTTTTTAGTCCCTGGGATCAGGTACTTGGGGACCTTCTTAGATAAGTCCTACCAAGCCTGGGATGATGTTGTGCTTTGATAACACCCCTTCATATTGTGATGGGTTTGGTACTGTACCCTTCAGGATTTTCCAGACGTAAATCATAGTGTAACGTTCTCTGCATTACTGCAGGGGGGAAATCTTGAGTGCTCTCAGCCTCTCCAGGTAGTTTAAGGATTCTCTGACTATCCTCGTCGTGAAAACCCTCTGAACCTGTTCTAGCTGTTGCATGTCTTTTACTCTGTGTGTAGATCATAACTGGCTCATACACTCCAGTTTTGACACTACTAGGGTCTTCTACAGTGGCAGCAGGAGTTTGGGTCTTCTTGTTTTAAAGGGCTACGGAGTATCCACCCACTTATTTTTAGGGCAGCAGTAGTTGTGAATAATATGTTCTTTAAAGCCACAATCGCCACTCATCCACACAGCTAGGTCTCTCAGTATTTCCTTTCTTTCTCTTTTCTCTGCATCCGCCTTGTACCGGTAATCTTTGAGATTCTCATTAGGCCGATATTTCATCAATTCAAATTTCTTTACATTCAACATCATATTATTTTCATTCGACTAATTATATATTGATTCTAGGTCTTTTTGTAGACTTTTAGAATCCTACTTGATTGTAATTTCACGAGATATACTGGTATCATCCGCAAAAGATGGACTTACCTCCTGGCCAAAGTGATTTATCATAATCAGGAAGAGTAGTGGACTCAGTACTGAGCCATGTGGCACTCCAGTGCTTACCTTTGAGCTTTTAGATTCGGTTTCTTCTACTATCCCTCTTTGCATTCTGTCTCTTAAGAAGTCATGGACCCATATTCACAGTTTTATGGTGATGCCAATATATTTCACTTTATGCAACAGCACCCCATGATCCACCTTGCCAAATGCTTTCACAAAATCAAGATAGACCACATCAACGTTCCCTCCGTGGCTCACATTTTTTAGAATAAGTTTTTGGTAGTTTAGGAGTTGGGAAAGGCACGATCTTCCCTTTCGGAGCCCATGCTTTCCAAGGTTGAACTGTCCTGTCTTTTCTATTAAGTTTACGATGTTCTTCCTTACCACTCTTCCAACACTTTTGTGAGGAGTGAGGTGATAAAGACAGGCCTGTAATTTGATGAAAGACCTCTTGAACCTCCTTTAAAGATGGGGATGATTAGTACCTCTATCAGTTTTGGTGCTATGACCCTCTTGTCCAGTGATTTTCTCCAATATACATAGATTGGGGTGGCTAATGCAGCTTTACACTTTTTGAGAAATACTGCCTGGTAGATTGTTTACCCCGCCGGATGAATTGATTCTTATTTCATTTATGGCATCTATTATATCACTGGGCTCCAAATTAGTGTCACTGATTATATCTGCATTACTGCCATCAACTTGAAAAAATTCAGTGGGATTTACTATTGTTACAGTGTAAATGGGGAGCTTTTCTTTTCTCAGTGGAAATTTTGCTCTGTTTGCATTAACTTCTATTATGTTGTCGTCAGACATAATTGTTTTACTAATGTGAACACTATGTATTAGCTCATAGTCATTGGCAAAATGAGATCTAGCACATTTTTCAATCGTGTTGGCTCATTGATGACATGTTCTAGATAGTGATTATCTGCGAGTACAATTAGCTCCCAGGCTTGGGCTTGATCACTGAGCGTCCCAGCACTTATATGCCTAGAGGGCCAACTCATTATGGGCAGGTTGAAATCTTCAAGCAAATGTATTTTTGTTTCACTTTCTTATAGATTTTCAGATATTTTTGCTAGTATGCTAGAGAAATTCTCATGGTCATTATTTGGTGGTCGGTAAACTGTCACTGCTATTATTTTCACCTTTGGCACCTTACACACTTGGTGCTACATCGTCCCTTATGTAAAGCAATACACCGCCGTGAGTTTTATCCCTTCTGTCGGTGCGGTACAGGGTGAAATTTTCAAATTTTAGTTCCTTGTCTTTTATGTAATGTACAAGTATAAAGAAAGAATTAGAGAAAAAAGACTCATTCTATCGAATCTTTTCGAAAGTATCGAGTGGAATTAGTGGGTGCTGCTATTCTGCAGTTTCTATACACGAGCCGCCACTGATAATCAATATACATTGGCACATAAAAAATTAACAATGCTTAACTTGTAAAATTCTGCGCCTTCTATGGCATAATTTTGTCAGCCAAATTATCGACCGCATTTCAAGGTGGCGGTACATATTAGCGCCAAACTATAGTCTTGTAACTTTTCCCGCGAATCTACAGAACAGGTTTTTATTTAGTATGCGCCAATTTATTTTAATCATATAATTTCGATCTATTGATTTTAATAATTACCATTAAAAAAAAAAAGACTACACTTCTCCATCCGTAAGTAATATAGAAAATTACCTGTTTTTTTATTATGCTCTAATAGTGATAGGTAGCATTACATTATTTATACTATATGAACGTTCCTTTCTTTATTTGCGTAAATTTTTTCTCTTCCTTTTCAATATATGTAAGTGAGCGTTGAAAATAAAATTTATATCAGGAATGGAAATAATAATAATGTTAGCCTTACAGGAAATGTAGTTTTCTGTTACTTTAAGTAAAGGAGAACTATGATATATTCAAGGCGTTTCACTAAACAAACAAGTAAGATTTAACGGCGTTGTAAAAATAAACTAAAATAAAAAAATAAAATAAATAAAATCAATAGAAACTCTCTTGAAATAGTGTATAACTCATTCAGGGAAATTATTTTGAATTTAAATAAATTCTGCCTCAGTAAATGTATTGATGCTCCAATAAAATAATGTCCCATGAAATAGATTTTCTTATATATATATATATATATATATATATATATATATATATATATATATATATATATATATATATATATATATGATGAAAATTAATGCAATATTGCAAGAAAAGATGAGGAATTAAACCACATTCTCCGAAGACAATTTAATTCAGAACAGTTTCGGTGTATCTCACACCCTTTTTCAACTGACACTGGATAGAAAATATAAGAAAAAATGCATACAAGGATAACATGTCATTAAATATCCCCTCTTTTATCCCCAATCCCCTACTTGTGGCTGATCGGGGGGGGGGGGGGGGTTAGGCCTAAACATATTGAAGGGCTGACATTTTACTATTTTGTTTATTTGCTTTCTTTTTATAGGATTAAAAGAAAATTGACCCTCAGATAGATTTAAATTAGGAACTGACGAAATCAAGCTCGATTCTACGATTCTTTTCTTAACATGGTTAGCCGATTTAAATACCATTTTACTTTCATTGAAATCGATCGTATGATTCTTGTCTCTAACATGGCAAAATATTCTACTGCTTTCAATGGAAGTAAAATGGTATTTAAATCGGCTAACTATGTTAAGAGAAGAATCGTAGAATCGAGCTTGATATCGTCAGTTCCTAATTTAAATCTATCTGAGGGTCAATTTTCTTTTAATCGTGTAATAAGAAAGAAAATAAACAAAATAGTAAAATGTCAGCCCTTCAATATGTTTAGGCCTAACCCTCCCCCTCCGATTAGCCACAAGTAGGGGATTGGGGATAAAAGAGGGGATATTTCACGACCTGTTATGCTTGTATGCATTTTTCTTATATTTTCTATCCAGTGTCAGTTGAAAAAGGGTGTGAGATACACCGAAACTGTTCTGAATTAAATTGTCTTCAGAGAATGTGGTTTAATTCCTCATATATATATATATATATATATATATATATATATATATATATATATATATGAAAATTAACCCACAGGTAAATTAAAAGATGAATCCAAGCACTTTAGAACTATATTTGCAAGTTTATTTTCAAGGAATAGCATGAAAATGGAGAAGACAACCTTATATAGGTTACAAAGATACGGAGGAAACGCCTATCACATAGTACGAAACCAATGGAAAAACACAAAAATAAGACAGAAAAATACCGATAAAAAGAACAATAGGCAACTAATAACAGACATATGCATCCCTAAAACGATATACACATAGCAACGCCGTGTATATGAATGGAAATGGGGGGTGAAAAAACAAAAAAACATTTGGGGTTTATTATTAAACGAAAACATTTAGGTCTAAGAGTTAATCCACGATAATAGCAGAGAACGTGGTAGGGGAGGCAATGCGAATGATATTACACTAATAAAGAGTGACAACAGGCTGCCTTATGAAGTTATTTCATTTAGTACAAGTTTTTTTTTAAAACAGGGTCGAGTTTAACTAAGCTAGAGGAAATAATTATATTAGGCAAGATGCCGATTAATGAACACTCGACAATATTTCTTTTTGTGAAATCAGCGGAATGATAAAGGATTTTTTTAGAGTTTCAGTCAATGGGGTGGTTATTTTCGGATAAATGTAAAAATAAAGCGCTGTTTATTTCACCTCTTCTAATATTATATTTATATTGGTAAATTCTAGTAGATAAAGATTTACCAGTTTGCCCGAAGTAAGGTAAATTGCAAATAGAACATTCTATAGAATATACTCCACCTTTTTTCCTAGTATTATTGTGAACTAACATTTTATATAAAGTGGATTCATTATAGAGGTACTAAGTTGCTTAAAAATACGGGTAAGATTAAAAAATGGTTCAACGTATGGCAAGATAAGACATTTTTTGTAATTGAAAACCGAGGGTTATCAGTTCTATAAAAAGTTATCTTAGCAAAGTTTAATGAAGTATGCAAAAATTGACGAGGGTAACAAAGTTATTACCTATCGCAAAGATATTGGACAATTCCTTATCCAAAAATTACGGACTAACAAGGCGTTTGAGACGATTTTATCTCTCAACCTCCAAACTTTAATGCGAGGAAGAACTCGAAAGAATATTCTATAGGCCTCTTTATCTCTAATTCTTCGGCTGAAAGCCGGCTATTCCCCAAGCTTCATGTTTGTCTATGGAGAGCCCGCCGTTGTCTGAGGCTATTTCTCCGTCTCCTCAACCCCTATTTAACCCAAGCTTTGGCTGGATCGAGTTAGTACCCTCTCACCCTACCCACGACGGCACGTCACGATTCTCTGTTTGGTTCTCCCGTAGTTTATTCGAGCACCGAAGACTATAACTCGCCCCCTCCCTGTTGCACTCTGCCCTAGACGAATGAAAAGCTCACTGTGTCGTGGTATAGCCGACTATATAATATAATATCTTATATTAGAATGAAGGCTGAGAGCTTTGGCTATTAAAGCGACCGTTCAATGAATGAACGCTACGTTGATGCGCGGATTAGACAGGTCAGATTGAGCGGGGGATGAATACGCTTAACTAATTAGGTCAAGTCCAAGGTTGGCGAGATTTTATTTATAAATTAAAAATGATCAAAATGATATAGAGGGAAATTAAAGGTTGTATAATGATTTATCGCTATAGGTGGGAGAGCCCGCCGTGGCCTGAGGCTATTTCTCCGCATCGTCAACCCCTATTCAACCCAAGGTTTGGCTGGATCGAGTTAGTACCCTCTCACCCTACCCATATCCTATATTTTTGGCCTTGCAACCAGAAAGTTTGATCCGTTTTCTGACATGCAGTCATTTTAGTGAAAAGCAAAACACTCGTCTTGTTATCCAGTTTATGTAGACGCTTAGGTGCTCTCATCAGCGCGCTCATTTCCTACAATCTCTACATATCCTGAAACCAAAATCATCTCTAAAGTCATCTCTACTTGCAGCAGCCGCAGTGTCACAGATTGAAAGAACAAGAAGGGCGGAAGTTCTAATGCTTCAATGACCTGAGAGTCGCTCTATATCAGAATTTGGTCTCTGAAACTGGAAGGGCGGGTAATCTCCCGGACAGAGAAGTTTATTTAAACCAGCTAGACCATGGAGACAGATGCATTGACATAATGAGTAAAGGCATGGGACCCATATCGTTCCTAAGATTTAGAGACAAATGTGCACACTGTTTTGGCTTCAACCTAAGAGGAGCCGTGATTCTAAAATTTCTAAAGCAATACTATTGGCAGTGTAGAAGTTTTAGAAGAACAGTGCTTGTACCAATCGTTCAATTGTAGTACCTTCCAGATTATTATTCTGAGCAAAACCAGTGGACTCACTTTCTAGTGATCTACTTGGACTTTCGAAGTATGTAGTTTCTTTGCCCTAGAGCCGACATTCTGGGATTCTGATTGGGAGCTCAAGTCGGCATAGAAACTGTCCAAATCTGCCACGAAGGAAAAAAACCGTACGGGAAGAGTTTCCGTTTGCCAAGTGGTGATAGGTGTGTTTAATCAAGACCACCCACTGCAATTCACGCTCGGCTGAGGATGCGTAGAACTCGGTTGCGTAGTTTAGCTTTGAACGAACAGGGGGGTAAGGAATATTAGAAAGGTGGATATATTTCTCTTCACTCAACAGAAAGACCCCTCTAGGAGAGATGTGTTAAGGTTTCAAAGTGATTCTGTTCACGTTCTCGCCATACGCGCCCATCCCGTTTTCTAGTCGGAAGGGACCAAATCTCTAACCGCCTCCTCCTTGGAATGCTTTGTGGCCACTTTCTGCATATGGTCAAGTCAGGATTCTCTTTCACAAGAATTAGATCATCTTTTGGGCTCGCTGGAGACTGCAGCCTAGATTTAATTTGTAGAACATGTTGAAAACCACAGAACGAATAATGTCTATGGCGTAGGAACAAAAGTATTTAAAGCTTCCAATGTGCACCTTCCAGTTTAGATGAGGTATAAAAGAAATCGGTCGACTCAAACAGTTCCACAGTTCTATTTAGGAATAGCTCCATATCGGGGTGAAGGCGCGGATGAAACAGAAACTATACCGTCTTAGTTTGGAAAAAGAAAATAGAAACAATTTCACTAAAAATCGCGAAGAATGCTTTTTACAGCCTGAAGGAGTCGATGATAAAATATAGGCATCTGAGCGCCACTAAAGTGATCGGAATATCTTTTTTCAGATTTTGGGGAGAATATTGATGCTCAAAGCCAATATTGTGGCACTGAAGACAGTTTCCTCCAGGACTCCTTCCTCCTGTACTATTGAACCGGAGAGATAACCCAAAGCGCTCCGACGTTGTCGTAGGAACTTAGAGAAGAAAGTTGTGAGGTGGAATGTGAATTTATTTACATTTAGGACACCAATCTCCAACGCATCGATCAGGTGCATCAGTAACTTAGCGATGGTTTTGGTCGAACACTAGTCAAAGAGTAATTAATTAGATTGTAAATCCCCGAGGAGGTGAAAGGGCCTCGGCATCCATGGCATAACGCCGCGGAATTCCGCCTCATCGAGCTCAGCTGACGGTGGAGAATACACTGAAAGAATAGTATAAATCATATTCAAGTGCAGCTGAACTGCCATTTCATGGAAGGAAGGATTTAAACCTGAAGTGAGAACATTTACATCATGCCGACTGTAAATTTCGCATCCACTTTCTCTTTCCCCATTCCTTTGTGATGGGGTTTAAATATCCGTAAGTCCGGAAAGGTGCTTATATGATACGCTCCAAATATGATATCTTTAAACCAAATACGAGTATGTAAAGGAAAATGGGGGTGGAGACGAGGCTCCATAGTGCCTAATAATTAGTTCAGAGTCAATAGCAATTCTTTTGCAGGAAATATCATTTGCTATCTACGAGGGGCAGTCAATAAGTTTTGCGAATTGGTAGGGCAAAACAGAGGAAGGGGGATGGCTGTTTATGGGAGTGTTAGGACAAGTTATGAAAAGTCAGAACCTGCAGCCGCACAATCCTACCTCATCTATTTATGAAGCAGTAGCTAATCACAGATCGTCAGTCACAAATTTTTCAACAATGGAGAAGGTTGAGCACCGCGCAGTGATCAAATTTTTGACCAAGGAAGGCAAGAATGCAAAAGAGAGCCATGAATGCATGGTTGCAGTGTACACCGACATCGCCCCTTCCTATGCAACTATTGCTCGCGGGAATAGGGAGTTCCGCGATGGTCGTGAGTCCCTTGAAGTTGACTCCCGTTCAAGAAGCCCGTCAGACGTGACCAACCAGGACAATGTGGCCCGTGTGGAGAGCATGATCCTCGAAAATCCACGGGTGAAAGTCAAAGGAATCGAGCGAGAACTTGGAATATCACATGGAAGTGTTATCAACATAATCGACGACAATTTGACCATGACCAAGGTCTCTGCCCGTTGGGTCCCTAGAAACCCTCACGCCACATGATCGACTTCAACGTCATCAAAGTCCACAAGGCCAGAGTTGCACAAGCTGCCCTGCGCGAGTGCGGATTCGAGGAACTCAACTATCCCCCCTACAGTCCAGATCTGGCCCCTAGCGACTACTTTTTATTCCGACAGTTCAAGGCTGCACTAGGTGGACGCCAGTTTGGGACGATAAAGATGTCCAGCTCGCCGTCCAGGAGTGGATTGAACAGCAGCCGGGAGATTTATGGTTGCCAGGAATTCGAAGCCTCATGGACAAGCAGCGCAAGTGCATTGAAGTCGAAGGTAGTTATATTGAGAAATAATAAAACACTTTTGCTTATATCTCGTTTCCTTTTATCCGAATTGCAAAACTTATTGCCTGCCCCTCGCATATTAATGCAATTATAGGAGTGTTCCTGCAAGTAAAAAACCTTACCGTGATAGCCGTAGTTTGCCGAATATTAGCCTGTTATACTATGTTTGTGCCAGATGGAGGTAGAACTCGTAGAAGGATTCCTTTTGAGCGCAGTTGCTACCGTGTTCGTAAGGCTGTGGAAGAGGCCTGAGCAGAGGAGTGCTTTTGTAGATTGAAAAGCCTAGTATATTTCACATCACGCAGACCGCAACATGAACCTTTACTGGATATCACTTAAAGAGATTAGTCCACAGCTTCTGAGAAATGAACATAATCAATAGGTACAAGTCACATCTCGTCATTATTCTTATTCTTGGCCTCACACGATAGAGGTGGGACAACATTTAACACAAATTATAGTTTGACCACCTTGATACGATGACAAGTTCTATTAGTATTATCGAAGTGGTAACACTCGTAACACCACCACGATAACGACACGAAAACCTTAGCACTGTAGTGATGCCTACAAGCTAATACCGACGCTAGTTGGCCCCCTATTCTTGGTATCTTCTATGGAGTAGCTAAGGCGTTCTCTGACATAAAGTACTCTTTTTATGAAGTTCATTGTAGAGTGTGGATTTACCTGCAGAGACGAGGCATGAATTTTCAGATCCTCCAGCAGAAATGAGGGCCAGAGATGTCACAAAATCCGCATCATTTCAGCCTCAGCAAAGTAACCCATGCTACACATGATATCTCTTTTTGAAGTTTTAACCCCAAATATCTAATTCCTCTAGGTTTTGATAATAATATATGATTCCCCTTTTCTTAGATTAATTATTTTCTTAGCTTTCAAATGAGTAATGGACGGAAGATTCACTTGTGGTAATAAAAATCAGCTTATCAATTTTTGGTTATTGTTTTGTTAATCATAATCACTTAAAAAACAATATTCAACGGTCGATGTTATTGATATAATTTCTGTTTGAATTTTCATAATTGTTTCCTGCATTTAGTACAATAACGCACATTGTAAGAGTATTTTTAACCGGTTGTTTTCTGTCGCAATTTTTCTGTTTTTATCTGTTTATCATTGGACAGCTTTTGCGTAATGATGCGTTGTATAAAAATTAAATTTTTAATTTTTTTAGACCACAGTCTGATTTTTAATTCATTTACTTGATGCGATAGTAGATTTTAGTATAAAGCATTTCCGTCAGATCGCTCTTTTCGATAGATAAATATAGTTGTGGAAATAATAAAAATCGTTTAGGTTTGCTCGATCAGTACATGCCAGCATAGCTAGATGTTGCTACGCGATTTAACTGTCCTTTGCAATGTGGTTCAAATCTACCCTCATCCCGTTTGTTAATGATAAAATTTGACTAGAGAAATTAATTCTCATCTAAAAGTAAGAAGCCAAAATTCGGCTGAATCGAATTTGTATATTAATCTCTCGAAATCCGATTTGAACTCAGTTTATCCCCTTATAGGTTATGTTATTTTTTTACTATTTTGTGTTATTAATCTTCATATTGGCAGTCAGAAGGAAAGATTCGCCAAAATCGATTTAGAATTTGAATTTTACGGATTCAGATTCAAACTCTGTTTTGATGCATTTTTTCCTTTGACCCTCAAAAAGATCAGGAAATTTGGAAAATTCGCGCAAAATACATAAAACAATCAAAAGTAATATAATGCATTGAAAACGCATTTTAGGTTAAATAATTTCGATCTATTAAACTTTGAAAACCACGCATCAACTCAGTCCTTCCTCTATACTTTTTATTCTCATTCTTTACTTCCAATTATAACAAAACCGACAAGAATAACCAAAAACTCAGCAACACTAATTGACAATATCTTTAGAGTTCACCCCGAAAATTACTCTTCCGGTATTCTCCTTTGTTACATATCGGACCATCTTCCTATATTCATGATCCAAAAGTCTTTTTTCAACTTGAATAATATTCACCAAAACCGTACAATAACCTACCGCATAATTAAAGAAAATACCTTAACAAACTTCTATAACTATGTTCTAAATTAGAATCTATAGGAAATTTCCTATATAAATGACATCGATTCTGCTACCGAAGAGTTAATTTCACGGCTAGACGATGCTCTTAAACTTAATTGTCCTCTAAAATCTAAAACCATATCATATAAACACAAAATAAAACCTTGGATAACAAACGCAATTATAAATAACATCAAAAAACGTCAAAATACTTTTCTCTTTATAAGCTTAGTCAAATTCCAGAACACACATATAAAAATTTCGGAATCAAGTTACTAACCAAATTAAAATAGGCAAGAAAAATTATTACCATTAACGATTTAATCAAACGAAAAACAATATAAAACAAACTTGAATATTAATTAATTCTGTGATAAAACCTAAAAATACTAAAGGAACAAACCAAATTAAACAAATTTTCATTGACGGTAAGCCAGTTGATGACAATAAGGAAAAAACAAATGAATTCAATAAATCTTTTGTCAACATAGGTAAAAAATCTCAGACTCGTGCAAAATAGTCGATAAATCCTTTCTTTCGTATTTTAATGAGATTAATGTACCAAATTCCTTGTTATTTTCTCCTGTAAGCGTAGCCGATATAAAAGAAATCATTAGTTCACTAAAAATAAAAAATTAGGTATTAATTCATTCTCCACTAAAATTTAAAAATACATCTCTGATATAGTTGCTCCAATTTTAGCATCAATAATTAATATATCATTTAAGCAAGGTATATTCCCAAATGTATTAAAAGTTGATCGGGTAACACCGTTACCAAAGGCAGGATACCTCTTCTCTGTTTAAATTTATATTATTCGCGGATGATAGTGCCTTATCAACTCCCTTACCATATGACAAACCAAGCAACATTGCATCTACAATAAATAAAGAACTCGAAAATGTCTTTATGTGGCTTAATGTTAATAAACTATCAACAAATGTAGATAAAACCAAATATATTCTTTTCTATTACAAAAAATCTATTGAATTTCCCCATATTAAAATGGGCGACGGATTAGTTTAAGAAATTACTCATATCAAATTCCTAGGGATCTTTATTGACAAAAATCTGAGTTTTAAACAACATATTACGCATATCTCAACAAAACTATCAAAATCGATTGGAATATTATATAAATTAAATAAGTTTCTTCCTAAATCTATTCTCCACTCTTTATATATGACAATGGTGCAACCTTACTCGACACATGGCATAGAGAGTTAGTATGAAAAATATCAAAATTATCTCAATAAATTAGTCATATTACAGATAAAAGCAATTCGAGCCACCCATCAACTCAACTACAAAGAGCACACTAATCGATATTTTACAGAATCCAGAATTCTAAAATTAAATGATCTCTTTGTTTTTCAAACATCCTTATTCCTTTACAAAACAATAAATTGTTCCTAAAATAACTATATATTTAATATGTTACAAACAGCTGATAATACCCATAATCACTAAACCCGCAATAGAACCAAATTTATTTCACCCTTGTATTCCAAAACAAAATCACAATGTAGCTTTCTGTACAAATCTATCAAAATATGGAATGGCTTGGACGACAATATCAAATCCCAAACCAATTTAGCTCAATTCAAAAAAGCTCTTAAAAACAATATAATTTCGGCTTACTAAATTTCTATTCAGTTTTTGTTATTGTGTATTTATTTGTTACCGTACACTATTATACTGTGTACTATTACTCTAATTTATACATTATAAATATGTTATTATTTAAATAAGACTGTTGACTATCTTAACTACAGATCTTTTGAAATAATCACTAAAAATAAATAGTTTTTTAATTTATCTCTAAATTTAAATAATATAATTATTCGTTATTTGCAATCTCTACAATGGTTAGGTTTCAAAATGTATACTAAGTTGTTTATAGTTTTATAGCAAAGGCGTTCTCTGTTCGTAAACATGAAGGGATGTTCTTTTTAATAATGTTATGCTTAGTCTTAAGTTTTAAGTTTCTGCCCTAAAAGTCACTGACTTATTTTGGGCCCATAACTAATCTTTGTATGTATAAAGTACCTATTGTAACTTGTCATTAAGATATAAAATATAATATGTTTATACTGTACATTGGATTAATATGGAATAAATAAATAAATAAATAAATAAATAAAATAGGTTCGGAAAACATGCACGTCCTCCAAGCCTGAATGCAAATTATGGAGGTCTTGTCACTGGATGGTCTTGAAATGATGGTTCCTGGGAAATTTGTCGGTGCGTTTTACCCTCGTCTCCACTCTGCACTACTTTATCTTTTTATTAGTATTATTATTAATAGTTATTATTATTATCATTCATATTATTTTTTATTATTATTATTTAGTATTATTACTTGGTATTATTTTATATTATTTGTTATTAGTATTTAAATAATATTATTAGGTATTATAATTATTTATTTTTATTCAGTAGGATTTTTTATATTAGTAGTAGTATTAATTAGGATATACAATTATTATTTATCATTATTTATTATCATTATGTAATACAATTATCTATTATGATTACTATTATTATTAGTATGTTACTAATATTATCTATTATAAGTTATTTATTATTATCATTACGGCTCTCCACTCAAACATTTTTCCCCGCACTTTGCATAAGGAGGAGTGTTTCCACCTGTACAGAGTTTAGTCCGGTAACCATGGGGCCTTGGTGGACGGCATGCAATCCTGTTATGACTTAGAACCAAGGTATGGTAAAAATAAGTTATCACGCACCTTGCTGGTTAGTGGACCCGCCTATCTCTACTTCTTTTTAATTAAATGCCTTCCTACTCTTTTCCACACTTGCTCTCCTATCCCAGAGTTTCTGGCTTACCGGTGCACGTTTGCCCTCTAATAAGCCTTATTCTTGTGATCGTGTATACCGCGAGGTCACTCTCTTCTGCGATGACCAAAATACTGCTAGTTATGGCAAGTCTCTAATGAGCCTTAGTCTCGTGATCGTGTATACCGTGAGGTCCCTCTCTTCTGCGATGGCCAAAATCCCGCTGGTTAGGGCAGGCCTCTAATGAGCCTTAGTCTCGTGATCGTGTATACCATGAGGGCCCTCTCTTCTGCGATGGCCGAAATCCCGCTGGTTAGGATAAGATTTTCCTGCGATGTGTGCTGGTACGTCGAATCTAATCACTTTACAAATATAACGTCGCTACTTCGGCACCATTCTTTATGGTAAAATTTCATGGAGAACTCTTAAATGGTAGGCGAGGGTTGGCAAACCCCATCAACACCAAACCTGGACTGATTATGTGTAAACGATCTTATTCTGGAATTTCTGATACTATGGAGGATATTCTCTGAACCTCCTTACTGATAGGGAGGTCCTAGTATCTACTTTCCAAGAGGCCCATTTAATATGGCAACAATAAAAAGTAATAGTACGAGACCGTAGGCTTTTTCAAGTGCAACCGTGTCCTCGGTAGTTGTCAGGGAGAAATAGGGAAAAAGAGGCACCCTTCGACCAGTGGAAGTGATCTCTTCTCTCCATCGCCATGCGGCAAAGGGGTTTTCCTTTTACCATCTTTGGAACAACTCTCGGGCAGCGCCACCTTTTTAAAGGACGTGACCTTCCATGTGCTTTCTCATAGGCCCTTCCCACCATCTTCTAACGGATAGGAGGTTTATTTTTCTCCAAGTCATCCAGGTGCGAAAAATTTCCCCTCAACTTCTTCACTGAACTTGTTCATGGATTACCATATCTTTCGACGAATGTAGTCACCCCCTCCCTATTCTATCGCAGGAGACTGGCAAAAGACTAGGAAGGCGGCCCAAAATTGACCGCTCCAGGTGGGAATTACTTGCTGGTTTCAATGCCTTAAGGGGGAAAAGAAATCGTGACGCTTCCTGCTGTACCCACTGCAGTCCAGCAATCATGCATCTTGACATTGCCCAAGGTCGGCGTGATTGCCCCTCCCCCTTTCTCTTCCCCGATAGAGGATGGTTTGCTAGTCATATATTTGACTTGGATCCGTGATGTCTTGGGGTGGGAAGTGGAGATTGCCACATGGAGGCCCCTGAGATGGTCCCGGTCCTGGAAGTATCCCAGCTACAGACTGCCAGATACTCATAGGGTCAAACCCGGATTAGGTGCCAAACATCGTAAGCTTCTCTTGAGACGGCTCAGGCCCTCAATGAATCATGAAGAGAGGAGGGAACTCATTCTAAGTTGGTGCCCCTCTGACAGCTAAGACTTTCTCCAGCTTGGGAAAGGATCGTACTGAGGCCGGTCCAACTCGCCTAGTGGCGCCTTTCTGCGGTTTATAGACGCTCATTCAATCCTCACCCACCTTTTCCAAAAAATAAGTGAAGCAAGAAGCCTAAGAGAACTAAAGGATCGTCTAACTACGCTGGGGCTCTGACAACGGATGGGTCTGCTGCTATTACGGCAGGCTACCTGGGCAAGTTCTGCAGGTCTGGCCCTGAGGCGCCCCGATTGAGGGTCTCAGACCAAGGCAAAAGGAGCTGAGTGGAGCCTTACAAGGAGTTACAAGAAAAGAAAGTACCCTAGGAGACCTTACGGTCCATTCAAAGAAGGTACCTTTGGACTAGCAATCTAGTAAGCACAGGGCTGCTCAATTATTTTGAGTCCCTAAACGGCCATTTTTCAAGACTTTGTCTAGTCTTGACTTGAACTGGTCAACAGATTCACTGTTGAAAAATTCCACTGGAAGTGCGTTCCACCTACCGCAAATACTGTAGGTGAAAAACTTTCCACACAGATTGCGGTTGTAACGCTTCAGTTCAAGTTTGAAGCCGTGATTGCGCGTTCTGTTCTCACTCAGTGTGAAAATATCCCGGTATTGAACATTGTCGAACCCTCGAAGTATTTTGAAAACTTCGATGAGCTGACCACGCAGTCTACGGGTTTCCAGCGAGAACAGATCTAATTCCCTTAGTCTTTCATAATAACTTTTATGTTGGATAGAGAGAATCAGTTTGTTTGCCCTAGCTTGTACGCGTTCCAACCTTGCGATGTCCTTTCGAAACTAAGGACTCCAAAATTGTACGGCATACTCCAGGTGCGGCCGAACGAAGGAGTTTTACAGACAAAGTACTATCTCCTTGTTACGGTATCCAAATTTGCGCTTTATGTAGCCTAACATCCTTTGGGCTTTCTTCTCTGCCTTGATGCACTGTTTCGAGAACTTGAGGTCGCTAGTGATAGTAACACTCAAGTCCTTCTTAGTGTCACTCGATTCAAGGGCAGTTCATTTAATGAAGTACTGAGATTTGGGGTTTCGGTGGCCGATATGCATTACTTTGCATTTGTTCACGTTGAAGGCATTTGCCACGTGTCCGACCACTCCCCAATCCTTTGAAGGTCCTCTTGTAGGCTGGCAGTGTTCCCTTCCTTTGCCAAATTGATACCAAGCTTGGTGTCGTCGGCAAATTTGGAGATTTTGGCAACCATTTCCCCGTCCATGTCGTTGACATAGATAATAAACAGTGTGGTCCCAGGACGGAACCTTGAGGGACACCGCTGGATACGGGCGACCATTCTGAGGCCCGACCATTCTGAGGCCCGACCATTCACCACTATGCGTCGCCGTCTGTCACTTAGCCAGCTTTCTATCCAACCTGCTACCTTGCCGCCTCTGCCCTGCGCACGCACTTTCCGGAGAAGGCGGCGGTGTGGTACCTTGTCAAAGATTACATCGGGGCCATTGATTGAGAGACTACCTGGCTTTTTCGAGCTTGCTGGATTCAAACGCTTTCTGGTTATTCGATACACTGTTGGCAGCCTGTTGCCCAAGTGCAACATGATACATCAGAGTCAAGCATTAGCTAGATTATTTGTTAGATAGCCGAAGGTTTCCTGTTTCTCGGAACAGAGCCTTCTGGCAAATGCCTCAGATACCTCTAAATTGGCCATGATAATTGGCCTTCGGACCTTTAAAGGCACGCCGGTGAGTGTAACACCGCACTCTACCATGAACTTCGTAAAGGAGTGGTTTATGTAAGGAAACTCGTGGACTACTCCTTAGATGCCCTCCCTGTGGCTTAGCCGATAAATAATGGTCAAGGTGGAACGTGCGGTGAGAAAACAAGGAGAGGCTTCGAGACACCGCTACACTCTTCCTCACGTTAGATTGTGACAGGCTCCCGTAGTTTATGCGTGCCGGTTGGTATTGCTACCGCGTGGAGACATTCGGGCTACAGCCGTAAGGATGCTACTACTGCCACTAATTCGGCCATATGAATTGCTCCTGTAGACGTTTAAATTCGAGTTTACATGAAATATGTCTAGGTTGCTCCAATACCACACAAGATAAGTCCCTAGCGTGTAGGGCAAAGTGTATCAAATGAAGAGGGCTACACTCCGCTTCTTCGAAACAATGTAGTGCTTATCTCCTACAGAATGAAATCCTTACCCGCCAGGCTACGGATCTTTTCCCATTTCATCTTGCTAAGGACTTGATCCTGGCACGCAGAGCGATGTCTGGAACCTTCTCAACCTGAGCGCTTCCCATGTAGAGCTGACGGTACAAAGGGCTCAAACAATGCCTAGACTAAAACCAAGGTTGCTCTTCCTCCCTCAGCTTGACCGTTTAGCGTAAAGCGTAACGGCCATGCGCGTTCACCGATTCATTAGACTCTAAAAAGGAAACATCTCTGAAGGTGCTCGCTAGGCCGTCTTCCGGGGTTCCTAAAGCTGCTCCTGAAAGGAGGACAAAGACAAAGGAACTTGGCTCCTAAGCTCTATACCTCCACTGAGGGCTGGACTGGGTGCCTTGAAAACGATTGATCCTCCCAAGGAGGGACCCCGCCTCCAAAGACGCCTTGCCACCTAATGTTTGAAGCGGAGTTGTGAAAAGACTCTCGTTGTGAGCCATATATACCCGATAATTTCTCAAAAGCAACACCGTTTTCAGCGCTTGTTTGGGGAACGGCGAGCAGTTCTGCCTCCGAGAAGCGTATCACCTTACCTGCGAAGGCCTTCTCTTCAAAGAGGGTCCCTGTATCTCCTCTGAGATAGGCCGGGGTCATACTTATTCAATGGAAATCCCCTTAATAATATTTTGCAAGAGAGCATGCTGGGCAGGTGCCCCATGCCCATCCTCTAGGAGTATAAGGATTTCATGGTCCACCACCATGGGATGGGAGCCGTGCATCAGGATTCGCCACTTAAACCCATCATGATGTCTCCGTTGTTCACTTTGCTTTAAATACCTCATTTCACGCAGGAGCAGTACACCTGCTCCTGGATAGAATGTATTCTGTTATTTTTTTGTACATTCCACCGTCAGCCAACTTCAACACGGGATACTACCACTATTGTGTTAGGATTTGAACGGTAGACACCAACGCACTAGTGCTAGCCAGCGAGTTCTCCAACCCAGGCCTTCCGTCTCCAGCTGCTTTCCGTCTTTTCCTTAACATACTATGCTTCTTATTCTTATCATATAACCGGTGAAAGTCAGAAGAGATTTAATATTTACAGCAGCAACCACTCCCAAATCAGCGGCAAGGCTTCCGTCTTTGAAAGGTTGACATCTCACTCTGCCTGTTTCCAATGTCGTATGCCTCACCTCGGGAAAATTTGAAGATGTCGTTCTACGACGTAGGCAAAGCTGTCTCTGGAACCACACCAGTCTCCTCAGCTACTTCAGATAGCTAGGAAAATCTTCCTGGGAAACGGCAGAAATACGACTCTCCACCCATTTCACTCTAGTCTTTTTCCCAGTACATCTTGAAGCTCTGCCCACAAGCTTGGGCTTAGCATCCCTTTATTCTCTTTCACATTTTCCAGAACTCACTGCCCCAATCATTCTGTCTCCAGAACTCACCACCATTGCAGATGTCTTTCTTCTTTTTTAATCATTTCCACCTGTGAAATTGTTGTAATGTTGCTCAGCTTGCATTATATTAGTCGAAGGATGACTGTCGTGATATTGCAAGGACCGAGTGGTGGTGAACGTACGTATAGGTTTGTTACGTACTTCAAAAATGCCTTGATTACGTTTTCTCTAAGAGTGCTATATTATTATTATTATTATTACGTTATTTTAATCTTTGAGGATTTATAGTACTATGCTCAGCGTTTAGAGCATTAAATTAAATACTTCTAAGAAAATTTATTTCTAATTAAAACATAAAACAAAGGGAACTAAAGCAAAACAAATTTCACAGCTATGAATTAAACGAGTTTAAGTGAGACTTACTAAATTAAACAAATGAATATAAGGGAATGGTTGACCCAAAGCTCACTTTAATATTGGACGCTAATTGACCTTCAAAAAAGTACTGAAATTTATTTACCTTTAAACAACCACACAAGAATCTGGTTGGAGACTGACCTTGGCCTCATTTTTTTATGTAGATGCAAGAATTTTGTTTGCCGCCAGGCGTGTGGACGTATTCACAGACCTTCCAGATGTTCGACTGGCACGGGGACAGGTTTGAAGAACCAGGTGATTTCAGAGCGAGCGACGGATGGCGTTAATCACGTTGTCTTAGTCCGATGAATTCAACAACGGGACAGGGAAAGTATGCTTCTTCCAATCTTCTGGTTAATCTTAAAATGATTCGCACTGACGAGCGATGAACGAACGAGTGAAACATTTAACAAATGGGTAGTGTTTGAGGGAGTTCACTTTAGTGTATTCCTCAATGGCAAGGACTATTTTGGGGTTTGATTGTAAACCAGGATAGAGGTTTCTCTGACGAGAGATGATTGAGCTTGTTTCTCAATACAAGCTAAACTAAATTTGAGTGTGACCACCAGGAATTGGCTCAGCATGAGCTTCTTCTGTGTTCCTTTCATTGGGTTGCCGAGCACTCTAGCCAGACTTCGTCGTCTCGATCGCTAACTCGATCTTCCTGAGACAAGATGCTAATTTTCAGTGTAAAAACCAGGAACTGGATCAGGATGAGCTTCTTCTATGTCACTTTCGTTGGTTGCCGGGCACAATAGTAGTACTTCGTCGTCTTGATGACTAACTCGATCTTCTTCACTTTTTCTACATTTTTCCCAATATCTACTTCACCACCCCACTGGGGGTAGGGGGAGGAGGGGGGGATAAGGTCTTTGGAATTAAGTCTCATCTTCTAACGGTGCTTCTCCGAGCGTCTTTCACATAGCCTTAAAGGCACCTTCTGGCTTTTGGTCGACGCTCCTCTAATTTCGTCAATGAAGTGAAATTAAATACCAACTCTTAGGGGAAATATTGCCGGTTTAACGAATGTTAAGCTCGCCGGACCCGAAATGTGATGATTAGTGCATGTCATAGTTGTGCGAAGGCCTTCTCTTTAAAATGTTTAAATCCAAGAGATAATTTTAATATGAGTACATAAGTAGTCCATATTTTGTCATAATCCTGCCCAGCCAAAGGCCTGTCTTGGTAACTCCTATGATACCGCGTTTTGTTGTATTGAGACTCAAAAATTTTGAATTCATGTTCTTTTAATGCCTGATTCACACTATCTTATTCTTATCTCAATAGCAGCTTACAGATTTATGGACGTTCTGATCCACCCGTATAAAAAGCTTAGCAAAAATAGACTTTAACTCTGATTATTATCGGAGTCCTCCACTTGACACCAGCCACTACTCAGTGCTATGCTTACAAATATGGAATATCTATTGCCACGGATCTATACACATTATGGTTATGAGGTAAAGAGTCACTATTCTTTTTCTAAGGAGAGCTATATACAGAATATTGTTGAACAAAGAATGATGAGTGGACATTTTTTTTGGAAATTGGAAAAGATAATTCAAACGGAAAAATTTATTTTCTCTGAAGCTTCTCTTTAGTTTGAATTGTTATTAAACCTGTTAAACATTCGTTCTAGGTGACATTTTTTTAACTAGATTAATGTTGCTCTTTCACCGTTTTTTTACTATAGCATTTTCTCCGTATGTCTCTCTTTTCCAACTTTCGATATTAAAAGTATATGGCTTCGTTTGTTAGAACAATTTCATCTATTTGATAAAAGAAAAGATTTTCAAAACCTATACCTTATTATATTTTGACCTCTATCCTTATCTCACGATCTTCCTTGAAAAGAAGTGTGCAAATGATGCTAAGTTTTTTACAAAAAGCTTAGCATTTTTTTCACTAATCGTTAATTCCAGTAAGGCTTGGGTAAGAATTAGGATAGAAAAACATGAAGGAATAAAACAGTAGGGACGTTAGACACCATGAAAACCCTTCACTCCTTTAATTTGTTTCCCTACCCAACATAAATGAATAACTGTTCGCAACAAATGGCGAAGACACTAAAAGCAGAAAATGACCACATATGGGTGGAGACTAAAGTTTCATTATGAGACTCTCGAGACAAAGAGGCGGGATGGTCTTAAAAATAATCATGGATTAATTTTAAACTATTCTTTGGCCATTTTGGGCCATTATGCAATAAAACGAACTGAGGAAAATATAACAATGTTACTGGGTTACTCACTTTATTGCCCGCCAGGGACGAAGTGTTCAGGTGAAGAAAAAGAGTTTAAAAATAATACTAGTAATAGGAATTTTTGTATGCGGCTCTTCAATGTCATGGAACTCCATAAAGCGCCATTCTATCAATATATAAAATTTTAGGGGAAAGAAATAGATTCCCAAGGCACGTTTATAGGCACCACTAAAGGCGATAAGCGTCTCGCAGAAAGACCATTATGTGCAATTTGGGCACATATATTCACAGCGTTTGGGAAAAATTTGACGATTTTCAATGTTTCATATTTTCACGAAAGGTTTGAAGTATTGGTGAGCAGTCAATGGAGCTAGATTGCATACAGAGTAAACTTTTAGTTAGGAAAAAGTAACCATTTGATTATTGGAAAGGCGTTACATAGATCATGATGAATCGCCCGAGTGGCAAAATTCAAACAGGATAACTGGTACTCAATGCTCTGCTAACATTGTAAATGTTGTAAGACGAGAAATGGACAGCTGCAACGAATAGCAGAAAGTCACAAAGCAAGCATTATGACTGTGTATGCACGCTGGAATTCACCCAACAACTGCAGAACAAGGTGATAGAAGACACTAGCAATGAAATATAGTCTTTAGCAACAAAGATTGGTTTTAGATTTACAACCATGAAGTTGGCCTTGAATGAGGTACTACGGTCCACACTTATAAGATGTGCAAAGGAAAAATCCTCATATCCAAGGCTAAAGAGAACCAATTGACGAAGGCAAAGAAGCTCCTAAACAGACTGAAGCATCCTGTGAGCTAGGGACAAACTAATTCTTCACGAAATAAAAAAACAGTAGCAGTTGCAAAACATCCAGAACAACTGGTGGTTTGCTTACAATCCATGTGATATTGCACAAGGTTGAGCATGATGTTAGACACAATTTTGATGTCTATGTGGAGCTGCTGGAGAGTGATCAAATACTGGATTATGTGGGTTGCTGCTTAAAGACCATAATTACGGTAGTAGGATTTTGCTCCTTTTCACAACTCTGAAAAGAGTCAAATTGGTTGTCAGAGAATTTTCAGCTCTTCAGCACCCTTCCTTTTCGGCCTCCTAATTCTCCTGATTGCAATCCTTTTGATTACTATATATGTGTAGGCTTTGGTTGAGAGAGGCACCCACCGCTCTGCCAGCAACACCAATGCCAAGCTTTTGGCCAATATCAAGGAGGTATTTGAGAGATCTTCCCATGGAGACAGTGAAGAATGCATACGCCAGGTTCCGGAGCCATCAAGGGGGCGTGATGGTGGATGAGGGGGGCTACGTTGAGTAAACCTTTACCTCCCAGCTCTAATTTAGTTTATATATTTTTAATTTTTAAAGTGAATTTCTTTTTGTCTAAAATATTGCGGGGGGAGATTCTTCAAAGCGAACCGTCAAATATATCCATAACACCCTGTAAGATGCCTGATCTGCCAGGCAGCAGCACAGTCGACAACAAGTTAAGAGTATTAGAGTAGCAGAGCAAGAGGGCAGGGTTTTGGAAGTATGGATGGGTCATCAGCATACAAAGAATATGATAGAGCAAGACGTCGTATAATAATTTCAAGTAAATTTTTGTAGATGGTGTTTTTAAATGTTGTTTGTATTCGGTTGTAGGGAAATTGATATTGTTTTGATTTTAAATGCATAAAAGAACTCCTAACACTAGTGTAAAATGTTTCATTAATAATATTACTCATTTCCAAGGGGATTCGATAATAGTTAAAGTGACTGTTTTAAAGTTTTAAATTGTTAAACCCCATTATCAGTGTGTGCCGTAGGCAAGATTAGTGCTACTTCAGGACGTGTATCACCAAATAAACGATAACTTTCCCCATTTTTGTCCTGATTAGACTCGCCTCAACCTCCATGGAGAAAAATAGGAAGGAGGTGATGAGCGATACCATTTCTTGTATTTCATCCAAACCCGCTGGTTTTGAATGTCAGCCATCCACAGGCAGATTTAGCTTATCTCGAGCGTTGTTGTAAATAGTAAAGGTAAGTACTTTGTTTAGCAAACAATGCTTTCCTTTGCCCTGTAGAAATGAGACAAATCTTTCTTGTAAACTTAAGAGTTCAGGAACGTAGCGTCTATCTAATGTCCTATTCTGAAGTCTTACTTCGTGAGTGGATGGTGTCAGGTAGGGGAGGGGAGTGCGCTATCTCGATTACCTAAGCTGCAATAGCATCATACTATTATATGATGTACCTCCCTCTCATACATTTTCACTTCCCTTAACTTTACGACTTAAAAAGTACGAAACATGTTAATTTATCGAAAATAAATTTACTCAATAGAGTAAAAAAAGGAGAAAGATAGATAGTAGTAAAATATTGAAATAACAATATTAAAGAATAAAAAAAGGTTGTCAATAATAGACATGGACGGCGAAACTCACCAGTCATAAATTTCGATGTGTAGAAACAAACTTTTTGGACGCCGTACAAAGACCATAAGCACTCCTATCAATGAACTTATGACCTCGCCACGGGTTAGTACGCGACATGGGAACAGAAGTGTAGAAACGACAACATTTCAATGTTCTCGGATGAGAATAATTGCACCAGTGCTCTACATAAGTAAAACCAAGATGGAAAATGATGTTTTAGATCCACTTTGAGTGAGTTACATGGATATGGTGCTCCCTCTCACCCTTATACCTCTTTCTGAATCCTTGTGGCTCCTTGTCACTCGTAAAACCTTGTATATCTTTTCTATTTTCATTTAGAACCATAGGAATTTTTTAAAGACTTTCATAGAGGCACCCTGATATGGCATCATTCAGCATATAAATGCATTGTCCTCCTAAAAATGCGACTATATAAACATTATAATTTTACCTAGATTATGAAGAATAATAACAATGTTCATATATTCATAAGAATATAAATTATTTATGTATGCTTAATTATTTATGCTTAATGGCAAGAAAAGTGGGGTTTAAAAGGTTGAAGGTTTATTAATAAATTGTTTGGGAATTTACCCCGCCCATCTTTGCTCCTTTTGACCTAGCAAAAGGAATAAAAAGCAAAGAGATTTTTCATCAGCGGGGCTTTGCAGTTTAAAGTGGAATCCGATCCACGGCTATCGAAACCGTATGGCGCTACTAGTAAGTGAACTTGATTTAGGATTCCACCCAACAGAGACTAACACAATTCGATGTGGCTTAAATTCCTTGTATTCGGAAGCAGTGTATACTCTAGGCTAGGACGTACACTTTATATAAAGATCACCATTTTCTTTCACTGTTATTATCATCTATCAGGGTTTGCTAGAAAAGAAAGGGAGGACAAATAGATGAAGAAATAAAAGGCAGAGTGGGTCAAAAGATGTAAACGTAGAAAACACATAAAATGAAGTGACTGCCTTCCAAAGCAAATATGTAGAGATGAAACGTACCCAAGCATAATAAGTGAAAAGAAAAATAATAATATAACCTGGCAATAAGGAATATAATGCAAGAATATAATTTTCATTAGACTACAAACCCGCTCTAATAAATCTTCATAACAGCCAAAAGGGCTGGTGTTACTCCCCAAACAAGCATAAGAAGGCTGAAACTCAATTATCAATTTCTACTTCGGATCGTAAAAGCAGCCATATTGTAGATCAAAGATCATTTCCATTGCTAATAGAATTAGGGGAATTTTACGCCAAATGTTTCTTCAAATAGAAAAATGATATTGCTGAAGGCTATATTTACCATTCTATTTGCCTTATCGTTCCCTCCGAATAGCAAATTCATTGTGCTTTAATTAATTCTGTTATTTCTCACATTTGATTGACCGTGTAGTTCATAATGAAATAAATTATGCGTTGTTTAATAAACAATAATCTAATTGTGGAATAACTAATCTCTGCCGAACACAGGTTTGTGAAATACAAATATCTATTATTTTATATTTAACAATAATCAATCTGATTTGTGGATGTGGCGATCAATCGAGTATTCTGTATTCATTGACATTCTTGATACCCCGGGCGATATTTTTAGCACCAATCTGATCAATGCTTACAAGGGCATAAGGCGTTGTACCCCGAGCAGGTTTCAAGTTCAGTGTAGTAAATTACCTCACCCAAAGGAAGATAGGTAGTTCAGTAGTGTCGGAATAAAGGCGTGTCTAAACCAAGATACTTGACATATAGAGAATGTGAATTACAAAAAACTTGTTATAATGGAATTAACATGATATTTGCCATGATTAAATTTTAGATTTAATCTTATATGATTATCCATTTTCACAGAATATATATTCCAGGATTTTTTCTTTTGATCAACGCTGTAAAAAAAATTTTGTTAGTTTGTTTGCTAATTGTAATTATTTTGTCCTCTTTTTCCATATAAATGAGAAGCTTTTATATGTTTTTTTCATTTTCCTTCCAAAAATCTATTTTTTTGTGTACAGTAGGAGGATAACTATTAAATTAATTCATTAGTTATAGGAATTGAAGATATTTCCTGGGAATAATTTAAAATTTTAAAGATGGAGAAATAATTGATAATTTGTATATGTCATGGAATGGCCAGACTATATAATTATATATACGTAGGTACATTGGGGCTTTGCCCAAAGTGGATTGAAGACCGATAGTAAAAGGGGAAATTGTTAGGAGTCCAGCGGGGACTGTTAATTATTACCTTGCGAGGTCATTTTAAACAAATATTTCAGAGGTCAAGTTGACCAAAGATTAACAGGCAGCTGGTACGCACTGGGGGTGCAAAAGGAAGACAATAACGAAAATATAACTTTACTAACAACAAAAGGATATATATATTTACCTAGAAATTGGGTTTAAATGGACTAGTCACTGAGACGGAGTTAAAGACCTACACGCGATCAGGTAGGTTAATTAAGGGATTAAAGAGGTCAGATACATTTGGTAATTTAAAGGCGATTTTAAACTGGCGCGTACACACAAATAATGTCGCAATTGGATAAGCCAGATTTAAGATTAATCTGCAGGTGGCAATGGTTACGAATACCTTATGTGCTTTTTGCCGAAAAGTGGCCAGAAGGGGGACGGTGAAAGCGAAGGAAGAATTTGGTTTACCTCTGGCTTCATACGAGAGAGCACTAGTCGTCTTCGGAGTTGGGAATCCTTGTTAGTCCTTGCCGATTGACTAGAGCAGAGTTCACTGATGTCGAAACTTGCCGATTGACTAAGGCAGAGTTCACGGATCGATTTAACCTTAACTTGAATCTAAATCGCTTCTCGGGGGGAGGGGAAGAGTGTCTTTTAGGCTCGTACGTAGGAGTAGGTGAAAGTCTAAGAGTGCTGCTTTCTAAACTCAGTTGAAGCGTTATATAGGCGACTGGAGAGGAGGCGCGGGCGATCTTGAGAAAAAGTCGGTGACTCCTTCGGGGGAAGGGGGAATCTTGATAACGTTTGTTGGAATGTCCAACGGATTCCAATCTTTGAACAGAAAGGCTCGAATGCTCGCAGAGAGGTAGCGAAGTAAGGAGGGGGGGAGATGACATGGGTCCCTAGGAAAATACAGCTGGGGCGAGTCATAACAGTGTCAGCCACCTCCTTGCCTAGGTTCCCATGCTTTCACCAGCTCCATGTGGTAATCTCCGGATTCACATGGGTACAGTAGGGCACGTGTCCGCCATTTGACCACATTCTGGTACAGTATACCTGTACCTTGTAAAATAAGATAAATAATTATGTAGTTATCACCAGTAGCTATTTTACATGGTAATTTGGAGAAAGTAATGATTAATTCAATTATAAATTCCATTCCTCATAATGTCTGGATAGAATTCTGAAATTCAATAAATGCTTAGTTTTCCTGGTACAAAAACAATGATGTGGTAGAATTAATGTTAAATACCTGAAGTATATTAAACATGAAAAATCATCAGCCTCGACTGGTATTTGAATCATCGATCTCACCCACGGTGATACAATGGGAGCTTGCTAGTTCACATACTGGCGTAGGTTGATGAATGTTCATCATTTGCAAAAAAGGAGTATTTATCTCTTGACATAAATTTCTCTAGTTAAAATTAGAGCGATTACAATTAGGTTGAGCAATAAGTAATTTCCGTTTATTGGAAGTAAACTGGGTAAAAATTAAGAAAACCTACGCCATATTTGAGTGTTATAAAAGAACTAATACTCCTTTACGGCATTCCAGTCATAATATAGTGTGCGTCATGGCAAGAAAAGTAAATGTTTTTTAGGTACTAGGCATTGATGGGGTTAATATTGATATTAAAGTAAGTCCGTCACACCTTCTGCTGTTGTGACTAGAAAACATGAATTGCATACATTGGTAACATTTAATTCTCACTTAATTCACACATTGGTAACTGGAGAAAAATATTTATAAGAGCGCTGATTTCGCTCCCAAACCCGTTTGTTTAGCCATTTCAGCAATCATTTACGGCTTTATTTTCGCGCGATAAGCAATTATTTTAAGATAGTATTATATGTTTGGTGTATTTTGACGTTATATGTCCCTTTTATGGGAAATGTGTGAAAAGGGGAACTCTTCTCGATATAGCAGGCTGGGTTATGTGATCAACGTGTTTCCTCAGGATAAAGGAAAATATTGAGCTGGATTCTTTATTCCTCGATAAACAGCTGGAACCAGCCTCAAAATGGCGGAGATGACAACTTCTTTCTTCTTGAATAATAATGATTGCTAACTCCCACCAAAATATATCTACCTAAATAGTCATTCTATCTACTCATAATTCTACAAAATTCAACCAATCAGGATTGAGATAAATTTAATTGTCATACTTATGTTAATTTTTGAAATAACAGACCTTAGCGTTAACAAATTGACCAATCAGCTTTAAGACATAGGCACTGCAATAATTGTCCAATCAGCGCCACGATAGATCAAAATAGTTAATAATCTGCTTGTCACTTGGATTGTCTCTTACATACTCGTTGTATGGTAAAGTCATTTTTTTTCAAATTTGGCCTGGATTTCATTTGAATGAGGTTGATTGGATACCACTTTATTGTGCGTGACAGGATATTCCACCAGCAGTGATAGGTTCGGAAGTGGCTGTTTTGTCCTTGACTATACTTGATGGAGGCTATGTGAGGAAAAGAAAGAAGGACTCCTCTGCGCTGCTTGAAGGTAAAGTGTCATTTGGTTCATTGGACATTTTTTCAACCTTCTTCACACCACTCCTCCTTATTTTTCGAACGGATCCATAAAACTACATACACACCCAGTTACACTCACTTACAGACTCGGGTCCTACCAGATTCCCTCCCAAATTACTCCCTTGGGTGAAATGGGGAAAAGATGAGGGAGACGTGGCGTATTGCCCTGAGGACCTTGCCAGATAGGCCGAAACCGGACAGAATCAAGGTCTTCGAGAGAATTTACGGCGAGCTTAATATTGCCCTCATACGGCTAATTGATTTTCCAAATGGCTACGCGGCTATCTGTTCGAGGGAGGCTGACTTCGAGTCCCTCTCCTCTCCGCGTGCCTCAGACTTCATTCGAAAAATCGATCTCCCACCTCAGACACCGCCACAAATACAACACATAGAAGTATGATGTGCCGACGCCTTGACCGACCAAATAACGGACGAGATTCTTCGGAATCATCAGTAGGCATAAGTAGCCGAGGTAATCAAATTTAAAGAATATACCCACGTTTTTAAAGTAGTATTCACGGAAAACACAATGCCAATTAAAGCAAAAGAAAACGGCCTTCTCCTGTTTAATGTTTGCATCTTCCTCCATCAGATTGAGCGTGAGGAGTTCTTTGACCTACAAATGTGCTTCAGGTGCAACAGAAACAAGGAACACACCAGCGCCACTTGCACCAACGCTACACTCACAGTTTCTTCTGTGTGCGCCAACCAAGACCATTCCTGACACGAATGTAAAAGTTCGTTCCAGAAATGCTTCAATTGTGGTGGCCCATACAGAACCATGGCAATGATCTGTTCAATAATAGAGGAGTAAATAAAAAAACAAAGGACACATGCAGAAAAGACGAGGGAAGAAAGGCTAACACCACCTACGCGAAGGTTGCCAAGGCAACGGTCGCAAAGAGTAGTGTTTCTACTGCACCTACGTACCTGCAAATCAAAAACGAGAAAAAGACAAAAATAATGTTTTGCATATATTATGCACATATTGCTAACTTGACTAAGCCTGGCACCTTCGCGAAGCAACTGGACGCCATGCTTGTGAATAACAGCATGGAAAAAATGTGGTCCCCGCAAAACCCTCCGTAAAACGAGGTTCTTCGAGTGAATCTGAAACTGCAGAACGAGAAGAGTGGCCAAAAAGTCGAGGGGAAGGAAGCTGCTGCTGCGAGACCTAAGAAGGTGGAGCATTTGCCACGCCCCCCAAAGCCTCGCAGTCACGTCGACCGAGTAGTTCCTCGTCTTCGAAGAATTGGGCTCCCAGGTACATGTAATAGTTAAAAATGTTGAACCTCAGAGTATATGCTGCCGAAAAGAAACAGTTTTCAGACGACTCAGTCCCAGAAGATATTTTCGATGGCCTTAGTGCCGGATAATAGAAATGGGTCTACGAGGCTGACATACCTGAAGATCTGGTAAATCAGGTTCTCTTCCGTAACCTTGTCCAATTCTAAACCGACACTTACGTTGTTCTCACGGACGCAGAGTTCCGTAAGAAGAGATCCGGCAAGGACCCGAAGATCCCTTCGTCGTCCTCCCAAGGAGCAAAAGTGGACCGAAAATATAACACTCCTCGCCATAACATCTACTCTATATTGCGAGCGTAGTATCAAAAGCTAGCCAAAAATTGAAGAAGACCCTACTCTAACAGTGACATCAACCTTAACATGTAACACTCTTACCGATTATGACAACCCAATTTACGACCACTTTTTACCGAAATTTGACCTACCCTAGTAGCGAGTTTTACTATTTACTACGATGGCTTGAATGCCAACCAATTTTGATCCCCCAAACAACACAACATAAGACTAACATTGCCAGAGTTACCCTTTGACCAGGGATCTATTTATCCATGCTCTTGCGTACTATATCTTTATTATACTATCTATTTTTGATGGAGATACCCTTCAAACTCATATTAAACTTACCTCTACTATCCTTTTCAAAAACCTTTCACCACTATACTCTCTTGCATTTGCTCTACTAATCTATACTTCCTAACTTGTTATGTCCAGTGTTTAATTTCCGAATTTTTAAGTGCTCAATGAGAGCTCGGATCCAGCTACGCTACCGAATGTGTATTCTCAGTAAAGGAGATAAACGATTTAGATGCGACCTTAATGGCGTGAACTCTTCCCTACGTGATCTTACAAGGAGAATAACAGAAGCTCTAAGTAGCATCGACTGAACAATGTCGCTCTCTGTGACCGCACGATTTGTGCTACAAAAACATCCAACACATTGGCCCTTTACCTCACTACCCGGCACAGGAGGCAACGGTTTCGCAAAGCTCCTTCACCGACCAAGTACACTGGGATTTTCGTTACTTTATTTACATGAGAAAATACTGCATACTGGGGAGTTTAACTTTCCATTTACAAAAGAAATAATACTACAAACCCGGAAGTCTATCTTCCCATTTACAAAATAGAATAATACAAAGCAGGAAGTCTATCTTCCCATTTACAAAAGAGAATAATACAAAGCGGGAAGTCCATCTTCCCATTTACGAAATAGAAATACATACCGGGAATTCTGTCTTCCTATTAACAAAAGAGAAAAATACATACCGGGAAGTTTGTCTTCCCATTTATATGGTTCAATTTGTGCACCGTTCAAATTTTTCATTCGAATGTTTTACTTGGTTCGACCCCCACAGTATAATGGCAACCCATAGCTTGGATCGATAACGGCGTCCAGTAACCAAACGCAGTGTTTTTAGTACTAAAAAACAGTACTCATGGTGATTTTATGCATTTCAGGCATCATTTACGGATCCGTTGTGGCGCGAAAAGCAGTTATTTTTAAGATAGTATCACTGCGAATAAAGCCGTACTCAGAGTCCTAGTATCTTAAAAATAAGTGCTTTCCGCAAAATGCTGGTCTGGTTGCCAAGTCTTCGTGAAGTGCTTAGCCCCTTTATCAGTGTGCCTATCCCTCCTAATTCCTAAATGTGCAGGAACCAAGTAAATGATAATCTCAACTTCTTAGCTGGCTCGCAGCAACAGTGGTGTCAAGGATAACGCGCTCCAGTTTGAGCAGAGGAAAAAAATGCCTGGAGAAAAGTCAGGACGCTTTGTGAATCACTATAAATCAGGATACGGTCTCCAAACCAGGCACAACGCGTTATCTCTCATGCCAATTGGTTTATTGCAACCAGACTGGTCGTAAAGTTACACAGCGCCTCGTAGAGCCAAGCTGACTTCAAACAAACGTGGTATCGCGTAGAAACCGATCTCCTCTTTTGATTTGGTGCTATCCGTGTATCTGAAGATAAATCCAACTTGACAAGAAGTGTGCTCCCAAAAGCTGTAGAGGCTTTGAGAACAAAGGCGTGGCAAAGAATACTCAAATATGGTACTTTCAAAGCGACGTCCTGTACAGAACCAGAAGTGCTACCGGTGTGTTAGTTATTCATAGTTCTGAAAAGAATTACTACCCGTAAACCAAAACAGATTACGGAGCGATTAGCGTCTTTTTGCGAAATTTTCAAGGTCGAGGGCTGCTGTGGATCTAATGAGAACCGTTGGCCCCTAAAGTAGATGCTGGGTATGCGCGTACAAGTTCATAATGTATGCCTACTAAATCAGTCACCGCAACCTGGCACGGAAGTAAAAGTTCCCATCAGCCGTTTCACAATTTCTTTTCCAGGCTGTTCGGAATGCTTACTTGATTTTTGCCATATATTCAGTATGAAAAAGAGCAAAACGCTGCCCTGGTTGATAAGTCATTGCATAATATTTGGCGTCCTCATCAGCGCAATCATCACTGACAATCCTTACTTATCCAGGTACCCAGTAGTGTGTTATTGTGGTCTTTCGGTGGTATGAGCAGAGTCGAGATCAGCCTCAGGGTCGGCGCGTACAATCCCTTAATGAAAGGACACGGAAACAGTCACAGAGCCATGGCTTGCAATTATATGTTTCCATCGGTCCACTGGTATAAAAAACATACTGTACCATGCACAGCACTGAACACGAGGCATCTCCCTGAAATCGACAAAGAAGCTCTTAATATAGAACGTACGGAAGGCACCGGTTGTCTAATTAAGACCGGTGGGGTGAATCGTGTCAACCTTCCGCTTAGCCTTTGGATCCAAAGAATTTGTAGTGGTAGTCAAGCTTTGAGTTAAGAAAAAACGATAATATATGAAAGCGTTAGCCCTATTATCTTACAAATTGTAAACGGCAAGAAACGAAAAATGTCTATGGCATGAGTATGGGAGATTCTAAGACTACGAATATTGGCATGTCATGTGACACTGGTTGAAAAAAAACAATGAAACAGCGCGAAACAATCACTTCCGAGCAAACCCCGTTTAATTCCTAGTCCTTTTCGGAGTGGAGCTGCGAGAAAAAAGCATCGCTGTGCAGATGATAACTGTCTTTTTCTCTCCAGCAAAAAGACTAATAGACATTTACCAATTTTCAATTAAGATGCAAAGAGAGGTATTTTTCAGCATAGTGAATACCAAGAACATCTTACGGTAACATCCAGGTGATAAGGTTGATCCTCTGGGTAAAGATTATGACACTGAGAATACTACTTTATAGGAGACTCTCATACTGCCCTATTGGGAAGGCGATGGATCCTTTTCACCCTTATGCGTAATCGTATGAGTTCAGATCAGTATCCCAGCTAGAGAATGTGGATAAAGTGATCGCGAAAGACATCTCCATTCAAGCTAGCTCTGAGATATAGGTCCCGTTGTCCGAGAAAATGGGAAAGGAGTGCTGCGAGTACTTGTCTATAATACTTTTGACTCACTTCTACATGAAAGAGGAAAGGGCCCGTTAATTTTAAACACGTACACCTTTCAATAGAAGAGGCAAACGCGCGATCAAACATACCGGAACTTTGACTTAGCTCGACAAAATTTGACTGACCTTGTTATCGTTATGGTATTTCCACTAGCACAAGTAGGCATAGCACTTCTATCTAAGAGCCCTATAACAATTGGCTGATTAATAAGGAAAAGTACAGCGGACAACAGGGCTTTATCTACCGAGCAGAACTCGTCGATTGAGACAGAGAAATCAGTCAGAGATAGTTTCTCAGACGGCAGCGCCCCAGAAAATGATAGCTGAATGATGCGTATATTCATCTACACTTAGTACATGAAAAGAAAGCTACATCACACAAAGGGGTGAGCGAAATATCCGAAGGCGTTGCAATTAAGGTATGGGAAAAGCCCTTTCCGCTGGAATAATCTTAGAGGGGTACCTGAGACATGAGAGGAAGGGGTCCAGCGTTAAAATAGATGGAGCAACCCGAGAAAGGCTCCAAGAGCGTTAAAAGGTAAACCCATTTATCGTTTGAGATTGGTGAGAGAAGATACCCCTCCACCAAGTTTAAGGTTAGAGTTGATGGGGACAATGATTCAAAGGAATAGGAAACGATTCTCGGGCCCTGGCCTTGGTGGACTGGCTTTAAACCACAACAAGGGCCCAGTCAAACATTACCCTTTGAACAAAAAGCATACGACATTACTTCCATCCTTGGGACCAAATCCAAGACGTGGCCTAGTATTCAAGCCGGAGTGACAGATGCGAATTCTTACGAGGCGTCGGAAAGATCAGGTTTACCACGCCAGGATTCCATTGAAGAGGAATTTATTGACCCGATAAAGTAGGAGCAATGAAAGAGTAGGCCAATAAAACGGGTACATAAAGAGACATAGGTCTACACTAGTGGTTACTTCTATGACTGTCTATCCTTGTGACTATTGAGACTCGGATGACAGGAGGTCTGGTTTCTCTTCCTGGTTTCAGTTGTATCAGCGGGTTTCGGCCCGGGCTGCACCGTCGTCCTTCTAGCGGGGAGACAAAATGTTGAGAGGATAGACGTAGAAAAAAAGGGCTGCTACGAAAAAAGGAGGAGGTATCGTACCAAATACTCAAAGCCCCTTACTTTCTTCAAATCAACCCAGTAACGCAGCTTTCCTAATTTTCAACTCCTTCCCTTACCAAGTGTAACAGACTACAGAGGGTAACCTCTTTCGGGTAGTAATAGAGATATAAACCTTGTGTCATTGGATATATTAACAATTCAAATAAACTACGAATTGATGAATATATAAATGTAATCAGCCCCGTAATCAAGCACTAGACTAATAAATGAAGTTGAAACACATCAACGCCCATGAACGCGCATTTTTGATTAGTTGAATTTATGATGTGTTGGAAGAGGGTAATGTATTCTTACTCTCTCACATACAGGAACATATACGTTTTTACAAGTTTATGACTTTTTAGAAAGAGGCCCAACTGAAAACTAGGTGTTCGAGGTTATCTGGGAGTTAAGGTTAGGTATTGCGTTCGAGGCTCCTAGTATGAGTACACCCTGTAGGTCAGGTTAGGTTAGATTATGTTACAACTGTTAATCCTCTCGCAGAAAGTTTTAGTAATCATTTATGTCTTATGCTTACATTTTAATCTCTTTAAAACAAAAAAGTAGTAGTTCTCAACCCTTTCCACCCTGCGTGAATGAAATATACGATTGTCTCAAACAAGGCCTGCTAACCAAAATGTTGCGTGCTTTCACTTATTCTGATTGATGATCTTACGAGCTTCAAATCTTTCAATAATTCCTGGAATAACCTTGACATGACCTTGGCAATTTTAGCATTCGGTAGAGAATGTCAAACAACATAAAGGTTTCAAATCTCGTTAGAATCAGCCGAATAATTATGATGTTATATCCAAAACAAAATAATTTCCGGGTTAACCTTGGAAGGACTTTGGCAAATACACCCTTCGAAAGAAAATGTAAAACAACATAAGGGTATCAAATTTAGTTAGAATTTGCCGAATATATACAATATTATTATAAAACAAACAAAAAAAACGGACACCGACCGTCCCAGTGAAATGTACAGTCGCCCGCGACTAGACTCGCACGTGACTAAAAATAAAACTGATTATTCTACCAGTTTCTTTTCACAATCTAGCACCTAAGTTACATTCACGTTTATTACAATACCAAAAGGCAACGTGAATTTACCAGTTCCGAAAAAGACCTAAATACCTCTCTAAATATTGAATGCAAACAGTAAGACCCTCCACCGCAAGCTAATTGTCAATGGCTCAGTTATATCAAATACTCAAGATGGCCATGTGTAAAGGGTAGGCCTTATATTCCAAGGCTGCCCCTTTCTCATCATAGTTTACGGTGTTTAGCGCAGGTCTCCTCGCTTCGAGGCTACCATTTCTAGCCTAAACTCCTGTAACTCACCAGCCTAATTTGCGTAGGAAAAGCGACCCACTCCCCCCTCCCCCTTGTGCCCCACTTCCCTTTTCCCCTTTCGGACTGAAGGATATAAATATGGCCTTTTAATTTATTCTGTTGCGAGGATTCTACTTTGATTGCTCCGCTGAATCATTTTCCGTCACTTACCTTTGACGTTGTTCATTTTTGGAGACCCATACTGGATTCCTTCGTGCAGCGAGGATTATTTGCCATTGATTCCTGCTAGCCGTTTCGCTGCCCCTCTGTTGGCTGCATCGAATTGTACTTTTCCAGTTACGTTAGCAAGTGTTCTGCTTTGGGAAGCCGTTCACACTGGGCACGTGAAAGCTCTCCCCTAGTCACCTCGACATCTCCTCTTTAGGGAATTCTGTCATCCCGAATTCCTTCCCTGGGATCGTTGGGACTTCAAGTCATCGTTCTCCGTGGTTTCGAAGCCTTTCGTCCCGATATCGCCGTCTGTAGGTTTCTCCTCGACGAAGACCGTCATCGCATTCACCGCTGTGGAATTCACTCATCGTCGCCGAGCCTCTTTCGCCTAGGTTCACAACGTGGATTATTGCTTCACTGCTCTAGTATCAGGCATTTTGGAGTATTTCTTGCTTCTTGCGTCCCTTTTAAATTAATTAAAAATATATTGATGTAACTTTGGGCCTTCGCGTAAGGGACGTAAGACAGGGAGATCATTCCGGGAACACCTGTCACTAGAGTAGCGAAGCCTATTTCATCGTCATAGGCGCGTGTCGTTTCGACTTTCAACAAATATTCATAGAACGCAATTTTGTATGCGCGAATATCTATTTGGTTAGAATAACTTGTGGTCGTTAGATGTTGATAAGCATTTTTTACTTTTCTTATTATTTGATGTAACTCCGTATAATTTGTTAGCAGTCAAATAATTTCATTTTGATTTTGATGTAAATAACACTGTAAATACTTTTATGTGTGTATTCATTTAACCCCTTGCATTAGATCCCTGGTCTTCTATAAATTTCTTGTGTGTGTTCTACTTGGGCCGTGGGAACCTGGTTCCACGATAGCCTTCACACCATGAGTTGCCAATATGTAAGGCAATTTCGCTCAAACCATTTTTCCACCATGAAATGGCTTCTATTTACGCGCAAAGTGAATAGAAAACGCTTTGCCCGTAGACTGTATATTCACTTATGTGCACACTTTTGCATACATTTAATGTACCTCTCTATTTTATATGGTAAAATAAGATTATTTTAAAATTATATAAATCAGTGATATGACGCTAACTTTTGTGCAAATATTTTTCTTTTATGTTTATATGTGCAGATCGCAAAAAAGATTTCGGTCCATAATCACAGGTAATGAAGGACGAAAATCACGATACTAAGATGAACTTAACTAAATGGAAATATTTCTAATGAAGTTTATTCAATCTAGTTATTCAATCCACTCAGATGCATTTGTGTCTTATCGGGCAGATGGATTTCGGTATTCGACTGACCTAGAAGGAGCTGGGTAATCAATTCTCTCAGATTGATATTTCCTTTAACGGAGGTATATATCTGATTATTTAATCCATTCAATTAGGTCTATTCTTTAACAGATAGATGGACCTGGGTATTTAATCCACTCAGATGGATCTGTAATTTGACAGATAGATGGATCCCGGTATTTAATCCACTCAGATCGATCGTTTTTTAACAAACAGATGGATCTGAATATTCAAGCCACCTAGATGGATCTACTAGTTAGTCAAGTCACTCAGAAAATACAAAAAACCGAGGAATAAATATTATTCCTAGAAATCCCTAATGTGTTGGATGTGATTGGTGATGGCACGGACGATAAATGCAGTTATCATGATTAATTCCAGAATAAATGAGGGAGAGAAGCAGGAATAAATGAGGAGAAAATAGTATCAATATCAGATATTCAACAACCCTTCCGGGGTAAATTAAAATAATATTATTGTAGTGGAATTACAACATAAAGCCTCCCGGAGGGTCAGGTGGACATATACGTTAAAGTCCCCCCCCCCCCCCCCCCACCACCGCCTGCGGAGAAAGCAAGAGAATCGAGCCAGCTGAGGAGAGTCGTGAGAACGTTATCCGGCGGAATAACAGTCAAACGGCCTACCCTTTTTTATCTCCCCGTCGCATAGGTAGTCGGGAGCGAGCCGCTGTGCCAAGCTGACCACCAAAAGCCATTACGCAGCACTCAAAGGATCCAATTACCTACGAAATCCGGAGGCCTGTGGTTAAATCACGACAAAAAGTGGTGTCAAATCTGTAGGTTTTTATTAGAAAAAACCCGGCAGCGTCTAATTAATGGAGAGCCAACACGTAAAAGGAATACCAAGAATAATAGAATAATTGACGAGGGGAAAATTGGTAAAGTCAGGGATAGAAACAATCTAAAGGTAATTGTTAGTCCAAGTGGTAAATTTGTTTTCGGAGTTCTATTACATTCAGTATAGTAGTGGAATTAAGGATAAGAAAGGCAGTGCGCTACCTGGTGAGGGGCGGGATAAGTACCTGAGAGTACAACAAGGAAAAGTCGACAGACTTACACAAAATGGATTCAGTCGAAAGATTCTACCAATAAGCCAAAATGCTGGGACTTCAAGGCGAAGATATGGATCCCTACGCCCTGTCAGAACTGAGAATAGAATGCGAAGAAGAAAGAAGAGATTTGTAAAGAGAAGAAAAAGAAGAAATAATAATACAGTTTGATAGAAAAATGGAAGAAATAAGAAGAGAGGGAAAAAGAGAATACGAAGAAATGTAAATACGGATGGACAGGAAAAGAGAAGGAGACAGAATACAGTGGAGAATAGAAGACGAAGAAAAAAGAATACCGAGGGGAAGTAAAACAAACAAAAGAATAAGACAGTTGAAAAGAGAAGCAGAAAAACTAAGAATAAGGATGAAAGGAGAAAATGTAAAAGAAGAATCAAGATAAAAGAGAAGATGAAGAAAGAAGAATACTGAGGGAAATTGAACTAGCGAAAGCGGAAATAAAAACCGAGGAAAGAAGAAGAAAGAGGGAAAAAGATTCATAAGAAAGAAGAATAAAGATAAAAATAAGTATAATAAAGAAGAATACAGAGGGAAAGAGAACTTGCTCAAGCTGAAAGAGAAGAAAAAGAAGAAAAAGATTAAATGCTCGCACTCGAAAGGGCATCTATCGAGAATCAGATGGAGATCTAGAGAAGTTTTAGCTCAGCCTGGACCTAGGAAAGTACCATTTATGGAAACCCAGCCAAATGAGGTAACGATAGAAGAAGTAAGTAGGGGAGAGGTACAAGAATGTGTACCTGGGGAAATACCTACGAAGAGAACCGAGCCAAATGGGTTGACAAGGAAGGATGAAAGAAATGTTAATGCGAGACACACAGGTAAAACGAGTCAGATGGTATACGCAGATAACGAGTTTTCTCTACCCCTAGTAGTCTTCTCCCCGAACGCAACGTCCAGGAGTTACCTTTAAAACCCCAGTTCGCCCATTAACTATCCCTTAGTGAATCTTGTCTCCGAACCCGTGAGATTGAAACCAGACTCGATCTTCCAGTGGACATTGATAAAGAAGGATTATGGGACTCACGCTCTTATCAATTATGCCACGCTGCAACAGGCCGCTCTAGGCATAAGGGTCTGTTTAACATTAGTCAAGTACCATAAGAAGGGTAAGTCGAGTAGGTTGAAATACTACCACCATTTAGTGACGTACTTGGGGAGACTCAAAAACCCAAAGGGCCGACTCAGACTGGGTAAAGTATTTGGCTATAGCACACCATTTTAATATTATTTATATAAAAGGGTCCGGCAATTGTATGGCCGATTCGTTAAGTCGGAATCCTGTCTACGATAAGGACCATGCTGACTAATGTATTATAATAAGTGTGAAGTTAATTGTAAATCGTTCAAATTATAATTAAAAAGAAGCGAGGAATCCCCTAATTGTAGGTAAGAATCTCCTAAGCTGAGACAGTAATGTAGGCATTAATATAAGGTCAGGTGCAAACGTTATCGAGACATTCCCTAGTGAACTCGAAGTTTATTGTATAATATAGTGTTCAATAGGTGACAGGAATAACCCCCTCACCCCGTTAATCTCTTTAGGAGGGAGGTAAATGTAGAGGAATTACAACATAAAGCCTCCCGGAGGCCCAGGCGGACATATACGTTAAAGTTCTTCCCCCCGCTCCCTGCGAAGAAAGCAAGAGAATCGAGAAACATGAGGAGAGTCGTGGGAACGTTAGCCGGCGGAATGACAGTTAAATGGCCTACTTTTTTTTATCTTCCCACCACATAGGTAGTTGGGAGCGAGCTGCTGTGCCAAGGTGACCACCAAATGCCATTACGCGGCGCTCAAAGGATCAAATTACCTACGAGATCGGAGGTCCGTGGTTAAATCGGCGCAAAAAGCGGTGCCAGTTAAAAGGAACACCAAGGAGGGGGGGCGGTTGGTGATGCCTCTAATTAAGAAGCCGAATTGGGCACCGCGGTGCCACCCTTCCCTTACCCCTCGTTCTCCCCTGTGCGGCCTCACCTCTTTCTCTCCCCTCTGCGGCCTCGCCCTTCCTATTAGATTGGAAGGTCGCCAGGTTATAAATGAACCCCATAAGGAAAGAGAAAGGATTATTCAATGAGAGACGATAGAGGACCAGTTCGAGAAGATCGGTCCTTCGCTCACTTTCAAAGTAACTTACAAACATTACGTTTTGTATCGGTGCCAGACCGAAATATCATGCACAGGCTCAGGAAGAAGCTTGGCTGGACCCACATTCGTATTGCCAAACAAGAATTTCGCAAGTAGGATAAGAGAAGAACCCGTCACCCTCGAGTGACTCTCAAATTGCGATCTTAATACCGAAGAGAGAAAAAGAAACCACACCCGAGGCAGATCCAATTTTTCAAGAACATTCAAAATCTACTCGTATACCCCAAAATCAAGTGGGCAACCCCCCGAAGAAAACTAGGATACAAAAGGATTCAAGAGCATCCAGAAGAGCACTCCTTGACCCAGAGAGTACAACTCCTTCCTCCGATTTTTAACGTAATTCCGAAGAAGTGACTTCGTGGCCCCTATCCCCCTCCCATCTCGTGAAAAATCTACAATCGGCCGCTCCAACACAACAAAGTGCGATAACAGCCATCTAGTGACATCCGGCAGCCCCTGATCCTTTCGTTCATGTAAGTCAGAAGGACCATTTATATTTGTATTGCTTTAGTATGAGTTTATTACGGTACTCAAATTAACTGAAGTAGAGACAATTGTTAGTGAACTCCGTCATATTTACAGTTAGAAGAGTGAAACTTAAATTGGCTAATCTAAAAGGGTCACTATAAAATAACTAATCAGCAATTGGTTTGTTTACTTGTACCCTATTTCGATTCGGACATAAATAGCTTCTGAGATAGGCCCGGTTTCAAGTATAGTTATGACCGTTAAACTTATTAGGTGATTGTAGTTAATTGATAAATTTAAAATATATATTTATTTTTGGATAGTTCTGGTATTTCAATGGATCCTTTACGTGCTTAACGGGCTCTCTCCTTAAAACTGATTAAACGCTGTGACACTCTCTCAACAGTAACGTAATTAAAAAGTCCTCTCAGCCAATATTGAAGTATTGCTGTCTTTCATAATTAATAGGATTAGACTCGCGCTCTAAAGCAACAACAACAATACTACCACAATTATGATTTAATTTTCCTTTAGATTTATCAAGCAGTTTGCCTTGAAATTATAAAGGATATTGTAATTCTTAATGTATTGAAATCAAAATATTAAAATGTTCCTGAGAAAAAAATATCGCATGAAATTCATATTAGATAAATGTCTGCAAATTAAAACTACATCCAAGCATAAATAAATAGATTTTTGTGATTAAATTTTTATTCATTTACAATTAAATAAAGGTTTCTGTACAGAGTAATAATCCTCTACCTTCATTCTTTTTGAAAACATCTATCAATATAATTAACTTCTTCACACCACCTCCTCATTTGCTAGTAATATTTTTCTTGGGAAATAAAGAAACGGAGAGAGATTTCATTTGTTCGTTTCCCATTAATGAATTAATTGAGTTTCTGGTTTTCTTCCTAAAGCGACATCATTTCGTTTTAATTTAAATCGCGATCAACCCAATTTTATCTTCTCCAGAGGAAGATCAATCGAATATGCTGTTCAGGGAGGACAAAGACAAGCTGGAATTTAAAAAGAGAAAGAAGTAGACTGTAATAAGGAAGTAATTTCTCATTACGGGAACTTTTCGAGTGGCACCTTCAAGAATATTGATCTTCTCTAATTTTCACTGTTAATTTTCGAAAAGCAAAAACCCTGGAGGGAAAATTTGTCAAAAGGCTTTAAGAGGGCGTTATTGGTGAAAGGACTGAAGTTAGAGGAAGTAAAAATGTATGAAAGTTACTTAAGCAGAGTAACTAAGTGAAGAAATTACTATGATTATTAAATCGATTTACATAAAAATAAAATTAAAACTACGAGAAATCTTGAACTGGTATTTTGAAAGGAAAGTGTTTTAAGAAAGTCGTGACCATAAGTGGGTGGGGGTGGGGTGGATGTACGAATGTGCACAAGATACATAAGCCCCACTTAAGGGAAAATGCAACGTAGAGCGATTAGGAATGGTTAGATACCTCACTCTCCAGAACTCCACTACTATGCACATTTAAGGCACATACCCCACCCCCCTTGAGGTGTTAGGGTTGGAAAGGCACGCAATATCACAGATCAGCTTTCACATGGAGAATTTACTTGGAGGTATCGAGGCTGTAAATGGAGGTCGTGTGACTTTCCATTTTTGCCTCGTCCGCCTTATCTGAAGGTTTAATTTGGAGCCGAGTAAAGTAGGGCGAGAGAAGAGATTCAGCAAAAACACCAGAAAACTTTTATACGAAACATAAGAAAAGAAATAGAAACAATAGACAATAAGAAATTAAGTAAGGATGATGAGTCTCCTAAAATATAATGTACAAAAAGCAATATTTTATATTTAGATGAATGAATTTCTAAAGTTTGACATGTTTTTTCCCCTTGGTGTTTCCTTCGACTTAAAGTTTGTGTGTGAATGCAAATCTTTGAGCCAAACCAGCCATGTCAAAAAGTTTTGGCAGTTTCTGTCTTTTACTAATAAATATTGGAATATATCTTTCTTCGTCTTATGTATATCTTTAGGAATAATAAATGATTTATTACTCCAAACACGACACTGGTTATTCTGTCTTCGCACAGAAGTAATCGGCTAAGAAAACAAGAGTGTTTTAATTGGTAACAGAAATTCATAACATTCTCATAACTTTGCGGTCAGAATTTTTTATTTTTCTTTTAATCATTGCTCTGTGTAAAACTGTGACTATTTGTTGATAGTAATAATATTTCTGAAGAACTTTTACTTCTCTTCCGTTAAGATTTTTAAGGAGAAGGATTCAAGGGAACTGTATAAACAGGAATAGAACACTTAGCGATGTTCGCCAAAGGCGTTCAACATTTCTCATAAATTCAAGCATCAGAATAGTGTGGAAAAAGTGTGGAAAATAGCTCGTGATATGTAACAAGAGGTGGTAAATACTTTCGAGGGAGGCCAAGATGCAGACTATTACCGGCTTATCTAGTTGGTTACAGGTCTTCCAAACAAAACAGCAAACCACTGAGAGATGAATAACTGGACCGAAGAAATGAGATTGCAGCTCTTCTGTGTAATCGACCAGCGATAGGTTTGGAGACGATAAAATGAAGCATATAGAGAAAGGAAATCTATTTCCACTGTAAAACACTGCAAAGCATCCATCATGTTCTAAGGGTGATTTAGTGCTTTGGGAAGTTTGAACCTTCACCACTTAGATGGAACGATTGTTTCGATCCAGTAGCAGGAAATATTTGCGAACAAATGTTGGTCTTTCTGTAAAGAAATTGAAGCTCCCACGCAATTCAACACTCCAAGAGAATAACGATCCGAAACATTCTTTCAAGATAAAAGCGTTGAACTTTATAGAACGGCCATCGCAGTCACCTGAGCAAAATTTCATTGAAAATCTATGGTTGAGAACAACTTTGATTGAGGGGAAATTACTGACATTGCTGCACAAATCAATTCAGTTAATATATAATTAAACTATGTTTTGATTTAATAAACTATTAAAAGCCAACTTTGTGGTTTAGTTTATCCAATAAAGTAATCATATATATATATATATATATATATATATATATATATATATATATATATATATAGGGAAGAAGGAGCAAATGGAAGTTCTGCGGGTGATAAGAACCACCACAGGGCTTTCGCCATATCTATTTTCTGCCTTTCAAAACAATTTTGAGGACATAAATAAAGGTGTAGAAACCTTGCATTGCAGAATGTATAACAATATAGTACAAGAAAGAGAAATTGGACGCAAATGAGCAATGAGACAAGAAACAGGAGTTTTTTTAGAGGTAAGAGAAAGGGACATTAGAAGAAGACTAGAATCAAAGAGAGCAGAGGGCGGCACAATAAACGCAATCCTTTACCGACAAGTCAGAGATAACGCCAGGGAAAAAAATGTTTGAAATTCCTGGCTGGGACTCGAACCCGGGTCTGCTGATTGCCGGTCAGATGCTCTACCGCTGAGCTACCAGGCACAGTGACTCTACTTCGCCCATAGCGTTACCCCATCAAACCCAGTATTTCTCTAGGGCTAGGAACCTCCAAGGAATTTTTATACATCTTCTTACCCGCTCACAATTTAAAGGCTCATCCCTCATGTCACATACAAAGAAGAAGAAGCAAATGCAAGTTCTGTGGGTGATAACACAAAAGCTATTATAATTCCAACAATGGCTTTCCTTTCAGTTTTAATAAAATTGACAATAGGATAAAAATCATAGGCAGGTAAATCCGCGTTACTTTGGAGCATTTACTGAAATTATTTTCATATTGCTTTGTTGTCAATGTCATTCAGTCACTAGAGACTCGAATAAAGGTGACATCCTCAAAATATTGAAAATGTTCTCCAGAAGGGAAAATGTTTATGTTTGGACTAGGTTAATTTTCAGGTCCTATTATTATTTGGCAAGGAACAAGTCGGTAGACCGACTTCAGATTTTCCTGCTTACTCCCTTATATGCTGCATGATAGTTCTCTCATTTGAATCTCCCAAGTCCCACAGAAAACACTACCTTTCTCACTGTCTCTTCTATCATATTCTTTTTTGGACATTCTTTACCAGATTTCATAATGATAAACTCATTTATTACCTTGTTGGTATATAAGTTAAACTATAATAATTGTAGTACCGTGTTGTTCATAGAAGGTCAAATACTGCAATGCCTTACGTAATTGTTGCCTAGTTCTCCTCTAATGTACATTGATTTTTATTTATTATAAAATGTGCGCCTGCCGTAATTAGTTTCGGGTTATAATTGTTAAGCAAAACCATTTTTAATAGTAGAATATTTTAATATATATATATATATATATATATATATATATATATATATATATATATATATATAAGCAATACTATTATAACTGTAGCGCATAAGGCCTTCATGCAGCCACGAAGTTAGGAATAGATTCTGGACTGAAAGTTTAAATAATCTAAACGGAATTCAGCATTATTTACGCATCGATATCCTGCATGACAGACTCAAAAGCTGCCAAGATGTGCGGGGTACAAGCAACCTAGCTTTAAAATTAAGGCTCTTCTCGAATAATGATCTTTCATCATTTATTAGAGCTCTCCTCGGTATGTTCACAACCCCTTTCTTCGCTTTTGGGTTGTCTCAGATTATTTGTTTGGCAGTTTTGCATCTATGGAACTAGTGTTTGCTGGTATAATTCTCTTTTGTATTGATTACCGTATCGTTACGAAACACCCACACATCTCCTACCTTTTTCGTAATTTTGGTTCGTGCTTCAGCAATGATGAAGTTGCATCTTCTAACCATGAAGTGCACGTCGGGTACGAGGCGCCTGGCATACGCAGGCATATTATTTAGCTATGTCACGAGTATTGGTGTTGAAAGAATGAGTGTGTATCTCACACTTCTTGAGACACAGCCCTACATAGGAAGAAATTAGAGATATTCCTATGGATTAACTCTTCTCAACCGGAACCTTTCATAATTTTTACGCTCTTAATTGATTCGCCACCGAAAACAGTTATAAAACAATTTTGAAATATTATAGCTCACAAGACAATGCAAGTTAGGATGATACAAATGTGAGTATCAATTCTACATCTCACGCACATGCATGGAAACATAATACCTTGCTCCCAGCTGCCATCCCCGCCCCCCTTTAGCTACCTGATGTATATGAAAGATGAACACTTGGATCCAGAGCCAATTACGACAAGGATCTGGCCTTTGTCGCTGAGGGTAAGGGATTTTACTATTTACCCGAAAACTTAGTCAATACAAAATGTAAGCTCGGTTGTGCCTTCTCCTCTTAAATTATGTCCCATATCTGGTCGTAATTGCGTTGTGTCGAAAGTATAGAGCTAACAAATAAATCAATAACACTTTTATTATTTTTTGAAACAAATAAAGCTTTATTCTCTGAAAAAGAAACAAAGGAAAAGTTTTAGGTAGACGTAAATCGTGGTTAGGCATCTTTTCCTATTCAGAGAACTCAATTATTAACTAGATTTATAGAGAAGATTGAAAAATACTACGATTAATTAAACCCTTATTTTCATTATATTATCCCTAATATTTAACTATTATCCTTCCTCTATGGAAATAACGCTACGGGGGAAAGGGCTGATAAATGGTTATAGTTGGTATGTGATTAAAAATGCTATATCTTTATCTTTAGTTGGATCAAGAATATTTCCTTAGACCCCATGCTTTATAGAGTAAGATATTATTTACGATCGTGAAAAAAGTAAATTAATTTCTATCCAAACTTTTTCATGGGTGATATTAATAAGATTAATAAAACCCCATTTTCTCCGTTATGGCAGAGAATAAAAAGGATGATAGGACAAAGTGGTTGGCGAGGCTTGATAAAAGCTGGAATGAAGCCACGAAATGGAGATTATTGCCAGCCTCAAGAGAAATATTCCTACAAAGTGCCATATTTATGGAAGAGAGATACTTTTCCGCCTTACCTTTACTCTAGATTAGTGCCAAACATCGGAATAAGAATAGCAAAATATAGAAAAATTTAAATGTATTTGTTTCTAATTGAGAGGCAATGATAGTTACTTTTACTGATGGTATCAATTGGAAAGGTTGGAACTTTGCGTCGTTTTTTCCTATAAGGTTATATCTGTAGTAATATCACGGAAAAACGCATCTTTATATTGAGCTATAAAGACTAAAAAGCCGCGCAACCCTCCAGAATCTGTTCCGCGAAGTTTAAGGCCAGAATCATTATTGGCTCGGTCTCAGAACTCGAAATAGAGTTGCCAAGAAATGATAGAGCATTAACGCCCTTGCTTCAATCTCTATCCTGAATCTGGTATTTCTTGGGGCATTCTGTTTCATTTAGTAGGAATCACTTGTTCATCTTCGTTAGAAAATGTGAAAATTCATTTATGTGAGAGAGAAAGGTGATCTATAAGAATATGGGGGGAAGGCAGTGGTGAAAGGTGTAGGAAACATTTTAGGTGCAACATTTGCAAAGTTGCATGGAGATTAGGCTATTATCCTATCATGTTTGTTTCAGTGTGTGTCCAGTATATATAGGTATATATGCGACAACTATACTTTTAGCCTGTTGACGCTATTTGGGAATTTTCTATAGCATGGACCTCGTTGGCTTTCTTCTATGCAGGATTTAATTAAGAGTTCGTTTTAGTCCCAGCTGCGGTATGTTAAAAAGGTCTTTTTCACTTTTCCTTTGTAGATGTATTGCATAACTTTGACTTACGTGCACTTTGTGAGCGCTTTTCATACATATATATATATATATATATATATATATATATATATATATATATATATATATATATATATATATATACATATGATAAAAATTAATGCAATATGGATCTTCCCATTTCTACGAGTAAATTTATCGATTTAGTTGAATTATGTCTCTCTGACAATGTGTTTCGAGTAAATAATGAGTTTTATAGACAAATATTTAGCCTTAGCATGGGAAATAGTTTATCTCCGATATTGGCATGTCTCTTCATGGAATATTTTAAGACTGAACTCTTTCCCACAATTGATTCCCCTAACTTTATATGGTTAAGGTACATTGACAAAGTATTTTCTGTATAGCCTAATGGCCATGATTTTGAAAACTTTTTAATAATTTGAATAATTTGCATGTCTCCATCAAATTTAAATATGAATGGGAATATGATAATGGATTACCCTTTTTAGATGTTCTCATTAATAAAGATCACCATGAATTAAAACTTGACGTTTATAGAAAACCAACCCACTCCAATGCCTATATACATTATTTTTCGTTTCACGATAATACTGTTAAAAAATCCGTAATTTCTAACCTTTTCCTTAGAGCATAAAAAAATATGTCATCCTTCCTATTTAGATGAAAAAATTGTCATTATCAGGACCATTTTTTCTAATTTGTATTACCCCGATTGGTTCATATCGTCCGCCCATTTTGCAGCTAGGAAAACATTCTATGGTAATAAGCCTTCCCGCACTAATGACTTCAACAAATGTATAACATTGCCATTTAATAATAAATTTAATAGTTTAAAGGACATATTTGGAAAAGCGGGTATTAATCTAGCCTTCAAATATAATAATTCCTTAAACCAATTGATGATTGCCAGGAAACCCAAAGAACATCATAACATAGGAGTATATGCAATACCATGCAACGATTGCCATAAAGTTTATATAGGGGAAACGGAGAGAAATCTAGACAAGAGATTGTACGAACACAAAAGAGATATTAGAGTGGGCAGCCAAAGCAGTGGAATATTTTGCCATGTTAGAGACTTGAATCATTCGATCGATTTTAATGGAAGTAAAATGGTATTTGAATCGGCTAACTATGTTAAGAGAAGAATCGTAGAATCGAGCTTGATATCGTCAGTTCCTAATTTAAATCTATCTCAGGGTCAATTTTCTTTTAATCCTGTAATACGAAAGCAAATAAACAAAATAGTAAAATGTCAGCCTTTCAATATGTTTAGGTCTAACCCCATCCCCTGATTAGCCACAAGTAGTGAATTGGGGGAAAAAAGAGGGGATCTTTCACGACCTGCCCCCTTGTTAAGTTTGTAAGCACTTTTCTAATATTTTCTATCCAGTGTCAATTGAAAAAGGGTGTGAGATACACTGAAACTGTTCTGAATTAAATTTTCTTCGAAGAATGTGGTTTATTTCCTCATATATATATATATATATATATATATATATATATATATATTTTGTCATTCAATCTTTTGAACTTTGTATATTTTTAGCTTTATGTTTTTCTTGCCGTGTATTAAGATTTTGTTAGTTCCTTTATGTGTATTTATTCGTTTGTTACCGGATTCTTGTGACTGGATGTCTCTATTTGTTTATTTTTTATTGTTATTGTTTGTTTATTTGGATTTCTTTTCTATATTTTTACTCTTTATACCTAATTTGTTGAAGTTTCTTTTTCGTTGATTATTCCGATTTAGCCTCAGCTGGAGTATCTTGATCTGTATGCCCCCTAGCCATGCTTTATCAAACGCCTTTGTGAAGTCCCTGCATACGATGTTGGTAAAATTCCGATTTTTCTTCGATTGTACAATTTTCTCCGTGCTGGCGTTTAATGCCATCTCGGTGCTTTTCTTTTTTCTAAAGCCATATTGTTGTTTGTTTATTTGCGAATTTCCGTCCACTTGCTTGACTATTCTTCTATTTAGTATCTTTTCACAACGTTTAGCCCACAAATTCCTTCCTTGTCGGTTTTCTTCCCGCTTGACAATGATTATAATTTTCGCCGTTTTATATGAGTCAATTGCCTAAGTTTAGGCTAGCATTTAGAATATTTAACATACCTTCTAGAACGTAACTCAGTGCTGTAGAAAGTTAAGCTTTGTCAGTCCTGAATGACACGGTGCTTTCTGTTGGCAGGAATAAAGCGCGCTCTGGAGGGTTTCGAGCATTACTCCTTTCTTATCCTCGTCTCATCAGTTCATTTGGAGGTTCGGATACGTCCTTTCGATGATGACATTAAGCTTGTCTATTATTTGATTTTCAAAAGGAACGTCAAACTCCTCGTTTTTTTTTGTCGCTGATTCTGAAGATTTCTTTTCAGTATTCTCTAAGAATCACTTATATTTCATCTGATTGTATTTCTCCTTTGGCGTCTTCCAATTCCATTCGTTTATTCTGTGGCATTATTTTTTTTTAGGATCTTCGCTAAGAATTCCTTTGGTGTTGTTTCGCTATTCAGTTCTGAGATAGCTGTGTTCCATTTTTCTTCTTGCGGTTCGTAAATAGGTAGTTTTAATTCTTCCATTAACTCTCTTGTAGGCTGCATTGCTTTACTGGAAGTTGCTGCTATGATGCTAATATGATACAACTCTTTCAGTTCACCGTGTAAACCTTTAATATGATCCGTCTATTTGTACGCAGAAATTGTTTTATATGCGGCTTTGGGAATAAATTATCTGTCTACTTCAATTCTCGAGTCCTTCATTCATTTCATGTCTTCGTCTATTTCATTGAGCAGTGCTTCATCTAAGTTTGTTGGTATATAGTTTCTTAGCAAACGCTAGTAATTTTCGAAATTTGGCCTGCTATAGTTCTTCCTTGCATTTGATGATATTAATATAAGGTTCACATTGATCTGGAGAGTAATCCTTATGTGGTTACTACAAGCCATCATCTCCGGGACCATGTGATAATTATACCGAAAGAGGAAATTGGACAAGTAGATGTCTGACTTGTGGCTGCTCTTTCCGTGATGAAGGTCGGAAAGTCGGGGTCAAGTCTTTGGACGATGTTTCTGTCAAAAAAGGTGTCCAACCAATGGCTTATCCCCTTCGAACGAGTAGACCCAATCTTGGCGCATCGTGCGTTCAGGTCTCTCAAAAGTTTTGTGGGATTCTTCGCCGGAATATATTCATAAGGGTCTGAATTGGTAAAAGGTTGTGCCTCTGGGTGTTGATATCCCGTGCATTTACCATTCTACCCAGGCGCATGTCCACCTCTATGGTGAGGTAGGAATCTTCTAAATTCCCGAATTGCATTAACTCTATAACCTTCCCACCGCAATAGCTGTTCTGTCGTATCATTCTTGTGATATTTTTGCCGTTGACACTTAAAAATTCCATATTTTCATTACTTCAAAGTTCGTGTTAACTCCCTGTTCTGAAATTAGGAATATATCGGCATCAATGTTCCTAAAAATGTCTCTTTACGTACTGCAGTCTTTTTATCGTCCATACGTTGATGTTTATGCTTAAGATTTTTCGTTTCTCTTTATGCATTTTATATATGTTAACTAACTCTTCTGTAACTTAGGCTTCCTTTTAGTTACTACTTTTCTTTTTGTTGACGTATGGTCTCTACGATTCTTTTGGATTGTTTCCATAACTGTAATTTTCTTCCTTTAGAGAGGCTAGGAGTCCTCGATTTGCTTCTGGATGCCCTATGGAACTTCGTCATGTGAATTGGTTATACTTCTTCCATTTATGACTGAAGGTCGCTTGCGCTTTTATCCTGAAGTCCATCGGTTTCTTCTTCCAAAGAAACCTGTTGCTCATGATTGATGATTGCTGATATGAAAATTAATGTTTTTTCTAATCATGACTCCTTTCCTTTCAGAGGAGAGATGGGCCTCTTTTATTAAATAAAATTGATGATTAAATATAATAATAAAAGTAAGTTCTGTAAATATTTAAAGATTCTGTAAATAGTCTACATTGTTATTGAGAGAAACAATTATAAAAAAACGTTGGGGCCTCAAGAAGATAGAGAACAAGATAATAAAGAAATAAAAGGTTAACTTTGAAGGCAACATATTAATCTAAGGTAAATATCCTTCTGCTGTTTATATCACTCTGCCAAAATAGACTATCTAATTAACAATGATCCCTTTTGGTTTTCGCTGCTTATATTTGATCTGCATTCATGTTCAATCAATTTTTGATGACGAGCATTTTGGTGATTTTAATCGATAGAAATTTGTATAATGGCCCCCTTCCGAACAAATTTTCTTATATTTAGCCAAGCAGTTGTAGCTGGTATGTATCTCTAGATTATAGCACGAGAAGCACATCTGGAATTGTGGAAATTCTCCTGCTAATCTTTTCCGATCGAATTCTTAATTTGAATGCAATAATTACTTCGGCCTTTGGTTTTTAGCCATTTCCGTGGATTTTAACGTAATTTTAAACACAGAGGTGTGACTATTGAACTTGAACAGCTCTCTAATCTTTGCCCATGCGTGCTGTGCTTCTATTCCATATTTTATTTAATATGTTGATCTTTCGCCAATCCAACTTTCTATCTACCTCCTTAGTAGACTATATTCTTGGCCAGAATTCCATACACTAGACATCCCGTACAGAGACTCTCTTCATATCTTTCTCTATCTTCCCGTGGGGGAGGGGCTTTCCTTTGGCTCCTTTCCTCTATTCTTTTGTTTTATATTTTCTGAAAAATAAGTTATATATTTTCCCGGCTACCCGTGATGTGATAAGTTTATCAATGATGATGAATGTACCCCGCCGTATTGCAACCCTCAAAATTCCGTGAACCCGAACTGCCTATGATGGGGTGAATAGATGATGGAGGGATGAATCCAGAAAAGAATCCTCCCAAGAAGTGAATCATGACGGACTGCCTCCATCTAAGAAGTGGAACGCCTAAGGGATTATTTCAAGTTGCAACTGATCCCCCCATGCAATTAGACTGTTATATGTCCCTCTGTCGTTCCGAGCGTGCCCCCATCGATTTGGCCCTAGGTCTTCTTAGAAAGTCTAGCTCTGTTAATGAAATTGGCTGTGGGCTATTCCTCAAAACCAGCTTCCTTCAATAACCACACTTATGCCTAATTACAGTCAACTATGATTAGGGTTATGAGGGTTATAAGGCAGTCCTGTTCTGGGTTGCATGTTGACCGCTGCGAGGGACGAGAGAGGGAGCTTCGTCGCTCCTGTCAGTTTTTCCAAGTATGAAAAATGATTAGTATATCTCATTTTTTACCTGTGCCTATTTTTTCGGCGCTCTCTGGTAGGTTGTTTGAATCTTGTTTGGCTATTATATACCTTGCTTATGGGGTAAAATTAAAGAATTCAGCTTATGTTATTTAGTAGAATACTTTACGTATACAGGACAAGTATAATATGGAAAATGTACTTCATACTTCGTTTGGTTATCTAAGTTAGATTCTATACTTGTCACGGTGTAGACACAAAGACAAGCAAAAATGATTAATCTAGGTTGCAAAAATAAAATCTTTGTAAGTTGGCTAAGTTTATTAATTGATTAAGGAAAGATTCCAAAAATGAACCCCGTTTCAGGTCAGGTTTATGTGATAAGTTGATTTTCTAAAATTTCGATTTTATGACTAAATTGATTACAATTTTGTGACAATTTATCTTATTTTTTTATAATTTCTCATCAAAAATAGGTTTTGAAGATAGAAAAATCATTTTCCAAAACAATTTATTAATTACATGTTCAAAAATTGATTAGTATACATTAAATAGTTGACATTGATAAAGGTAACTACATGTAAATTGGATAATAGTTCATAATTGTTCAGAATTCAGGTCATGAACTTCGGTTTATTCAAACTCAGCAATGCTTAGCAGTGTGGATATCTCTCTTCAGACTCCAATAGTATCCAACCATCATGACTGTACCTCTACGTCCTTGATACCTGGTTTTCATTTCTTTCATGTCCTGATTGAATTGAATCTCTCCCTCTGCTCGTTGCTTAATGATCCCAGATTTTCATGACACCGAAACATATGTGAGAATATGTAATACATTTAGATATTGATGTTGCATTCGAAGTTTGTGAAAGCAGCCAAGCTATTGGTGACATATCCTATGTAGTTGATGGCCTTCTTATTGAGAAGAAAGTTCCTCACAACCCGAAGAAAAGCCTTACACGCTTCCAGTTCCATATCGTCCATTAAGTTTTCAAACTCTGGATCTCGAGTAGTTGACTGAATTTAGGACCATCAAAGATGCAAGCTTTCACCTTTACCATGGTAAATACTGAATAAACGTGAAAACAGCCCCCATCCATGTGCAGAGCTCGGTAAACAGTTTAATCAAGCCTAACTCGATGTGCAGCGATGGGAAGATTTTCCCGTCTCTCTCCACCATGGGGGTTGCTTGTTGCCCTGCAAGACACCACTTCCTCCCATACAGGCCAGTTCTTCTTCCTGTAATAATGAACTCGTTCCCGACTACCCCACAGGCATAAAAAAGCATGGGTAAGGGGTGAACCTGGAATGTTGTCTTAACAAAACGTTCAACATCTTCAGGGCAACACAAATTAAACAATCTTGCTGATCATAACAAATTTCATCCAACACGCACTTCATTCACCTCTTCATACTTCTCCCTCAGTGTACTCGAGTAAGCGAGGTGCGCGAAGGCAAACTGGTTGTCGTTGTGGAGCAGAACAAATTTCAATAATCACTTGCTGCTGTCAATGAACAGTCTAAAATTTGGGGGCTAATACTTTGGCAATTCAAACTTGGGCGAAGCTTTTGCAATATCTGAACAGTACAACAATTCCTTCTCTTCAGAAGCTGAGATCGCGAATTAGATCATTTAGCTCCTTTGTAAAAAGTAATATGCAACACGATCATTAAAAAACACTTATTCTTCTTAATTTCCTTCAACAATAGAGGAATCTTCGTCACTAATATCAGGAAGTTATCTAAAGAGTGGTACTTGAATTTTATCACAGGACGATGTGCTAATTGAAGATCAGGATATTTGAGGCTGTTCCGGTTCTTTCTGTTGACCCCAAATACTCGGTGCATGTCTAGCATAGCATGTGGGGTGCCCCACCTTAATCCGGGTCACCAAGTTTCTTACCAAAATAAGCATAATAACACGCTTTATGAAACTTGTGACTGGATTCCTGGTTTGAACAACGGTGTATTCGCCACAGATGTAGCAGATACATCAGGTTTATTTTAACAAGATCTTCTGGCCGAATCCATTCCATTCAACTGCAATGTGCACGGTTCGAATCCCAACCCAGCTTGGATTTTTTCCAAGTAACAAATAACTATTTCCGAAGAAAATAATTGTTCCGTTTTCTCTTTCCTGCTTGAAGCTAAATTTATGTCATTATTCTCTCGCGATCATGAGAGATATATGCATTTGTGTATTTTCCGCGTGCTTAACTCAATTTCTCCTTTTTCCTTTGAATCCCCAATTATATAGTTCTCTTTCTCCTTCTCGTTCGACCATGCGAAGCGTACCTTCAAAGGCTTGTCTATTTGCAATATTTTTGTCTTCCGAGTAGCCGAGTGGCCTAAAGGGTGGTTTAATTGAGAACAAAGCGGTTGTTCGCTACCTCAATGTGCACGGTTTGAATCCCACCCCAGCTGGGATTTTTTGGAAGTAAGAAATAACTATTTCCAAAGAAAAAAAGTATTCCGTTTTCTCTTTCCTGCGGTGAAGTTGGATTTATTTCATCTTTCTATCGCGGTTATGAGAGAGAATAATGCACACACAAAAAAGAGCAAATCGCAATAATTTGCGTATGTTCTGTTTGACTTTATATATATATATATATATATATATATATATATATATATATATATATATATATATATATAAATATATATATATATATATATATATAAAGTCAAACAGAACATACGCAAATTATTGCGATTTGCTCTTTTTTGTGTGTGTATATTTGACGTTACAGAAGTAGCCTGTTCTTTTTCTTCCACAGGCTACTTTTTTCGTTATATTTCATCGGTACGGATGGCAATAAAATGCTACATTTTAGGCCAATCACAGCGTGTTGTCGAGAGAAATTACCCGGCAAAGTGCTAAAGGCAATTGCTCTTTACCCGATGGCACGACTGTTTCTAGGTGTCGGCGAATCACTTCGATAACAAACTTCCTTGGAAGCCACGTGTGAGGCAAAATGTAAACTAACACATGGTATAAAATAAGAAAAAACGTGAATTATTTGTTGATATTGGGAAATTAGCTTGATTTGATACTTAAGATAATGGAAGAAAGTCCTGAATTTCTCTTTTTTTCTCATCTCAACCTCAGCTCCAAAGCTAGATAAAGTTAAGAGGAGAGAAAATGAGAGAGTGTAGATTAGCTCTATAAAAGAGGTAACATTGGAGATAGATAGAGCCAGAGGGAGCGCTGCTCTCTTGATATGCTGCTCTTATTGAACGAATAATAGCGCTGAAATCAATCAACTAGTAAGAGGAAACATAAGCCAAAAAGGGCTAGGGGAAGAAGGGTGAGAGGCAGAAGGGTTCAGAGAATGAGGAAATGTACTTTTCCTTGTTCGTTAAATGTAAAATAGGATGAGACCAACAAGGGAATCAATGGATAATTTCCTTATTTCTCAAATTTAAATGCTGAGGCCAAGCGATTTCTTACCCTCATTAAGGTGCTCACAATTCGTTCCAGTAAAATAGGAAGCTCCAGAGTACGAACCCAAACCAAAATGTAAGCTGGAATCTAAAAAAGAATTTGGCTAAAGAATAATAATTATGTATTATAATTAGCCCATGCAGGTGAGACTTGGCTGATGACTGTAGAAGAATAAGTAAAAGGGCGACCTCGTGCCCTTCTGTTCCCACGTGGTCTCGAGATCACCGCATAGATCGTTGAAAGCGAGGCTGATCTACGGTGAGGATGAGGTCCTCGCAGTTTTATTGCATCACAACGGCATTTATTTAGGGGCACATATTTCTCGTCTCGCATGGCCTTTCAACCAGCCTCCGATCTTCCGGCATAGATCGAAGCTCTTCAAACATTACTCGCCAACTTTATCTCGGTTTCCGCCTAAGTAGTAGCTCCCTTCCCTGAAGATCGCGCGAGTCGTGGAGGCTCCCGCCAGGCAATCCTGGGATCACAGCATAGCGTCTATATAATCCCCCAACTCAGTTTAGCGTGTAGCACTCCAAGACTATCCCGCCTAACAACGTGTGCGACCAAAGGACATGCTCATCCATCGCCATCAGAGACACTTCCGATTTTTCGATTCAAGAACGAAGGCTAGTTCGACATCCGTGAACTCTGCTATAGTCAATCGGCAAGTATCTGACAAGGAATTCCATCTTCGAAGGCCAAACCACGTGTGCTCCCTCATTCACTCCGTGAAGTAACCCAGCTTCCCAATCGCAGTCATCGTATCCCGACTTGCCCTTCCCCTTAACGCACACGTAAGCAGTTGAAATCGTTGACGCCTACAGATTATTCTATAATCCGATCTACCCAAGTCGTCAAATTCTTTGCATGTGAGCCCCAAATTTAAAATCCCCTTTTTAATCACTGACTTGAATCTGACCACTAATCCCATATTTATCCTTCCCGTGTCCCATGCCGACATTTAATTTAGCATGTATGATAATTCCCTTTAAACTCTATATCTTTATATATTTAAATTATATTCATTTGCTAGTAAAGGTATATTTTTGTTATTGTCATTTTCTCTCAACCCTAGACGAGTACCAGCTACCTGTTAATCTTTGGCCAACCTGCATTCTGAATTATTTGTTTTGAAAGGACCCCGCAATTAAAAAGTAGACCATCCACACTGAATTCTTAACTATTTTCCGTTCACGAACCGACTAGGTCGAATCTTAAATCAACTTCGACCTAAATCCCCAAATTGCATATATAAATATATATATAAATAGAGTCTAGTCATTCGACGACAATAACGACCAAGCGGGCTGGAATTATAGGAAGAAACGCGAAAAAAACTTAACAAAAGTAACAACAGAATGAGGTCATTTTTATAAATAAAAAATAATATAATAATAATTGTAATAAAATTATTGATAGCTTGAGTAATATCACTATTAATATTAGTAGAAGTATCGAAGGTACTGTTATATACTCGTTTGTTATCCAGGCTGAGATTTCAGGAGATATATTTGTGTGTTAGATAATTTGAAGCCACTATGCAAATAAGCGTTTATTGAAGTACGGTTATCTAAAATGTTAATTATATGCACCGAAAAATATTAACAGTCTCAATTTAGCCTAACAAACCTCTTTTCGTGTCAAAATTAATTTCTTGATATAATTAAGTAACCAATCCAACCTAACCTAGGCCATACTATATTATAAAAGTTATATGCCAATCAAAGTACAGTGAACAGAGTGCAAACCAAGTCCTTGGGCAATATACCGAGGTTGGTTAAAATAATGGAAACACCATTTGGTCCTGTAAAATGCTGTTACCATAGGTTAACACTCTTTTAACAATTGGTTGTTTTACCCACACAAAATTAACAAATACTGCTTAGAAATAACCATAATATCCATTGCTATTAGACGACTAATGGAATTCCACGATATGTAGAACCAAAACAATACAAGCCGCCTTCACTTTTTCTTGTTTATAATCAGGCAAAAGGGATCAAGGGCTCCTTTGAGGGTCCTATGTATTAAAATACATATATAAATTTCTCCTGAACAAGGAAAGCCGTAAAAGATGACTAATCTGAGATTATGATATTCTTGCACTGGTCTATCATCCACTTATTGGCGTTCTTGCTGCATTTTATTTTTTTAATCTTAATTGGAGAATTAAACGCTTGGGTAATAGAAGCCCTTCCATAATATCTGACTGTATTGTGGTTTCGAAGAAATGTTTTGACTTATACTAAGTTGGTAAGATGTTTGTTTATCTATTCATTCATTCTAGTATCTATTGTTCTGTGATTTATCGTTTCAATACGTGTTAATGCCCCACGATCTCTGTCACTGAGTATCACCTTCTTCATAAGTTACATTAAGCAGAGCTAGATATTTTATTGTTTTCGGCGAACCAGCATAACTTTAGGCAAAGTTCCTCTTGAAAATTTAAAAGACTCTGGAGTTCTTGTAACCGGGATCCCAACTTTTAACACTCCAACTATTTGCCTTGATGCACGCACCTGTAAAGAAAAGAAACGTATCGCTTATTACATCAAGTTGAGGTAGTCTCCAGTGCATATACACTGTGTACATGGGATTTATGTACCATTGAGATTTTCATTTATGTCAAAACATTCGCAAATATACAGGGCTCGAAATATCACTTATTTGCATTATTTTGTGCAACCTATCTACATTATTGTATGTTATACATATGTTAGTACAAACATAAAATATGGTATATTGCACAGGGTTTAGGGTTACCCTGTAAACTTTTGCAATCGTTATTAATGAAACGCACTTTCACATTTGGCCTCACACGTGACTTCATAGCCGTTTGTTTATCGAGCTGATTCGCCTACACCTATAAGCAGTCGTGCCATCGCGTAAAGAGCAATTGGCTAGAGCACTTTGGACATTTAATTCTTTCGGAAACATTTGTGATCAGTCTAAAATGTGTTAATTTATTGCCATTCGTACCCATGGAATTAACATACGAAAAGTGTAGCGTGTGGAAGGAAGAAAACACAGGCTAATAATGTGACGTTAAATATACACGAAAAATAAGCAAATCGCAAAAAACTGAGATATTCTATGTTTGACTTCACGAGATAAGGAGATTATTGTGGAATATTCGTATATATATATTTATATATATATATATATATATATATATATATATATATATATATATATATATATATATATATATATATTGTAGGGGAATCGTCACTCTCCCGTTCTCTGTCAGTGGAGACGCTGGACGGTAACCGCAAAAACTTCCGGGCCCGGCACCGTGGGTTAAACTCATAACCACAGCCCCTCACCACTCGTCTCTATGAAAAGCCAAAAGGTTTTAAACTTCAAGATCTCCCCTACGAGATTATATTCAATTTCACCTCAAGTAAGAAATTGGAGACGCGTTTTTCTCAAGCTCGAAGGCCAGTGGGAGCCGAGGTAAGACTTGCTGAGAAAATTCGTTGGAATAAGAACCCTCCTGTGGCCTGTCCACAAGCTCCCCCCTCCCTACTCTTATCCTAGTGGGGTGACGAGGTATAAATAACAAACACCTGGGAAAAAGGTGGTAGAATACGTGAGTCACCAGGCTACGAAGTCCCCGGATCGAGGCCGGGCTCCTAAGACTGGACAGGTAGAATACGTGAGTCACCAGGCTACGAAGTCCTGGATTGAGGCTGGGCTACCAAGACTGGACAGGTAGAATACGTGAGTCACCAGGCTACTAAGTCCCCTGCAAGAGAGGCAGGGCTACCAATGGGGCTAGGAAGCCGCTCATCATCTAGCTAGTCCCAGGTTATCAAACCGAACGTTAAGTTAACTTGTTCAAGTTCAACTTACTCTCGTCAGAGAGACTCCTCCTATCCTGGTGCATCGTAAAGCCCAGGGATAATCCTTGCCCTCTAGGAATTACGAAAAGAAGAGGAAAAAGGATACCCCACGAGCCCGTTACTCTAAGTTAACTTGGTTGAGGAACTAAGGTCAACTTATTCTCGGCAGACAACCCCCTCACTATCTGGGTGGATCCTAAAGCCCAGAGATAGTCCTCGCTCATGAGGAATGACTTAACGAAGGAGATAAAGCTCCCCCTCGAGCCCATTACCCGGTGGTCACACCAAACTTACTCTCGCCAGAGAGACCCCGCCTACCCTAGTGCTGCCTAAATCACCGTGATTGTTCTCGCCCTTGAAGACCCCACCCCATTGAATACCGTGTGGACCCTGAGCTGCTACACTAGCCAAAGTAACTTGTGGTCTCGACCACCTCCAACAATCTGGTCGAAGCACGCGTCAAAGGACCTACTAGATTCCTGTGGTGTCTGGGGCTCATTGAGTTCAAGGTCAAACTCAAACCTGCCGCTAGAGCAACAAGGTATTTAAATTCCAGTAGATACCATTAGCCAATTCTAGTATCTTGAAGTGAGTATCAAATTTAGCCAATATTAGAGGGTCAAGTAAATTGAAGTCTTTTTTGTGTATTTTAAAATTCGTAGTATTTCTGTGGTTCATGTTTTGTTTTTGTGTAGTAAATTGTTAAATTTAAAATATAAGTTTATTTTGAGAATTCTTGTGTGTTTCTTTGTATCCATACGTGTTTGAAGCGGCTCTTCCCTAACACAACAAAATTAGCACTCTTAGATCAAAGCCTACTTCATCAAAGAAGTACATCACGACCACAAGGTATACCACGACAAAAGTGGTCAGGTGTGGAGTGATCAAAAGGGGCATTCTATGACACATATATATATATTATTTTTTTATTTATTTATTTATTTTTAAAAATCGGTAAAGAAAACTCTTTGTACAAAAATGAAGCGGCCTTTGAAAGAGAACCATTTATCTGCTTTTTGACTGGGCTAGCAAACGAATGCTAACTTGGGTGGTTATAATAGTAATAACAATGGTGGTACTAAAAGTTTTAATAGTAATAATACTAATAGTATGTTTAATAGGAATAATAGTTTGTTATTAATTATATTTGTCTTTGTATCTAAAGCATAAAAAGTATAAAAGCAAACTTAAATACTCCAACGGAGGATATAACCCAATAGAAGCCAGATTGGAGATGGAGATTGAAGCAGGGGCAACGACTTTGTATTGATCCTTGGTACCTGTCTCTGTTTGAGTTTTGAGACCAAGACAATAATAGTTGTGGCCTTGAGTCCTTAAGGAGCATGTTCTGGAGAGTGACGCGACATTTTGGTCCTTAAAATTTACCCCTCTTCCTTTGATACTATCAGCAAAAGTTACTACCATTGCATCACAATTAGGAACAAATACAGTTAAATTTTTATATATTTTGCTATTCTTATTCCAGTATTTAACACTAAAGTGGAGTGAAGGTAAGGCGGAAATTCATCTCTATTCCATAAATATGGCATTTTTACCAATATTCCATTTCAGGCTGGCAGTAACCTCCATTTCGATGCTCTTATGAACCCTTGCCAACCAATTTAGCCAATGATTCTTTTTATTCTCTGCCATAAGGAAAAAAGCAGGTTATTATTATTAATATTATTTATGTTCCCTATGAAAAAGATTAGATAAAAATTAAATTAATTTTGTTTACACCATCCAAAATATACTTCTGGATCAAATTAGGGATAAAGATGTAGCATTTTTAATTACATACTATGCCCAGTTATCAGCTCTTTCCCTATCACTATGACTTCCATAGAATGAGGATAATAGTTAATTATTATAAATAATATAATAAATATAAACATTTAATTAATAGTAGTAGTTTCCTAGTCTTCCTATCAATCGAGTTAATAATTGTTAATAATTGAGGATAATAGTTAAGTATTATAAATAATATAATAAAAATAAACATTTAATTAATAGTAGTAGTTTCCTAGTCTTCCTATAAATTGAGTTAATAATTGTGTTCTCAAAATAATAAAACATGCATAACCTCAAATTATGTCACGGACATTTTTAAAATTGTTTTCTTTATCAGAGATTAAAGCTTTATTTGTTTCACAAAATAATAAATGCTTTATTGATTTATTTGTTAGCTCTACACTTTAGATGCGTGTGCAAACACGCACATATTCGAGATAAGAAAGAAGGTATAACCATCGATTTCGCATTGGCTAGTCAATAACAAACTCAACGTACCAGGGTTTTTTTATTACAAATCAATTAAACAAGATAATAATTTTGGAGTAAAATAATTAAAAAATAATAGTTTAAATGTTATTCGAATATTGGAGGACTTTGCTTTCGATTGATAAGTTTAGGTTTCACTAATGGGATTTTTAGCCTTTGGAAGTGGTATTTTCGGTCGAAGTAGATTTGGTGAGGGTGAAAAATTTCAAATTAAAATTAAAATAATGATAATTATCTTAATACGGTTTATGCCTTCGGAGAGCATATTTTGGTGGAATTTTACCAGTCATAGAGGGTAATAGTTTGTATGTGGAGGCTGCTTTTCGGCCGTTGAGCGGGGATGGAGGTGATGGGGCGAGACAGGTCTGAGACTTTGAGAGGTGCCAGTGTTCTTGGACCTATATCAGTTGACGGTAGACCTACTGCCCCGAGAGGTTCTTCCTATAAAATTGAAGGTATTCTCACTATTTCTGTAGTGAGCGGCTGTAGCTGCTTGTGTATCGTTTACAAGTGATTTAGGTACCAAGAGTTTGACGTGTGGTTGGGTCAACAGGTAGATTGGATTCGAATGGGGTGGATTCTCTCAAGGGCTGTTTTACTGGAAGTGAATCTCGTTGAGGATATGCGGGTTGAGCATTTGGGCCTTCTGGTTTGGAAATGATCTCTTCTGGGGTTATTTTTAGATGATCCCCATGCACTAGTTTTGTACGTTTTAGGTACCTAAGATAGAGGATCTCGAACCTGTTTCTGCCGAAGTCTATCATTATTCTAAAGGGTCCATCCCACCTCGGCCATAGTTTTGCATTAGTGTTTGGGGGTACGATGTTTTTAATATAACATTGCATTTCGACAAAGATGGCATGTAGGGGTAAAGTCCTTCGGTGTCGTTGCTGTTAATTCATTTGTGACGTCTGTGTTGTAGGATAATACACTATAGTAAGGGTTCAAAGCAAACTCTTAGTCAATTATATCGTAGAGGAGGCGTTTGTCATGATGAAATAATGCAAATTGCAGTGTATCTCCAATTGCTACATGATAAGCGCCGTTGATGGCAGTCTGGGCGAGGGCTAGATATTCATCCCAATGGGGTGAGATTTTTACTATTAATCAAAGAAGATTCAAAATTTTCCGATTTTGCCGTTCCACGAGCCCGTTTGCGGCTGGATGGTGGGGGACTGTGTGCACCCTGGTTATGTTGCACAACCTGAAGATTTCTTCCATTAAATTTGAAGTCAATTTGGTAGCCTTGTCGGAGATCAGTATTTCGGGTGCCCTGAGTTTTGATGATGCGATCTACGAGAGATTTAGTAATTGTTTCAGCTGTTTGATCAGGAATTGCTACCAATTCGTTATAGCGAAAGATTGTAATGGGTAAATACTAATATATATTTATTGGTACTTGTTTTCTTCCTAAAAGTTCCTAAAATATCCATACTGGTCCTATTTTTCAGGGCTGTTGTGGAATTGGATATCTGGGTATATACGTTGTTTTGGCACGACTCCCTTTATGTTTAAGATATACAGGGCATTTATGGTTGGATTGTTGAGCTCTGGTAACAATATTCGAGAAATGGTAGCTTTTACATGTGCTTTATTGTTCTTTTTGCAGCCATGTGGCTAAAGAGCGGTGTGTCATGGCCTAATGCAATGCACATGTTAACTAAATCGTCTAGGATCTCAATTACAGCCACCCGATCGCATCTTTATAGCAGACTTGTTTGTCGTGGAATTAGTATTCCTTGGCTAGTGTTGAGTTAGGCGTTGACATTAATTGAGCGAAGATGTTTCCAACTCGTTTGTCTTTTTGTTGCTCATCCAGAAGCAACTGATAATCGAATGGTTGTGACGTATGTATTTTGTTCACTGGTTCTATGCGTGATAGGCAATCTGGGATGGTTTGTAGTTTCCCAAGGCTATATTCTACTTTTGGGTGGTAGTCTTGAATTTCCAACGCCCAACGACTTAATCAAAATTCTAGTAATTTGTCTTTAAACAGATACACATGGGGTTGGTGATCACGATAATATCATACCCATATAATATGTTTCTGAACCTTTTTAAAGCCCAGACTACAGCTCGTGCTTCGCGGTCCGTTGTGCTGTAATTCTTTTGCGCTCCATTCAATAGTTTACTAGCCTATGCAATTGATATTTCTTTTCCATGTTTAAATTGCACAAAAACAGCACCCATGACGAAAAAACTTGCGTCAATGGCAAGAATGAAGGGTTGCTTATAGTCGGGGTACTGAAAAATTGGATCATGGATTAAATGTTCTATGAGACATTTAAATGACTGTTGTTGTTGGGGATCACACATGAAAGTAGCATGTTTTGCGAATAGGTCGATGAGGGGTTTGGCACTTTCAGAGAATTTAGGAATGAAGGTACGCTAGAACCCTACAAAGCCAGAAAAGGCTTAGGCTTCTTCTACCAACTTTTGTGGTGGATACTTTTGAAGTCTCTCAGTCTCCACTGGATCGGGTTTGATTCCTTGCGTGGAATGTAAGAATCCAAGGTATACAAGTGATTCTTGAAGTAAATTACATTTTGCTAGTTTTACTTTTAAGTTTGCCTTTTGCACTCTATCGATTTTTTAGATTGGCTATGGCCTCTACACCCAATAGGTCAGTAAGGACTAGGTTCATTAAGCTAGAAAAATTAGAAGGTTCGTTTCGAACACCAAAAGTTAGAACGTTGAAATGGTAGTGACCGAAATTCGTAGTAAAGGCTGTATATGGTATGCAATCTGGAATGACCTACATTTGCTAATATCCAAGTTTAAGGAGGAGAAGTACTTCGATTCTCCTATATTCTAAATCGTTCCAGTAATGTTTGCTTTAGTAAATCTATCCGGAATTGTGACACTGTTTAAGCGTCTAAAATCTATACATGGTCACATTCCGCCGTCCTCTTTTGAAACCAAAATCATGGGGGAAGACAACAGACTAGCCAAAAGCGCAATCATGCCTTGATTTCACATGTCTTGGACATGTTCTTTTAAAATTTCAAACTATAAATTGGGGAGCCTATAAGGATGTATATGTATATAAAGGCTTTGTTCTGGGTTTCAATTTGGTTTCAAAAGGCACTAAATTTCGTCCTAACATATCACCGGATGAAACAATAACATCTTGTTTTGCTAATAAAAGATCGAGTAGTCTATTCTATATCTGCTTTACACGTCTCTAATAATGCAAGCCATGTTTCACTTTATCCGTTAGACAGAATTTGTATTTTTTTCGCAATTCACTTATATCTGCGCTACCTTGCTCGTCCAAGGACTGTACCAGTTGTATTATGGTTTACTTTTCATCTTCTATGACTTTTACTTGGGTAGCGGCACCTAGCCTCTGACCCTTAAAAAACTTAACTACACGTAGGTCACGGGTCAACACCTCGGCAAGAACTAACCTATCCTCGCTATGACCGATTGTCGTAGAATAGGCTCTCGACGATATACCATATATAACTATTCATTGAGGGAATTATTCAAATATTTCGAGTGCGTGGTAATCTGATTGACCGAGGTTAGTCCAAAAGGGAAGGAGGAGCCTGGAGAGGCTTATTTATCTTCAATATGCTTATCTTCAATATGGCTACCATTAATGAATAAGAGTTTTATTAATTAAACTATCAACAGCACACAAAAAAATGTGTTCATAAACGGAGAATGAAAAGGGTCGTGGGAATATCTGACTAATCGAGGATTAAAATTTGGAGAGATTTAAAAAGGTAAACAAATAAAAATTAAAGGGGGGGGGAATGGTTCGCTAAACCATTTAAAGCACAGGGTTGCGTTGACAAAAGGTTAAATGATTAAAGGTAATGCTCAGCTTACGGAATTACAAAGTTGTTGTGCAGAGGCTGACGATGCGAAGGAATCTTCGGTCCACTCGCGATTTCCTTAACGAAGGGCAAGGACTGTCTTCGAAGAGTGAGAGCGAAGTGGGGCTTGGAAGTACGAGCGATCTTTGTGACAGCAAATCGGAGATATTCTAGATGAACAATGGAGGCTATTGTTTAAACCAAGCGTTCTCTTGAAGAACGTTAAAAAGGGGGGAATTAAATTATCCGGACGTGATGTCTTGGGAACGAGAACCGTTTCTTGACGAACATGCTTGAACAACAATAGCTGTTCTAACGTTGTTCTCTTTCTGAACAACAGGGGGGCCTTGTTGACTTAGCGTCTCGAAGGCACGAACCTTGGCACTCAAGAGATATTGTCCTCTTCTGAACAATAAGGGGTTTCTTGGCAGAGTTCCTAGGTGCACAAGAGAGACCGGATCAGCTTGATGCCTCGCGAAGATAATTTGGATCTGCCTCAATTGGGAAAATCTATAATATAAATACCCGGAGCCATCTCCATGGCGTAGGGGGTAGTTGAGTATGGGACTCAGGGAGAATGTCCCGGTGGCGCCTGGGAAAATACCTCATTTTCCCATAAGCCTAATTCAATCTGGCGAGATCGACGTATGGAGGCGAAAAGAGGAAGTGAACCTCCTTGATTAAACATTGGCTACGATGGAAGATAACGTGCTTCTGCTTCCTCTCGCAGGCAAGATGCACGTGGCTAAGCATGGTTAAAATGTGATAGAGGCTGAATTAAAGCGGCCTCAGACCGTTCTATCTCACCCCTTTATTCCAGGGGAAGTTGTCACTTTGAAAAAAAGAGAGAAGGGACAACCATAGAGCTCCGTTTTGGAGAATTCGCTTTCTTGCACCGACCGTACCTTCCTGCACCTAGCTAGTATTACCTCAATACATATGATTATGTTGATCATTTGATTATAGGGTAAACTAACCTTTAATCTAAACTTAACCATAAATGAGACATGAAACAATGAAATATATAATTAGTACATATGGGACAAAATAATTCATACGTAATTTAATGGGTACAAATATATGCACATACGAGTAAAAATAGACATTGAGCCACAAAATTCAGACATATACATTAACTAATTATATTACAGGAGAATCTAATTTAAGTCGTACAAGAAGGTATATACATACATGGAGATCCTAATCCTACGTATTACAGATTAATTCACACTATTTGGTAACGCATTTCTACTGAGTACGTTTGCGACATGATTTTTGGAACCTTTTATGTAATTTATCTTAAATTGGTACTCTTGCAAGAGTAGACTCCAGCGCATAATTCGGCCGTTGGAGTGTCGTACATTCCGAATATAGGCCAACGGGCGGTGGTCAGTTCCTATCTGAAATTCTTTTCCTATCAAATACATCTTAAACTTGTCAATAACCCAAATAATAGCTAGAGCTTCCTTCTCTATCTCTTTTCGCGGGGTAATAACTGGCGACTAGCATATGCAACTGGATGACTCGTTCCGTCATCCTCATATTGAAGGAGTACACCTCCAATGCCCTCGTTGCTCGCGTCGGTCTTAATTCCAAAGGATTTTCCCGGGTTGGGGAACTTCAAAATGGGGGCAGAAATGAGCGTACTCTTGAGCTGGTTAAAATGAGAAACAGCGACATCATTCCAACGTAGTTGATCGGGGGAATTCTTTTTTAAAGGGTGCTAAGGGGCGCCGAAATTGCAGCGAAATTCGGGACAAATCGCCGATAGTAAGAAGCTGATCGTAGGAATGATCTTAATTACTTCTTAGTATTCGGGAGGGGCGTGTCGGCGATTGCCTTAATCTTGTCCTCATGTGAATCTAACTGGCTTTGTCCTATTTTAAAACCCAAGTATTTTATGGTTTCGTGGGCAAAATGGCATTTGCTGGGGCCAATGGTGAGGCCATTTTCGCGCAGTCGCTCGAAGAGAGCTAATAGGGTAGTTAAATGATGGCTCCATTGACGAGTAGCGACGAAGACGTTATCGAAGTAAAAGGAGACATTCGGAAGTCCATCTAACAACCTTCTCATGAGACGGTTATAGTTACTACAAGCGGTCACGAGGCCAAAGGAAGGCGCTTAAATTGCATTAAGCCTTTTTCAGTTGCAAAGGTGGTATATGCTTTCACATCGGGCCGGAGATGAACTTGGCGTCTTCAAAAAGGTGGAGGTTTTGATCTACCAACGGAATGGGCTCAGCATTGAACACAGTTACTGAATTTAACTTCCAGAAGTCGATGCAGATCCGATAAGAGCCTGAGGTTTCTTGACCATGACGATTGGGGAACAATAACTAGAGGTGGAAGGTTATATTATATCTAAACTAATCAAATTATGGACTTCGGCGTTAAAAGCTTTGCGTAAATAAATCGGCATGGGATAGGGTTTTAAACGGACGGGTTTTAAGGTTGTTGATTTAATATCATGCTCGAAACTAGTAGCGCATCCAGGCTTTTCTGAAATAACGTCGTCGAACTGACATAATAATTCTTGTAGCTGACTCTCTTGATGTGGTGTCAACTGCGCGTCAAAATCCAGGTCAGAGGGTTCAAAAGACTCGCCTGGCAGGGAAGGAAGAAGGTAATCAGCCTCCAGTTGAATGCACACTGTCTGTATGACATTAAGGGACTCTGCGGGGTAATCCTCTTCAAGCACCGATGTTTCGTCCAGTGCTACGAACGTATCTCCATAGGCGCGTCGGTGGTACTTTTTTAACAAGTTGACGTGGTAAAGCTTATCACCTGCTGGGGTACCAATGAGGTAATCTACCGGTCCTCGTACCTCTCGGACCGAGTACGGACCTTTCCATTGGCTCATTAATTTATTACTCGCTGTGGGAAGAAGCAGGAGTACTTCATCACCGGGCTCAAATTTACGATCTTCGGACCTGACATCAAATTAGGTTTTATATTTTTCCAAATTGACATCGGCATCTTCATAGGCGATGTTTGCGAATTTCTCGAGCCTCTGGCGTAGATCCAAGACATAAGCGTAGGATAACTGGAGTTCTTGATCCAGTTGGGGCTTGATTAGCAACTCCTTTAAAATGCTGAGTGGTCCGCAAACATTACGTCCATAAAGGAGCTCGAACGAGGCGAAGCCTAATGTACAGTGAGGAATTTCTCGATAGGCGAATAGGGCGACCAGGAGATATCGGTGCCATTCGCGGGTCTGCTCAGCACAAATCTTCTTAATAATGGATTTTAAATTTCCATTTAATTTTTCGCACATCCCGTTTGTCTGTGACCAGAAGGGGGTGGTAAAAAGGGGCTTTACCATGAGCAGCTTCCCTACGTACTCCATCAACTCGGAGGTGAATTGTCGTCCTCTGTCTGAGAGTACTTCCTTGGGGACGCCTACGCTTTAAAAGATGGAAATAAGGGCCTTGACGCAAGAAATACAATTGATTCGGCGAATGGGGACAGCCTCGGGAAAACGGGTAGCAAAGTCAACTAAGGTAAAAATATAGCTGTGCACTTCGCTCGAAGGGGGGTGCATAGGGCCAACCAGGTCGATGGCCACTCTGGAAAAGGGTTCAGTTATGACTGGTCTCCTTTGTAAGGGAGCAGGTTTGACCCGCCCCTTAGCGAACGTATTCTGACACACATCGCACGATCGTCAATGCTTTAAGATGTAAGCTGCAGCACCCGGCCAATAAAATATTTTAAAATACGCTGACCCGTTTTAGTATGACTGAAATGACCGGAAAAGATGCTGTCATGAGCTATTTTGAGCACTATAGGTACATGGGATAGTGGAAGGCATAAGACAGTTGTAACAGCATTATTACTGTCCTCGGCGGATCGGTAAAGTAGACCACCTTGCTACAGGTACCTTATTCCTTTGGGTCCACCGACAGTCTCCGTGTCCTTGTTATGAGCCTTATCCCATAATGGTGTTTGTCGTAGAATGACCCTTGGTTTTGATCACTATACTCTTTGACACCCTTTTAGTATCGGTATGCTTTAAGGGGCGTGAGTTACTTCTATGATGAAGTAGGCTTTGTTCTAAGAGTGTTATTTCAGTGGATTAGTTCTCAAGGAAGAGCTATTTTTAAACACATAAGGATAAGAGGAAACACCAGAATCTACCAAAATAAACATGTATTTTAAATGAAACACTTAATTATTACAAACCAACAGTTAACACATTTCTATCTTTGGCATCAAAGATCTTTCAATGACAAAAAATAAAAAAATAGGCTTCCCGTAAACATACCAATTGCCGATTAGTATTTTCTTTATCGCGACTCTATTTGATTAGCGTTAAACATTAAATTAACGTACTCTCGTCTACAAACACATATGACCTAGGTTCAAAAACAAGGGTTTCTACTCTCCTTTAAAACTAGGGACGTACTAAACTTCTACTATCGCAATAGAGATGTTATTTTTAACTTACAGGTAGGTATTAGGGATTGCCGGATGTCGCTGGAGGACTTATCTCTCGCTTTGAAGTGTGGTCGCTGGTTGAATTTTCGAGGAGGGATTGCTTGTCGCCTGTGACGGGGGCTGATTCTTCAACGTAATTAAAGAACGTGAGCTCGTTGGGGCTGGGTTCTTCTCCTCTCCCTCTTACGGAGCTTGAGATGTGAGAGTCGCTCGAGTGTGAGCGGCTTTGCTTTTCTTAAGTCGGACTTCTTTGCAGACTGAAAAGGCTTTTTCGGTATGGCACCGATATAAAGCTTGACTATTTAGGTTAATACGGCCCTGAAAGGGGGGATCGATTTTCTCAATCTGATCCTATCGTTTCTCACGGAAATAGTCTTGTATGGCTGAAGGATCGATCTTCACGAACTAACCCTTCTGGCGTATCGACTTCTAATCTTCTTGTCTGGCTGAAAGATCGATCTTCACGAACTAATCTTTCTTCTGACGAATCGACTACTAATAATCTTCTTGTCTGGCCGATGGATCGATCTTCACGAACTAATCCTCCTCTGGCGTATCGACTTCTGATAATCCCTTTCTCCTTCTTTGGGGGCTTATTTATAGGCGGATTGCCGCCCCATCTAAAGGGGGAAGTGACCAGGCCACAGAGGCAAAGGGGAGATGGGGCGAATGGTGAGTTAGCATCTGGGGCGAGGGAGAATTCCTGAGGTGGCACTGGGGTGCCCAAGTCAGCTCGCAAATTAGAGGCTCGCAACCGCACCGCTACTTGGCGTGCCTTCGGACTCGCACCGCTTTTTTTCCATAACCACAGGTTTATGGGTCTCGTAGGTAATTGGATCGTTAGAGCGTCGTTTAAGGACCTTAGGTGGTCGCCTTAAAACAGAAGTTAGCTCCAACTGCCCATAGCGGCGGGGAGATCACACATTGTAAGCATTTTCGCCGGCTACCTTTCCCACGCTTTTCCTCATAAGGGAGGGGGGCTTTAATGTACCTATACTCCTCCAGGATGCTTAATGTAACCATTTCTCCACAGTGTTAGTGCTTCACACTCCTTTTGTGTGGACCTAAAGTCCTGGTTAAGGAGCTCCGAGAATTCGGACGTATCGGGGTTCTGAGGGGAACGAACTCCTGTGCTTCCTTCTTAGCTCGGCCTCGAGTAAGGGCGGCCTGGGACACAGGGTCGGAGCTTACTTGAGGGCTCTGTCCTATAAGTACGGAACAAAATTTTATGGGTGCTGAAATGACTTTAGCCCAGCCATCATAATACTGAAACTGCAGGTAACATCTAACGACGGGGAATCGGTTCGCCCGCCCAAGGTAGTCATGTTCTACCGCAAATATTTCGTGGTTAGGATCCAAAGTGAAGAGGAGCTCGTTGGACACGATAAAACACGTGTACCCTGTGTCCCTGAAGAGAGTAGATACACGGCAGCCATTCACGCTGCCCTCCTCAAATTTCAAAGTTCTCGGGGAACTTTTATCAAAAATAAAATTTACCTGGTGTTGACTTAGGGGAAGAAGTTGCTGCTTGGGTCTGCACCACCGGGAAAGCCGGGGTGGCATTAATCTGGTGAACTAGGTGGGCTGGTCCGCTTTTAAGCCTAGAATTTTGTGAGCAATTCCAGCTCATGTGGTTTTCTACACCGTAGGTGAAGCATATGATTGGTCGCTTCGGGAAGAGTGATGGAGGAGAAATCTTAACGGGAGGTTTGATGTCCCGTTATTGGTTTGGGGGAAGAAGTTTTGGGGTTTTACGGAGCCCGGAAACTTCGTCGGGTTTCCTGAGGAGGGGCGCGAATCCTTCTTTCTTTCCTGGTAGGAAGATTGGTGAGAATTTCGATTCTCCTTGGCGTATAAATTATGGCTTGCGGCATAGACATACGCTTCTTCGATACACTCTTTAAAGGTCTGGCACCGATGATCCTTGACGAACGCGCGGATCTCCGTCGGCAGAGACGCCAAAAATTGATCTCGCAACACGAAGTCTGTTAAGGACTCGTAGTTAGGATCAACCTTTGAGGATTCTAACCAGAATTTATAATTCCTCTAAAGAATGTATCCGAATTGACGGAACGTCTGTCCTGGTTTAATACGACCTCCTCAAAATTCTTGTCGGTAGAAATCAAGTCATATTATGAGCGGCCAATAACTCAGCTTTTAAGGTGCTGTAATCAATTGTACATTCAAATGACATAGATATGAAATGTCGCGCAATTTACAATTTAAAAGGGGAAGTAATCTTACTACACCTTCAGCCTCCAAATCCAGGTTATCGATCTCAAGGATCTTTTCGAAGCGTGCTAAAAATGCTCCGAAATCCTCTCCATCCCTGAAATTGGGGAGCTTAAGTGGGAGATTGGGTGGGGCTTCGGAACGTCAACTTACCGATTGCGTTTCAGCATGTACACGAGCCATTTGAAGCTGATAGTGAAGCTTAGCTTGTATTTTCCGTTCCTCTCTTTCTCCTCGTTGGATTTCTCTTTCTCTTTTTCTTTCTTCTCGTTGGATTTCTCCTTCACATTCTTCTCGTTGGATTTCTCTTTGCCTTTCTTGTCTTAACTTTTCTCTTTCTGTTCGTTGCTCCTCTTGAATGTACTCAATTAATTCTCTTCCGAAAAGTCCCAAGGATTCTCCTTGCGCTTTGAAGATTTCAAACTGAGTCATATTGCACTTTGGGGCGCAATAGTCAACCAACTAAATTCCTTGCGATAAGAATTATGCCTTGTAGAGAATTTGCCTACCTAAATATAGGCACTGACCTATTCGTGGTTGGTTTCTCGACCTAAATAACCAATGAGTAAAATAACAAAAAAAACACAAACAAAATATTATAACAGTTCCTTGATTTACTCCAGCTTCTTAAGTTTCAAAAAGGGGATAGCATTCGTTAAAACTAAAGGGAACTACTATACTCTATTCTTATAACGAATAACACTATGCTTCACTTGACTGAGACCAGTGTTTGTAAAGATATAGCGCTAAATCTTACACACTTGACACTAATTTTAAATGGTATATATATATATATATATGTGTGTGTGTCGTAGAATAGGCTCTCGACGATATACTATATATAACTATTCGTTGAGGGAATTATTCTAATATTTTAAGTGCGTGGTAATCTGATTGACCGAGGTTAGTCCAAAGATGATGGGGGGCTTGAGAGGCCTATTTATCTTCAATATGCTTAAGAAGTGGAATGGAGCACAAGGATAAATAATATGACTACCATTAATAAAATATAGTTTTATTAATTAAACTATCAACAACACACAAATTTTTTTTTTACATAAACGGAGAATGAAAAGGGTTGTGGGAATATCTGACTAATCCGAGGATTATGATTTGGAGAGATTTAAAAAGGTAAACAAATAAAAATTAAAGGGGGGGAATGGGTCGCTAAGCCATTTAAAGCACAGGGTTGCGTTGACAAAAGGTTAAATGATTAAAGGTAATGCTCAGCTTACGGAATTAAAAAGTTGTTGTGCAGAGGCTGACGATGCGAAGGAATCTTCGGTCCACTTGCGATTTCCGGCAGAAGGGTTCTTCGGGGGGTTGTCCTTAACGAAGGGCAAGGACTGTCTTCGAAGAGTGAGAGCGTAGTGGGGCTCTGATGTACGAGCGATCTTTGTGACAGCAAATCAGAGATGTTCTAGATGAACAATGGAGGCTATTGTTTAAACCAAGCGTTCTCTTGAAGAACGTTAAAAAGGGGGGAATTAAATTATCCGGACGTGATGTCTTGGGAACGAGAACCGTTTTTTGACGAACGTGCTTAAAAAACAATGGCTGTTCAAACGTGGTTCTCGTTCTGAACAACAGGGGGGCCTTGTTGACTTGGCGTCTCGCAGGCACGAACCTTGGCACTTAAGGGATATTGTCCTCTTCTGGACAATAAGGGGTTTCTTGGCAGAGTTCCTAGGTGCACAAGGGAGACCGGATCAATTTGATGCCTCGCGAAGATAATCTGGATCTGCTTCAATTGGGAAAAGCTATGGTATAAATACCCGGAGCCATCTCCATGGCGTAGGGGATAGTTGAGTTGGGGACTTCATGAGAATGTCCAGGTGGCGCCTGGGAAAATACCTTATCTGCCCATAAGCCTAATTCAATCTGGCGAGATCGACGTATGGAGGCGAAACGGGGGAGTGAACCTCTTTGATTAAACATTGGCTACGATGGGAGATAATGCGCTTCTGCTTCCTCTCGCAGGCAGGATGCACGTGGCTAAGCATGGTTAAAATGTGATAGAGGCTGAATTAGAGCGGCCTCAGACCGTTCTATCACACCGATAGTCTCTATGATAATCTTCTGTTCATATATTTCTTTTCTATAACATATAACCCATCCTCATTTGCAGTATTTTCTCCATTTAATCCGTTTATTTTTACACTAAACCGAACTCTTTCTTCGGGCTGTATTTCTACAATTGCTAGGATACACAATTCTACTCGGTTTTTAGTTTCTAATTTGAGCTCCATGGGTACTCGCAGCCATCTACCAGCTAAATTATTTTTAAACACAGAATCTACTTTGACAGGCCCGTCACGCGACTATAGTTTACTATACTCGTATTAGCAGTTATCACCACACGACTCCATTTATTCAACCCTACATCTGAGTAATGTGACACTTTGTTTCGGCTGTCATTCAACTCATGTACTCGAATTTGTTCGGTAGACTTAACATGACTCGTCGATGGCTCTAATAGCACATAATTCATAGAACAAGGTGATAACTCTCTCAGCTTATCATGCAACTCATTCATTTTGTTTAGTCGTCGCATACGACTTATAGTTTCATCTTTAATCATTTGCGGGACCTCTATATGCGGCAAACTGTCTGAAAAGGCATCATTCAAATCGGGTGCCTCTCTGCCCTCAAATAGCTCGGTGGGTGCATCCTCCTCTTCTGGGTTCGATGCACTTGACTCGCGTAAGCATTGAGCTTGACCATTGATCTTACCGGCTGGGTATATTTCCCAAACATTTTGGTTCATAAAGTTCATCTCCAGTAAGAAATCAGTTGAAAAGGCAACCCTATTATTTACAATTTGAACTAGGATTGGGTACGCACCATCATCTACACGTAAATAAAACTGTAGTTCACCAAAAGTAGGGATTTTGCTTCCTTGCGCGTCAGTTAATCTAACACGAGATTTAGTCATATGTTACTTGCCTGAGAACTAAGTTAGCAATTTATTCACAAAAGCTTGTTTTACTAAGGATCTTGCGCTCCAGTATTAAACACAGCGGTAGCTGGCAGTTGCCCTACTCGTCATCTTACAAGTAGTTATTCTAATGGGTTTATTGGTATCAGCCTAATGGGAAGGGATGTACTTAAAACTGAGGAGGTTCTTTGTCTGGCTGATAGCCTCTCCTCAAAAAATGTTCCGATAGTACAGGCTCTCGACCTCTGGGTAAAGCTCAGGATACTCCAATTCTTCCTTATAAGCAGTAGGAATATCGTCTCGTTCGGACCCAACTACATGAATATTCTTTGTACTTGATCCTACAAATTGATTCCCTGTTCGATCGGTACGGGTTTGTTGAGGTGGTTTCGATTGAAACACCCTTACATTCCTTAGTGCTACATGTGCTCGGCTGTAATTTTCACACTTTAGGGTTTCACCTCTCTTGTGGTCGTGGTCACGGCATACAGAACAGTATAGGGCATTCATACATTTAGCAGCATAGTGTCCTTTGACCTCACGATTATGACATCTAGGAGTTTCTCTGAATTGTATCAAGTGTCTAACTCCATCATAATTAAAACGCCTCTCTACCCTAGGAGTGTTTTCAAGTTTTTCTTTTCTAGGTAAACTATCCCTCCGCTTATCATTTCTATCGTTCACATACCCAGGTGTGTATCTGGTTTGGGTTCATTGAGTGGGTGTATGAGCAGGCGCATGTATATATCGAGTACTTGGAGCTAGGTACATAGAGAGGGCTATTTGTTTTATTTGGCCTTTGGCCAAAGGCCTCTGGTTTACCCTCTCTTGTTTTGTTTAAGACAATATTAACATCCTTATCTAGCTTAATTTCATTCTGGAATTTCTTTTGAGCAGCAGATGAAATGTCTGCGTAAATTGCAGTTGCAGCTAATATGTAGATCAATATCTCCTTCATATTACTAAACCGGAAGTTTAATGACTTTTCTACGGCTTTGAGGGGTTCTATAGCTTATGTAAAACGGTACTACAATTATTTTAATTTACCTTATTAATCAGTAAAGTAATATAAGGGCTTATCATTATGGAATCTGCTAGACAAAATCTACCATTTTTTTTTCTTGAAGTTAAGAAGTTCGGAAAACACTTTCATGCAACATGTAATTGGGTAACTAAGAAAAACCGAACAGAGAAATAAAATTAATGTATAAATATCATACAGTGTGGTCTACCGACTTCTTCCTCTCTCGCTTGGGGGCTTTTATCGAAGCCACAAGTGGGTTCATCGAGCGAGATGGACAGAAAATGTCCTGTAAACAAACTAGGCATAATTTGACAAAAAATATATCAAAAAATAAAAACACTTTTATTTTTTCCTGAGACAGTCATCACGCGAATGAATACCATCCGCACCTTGCATATAATCAACGACGTAAAGCAGTTGTCAGAATAGAATATAAATATCATTCTACCTTTAGATATTCAAGATGATGCAATTTAGGGGAGTATTTAAAAGTGATTAATCTGACGTAGGCAACTAACAAACTTTAACGAAATGTTTTCAATTCTGTTTGCCACCTCAAGACATGCTTTAGCTAGAAACGTTATGTGTACTGAGAAAAATAGAATTGCGATAATAAAAAATAAAGAAATATGTTACTTAATCGTTTGGTTGTAATTTTTACATTTTTGTTAAAGTTGCAACCGAATGTAATGTTAAATAGGGCGTAGCAATCGTTTTAGGCAACTCATGTCCTATCTCATAGTATCGTTGTATTAGTGCCCGAGCGCAGAAAGTTTTATAAATGAAAACTTTGTTTGTGGCAACGCCATCTTTAAATGCTACGAGACGGACTAACTCATGCTCGTTCGTTTCAAGATAAAAAACGAGGGATTTTGGCAATTGATATTTCCTCCCCTAAGTCGCACACTTTTAGTTTGCAAAATTAGTTCATCACATGAAATTCCAAATGAGATTATAAATTTTTTTTCGATCTCAAAGTAATTGCGAAAATATCCATAAGTATTTAAGCTTAAATAAACCAAGTAAAAATTTTCATTACTTGAGCATAATTAGGTAAATTAGAAAATGGCTAATTATATACTCATTAGCTTCAAATGAGCAGAAAAACAACTCTCGTCGGATTCTAATTTCAGAGCAAAAATTGCATATAATTTTTATCTTATATCTTAAATTTATAAAAGATTATAAAATTTATAATATGTATTTTATATTAGCTAGATAATTTTAAATTTATTTGTGGATAATATTATGCATCCTTGGCTTACGGTGGACTAATAAACTTATTCCGCTCAAAAAAGTGTTTGCCTTAAGGATAATGATATAAACATTGAGAGGCTATGTTTCCAATCCTCTAATTCCTAAACCAAATTAAACAGAAAATTCCCTTAAAATTGCGTTATTACATAAATTTTACCTACAACTTGGTAATATTCCAAATATCTTAAGAGATTTATTTCTACTTAGAGTTTTAATTCAATTTTTATTGATGATTATACGCCGTGAAAATTCCAAAATTTGTTTAGCCCAAGAAATTTCGAGAAACTTCGTTTGATCCTGATTTACGTCCTCATTAGTTTAAAATAACTAACCTATTTTCCAAACGAGGAAAAATTTTTCACATGCAAGGTCAACGAACCGGTTAAACTTCAAAAAACCAACTCCGTATATTTAGTATTAAAAACAGTACCTATGCCGTTTTTCGGCATTAGTACCCCCCCCTTTTAATTGTGGGGGTGGCACCCCTACTCCCGGATATTTTTAATCAGCTAGTATTATTGCAATTCTAAATCCTAGCATTAGGTTGAAATCAGGGTTGGCAATGTTTGAAATCAGGAATTCCCTCCACATCAAGAGAAGGCAAGATGGACTTATTTTAATTTCATTTTCACCCCATCAAAGGTAGAGTATCTGAAAAATATGTACTTATGCGCCCAACCGAATCTCTAAATGGCTGTTTTTAATACTAAAACATGGCGTAGGTTTTCTGAAGTTTTACCAAGGAACTGTGCATATAATATTTTGATCTTATTTCATAATTTTTAACCGCAAAATATTAGTCATATTATTTCAAATTAAGTTTGAAGATTGTGTGGATAAAAAGAACATCCTAACCTCATTAACAAGGAAGAGCTATCAGAAAATGAAAGAGCTTCCTTTTACACACATCGAATAACTTCTACTTCAAAAAGCAATTGACCGCACTAAGAGAGAATTTGAGCATTATTTTCTCCTGCAACGAGAATCCCTCCGGATATTGAGAATCTCTTTCATTTTCTTCGTCTAAGCCAAAACAATCTCCACCACGCCTACGTTAGGAAATCACCCAAACTAAACAAGCAACTTGCCCTTCTCTCCAAGAAAATACCATGGTGCATCTCATCATCTCAGAGAAAAAAACATCCTGAATATCTCTTCCCGTGAATTAACATATGATGAACAAATTATTCTTGGATACTTGGATATGGACTTTCTTTCTCATTTTCTAATAGTGATTCATTAAACCTACATCACTTAGCGTCCCTTAGCAAATGTAGTGAAAATTTGGAGATTAATAGTGAATTTCTCCGTTGTTATCTTTGCGGTGCTGTTAATTCGAATGCTAATGTTAAATATCAAAATATACCCAAAAGGTTACTTAACGCTTTAAAACTTTTACAGAAAGACCAAAACAGAGTGATCACAAAATCTGATAAAACTAACCAAATTATTGTGGTGAATAAAAGTCAATATTCGCTAAAATTAAATGACCTCTTAAGTGAAAACACTACCTATGAAATTTTGAATTTAAATCTTCTGAACAACAAGACGAAATCCTTTAATGACACCATCCCAAAAATCTTAGGCTGTAAATCGAAATTAACCAAATAAATTTAAAACAATCAATCCCCACCTTCCCTACATGTACTGGTTACCAAAAAAAAACTTAAAAAAGGTATCCCATTATGCCCAATTATTTCTTGCTTTAGCAACCATAGTTATAAGCTATCTAAATGGATGGCTGGAATCTTATCAAATTCGGTGGGTAAAATCTCTCCCTCACATATTAGCCACTCATCGGACCTTATTTCCTAAATTAAAAATCTTGACCTCAGTAGTAAAAAATTGTTAAGCTTTGACGTAAATAGTTTGTTTACGAAAGTCCCGGTCGATGAAGTGCTTGACGTGTTATCGAGATTTCGTCCCAATTTAGATATTAACCTACCTTTACCGATCCCTAATTTATTAAATTAGTTCGCCTATGTGTAAGTAATAATGTATTTTCAATTGGAGATAATTTTTTCGCCAGAAATATCGCTTAAGTATGGGTAACCCCCTTTCTCCAATCATATGCAATCTATTTATGGAAAACTATGAAACGACTCTCCTCCCTAGAATCCATTTCCAACCTCTTATCTGGTTCCGGTATGTAAACGATATCCTGTCGGCATGGCCCATAGACAATAATAATTTCAATGAATTTTTCAATAACCTGAAATTGTTACACCCATAAATAAAATTCAAAGTAGAATGGGAATAGAACAATTCTCTACTGTTTCTAGACGTAAATATCCACCGTTTAAATAATCATATTCAGTGCTTAGTCTATCGAGAGCCTACAAATTCAAATTCCCCCTACATTTTTTTCTCATTACATCACAAATCCGTTAAAATATCTGTTATTTCTTCCCTCCTTCTCCGAACATATAAAACGTGCGACCCAATCTTCCTTCAGGATGAAATTAAGCACCTTATCTGCAATTTCATTAAACTAAAATACCCAATTCACCTCATAAATAGATGCCATTCGAAAGCAAGAAAAAACTTCTATGCCATCTCCACACCGCGAAGGGACGATTTTAAAAAATGTATTAGTTTCTTATATGCTCCAGCTCTGGCCGCCCTAAAATCATATGCGAACGGAAATAACATAAATATTACATTTAAAATATTCTAATACCAGTCGAAAACCCCGAATACAGTGCGTGCAATCAATCTCGATGCGGGAGTATACAGCATACCATGCCATAATTGCAATTTAACATACATCGGAAAGTCGGGCCACTTTAATAAGAGGATGAAAAAACATCTAGCTGATATCAGAAGGTTACGAACTCTTCAAGTCTCTGTACACACATGCAAAAGCACCAGCATAAAATTGATTTTAACCTAGCAAAAATCATTTATAAATCAAACAATTATATTGAGAGGAGAATTGCGGAATCCATCATAATTGACAAAGTTGATAATTTCAATTTATCTGAAGGTCAATACAAATTTAATAAATCTATATCGAATAAAGTCTGCCAATCGTATTTATACACCCCTGGAAGCAATAGTCTCGGAGATTAGCAACTTTCCAGATTGTTTCCTGTTTCATTTTGTTTAGGATGTTGCTTACCTTATATAAATTGTGTTCCTTGCCTAGTTTCTTTATTATTAGTTGAAAATAGCGGCTTGCCGAAACTAGTCCGATAGTTATAAATAAAATCTTGATTTAAATATTGTGCTTCACCATTATCTTTAATATATATTGTAAGGGAATGGTCACTTCCCCCCCCCCTCGACCACTCTTGGTGCAGTTCCAAGGTGGTTACCGCAAGGACATCCGCCCCAGGTATCGGCGGGTCAGTGTTTAACCACAGTGTGGCATAATTCGGTGCCATGTAAGACCCTAAAGGTCAAAAAGGTAAGATCTCCCCCAGGAGAGTGAGATCCAGTTTCACGTCGAACAAGAAATTGGAGACGGGTTTCTCCCAATCTCGATGGCTAACGAGGAGCCGATGTTTGACTTCGTGGGAAAGACCGTTAGGAAAAAGAACTCTCCTGGGGCCGTCCTCAAGCCCCTCTCCCCCTTACCACTCCCCCAGTGGGGGTGCGAGGTATAAATGAGGAACTCTGAGGAAAATCGAGGTAGTATACGTCAGGCCAGGTGACGAAGTCCTCGGATCCAAAACCGAGCTACCTAGACTGGATTGGTAGTATACGTCAGTCTCTAGGTGACGAAGTCCTGGGATCCACAACCGAGCTACCGAGACTGGAGAAGTAGTGTACTTGGCTCGCCAGACCAAGAAGCACCCTGCAAGAGAGGCAGGGCTACCTACCTTAAGGGGCTAAGAAAAAGCTCATCCTTGAGCTAAGTCCCTGGTTATCAAACCAAACAATAAGTGAACTTTGGTAAGTTCAACTTACTCTCGCCAGAAAGACTCCTCATATCCTGGTGCACCTTAAACACCAGGGGTATTCCTCGTCCTTGAGAAATTAAGAAAAGAGAAGGAGGTAGTATACGTCAGTCTCTAGGTGACGAAGTCCTCGGATCCAAAACCGAGCTACCGAGACTGAAGAGGTAGTTTACTTGTGTCGCCAGACCAAGAAGCACCCTGCAAGAGAGGCAGGGCTACCTACCTTAAGGGGCTAAGAAAAAGCTCATCCTTGAGCTAAGTCCCTGGTTATCAAACCAAACGATAAGTGAACTTTGGTAAGTTCACTTACTCTCGCCAGAGAGACTCCTCATATCCTGGTGCACCTTAAACACCAGGGGTATTCCTCGTCCTTGAGGAATTAAGAAGAAGAAGGAAAAGGCTCCCCCTCGTGCCCGTTATTCGGTGGTCACACCAAACTTTAAGTAACTTATTCTCGCCAGAGAAACCCCCTTCCGTTATCCTCGCCAGTAAAGAAGACCCTCCCCGAGTTCAGTCCTCGTCCATAAGGAAATTAGTAATGAAAGAGAAAAGCTCCTCCTCGAGCTCGTTACTCGGTGATCACACCGCACTCCAAGTTAACTTGAATTAAGAACCAAGTTCGACTCACTCTCGCCAGAGAGACCACGACTGCCTGGGTGTTGCATAGAGCACCGTATTGGTTCTCGTCCTTGAAGAACCCTTCCCCCCCCGGAAGAACGTGTGGACCCCCCAGCTGCTACCCTCGCCAAGACGACCGTGGAATTCCGCCCATCTACACGCGTCAAGAGTAAATATTTCTGAGGCCCTTTAAACTCCACATGAGTCCGTAAGCCTAATTCTTATATTATTGTTTTGTCTAGAGAAAACGTGAACTTAATTTTGTGGGGAAACTAATTTAATTAATTCTTGTTTATAATAATATTTAGAGTATTGCTGTAGTTAAAGTATAAAGGTTGTGTATTCAATGGTTAAAGATAAAATATAAGTTTATTTTGGGATTAAAGTTCGTTTCTCTTATATATATCCTTACGTGTTTGGTAACGGCTCTATTCTTTAAGATATTCCGATATCAAAGTATATTAGACAGCTCTTAGCACTCTTAGAGACTAAAACAAAAAGGAGGGGCATTCTACGACACTAAACAAAAGAGGTGTCAGGTAAGTAGGGTTCTTATCAGAAAGAATTCTACGACATAATTAAAGTGGTGTCAGGTTTTGTAGGTTGTTATTAGAAAGAACCCAGCAGTGTCTAATTAAGAAAGAGCCAACACGTAAAGGAATATCAGGAACAAGAGAATAATTGACGAGAGGAAAATTGGTAGAGTTAGGGGTGGTAACAATCTTAAGGTAATTGGTAGGTCAAGTGGTAAATTTGTTGTCGGGAGTGGTATTTCAATCAGCATAGTAGTGTGATTAAGGGTAAGTTATGCTGAGCGCTACCTGGTGAGTGGCGGCATAATTATCTGAAAATACAGAAAGGAAAAATCGACGGACCAACACGAAATGGATCCAGTCAAAAGATTTTACCAACAAGCCCAAAGTCTGGGACTTGAAGGCACAGAAATGCATGACTACGTCATGGCAGAACTCAGAATAGATTGTGAAGAAGAAGAAAGAATTTTGGATATAGAAGAAGAACAAGAATTAATAAAGTTTGAGAGAGAAAAAGAGGATATAATAAGAGAGAATAAAAGAGAACGTGAATTAATGGAAATACGGATGAACCGGAAAAGTGAAGAATCCCGAATACAGCGGAAAATAGAAACAGAGGAAAGAAGAATGCTGAGAGGAGGTAAAACAAGCGAAAGAATAATATTGTTGAAAAGAGAAGCACGAGAATTCAGAATAAGGATAGAAATGGAAGATGAAGAAAGGAGAATAAAGATAAAGCTGGAAGATGAAGAAAGAAGAACTCAACGGGAAAACGAAATAGCAAAAGCAGAACAAGAAGCCGAGGAAAGGAGAATGAAGATGGAAAAAGAGTCGAAAGAGAGGAGAATAAAGATTAAAAAAGAAATAGATGAAAGAAGAATGAAGAGGGAAAAAGAACGTGCTCAAGCTGAAAGAGAAGAGAGAGAAGAAAAGGAAAGATTGCTCGCACTCGAAAGAGCACCTATCGAGAATCTCATAGAGGCCGAGGAAGTTGTAGCCCGGCCTGGACCTAAGAAAGGACCATCGAGGGAAACCCAGCCAAATGGGGTAACGATGGAAGAAGTAGGAAGTAGCGATGAGGTACCAGCAGGAGTACCTAAGGTAGAACCTACGAGGAGAACCCAGCCAAATGGGGTTATCAGGGAAGAAGAAGAAGAAGGTAGAGTAGAGGTACGAGCAGGTGTACAGGAGGAACTACCTACTAAGAAAATCGGGTCAAATGAGTTGACAAGGAAGGAGGAAAGAGGTGCTATTGCGATACACCCAGGTAAGACTAATCAAATGGTAGACGCGGATGAGTATCCCCTACTCCTAGTAGTCTCCCCCCCCGAACGAAACGTCCACGGAGTTACCGCTAAATCGCCAAGTCGTAGTGAGCGCCAAGCCCATTAACGACCTCGCGGGGAAAAGTTTTCTCGATCCCCAAAGATCGAACCCAGACACGATCTTCCAGTGTCCCTGGTTAAAGGAGAGCTATGGGACCTACGCTCCCATCAATTATGCCCCGCTACAACAGGCCGCTCTAGCCATAATGTTCAGTTTAAAGGTAGTCAAGTACCATAAGAAGGGTAATTCGAGAAGGTTGAAATACCGCTACCATTTAGTACCATACTTGGGTAGACTCAATAACCAGAACGGCCGACTCAGGCGCGGTAGAATAATGGTCACAGAGCACCATTTTAGGATCAGCTACATCATAGGAGCCGATAATGTACAGCTGCTCTATAGGTGGAGACGAAAAACCATGGAAGGTTATTTCAGTACCTAATAAGCGTGAAACCATGTTTTCATTTGTTGTTCGTGTTAATATTTATCGGTAGGATTTAAGTTCTCAAAAACCTAGAAAGGTAAGGAAGTAGCTTGTTTTGTTTTTGTTTTTTTTTGTGTGGGTAATCGATGAATTAAGGTTTTTTTAATTTTCTATGTAAAATTGTATTGCGAGTAGGTCTAGCTCGACAAATTGCCTGTGTAAACGTGCGCGTGGGCGCTCATGTGTAAGGAAACTTAATGTAAGAGAGGGAAAAAGAAATACAACTTTGCCAAGCTCGACTAGGTTGAGTAAGTTGTTTTGAGTTCCCGGGGGCATCCCCCTCTCCCCATTAAGTTCTTCAAGGGTAGGTGTGTAAGGGAATGGTCACTTCCCCCCCCCCTCGACCACTCTTGGTGCAGTTCCAAGGTGGTTACCGCAAGGACATCCGCCCCAGGCATCGGCGGGTCAGTGTTTAACCACAGTGTGGCATAACTCGGTGCCATGTAAGACCCTAAAGGTCAAAAAGGTAAGATCTCCCACAGGAGAGTGAGATCCAGTTTCACGTCGAACAAGAAATTGGAGACGGGTTTCTCCCAATCTCGATGGCTAACGAGGAGCCGATGTTTGACTTCGTGGGAAAGACCGTTAGGAAAAAGAACTCTCCTGGGGCCGTCCTCAAGCCCCTCTCCCCCTTACCACTCCCCCAGTGGGGGTGCGAGGTATAAATGAGGAACTCTGAGGAAAATCGAGGTAGTATACGTCAGGCCAGTTGACGAAGTCCTCGGATCCAAAACCGAGCTACCTAGACTGGATTGGTAGTATACGTCAGTCCCTAGGTGACGAAGTCCTGGGATCCACAACCGAGCTAGCGAGACTGGAGAAGTAGTGTACTTGGCTCGCCAGACCAAGAAGCACCCTGCAAGAGAGGCAGGGCTACCTACCTTAAGGGGCTAAGAAAAAGCTCATCCTTGAGCTAAGTCCCTGGTTATCAAACCAAACGATAAGTGAACTTTGGTAAGTTCACTTACTCTCGCCAGAGAGACTCCTCATATCCTGGTGCACCTTAAACACCAGGGGTATTCCTCGTCCTTGAGGAATTAAGAAGAAGAAGGAAAAGGCTCCCCCTCGAGCCCGTTATTTGGTGGTCACACCAAACTTTAAGTAACTTATTCTCGCCAGAGAAACCCCCCTCCGTTATCCTCGCCAGTAAAGAAGACCCTCCCCGAGTTCAGTCCTCGTCCATAAGGAAATTAGTAATGAAAGAGAAAAGCTCCTCCTCAAGCTCGTTACTCGGTGATCACACCGCACTCCAAGTTAACTTGAATTAAGAACCAAGTTCGACTCACTCTCGCCAGAGAGACCACGACTGCCTGGGTGTTGCATAGAGCACCGTATTGGTTCTCGTCCTTGAAGAACCCTCCCCCCCCCGGAAGAACGTGTGGACCCCCCAGCTGCTACCCTCGCCAAGACGACCGTGGAATTCCGCCCATCTACACGCGTCAAGAGTAAATATTTCTGAGGCCCTTTAAACTCCACATGAGTCCGTAAGCCTAATTCTTATATTATTGTTTTGTCTAGAGAAAACGTGAACTTAATTTTGTGGGGAAACTAATTTAATTAATTCTTGTTTATAATAATATTTAGAGTATTGCTGTAGTTAAAGTATAAAGGTTGTGTATTCAATGGTTAAAGATAAAATATAAGTTTATTTTGGGATTAAAGTTCGTTTCTCTTATATATATCCTTACGTGTTTGGTAACGGCTCTATTCTTTAAGATATTCCGATATCAAAGTATATTAGACAGCTCTTAGCACTCTTAGAGACTAAAACAAAAAGGAGGGGCATTCTACGACACTAAACAAAAGAGGTGTCAGGTAAGTAGGGTTCTTATCAGAAAGAATTCTACGACATAATTAAAGTGATGTCAGGTTTTGTAGGTTGTTATTAGAAAGAACCCAGCAGTGTCTAATTAAGAAAGAGCCAACACGTAAAGGAATATCAGGAACAAGAGAATAATTGACGAGAGGAAAATTGGTAGAGTTAGGGGTGGTAACAATCTTAAGGTAATTGGTAGGTCAAGTGGTAAATTTGTTGTCGGGAGTGGTATTTCAATCAGCATAGTAGTGTGATTAAGGGTAAGTTATGCTGAGCGCTACCTGGTGAGTGGCGGCATAATTATCTGAAAATACAGAAAGGAAAAATCGACGGACCAACACGAAATGGATCCAGTCAAAAGATTTTACCAACAAGCCCAAAGTCTGGGACTTGAAGGCACAGAAATGCATGACTACGTCATGGCAGAACTCAGAATAGATTGTGAAGAAGAAGAAAGAATTTTGGATATAGAAGAAGAACAAGAATTAATAAAGTTTGAGAGAGAAAAAGAGGATATAATAAGAGAGAATAAAAGAGAACGTGAATTAATGGAAATACGGATGAACCGGAAAAGTGAAGAATCCCGAATACAGCGGAAAATAGAAACAGAGGAAAGAAGAATGCTGAGAGGAGGTAAAACAAGCGAAAGAATAATATTGTTGAAAAGAGAAGCACGAGAATTCAGAATAAGGATAGAAATGGAAGATGAAGAAAGGAGAATAAAGATAAAGCTGGAAGATGAAGAAAGAAGAACTCAACGGGAAAACGAAATAGCGAAAGCAGAACAAGAAGCCGAGGAAAGGAGAATGAAGATGGAAAAAGAGTCGAAAGAGAGGAGAATAAAGATTAAAAAAGAAATAGATGAAAGAAGAATGAAGAGGGAAAAAGAACGTGCTCAAGCTGAAAGAGAAGAGAGAGAGGAAAAGGAAAGATTGCTCGCACTCGAAAGAGCACCTATCGAGAATCTCATAGAGGCCGAGGAAGTTGTAGCCCGGCCTGGACCTAAGAAAGGACCATCGAGGGAAACCCAGCCAAATGGGGTAACGATGGAAGAAGTAGGAAGTAGCGATGAGGTACCAGCAGGAGTACCTAAGGTAGAACCTACGAGGAGAACCCAGCCAAATGGGGTTATCAGGGAAGAAGAAGAAGAAGGTAGAGTAGAGGTACGAGCAGGTGTACCGGAGGAACTACCTACTAAGAGAATCGGGTCAAATGAGTTGACAAGGAAGGAGGAAAGAGGTGCTATTGCGATACACCCAGGTAAGACTAATCAAATGGTAGACGCGGATGAGTATCCCCTACTCCTAGTAGTCTCCCCCCCGAACGGAACGTCCACGGAGTTACCGCTAAATCGCCAAGTCGTAGTGAGCGCCAAGCCCATTAACGACCTCGCGGGGAAAAGTTTTCTCGATCCCCAAAGATCGAACCCAGACACGATCTTCCAGTGTCCCTGGTTAAAGGAGAGCTATGGGACCTACGCTCCCATCTATTATGCCCCGCTACAACAGGCCGCTCTAGCCATAATGTTCAGTTTAAAGGTAGTCAAGTACCATAAGAAGGGTAATTCGAGAAGGTTGAAATACCGCTACCATTTAGTACCATACTTGGGTAGACTCAATAACCAGAACGGCCGACTCAGGCGCGGTAGAATAATGGTCACAGAGCACCATTTTAGGATCAGCTACATCAAAGGAGCCGATAATGTACAGCTGCTTTATAGGTGGAGACGAAAAACCATGGAAGGTTATTTCAGTACCTAATAAGCGTGAAACCATGTCTTCATTTGTTGTTCGTGTTAATATTTATCGGTAGGATTTAAGTTCTCAAAAACTTAGAAAGGTAAGGAAGTAGCTTGTTTTTTTTGTTGTTTTTTTGTGTGGGTAATCGATGAATTAAGGTTTTTTTAATTTTCTATGTAAAATTGTATTGCGAGTAGGTCTAGCTCGACAAATTGCCTGTGTAAACGCGCGCGTGGGCACTCATGTGTAAGGAAACTTAATGTAAGAAAGGGCTCAAAGAAATACAACTTTGCAAGCTCGACTAGGTTGAGTAAGTTGTTTTGAGTTCCCGGGGGCATCCCCCTCTCCCCATTAAGTTCTTCAAGGGTAGGTGTGTAAGGGAATGGTCACTTCCCTCCCCCCCCTCGACCACTCTTGGTGCAGTTCCAAGGTGGTTACCGCAAGGACATCCGCCCCAGGCATCGGCGGATCAGTGTTTAACCACAGTGTGGCATAACTCGGTGCCATGTAAGACCCTAAAGGTCAAAAAGGCAAGATCTCCCCCAGGAGAGTGAGATCCAGTTTCACGTCGAACAAGAAATTGGAGACGGGTTCTCCCAATCTCGATGGCTAACGAGGAGCCGATGTTTAACTTCGTGGGAAAGACCGTTAGGAAAAAGAACTCTCCTGGGGCCGTCCTCAAGCCCCTCTCCTCCTTACCACTCCCCCAGTGGGGGGTGCGAGGTATAAATGAGGAACTCTGAGGAAAATCGAGGTAGTATACGTCAGGCCAGGTG